>JACYFF010019584.1:46188848-46395737 GCA_017589665.1 Selenicereus undatus
AAAAAAATAAAAAATAAAAAATAAAAAATAAAAATTTCACAAAATTTTGATAACTTCATAAATTATCACACATTAATTACATTCTCATTATTTTAACCTATTTCAACCCACCACATAAAAAATATACCAACTTCAACCAACGTCAACCAACATCAACCCACTTCAACCAACATCAACCCACTTCAACCTACTTCAACTTATTTCAACCCACCTAAAAAAAAAAATATCAACTTCAACCTATCTCAACCCACCTCAACAAACTTCAACCCACTTCACCCTTTTGACCCACCCAATTTACCCACGAAAGAAACAGGCCCTAAATGTGATCTTGAACAAGATTCAAAGCAAGTTCTAGAGACTTGATATATGAGAAGAGTCACACATGAAAGGAAATATGAGACTAAAATGATGTATTAGTCTATTGAAGCTCAAAATCTCAAAGGACAAAGCTCATCTAGCTCATTGAATTTCATATGCCAAATACTCTTGCCAAGAGTCATTAAGCAATCAATTCACGTCCAACTTGATGGTCAAAACATGAAGCATAGTTCAAAAACAAGCATTTTATTCAGAAGTGGGCCTAACAAAAAGGGTCAAAATAGGCTCATTTTCTATCGGGTTTTTATAATTTTTATATTTTTGTTGGGTTTGTCAACTATGCCTAAAATGAAACTAAAGAAAAACAAAAATTTAAAAACAAAGCTAAATCAAAGAAAGAAACCTAAAAACTAAATGGTCAACTAAAAATGTAGACTAAACTTAAATGCATGACCTAAAAATGCAAACGTTCACACATCCACAACACATATGTATACAACTACAAACACATAACAACTATAACAAGTCTCCCATGCTTAGACAAAGCATTGTCCTCAATGTAAGTGCGTATAAAACATAAGATACTAAAAGGAAAGGGGAGGGGGTGGAGAAGAAGGAAGGTTGATTGCGAAATGTGCCAGTCCTGCTAAGTCTCTAAACAGGCCCTAAAGTCTTAGAAATATTTGTTCTGGGAGGTAATCATCCCATGGAGCTCATCATACCGCTCCTAAACAAAGTCACAGAGTAACGCATGCTCAGTTTGTACGTAAGCTCGTAGAGAAGCTCGCTCCTCTTGAATTGACTAAAGGGCAGCATGCAAATTAGGATAATGATGAGAGGAGCATGGTTGGGATGAACTAGAAGCCCTAGGGTGAGTAGGCAGAGGAGGTAGGGCTGGTCACACCAACTCTGCATCACCAAGTAAAAAGTAGAGATTGGTCAGGTTCAAGAGAGTGGTGCGATCAACATTTGCGAGAGGCACAAGGAAGTTCCCAGGATACATGCAATAGATAGGTCCACCATCGACCCTATAAAATTTCATTCGCTCAAAAACGACTAAGTTCAACCACTCCGAACTTGTGACTCTATCATCAGGGTGCGGTTCAACACCAACTAACGTAGCAATGGGGGTAGTGAGGCCCCATGACATTCCTATGCGCAAAACTAGTGGCTGCACTATACAAGTGATTGACAAAGAATGACCCAGGGTCAATCTGATCACCTTCAAGCATGCTATACAAAAAATATAATTCAGATAGGTGAGACGCATTTAAACTTTCGTGCTTGATAAACAAACCACAAGCTAACAAGCTTTGGACCACACAAATACAGGGGCTTCAAATAACCACACCTTTGGATTTACCAGTGTCATACCAATGATTCCCAAAAATTTCATACCAAAAAGCATTCAGATTGAATTCCTTTAGGACATGGTGGTGTAGTAAATCCATACTAGGTGGAAAACCAAGTACACTATTAAAGGCACTCAAATTAAGTCCCTAGAACTCCTTATTAAGATAAAATGAAATGTATCCCTCTCGACATCGAGGGCCACTCGTGACCTTAACATTCAATGTACTTAAAAATTCAAGGATGAGATCCCGATAAGTGTGGTCCCCAGTTTCGAAAAATTACCCCATTCCACCCCGAGCAAACGACCAACGAATATCATCTAATAATCACAAGCGATTCAACGAAGACTCATCATAATATCAGGTAGCTATTACTAGTTTACTACTCTATGCACTATATTGAGCAATATGCTCACGATTAGTTAAACCAAGGGGGTATGGAACGTTACCTCAGTTTTCATCGGGTGCTCTTTGGGGGCCTTGACTGGTAGTCCCAACTTCTTGCGTGGTTCTTGCTTTCTTCTTTGGTGCCATGGTGGTGTAATGTGGACCGGTAAAAAGCTTGAAAAAACAAATACATAGGGAGGTCACTCTCTTGATCTAGACTAGGCAAACACATGTTTTCATTCAATTCAGGCCTAGTAGAATAAGAGGGCTCAAAATCATCACAAAGACTAATGTTAAGTTTAGGAGATCCTAAACTAGAATCAATCTCACTATAAGTCTCCCTATTTTGATCAAAATTTTGAGAATATGCAGTAATTCTCTCTTTCTTAGTCTCTATCATTTGATCAGTCATATCATTAATCTTCGTTTCAAAACTTGCACATGTAGCATCAGCATAAGTTCGAAAATGACAAGTATGAGCATCATGATCAGAAGATTCACAATAATCGTGAAAAATAGGAGGCATATAATAGTAAGATGGGCCATATGAACTCATAAAGTGGTCTGCAGTGTAAGAATTAGCCTGAAAATTATGCTGTCTATAATTAGTTGGGTATCTTCGGTTGAAACCTAGTCGGGATCTTCAGTTGAAACCTAATCAAAATCAAAAGGGTCAGGGCAACTGCAATCATCCTGCATCTCACTTTCAGGAGAAAGAGGAACTGGATCATAGAGGAAAGCATTGGGGCAAACAATTTTATCTTTCATACAACAAAATGCAACATAAAGATCCCCCACTTCAAATATTAACCGTCCCCCTTGTACATCAATCGTGCAACCTGAAGTATCCAAAAAGGGTCTTCTAAGAATAATCTAGGCATCGTTAATCTCAGTCATATCAGCAATGATAAAATATTCAAGCACCTATAAATCTCCTATTTTCACGGGCACATCCTCCAACACACCCAAAGGTCGTGTTTTGGAACTATCCGCTAATTGGAGTGAAAAGGGTGCTGGTTGCAATGATCCTAAATGAAGCTTATGAAACATAGAGTAAGGCATCACACTAACACTTTCACCAAGGTCACATAGGGCTCTATCAATGTTTACTTTTCCTACTACACAAAGGATATAAAAGATAATTCGGTTAGGAAGCTTAGGGGAAAGGACTTTAGGGAACTCAAGGCTGCCTTTTTCTCTAAAAGTTATGGCCTCACCCTCATCATTTTTATCCTTACTCTTAGCCATGCTTAGCTCTCTGCCCTGCACAAGTCTCATGTCCTTAGAATCCTCAACCGCTTCTTTCATGATAACATAGTTACACTGCTCATGTCGGTTAAGCCCTTATTGTGAGTAGTAAGCATATCAACCTTAGTGGCCAATTGCTTAATGTACTCATCCTGGTTATGTTGCGCCAAAATTATATTCTCCATTATAGTTTCTAAGTTGGATTTTTAAGGTGCTTGTTGAGGATATGATGGTCTTTGAAATACGGGGGGGTTGTCTAAAATTAGTTTGAGGCACGAGTAGGGCATTAGACCTATAAGAGAAATTAGGGTGATTCCTCCAACCATGATTATATGTGTTAGAGAAAGGATCATTTGTTGGTCATGAATTATAGTTTTTCACATATTTGACCTGGCCACTTACATCTTGGGTAAAAGGACTACCCACTTGATAATGCACAACCAAATAATCAATTGACCCCCTTAATCACATGATGGGGAAGGGGTACTTGAACTAATAAAATTAGCATCCAAGTGCTCTAATTTTTGAGACCCAACATCAACTTCAGAAGAAAGCATAGAAATAACATCTAATTGCATCTTACCTCCAACCCACTTGGGTTGGGTTCTGTCAGACGACCATTGGAAAATTATTAAGAGTCATCTCTTATGTATGATTGTATGCTTCATCTTCAAATTTGTGTATAGAGTAAGTCGTGCTTCCGTATCAATAGTAGATATTAATGGCTAAGTGACTCCATTTTAAAATGTCTGCATGATCATCCACCTTTGAAGACCATGGTGAGGGCATAGTGGTAAAAGGTCCTCCAATCGCTCCTAGGCTTCATAGAGCGCCTCATCTTCCTTTTGAGAGAAGGTGGTGATTTGATTCCACAGGCGTGTTGTCTTACTCAGAGGAAAGAACTTGGCAAGAAAAACTTTTGTAAGCTCGTCCCATGTTGTGATTCATCCTGAAGGCAACAAGTGAAGCCATGCCCTCACTTTATCCTTATGGAAAAAGAGAAAGACGCGCAAGCAGATAGCATTGGTAGAAACTCCGTTGAGCCTTAAAGTGTCCCACACCTGTAAAAAGAACGAGGGTGTAAGTTTAGATCTTCTAAAGGAGGGCCTCCAAATTGGGATTGATGTACCATAGATGTAAGGACTAGTTTGAGCTCAAAATTATTCGCTTCTACTGTTGGTTGAGTGATGCTTGAGGAAATGCCTTGGATTCGCGGAGTAATAAAATCCTGGAGTGTTCTTCTTCAGTCACCTCCTATTCTTGCCATCTACGAAAAAAGCGGCTTGAGCCTTTAGTCTTTGCTCTTTTACCCTAATTTTCTTCCTCCTAGATTGAAAATTCCTTTTGATTTGCGGATCGAATTCAAATGGAAAGCGACTTCGCATATAAAGGAGAAATCTTTCAAAATTACTAACAAAATTACCAACGCAAAAAAATATAATGAAAAATAAAGAATAATAAAAATGCTTAGTCAATTTCTAAGGGTAACTCAATATCCGGAAATTTGGTCACTGACAATGGCGCCAAAAACTTTGTCTTGCCCCTAAGCGCACAGGTGTTGTAATTTAGAAAAGATAACATTCCTATAGAGATCGAATGTAATGTATTGAGTTTTGTCCTGTAAAAGTGCTAAACGAGCAAATTTTAATTGAGTGTTTGAATAATGTTATAATCTAATTGGAAAATTTAATCAATTTAAGACATCTAGGGATTTGTTTTGCCTAATAAAGATGTGGATCAATGAAAAATAACATGCAGTTGATCTATATTAGGAGATTGAACCGGGTGTAATCATATTTAGAATTCAATCTTTTGTTTTGAAATAAACTAAATTGCCTAAACTAACCAATTGTTGTTCTTTGAAATGTCCTTGTTTAGTCTAAATTACGGATTCTTGATGGCTAAAGCTCCTTTCAACAAGCAAATCTTTCTCAAGTATTGCTAGGTCAAGTTCTATCTTATCGGTCAAATAGCAAGTTTCACCTTTTAGTCCTTACTTAACTATTTAGAATTAACAAGTGAATTTGGCCAAAATTCACTCACGAAAATCTCACACACAAGATAGAATTTAACCAATTCCAATCAAGAACCAGTATAACTAAATAAAAATTAGAAATTCCAACATTAATACTTGGCTAACAATCCTTAATTAGATTGAGAAAACTACTCACACATATTTGAAATTACAACAACTAAATAAAAGTTTTAGAGAAAAAAGCTTAGCACAATTGGAGATCCTCCAACGGTTTCCCAACTTTGCAAGGGCTCCAAAATGGCAAGCATTTCTTAGCTTTTTTTACTCTTAAACTCAAAACTAACTAAGAAATCTAAAACTAAACTAAAAAAATGAAAAAGAATGGAAGAGAATAAGGAGTTGGAGTTATCTTTTCCTGCATATCTCCTCAATCTACTACGAAATGACTCTATTTAAAGAAGAACTCGATCAACCTTAGCCACACGTTGAAGGAAAACGAATAGACTTGCAGTTATGGACTCACCACAGACCATCTGTGGTGAGCTTTGTCTTGATATTCTTCTGTTCTTTCTTCCTTTGATGGACATAGTGACTTAGGAGTATCTGTGGGTTGTTAAGCACTCATTTAGGGGTCTAATATGGGGTAAAATGGTCTTAAAACCTACAAAATACAGAAAAGAACCATACATGAGCGTAAAACAAAAAAAGATGTGCATAATACGGCATAAAACTCATAATTCTCCCCAAAAAATGGCACAAAATGACATCAAAAGAGAGTGTACTTTAAGGACTTATTAGCAGTGAGGGGCCCTAGGACGTCAAGCCCCCATGCCTCAAAAGGCCAAGATGCTACACATGGGTGAAGTGCTTTCAAAGGTTGATGCAAATGTTGACATAAAACTCACATGTGTTGCATTGTTTTGCATAGTTAATACAATCATGCACCATAATAGGCTAATAGTAGGTTATTCTTTTGATGCGGCCACACAATTTAGGCCATGACTAATGAGCACCTACATTGTTGGTTGCCCCTACTCTTTGCCTAAGCATCTCAACCAAAGGCCATGAAAGGAGAGTCAATATATGGTCTCGTTGTGGTAGATAAAATGTGACACTCCTCTTTAGATTCCCGTCTTCTCCCTCACATCACTTAGCAGATTCTCGTGCTTCTAATTAATCAACGACTAACGCCAATCTTCTTTTTCAACCTTGTAATCAAAGGCCGCATTGATTTCCTGCACAAATTTGTCTTTCGACGGCATGACCACCAATTTACCACAAACTAAAATAGTCATATCCTCTTTTGCAACAATGCCAAAGTGAATACAAGATTTGTGAGCACACAACCATCTTGTTGGCACTCCTAGGAAGGTGCTGCAACATGAGTGTATCTAGCCTGCGTAAGATTTGAAGGGCCTGCTTGTGACATGACACAAAATCCTTTTTCTTGATCTCATACTCTCGACAAGCTGATTAATGACCAATTGTGAATCCCTCAAAATATCTAAGTCTTTAATGCCCATTTATAAGGCCATTTGGATGCCCAACATAAGCTCCTAGTACTCTGCCATGTTGTTGGAGCACAATTGAGCCAACCCGAACAAGTATGGAAGGATGTGTTTCTCAGGCAAGACGAGTACTACTCCTTCTCCAGCGCCATCTTACTGCGTTGCACCATCAAAGTACATCTCCCATGGCGGAAGATTGTCTACGATAACACTTCTTCACCTGGTAGGTCATCGTTTAGGTCTAAATAGTCAGGAATTAGGTGGTACAGTAGGAAGTCTACTAATGCCTGCCCTTTAACGACCTTTTGTGGCATGCAGATGAGGTCATATTGGTTTTAGATAATAGCCACTTTGATAATCATCTGCTTAAAATGGGCCTTGCAAGGTATACTTGATTAGGTCAACTTGGAGATAACCCAAACTGTGTGAGCTTGGATGTTATGCCTCAACTTCTGCACAATGAACATGAGAGATAGCCATATCTTTTAAATTAGATAATAATTTGAATCAACCACGACCAAAGTTCGACTCATGTAGTAAGGAGTTATCTCCTTGCTCTCCTTGTTTTTATGAGTGTATAATGGCCTCAGTGACCTTTTTTGGGTGGCGATGTAGAATATCAAAGGCTTATAAGAAATTGAAACTCCTAGGACTGGCGGACTTGACAAATATTTCTTAATGCCTTCAAAGTAATTTTTGCTTGATTCATCCCTTTCAAAGGCCATCAGTCTATCAGAGTAATTTTTGCTTGATTCATGAGGTGGCTAAAAGGGTGAAATGACCATATAAGTTTTATATGAACCTTCTAATGTGTGGCAAGTGCCCTCGTAAACCGTGAAGCTCTTGAGATCGTTAGGATCGCGCATGTCTTGAATCGCTTTGACTTTAGCTTTGTCAATTCAATGCCTTGAGGTCGAACGACAAAGCCTAAGAAGTTGACAAAAGTAACAACAAATGCGTATTTAAGTGGATTCATTTTTAATTTACACCTCTGCAATCTCTCAAAGATGTGTCAAAGATTGTGCAGGCGATCTGACCTCTTTTTTGACTTGACTGCTACATCGACATACCACTCCACAATTTTGTGTAATGTATCCTTAAAGATAATTTGCATTGGCCTTTAGTATGTAGCTCTTGCATTTTTCAAGCCAAAGGGCATCATCTTAAAGCAAAAGATACCTTTGGGTGCACAGAAAGTTGTGGCCTCCTAATCTTCTGGTGCCCTCTAAATTTGATTATCGGACATCATGTAATTTATAAAGGACGAAGCTTCATGTCCTGTTGTTCAATCAATCATAAGTTTCGTCATAGGGAGCAAAAAATCATCCTTTGAGCGGGCATTATTGACTTCTCCGGAATCCACACAAATGCAAAGTTAGCCATTCTTTTTCCTTACCTGGACAATGTTGGCTATCCTTGTTGGGTATTTCACCTCACAAATGAATCCAGCTTCTATGCCTCTTTAATTTCAGGTATCAGCTGAGGGTAAAAATGTATTTCTGGCAATTTTTTAAGTGAAACAACCTTTCTAACAGATAAGTGATGCACATCAACCTTAGGATCCAACCCAGACATCTCTTGCTAGCTCTACGCAAACATGTCTTTGTATTCGAAGAACAAATAAAAGTACTCCTTTTGTTTAGGGGATACAACATCAAACCTATTGGGCCCCACACGGCCTAGCTGATGGGCAAAATCATAGAGAAAATGGTGACAGAAGGGACGAGGTTTTATTAGCCCTTCATATCCCTTTCACATGCGAGCATTTCTTCCTGTTAACTTACCATTTTTGCTTACTACCAAATGAGATCATTGTGTCTTCTTCTCTCTTCCAATTTCCTTACTTCTTTAATTTTTCTTTCCTCCTCCCTCGATCTGATATCGCCTTCTCCTCTTTCCAAGACACATAGCTCCTAAAGTAGGTTCCCATATCCATATAGTTTATTTGATTTTCCTTGCGACTAATATCTTGACGCATCTCATTGTAATCTGTGCACATGCTAGCCATAATCTTGAGGTTAGCACATGTTTGAAAGAATACATCACAATAGAGGACATGTGCGAAGGGGGAAGGCCACCTACCCATCTATAAAGCTTGTCATAGAGTTACAAATTTACCACTGCTCTAGATACAAATAAGGATACACAATGGGGGAGTAGGGATTGAATCCATGAGGAAAGATATAATTTTTGCTAGTCTAAACCTATTTAATATGACTTTTTATAATTTTATTACTAAATTAGCTTAATTAAAACAAATAATTATGAATCTGAAATTACTGTCTGATGTCCTACAATTATGAAAATAAGATTATGGAAATAAGAACAGAAAATTAAAACCTAATTTATTATGAAGTTATTAAATAGAAAATTGGTTACTATTTGAGGTATTTAATAGAAATAGAAAAAATACGAACCATAAAAGTAATAACTAAAGTAACAGAAAATTATTTAAAATATTATCTAGTTAATCTGGACAGTATTTTGAATACCTAATCATCCAAAAAATATTCTTAATTATTTTCCAGAAAAGTAAACAGAAAATAAACTGTAGAAATTAAATGACAGAAATCAAAACAGAAAATTAATAATCTAATTATCTGCTTTAAATGAATAACAACAATAATTGTTAAAATTAACTATAAAATAAAAACTAATTTTATGGAACCAGAATAAATTTTAAAACACGAAAATAAAATTTTAAAACAATTATTACGAATTTAACAAACAGAAAAATCTGCACGGCAAAAGTACGACGATAATTAGGAATTAATTCTGAAAAATTAGCAAATCAATTCTAAAAATGACGAAATTAAATTATAACAGATTTAAACACTTAATTAACCTAAAACCACTCTAATGTTCGGAAATAACCTAACAGAGCTAATGTTAACCTAATTTCTAACTAACTAATTAAAACTAACAAATCGAAAAAAGAAATCAAAGCTGAAATTTTAGAGACACAAAAACTCAAAATCTAAAGACACTTATTATACTAAAATACTACTAAATGACTAATATTTTTTGGGGTAAATGAAGTTTATATTAAAGCTTATAAATTTAAGAATTAAAATTGACAAACTAAAGAAATTAACTAACACGCAACAAATAATTATCAAAGATACCAAATTTATGAAAAATGCTTAGCATAACTATATCCACCATGCAAATTAATACTTATCAGCAACACAAAGATCGATTTATCCATGAGTTAGACTGTAGAAGACACCCACCAGCAGATCTTCCTGTTTTTCCTTATATTATAGTTTATTTAGGTCTACCCATAATATAAACCCTACTAGTTTTGATAACCCTAGCACCAACACAAAATTTAATCAAACTAGAGCATTAAATATTACAAAAACATCATCTAACGCCTTGTAACTAATTTACCAGCAAATTGATTTAACTAAGATTTATAGTGATTACCTAATTAAAAGAGATCGGTTTGAGCCATCCATGATTAATTAGGGTGATACTTATGCCTAAAAGTCAATAACGTTTACGTATGAAAGCCTTTTAAACTATCCTATGAATTCGTATTAAACTAATTAGCATGCATTCTAATTAATATTGCACGAATATCATAAACAATAAATATTAATTATTATAGAATCATGCATAAAAATCAACTAGAAAATAAAGCATGAGACTTGTTTTAAAATAACTAATTTAGCATGGTTTCAAATAGATTATACTAAGTAGAAGAAAATTACTTACTCATATTAAAAATAGAATCAGAACAATTACCCAAACCTTTCATGTTTAATAAATAAATAAATAATAGAAAACTACTTGACCTTTGATGGTGATGATCATGATGCTTATGATGATGCTAGGCGTTGGATTTGAGTGGTGCTAGGCCTGATGAGGCTGAGGAGAAGAGGTGATGGTGATTTGATGATTGATGGTGGTAATGATTAACAATGACAACGAATGATAGTGTGAGGTAAAGAGATGATGAGGGAATGATAGTGATGGTGCTGCCTGTGTGTGTGTTTATGAGGAGGAGGCGTGTGATGATGCTGCCAAGAGATGGTGAAGCGTGAGGTAGGGGTGAGTTTAGGAGGTTTTTTATAATATTATTCTCCTAATTTTCTCGTTAGACTCCTTCTCTTCCAAGTCTGATAGTTTCTCGTCAACTAGGAGTAATAATTTTGTAAACCTAGAGCAAATAGATCATTGTGGAAATAAGATTTTTCTATAAATCATTATTTTTCGATAGACTTGATAACTTATCGTGTAAAATCGAAACTTCAACGTCTTCTCCTCTTCTCTTTATTTTATTAACTTTTAACCTGAAAAATGTATAAAATAAACTAAATTAGACGAAATAATATATATAATATATTCAAAATGATTATCAAAACAATGCATGATTTATGACTTAACAAATTCCGCCACACTTAGAATTTGGACGTCCTCGTGCAAAGAAATCTTAGATTCGACCTAAAAACCGACCTCTTTCCTTTCTTATAAAGTCATGCATAAATATGAAATTTTACACTAGGCATTCGCTTGCTTTAAAAATAGCTTTATTCAAAATTAATTAGTTTTCCTTCAAACAAATTAATAACTACTAAACATCTAACAACCATCAAAGAGTTTCTTCATCAACCTCACAACGTCTATGTAATGAAGTAACAAGAACAATAACTATCCATGTTTTTTAAGCATGCATACATCGATAAAAAGGTCTAAAAAGTTTATGACAGAAAAGTTGAAGTATGGTATGGCTATAGAGACAATTGAACTAGAAAGAATAACTCATTGAAATTGATTCTAAACTTGCCTTCTAATTTTTTCTTCTTCTTCTTATGTTTTTTTTTTCTTTCAAACTCCACTACGCACATATTCAAGGCCTATATAGGGTCTTAGAAACTAAACACTCCCTATCTCACACTCACTCGAATAGAGGTGCTGGAGCAAACAATTTATTCTCATCATTATTTGATTTTTTTTATTGACTGTTAGTTTGGTACGAGTCATTGATCGACACAAAAGGGGCATGACTCTCCCAATCATGCATTACTCCATACATAAGGCTTAACTTGAGACCTATACTTAAGGGGGAAAGGTGTCGAGCCACCTAGTCCTACCCATATTGGTAATCTAACCTTTTTTCTCTTTTTTTTTCTCTTTTTTTTATAAGATAAGAAAATTTACAATTTTAATGAGTTATTCTACTAATTCAATAGTCTAGGAAATGGGCTAGGTCATTTTATTGCCTCTAAAGCAGCTATATAACATGACTAAATAAGATGGATAATCATGACAGTTACTCATTAAAGAGATATATGAGGTTTAACGCAAACTTCTTTGAATGACAGCTAGCATACTCAGAAGTCTTCACTCATAGAAGAATAAACTACAAATAGCTAAGAAAATAAAAAAAATTTAAGCAAGCAAGCCTAGCATAAACTCATATCATGCATTATTTATAAGAAAATCAAAATAATTTTTTTTTTACTTGTTTTATTTTTTTAAGAATAAATACCACAGGAACTAAAGGGAGGATGCACACCTGCACCCTTAATTCGAGCATCGTTCTTAATGCATGCAAAAAGATAGAAATAATGAAATAAAAGTAAAATTAAATGGTACTTCCCTAAAAAATGGGTTGCCTCCCAACCAGCACCTTTGTTTACAGTCGTTGGTTCGACGTCATGAAGCTCATGGATCCTCTAGAGTGATTTCTTCAATAAAATTCATAGAGTCTCCATCCCTGAAATGTTTCAACCTATCTCCATTCACTTTGAAAATTTTGTTAGTGGATAAGCTTTTGATCTCAACAGCACCATGTGGATAAGTCTTTACCATCTCAAACAGCCCAAGCCATCTTGAATTTAACTCAGTAGGAAAGAGTCTCAGTTTTGAATTGAATAACAATGCTTTCTCACCTGCCTGAAATTCTTTTCTAACAAGTGTAGCATCACGGAATGCTTTGCTTTTACCGTTGTAAATGATTGAATTGTCATAGAGTTCCAAGCGAATCTCCTCTAATTCTTGCAGCTGCAATTTACGTTATTTTCCTATTAACTCATAGTCAAGATTACATTGCTTCATAGTCCAATATGACTTGTGTTCTATCTTAACAAGAAGATGACATGGCTTTCCAAAGACTAACCTATAAGGTGACAGACCAATAAGGGTCTTGTATGCAGTCCTATAAGCCCAAAGAGCCTCATCTAGCCTAAGACTCCAATCTTTCCTGTTTGGCCTAACTACGTTTTCAAGTATGCCCTTGATTTCTTTGTTACAGATTTCAACTTGGCCATTTGTTTGGAGGTGATAACTAGTAGATACCTTATGAGTCACACGATATTTGGCTAACAAGGCACCTAAAGTTCTATTACAGAAATGAGTCCCACTATCACTGTTGATTGCTCTTGGTACTCCATATTTATGCATAATGAGAGATTTAATATGTTTCACCACAACTTTAGCATTATTAGCTCTAGTAGCTACAACTTCTACCCATTTGGACACATAGTCAACAAGTACAAGAATGTAAGTGTACCCAAAAGAAGGGGGGAAGGGTCCCATGAAATCAATACCCCACGCATCAAAAACTTCACAAACATAAACATTATTTAAAGGCATGTGATTCCTTCTTGATAAATTTCCCGTCTTTTGGCATGCTTCACATCTTTTACAAAAATCATAAGCATCATGAGAAATAGTATGCCAATAAAATCCACACTAAAGAACTTTATGTGCTCTTCTTTTGGGTCCAAAATGTCCCCAACTTTCTGAAGAATGACAGAAGGTTAGAATGGAATGAATTTCACTGTCATCAACACAACACCCTATTATCTGATCACCATAAAATTTTCATAGGTATGGCTCATCCCAAACATAGTATTTAGATTCAACTCTTATCTTTTCTTTTTCAACTCTAGACAAGTCAATGGGAAAAGTTGTGGTGACTATGTACTTCACAATATCAGCATACCAAGGTAATCTACTATTGACAGCATAAAAAGCCTCATCAGGAAAACAATCAGTAAAAAGCATCCCTGTTTCCAGTCTACTAAGATGGTCAGTAACTAAGTTCTTAGCTCCAGGTTTATCTTTAATTTCCAATTGAAATTCTTATAATAGTAATATCCATCTAATCAATATGGGCTTTGAATCTTTCTTTTCTAGCAGATGCTTAAGAGCCGAATGATCAGAGTAAACAGTAACTTTCACACCCAATAAGTAAGGACGAAACTTTTCAAGAGCAAAGCCAATAGCATTCATCTCTTTTTCTATAATGGTGCAGTTACACTATGCAGAGTCAAGAGTTCTAGAAGCATAGTAAATCACATGGGGTACTTTCCCAACTCTTTGACCTAAAACTACCCGCTACCTTATCACTAGCATCACACATGAACTCAAAAGATAAGGCCCAATTTGGGGGTTGCACAACAGGCGAAGTAGTCAATTTCAACTTCAACTGATCAAAAGCCCTCATACAATCATCATTAAAATCAAATGAAGCATCTTTTGCAAGCAAGGGACATAAAGGAGAAGCAATCTTAGAAAAAACTTTGCTAAACCTCCTATAGAACCCTACATGCCCTAGGAAAGATCTCACATCCTTGACACACCTGGGATGGGGTAAAGACTGAATGATGTCAACTTTTGCTTTATCTACCTCTAATCCCTGGATGACACTACATGTCCAAATACTACCCCATGCTCCACCATGAAATGACACTTTTCAAAATTAGGCACTAAATTAATATCAATGCAACGCCTAGGCACTAATGTGAGATGATGCAAGCCCTCATCAAATGAAACACCATGCACGGTAAAATCATCCATGAAAACTTCCATAATCTTGGTGATAAAATCAGAAAAAATACTCATCATGCATCTCTGAAAAGTAGCAAGTGCATTACATAGACCAAAAGGCATACGTCTAAAAGCATAAGTGCCAAAAGGACAAGCAAAAGTGGTCTTTTCCTGATCCTCAAGAGCTGTAAGGACTTGAATGTAGCCTGAATACCCATATAGAAAATAGTAGTGTGAGTTGCCAGCCAATCTTTCTAACATTTGATCCATAAAAGGCAAGGGAAAATGATATTTCTTAGTGGCTTTGTTCAGTTTTCTATCGTCAATGCATACTCTCTAACCACTTTGAACTCTAGTAGGTACTAGTTCACCTTCCTTGTTTTGCACTACGGTTGTCCATCCCTTTTTAGGAACTACATGTATAGGACTAACGCACTCGGAATCAGCTATGTGGTATATCACTCCAGCATCTGACCACTTCAGAATTTTTTTTCTGGACTACCTCCATCATAGGTGGATTACATCTCCTCTCAGGATCCCTCTTAGGCTTAGCATCTTTCTCTAATGTGATCTTACGTGAGCATAAAGTAGGGCTAAGTCCCTTGAGGTCTGCTAAAGTCCATCCCATTGCTTTGCTTTGTTCTCTAAGCACCTTAACAAGTTTTTTCTCTTGGTTAAGGGGAAGAGCACTAGAGATGACGACATGCAAAGTCTCATTATGCCCTAAATAAGCATACTTCAAATTATTAGGTAAAGGTTTCAATTCTAGTTTACGGGGTGAAATGCTAGAGGGAAGTAATTTAGCATGATTTTCGGGCAATTCAAGCTTGTTAGGTCTATTATGCGCTTGCAAGTGGAATAAAGACCCTATCACATCAACTACATTATCATTAACCTGGTCAGGCATTCTTTGAAACTCAACATAATCAAGACTCTTAATAAGCACAGTAAACAATTCATCTTCATGAGACAAGTTCTAAATATCTTGGAAAAACTCATCAATAACATCAAGTGCATACACATAATTCACATCAGTAGAAAATCTCATGGCATCAAAAATATTAAATTTGATCACTTCACCATCAAATTCCATGGTTAATGCTCCTTCATGCACATCAATTTTAGTTCTAGCTATTTTCAAAAATGGCCTACCAAGCAAGATAGGAATATCATGACATGCATCACCTATGTTCATCATATAAAAATCAGCAAGAAACACAAGCTCATTAACTTGGACTAAGACATCCTCTCAAACTCCATCTGGGTAAATGCTGCTCCTATCAGCTAACTGAATCACTATACCAGTTTTCTTCAACTCTCCTAAGTTCAGTTTGTCATAAACAGACCTAGGCATAACATTAATGGAAGCACCCAAGTCAAGCATAACTTTATCGAAGTAAAGGCTTTCTATTTTACAAGGAACAGAAAACACACCTGGGTCTTTGCTCTAAGGGGGAAGTTTCCTTTGGAAGAATATAGACACATTTTCCCCCACACTTAGCTTTACATTACCTACTAAATTTCTTTTAGTAATACACAATTCTTTCAAGATCTTAGTAGAGCGAGGCACCTGTTTAATAGCATCAAGAAGGGGTATGTTGTTTTCTACTTTCCTAAATGTCTCTAAGATCTATTGGTTAGCCTCATTCACCTTAGAAGTAGGGCTCCGAAACCTTCTAGGAAAGGGTGGTAATGGCTTAAAAGGTTCTCTTTTCTTCTCACCTATTTCCTTAGTAGTTAGAGTAGAATCTTTATCTAACTTCAGTTCAGCTTCTTTGACTTGTAACTCAGGCTCTACTTCTCCACTCTTCCTAGGTTCTTTTAGCTCTTTCCCACTCTTAAGTGTCATGACATTAACAATCTCCTTCGGGTTAGGGTAAGGTTGAGATGGTTAGCTATTTTACATTTGAGCCTGCAAGTTGCTAACTATGGTCTCAATTGCCGTCTGTCTCTCTTGAACGTGCTTAAGATTTGTCTCCACTTTTTGGAACCTATCATCCATCTTCTTAAGGACTTGTTCTAGTGGGAAGTTGGTCCTATCATGATTAGAAGGTTGACGACATGTTTGGTCAAAACCAAGTGGGTTAGTTTTAGGGCCATACCTAAGGTTAGGGTGGTCTCTTCATCTTCATTATAGGTGTTAGAATATGGGTCATAACTCCATTGACCTTGGTCAGAATAGACAACATTCATATTCCCCTCTTGAAGTGTAGGGCATGCATCAGTAGGATGCCCCTCTAGACAATAAATTCCACATATGACTGCTTTTTGTACTCCCCCAGTAACTATCTTGTTTAACATAGCAGTAATGTGAGATAACTGACTCTCTACAGATGAGCTAGAGCCAATTTCATTAACCTTTCTAATTATTGACTCCCTAGCACCAAACTGCTAAGTATTTTCGATCATGTAATATAACTAATCTTTAGCATTACCAAGCAAACAAAAAGGAAAGGCTCTCAACCTAATTTGATCTTCAAGAATCTCCTCAAGTAGCATAGCAGAGCATGTGATGAGGAATTCACTAATATGACGGTGTGGGTCCTCACCAGCTAATCCATGAAACTTGGGTGGCAGATTGATGAATCCAGAGTTCAGTTTTGGAGGTTTATGTCATGCAGCAAAAGTAATGGACAAAGGTTGGGCTTGTAGATTAGGGGCATCAAGTTCCCAAAGAGTAGCTATTCTTACCAATTGAGTTTTAAGACTTAATGGTTCAGAATCACCGTCTTTGTTTTTAGCTTTCAACGTTTGCACCTTGTCCTCTCTAATCTTGTTACCACTCTTTAATTTCATAAATTAAAGGCAACTACAAAATTAAAATAACAAAAGTAAGAACAAAGTAATGAAAATAGTAAGACAAAATAGATAAAACAAACAATATTTTATTCCTTTCCCTGGCAACGGCGCCAAAATTTGTAAAGCTTGACATAGGGCTACAAATTTACCACTACTCTAGATATAAATAAGAATATAGCATAGGGGACTAGGAATCGAAACCACGAGGAAAGATATAATTTACGCTATTCTTAAGCTATTCAATCTAACTTTTTATTTTTTTTTTACTAAATCAACATAATTAAAACAAATAATTATGAATATGAAAATCACTCTTTGATATCCTAGAATTATGAAAATAAGGTTATGGAAATAAGAAGAGAAAATTAAAACCTAATTTATTTTGAAATTATTAAAACAGGAAATTGATTACTATTTGAGATTTTTAATAGGAACAAAAAAATACAAACCAGAAAAGTAATAACTAAATTAACAGAAAATTATTTAAATTATTACCTAGTTAATCGGGATAGTATTTTAAATACCTAATTATCTATAGAATATTCCCAATTATTTTCCAGAAAATTAAACAGAAATTAAAGAACATATATCAAAACATAAAATTAACAATCCAATTAACTCCTTTGAATGAATTACAAAAATGGTTGTTAAAATTAACTATAAAATAAAAAATAATTTTCTAGACCAAGAATAAATTTTAAAACGCGAAAATAAAAGTTTAAAACAGTTATTACGAATTTAACAAAAAGAAAATTCTGCACGGCAAAACTACGACGATAATTAGGAATTAATTCTGAAAAATTAGCACATCAATTCGAAAAATTACGAAATTAAGTTCTAACGGATTTAAACATTTAATTAACCTAAAACTGCTCTAACGTTCAGAAATAACCTAACAGAGCTAATATTAACCTAATTTCTAATTAACCAATTAAAACTAGCAAATCGAAAAAAGAAATCAAACCTGAAATTTTAAAGACACAAAATCTCAAAATCTAAAGACAGTAATTATACTAAAATACTACTAAATGACTAATATTTGTTGGGGGTAAATGAAATTTATATTAAAGCATATAAATTTAAGAATTAAAATTGACAAACCAAAGAAAATAACTAAAATGCAACAAATAATTGTCAAAGATACCAAATTTATGAAAAATACTTAGCATAATCTATATCCACCATGCAAATTAATATTTATCATCAACACAAAAATCGATTTATCCATGAGTTAGATTGTAGAAGATACCCACCAATGAATCTTTTCTGTTTTTCCTTATATTATAGTTTATTTGGGTTCAACTCTAATATAAACCCTACTACTTTTGATAACCCTAGGACCAACACAAGAATTTAATCAAACTAGAGCATTAAGTATTAGAAAAACATCATCTAACGCCTTGTAACTTATTTATCAGCAAATTGATTTATTAAAGATCTACAGTGATTACCTAATTAAAAGAGATAGGTTTGAGCCATCCATAATTAATTAGGGTGTGCTTAAAAGACAATAACGTTTATGTATTAAAGCCTTTTAAACTATCTTATGAATTCGTATTAAACAAATCACCATGCATTCTAATTAATATAACATAAATATCATAAACAATAAATATGAACCGTTGTAGAATCATGAATAAAAATCAACTAGACAATAAAGCATAAGACTTGTTTGAAAATAACTAATTTAGCTTGGTTTCAACTAGATTATACTAAGTACAAAAAAATTACTCACTCATATTAAAAGTAAAATCACAACAATTAACCAAAGCTCTCATGTTTAATAAAAACAAAATAATAAAATAAATAATAGAAAACTACTTGGCCTCTGATGGTGATGATCGTGATGCTTATGATAATGCCAGGCATTGGATTTGAATGGTGCTAGGCCTGAGGAGGCAGAGGGGAAGACGTGATGGTGATTTGATGATTAATGGTGATGATGATTAACGATGATGATGAATGATTGTGTGACATGAAAAGATGATGAGGGAACGACGGTGATGGGGCTGCCCATGTGTGTGTTTTTAAGGAGGAGGCGTGTGATGATGCTACCAAGAGATGGTGAGGCGTGAGGTAGGGGTGAGTTTAGGAGGTTTTTTATAATATTATTCTCCTAGGGTTTTTCTCCTTAGACTCCTTCTCTTCCAAGTCTTCTAGTTTCTCTTCAACTAAGAGCAATAATTTTGTAACCCTAGCCCAAATAAATCATTATGGAAATAAGATTTTTTCGTAAATCATTATTTTTGGACCGACTTGACAACTTAATGTGTAAAATCGAAACTTCGACGTCTTCTTTTCTTCTCTTTATTTTATTAACGTTTAACCTCAAAAATATATAAAATAAAGTAAATTAGACGAAATAATATATATAATATAATGAATATAATTATTAAAACAATGCATGATTTATGACTTAACACCATCTCAATTAACGGTTGACATTGTTCCCATGCTTCCTCATTATTCCTTGTTGCAACATCATTGCCCTCCCAAGCATCTTTACCCTCACCTTCATCACTCACATCTCCACACATCTCAACTTGATTACCCTTCATACACCTCTATATATACCTCACTAGTTTTGACATAATCATAACACCCCACCCTTCATGTGACTGATTCTCAAGTGGGCCAAGGTGGCTAAGTCCAATCTCTCTCCTGCAAAGTGTACCTCCTATGTGCCAAACTTTCTAATTGTAATTCTTTAGAAATTGCCTTAAATTCCTCTCGTCGCTTATCACATTGTTATAGTTGGTCTTTGCATTTTTAGCTTGGTGATGGAGGATAAAAGCGCCCGTGTCCATGTTGTTGTCATTCAAGTTCCCTAAACAATATCTAATTCTCCCATCCTGCACACATTTTGACTGTCATGGATGCCCAAATACTACATTGGCTATAATGCATCAAAGGTACCGAATGTTCATGTTGTGAATGCCTCCTTAAGTACAGTTATGACAAAAATAAAAGACATTTATAATATTTTCATTAGGCGCACACCTCCTTATAAATTGATATTGGCAATATTTGAACCCATACGGGTCATCCCATAAAAAAACTTAACCAATACAACGAAGCAAACTCTATCATCTCTGGTCTAAAACCTGTGACCAAATAACTGGTAATATTGATGCACATGGGTTCACTTAAGACCAAATAGTTGTTCATCAGGAAAGCATTTGAGAATGGGGGTCTCACTTGTATGATGACTCACAATCCTAGAGGGATTTTCGGATATGCTCTAGCATATAAGTTAAGGTTGAGCGCCCTTCTTACCGAAAGGTGTTTTAAAGTGGCATGGTCACTGATAACAAACACATCAGACTCCATGAGGCACGACCTGAACTTTTCAAATCTTAAAAGTGCCACTAAAAACTCTTTTTCAGTTAAGGCATAAATTAGGCAGGGTTTATTGTCAATTCTTTGTCTCAAGGCTACCCTAACTACAGTTATCAATGCCGCTTTGCAATTCTTGGAGAAGTGTAATTATATATCCTCAACTTGGAATGAGAACAAGGGCTTAGCTATTTCTCTAAATTCCCTCATGATTCTGTAGTAGAAACCCACCAGTCCAGGAAAGGAACACATGTCCTTCACATAATTGGGAAGAGGATGATTTACAATTAAACCCAATTTTCGCCTTATCGTTTATTGTTGCCTTATACAAGATGATATGGCCTAAGGCAATTCCCTTTTTGCCATAAAATGCCTTATTGCCCAATTTAGTGTCAAGTGGTTATCCCAACATCCTTTCAAAACTTTTCCAAAATTAGCCAGTAAATCATCAAAGGAATCACAACACAGAGAAGTCACCCATGGCATTTTCTCAACATTGCTAAACTAAATCACAAAATATGAAAGTTATACTTCTTTGGAAGATGGCGGGAACATTGCAAGGTTCAATGCGACAAGAAAATGTGCCAACGAGATAAGTAAATGTGGTCTTCTCTTGGTCTTTGGTGGCAATGGTATACGTGAAATAATGCTTGTTTAGACATATTGGTTGCCCACTTTGTTTAACATAACTCCTAAAGAAAATGAGCATAGGAGCAAGTTGTTAAGTTGCAACAAGGAGGGTGATGTTGATCTTGACTTGGGGGAAAGTCTTTATTATCTTGTTAACATTGGATTGAGCCTTTTTCCCATTATGCCAATTTGAAAAAGAGTGAACATGCTTTCAACTCTTAGGCAAGAAGTAAGAGTACCCACAAGATATGTAAAGTCAACGGTAACTAAGGACTCATCCGCTTTAGGTTTTTGCGCACTCTTTAAAAGAGAGGGGTTAGATTAAAAAAGTCAGAGCATCATGAGAAACACATGCATGGGAAATAAGGAGGAGCAACAGATAGGGGAAGGGACACGGTCACATCATTATCACCAATATGCATATTAATCATCATTCCTAACCTAAGAGCAATGACATAATTTACTTTCCACTTGTCATTATAGTTGAAGGAAGAAGAACATGAGTGTTCCTATTCTGGGTTTACCTCAGCTTGAATGGGGAAGGTCTCTCTCTCTCGATTTTCTAAGGCACATTAAGCAAATTGTTCACTCATCATCGTCATTTTCTGATCACTAGAGTCCTTTTCCTATCTTGTTATTCCCTTTATGTTATCCACTATCCTTATGACGCAGAGCAAGAATCCAAAATCACCCTTCTATAGGCACCATTCACGATGCATGCCACACTAAAGACTTTTAATGTTTGGTTAGTTTTTAAGTTGAAATTAGATCAAATATGGGTGGTGTCGATAAAGTCAAAGTGGGGCAAACTAACTTAATGCCTTGAATGAGCTGAGTTTAGTTTGTTAGATAATGTCAAGGTCCTAACCCAATGATCTCCACTTTTCTCCACTAATTAATGGGCTTTGGGGGTCGAACCCTCAAGGTGTTTACTATTTGTAGACCTTTGATGGGTCCTCTGTAAGTCATCATTGGGTAAGAGGTAGTTGGTATCCATAAATATGGAGTTTGGACTAGTTTCTATACTATCCAATTTATTTCAAGAAGCTTGGGTCTACTTTTGTTGTCAATTTTCGTTTAGCAAATGAAGTCTAAATAAAGCATATGTACGCTTTCTAAGCTCCCTTATTCTACTTTCCATCTTTGTGCATAGCTTTTGGTAATCCAAGTTTCAAGATGAAATTCGAGGGGGAATAAATGAAATGCCAGAATTTGAAACTACATTTGATAACTTTGTAAAGTAATGCAGGCCGAGATGTGGACAAAGCTAGCGAGGACAACACAAGCAAGCTTCTCTTACTTGATCACCAAGGGACTTACATTAGTGAGACCAAAGAGTTATCTTTTGAGGCTTGCCTAGGAAGAGCCTTACTTTGTTAGCTCCTTACTGAATCGTTGTCAATCTCATAACTAATTTTGAGGGTGCCTAGTTGGCCTTAGTTAGAAGAGGTCAACAAAGATCCGTTGCAGTTTACTCATTCTAGTATAGGCTGGGTTCAGTTCAAGAGGATTTCTAGTAAAGTCTCATGATTACCTGCTATAATATTCTAGAAGCCCTCTCCTAGCTTTGAACTAGATAGAAGCTCACGCATGAAGCCAAGGTTCAACTACGAAGTGAGGGAATTCACTTCAGCCTACTTGACGAAATAGTGTCGTCCACTTGCATATCCCACTTACTTAACTTCCTAATTTTGGGTTCTCTTTAGTTATGACTCAATATATGTTTAGCCCTAAGTATGCATTTTGTACTTAATTGAGTGTCGAGGCTCAAGAGTGATTAGACTCCTAGCAGCAAGGTCATTTTTAGCTAGCTCTTCAAACTAGCTAATAGAGAGAGCAAGTTGTTTTGTTTCTGTTTTTGGCCTCGGAATCTAATCCTTTTATGGCTTGTATAAGTCGGCTTTAGAGGTAGCATATAAGCCCTCTTCGGAATACTTAGACAAGGCAATGTTCAATTTAAATCATGCACATTATTTACTTGAATTATGTCTATAAAAATTTCTCAAAAACTTTATCCTTCTTAAGGGTGGTGTTTGGAGTGAGGTTAGTTATTTGTGCGTTGGTTTACCAACTTTAGAAGCGTAGTGGTGAATCTCATTGACTTGGATGGTGGAGTTCCTTCTTTATTCCAAGTCATATCTTCCATGTTGAGTGCTTTTAGTTTCGTTGTTAAAGGTTGGTAATCTCTCTCTCTCTTTCTCTTGATTCTTAAAATCTCATGAGGAGCACATGTGGGAATTTGAGCAGCCTTAGGTTAGGAGTGCCTTGATGGAAGAACCCGAACAGAGCATAGCCAAGTTCCTTAAGGGCTTCAACCCTGCTATGTTAGACGATGTTGAGCTTCAACCTTTTTGGACCTTTGAAGATGATGAAAGCTAGCTATTAAGGTATTAAAGTAAGTTAAATTAAGGAAATCCTATCCAACAAACTTTGCAAAGGCTAATGTTCCCCTCAAATCCTTCAATTCTTATAAGACTGAACCACCCCCGAGAGAGGACAAGGAGAAATGGAAAGGAAATGAGATTGCTAAGAGAGCCCCCAAAGGCTAGAAGAAGTGTTTCGATCATTTCGAAGCTAATTATTCTAATAGAGGGGTTCGTCACAATTAGAAAGATTGAGGACATAGATTAAGTAGAGGATAATGGTGATGAAAAGGAGTATAAAGAGGAAAAGGTGACCTCCTATCTTTTACTTTAGGAATGAGAGATGCTCATAATCAAGAGGGTCCTTCACACCGATGATGTTTTTAAGGAAGTCAACCAAAGAGAGCAGACCTTTCACTCCACACATAAGGTGGCGAATCAAAGCCTAAACTCGGATCATAGATGGGGAAGCTATACAAATGTAGCCTCCACTAAGATGCTCATAGCTCAGTTTCTATATTCTTGAGCACCCTAGGCCATATCTACTATAATGGCTTAAAAAGGGATGTGAGGTAACTTTTTCTAAGCAAGCCTTAGGAGCATTTTTGATAGGAAAATATGAAGATGAGCTTGCTTGTGATATGCTGCCTATGGTTGCATGCCATTTTCTCTTTAAGAAGGCATTACAACGTGATATGAATGTGTTGCATCATAGCATGTCCAATACTTATTCCTTTAAACTACATGGAAGAAAGTGGACCTTCACCCTTTGATACCCACTCAACTTTATAAAACTTAAGATGGGGAGGGAAACACTTAAGAGAAGTCCTCATTTGTCAATGGCAACAGGGTGGATAGAGCCCTTAGTAAAGGAAACCATGCTTTGTTAATGGTTCAAGGCCATGGTAATGAGGTTATGGCACCCTATAGTCCCCCAGTCTAGACCATACTTAATGAGTTTAGAGATGTTTTACCTAAAGATCTGGCTCTAGGAGTACCTTCTAACAGAGGTATTGAGCATTAGGTTAATGTTCGTGCAAAAAATGTGTTATTTTTACAATACTTTTATACCTTATTTATGCTCGTAATAATCGTATTTTTAGGTTTTTATTTGATTTTATTTTATTTTGTAGATTTCGAACAAAATGAGAATAATTATTGAGAAATGTAAGAAAAATACCGGAAATGAAGAACTGGGCTAAATTTACCCGACCCAATCGTTAGGCCCATTTCTTGTTCAACCCAAAGAAAAGAAAAAAAAGAAAATAAAATTGAAAAGTAAAAACACTCAGCCATCACGTGCAAGGCATGTGATCATGGATTTTCTTTCCTAGTCGTGCCAAGCACGTGACACCCTTATTACCCCCTTGAACTTCTTCTTCTCTCTCCTCATTCGGGTTCGAGGCTCCCGAACCCTCCCCATTCATCTTCATCCTCCATTTTTCTCCATTCCCAGCCCTCATGTCTCTCTCTTCAAATGACCATGCACCACCACCATGCCAGCACATTCTTCACCATCCTCATCCACCATGCAATTCACGCAACAAACGCAAGCATAGCGCCAGGGCGCACCATCTCCTCTACCCATGTGTCTCAAGATGAACAATGAAGATTGGAAGAGCTTGGATATAAATTGAAAAGGCTAGCTCCATAAGAGGAGGTTAACAATTTTAGGTTTTAATTAGTTAATTTCTTTGGGTCTTCTCTCAAAATTCATATGTGTTCTTTTTTAGTTTAAGGGTTAGGGTTTGATGTTAGTTAGGTTGTGGGTTTCGAATTTTATGTAATTAGTTCCGGTTTTGTTAATTTATGGTTCATGTTCACGAATTAAGCTGTCATTGTAATGATTTTGGCTTCAGTTTAGTCGATTTCATCTAATTTCTTCCCCTCCCCTGTTACGGTGTTGTGAACTGACAATGACGTTGCCGCCATTGTTGATATGTACAAGCTGAGCTACAAAGCAAGGAAGCTCGGGTCTGGCTTTTCTTCTTCACTTCCACAACCTTTAGTTCTATTTTAAGTGCTGATGTGGTGTGCTTGGCTAATTCAGCTAACCGAGCTCTTTACTCCGTCTCCTTGCAATCGCTGGGTTTGCTCTCTGCCTCCTCCTGCTTTATCATTGATGAATTCATAGTTCTGTTGCCAGTTGATTAAACCATGTTGGAGTAGCAAATCCTTTCCCCCTCCCTTGTTTGCAAGTCAGTTTGATTCGATTATGGAATGGGTTGATCGTTGATGGAGGTTGTGATTTGCACAATTGTTGTCTTGCTTTGGTTTAGTTTACCTGTCATATTAGTACTGCTGCTTGAATGCTTTCAAATCTATACTTAGATTAGTGCTTGATTTTGGTTGTTCCCGATTCTGGTAGTTTGTTGATGATGATGATTGAATTGTTTGATGGTTGGTTTTCTGTTCTGGCTTATGTTGTAACTTTGAGTTTATGGTGAAATTAGATCATAAAGCTTGGTTAGTGTCATTTTAGTTCTATGATTAGAGTTAACTTTGGATGATAACTTTGAATTGGATGTGGCTTGGTTAACTTTGAGTTGTAGCTTGTTTTATGATTAGAGTTAATTTTTGGATGTTAAGACAATGGTGGAGAAACTTTGGAATTAGATTGGCCTACAACCTATAGTCTTAGTTGCTTTTCATTTAAATCAATTGAGAATGATGCTATGCTAGTTCAATTTCGTGTTAAGTGACCTTAGTCTTTTCGATCGTCACTGAGGACATGACCCTCAAGTACTACAGCTAAAGTTGTATACTTGCGGCTTTGAGTTTACACTGAAAATATCCCAATAAGTTTTTGGCGTCATTGACGGGGACGACGACATAAGATTAGGTCATATTTTCGTTTTCTTGGGTACTTTCTTTTAAGTTGCATATGTTCTACCTTACTTTGCTTGTTTCATTATCAATTGTTACTTAGTTTAGTTCATTTCTTGAATATTTTCAAAAATCCAAGAAAAATTAGAAAAACCTGAAAATCACTAATTTTTTTTTTTGAAAAAAGCTTAAAAATTGAAAAAAATTTGAAAAACTTGAAAACCACAAAAAAGGGTTTTAGTGCTTTATGTTGTAGTTTCAGAATTTGGTTTTTATTGGGATTTGTTTTATTTTTGTTGTAGATATTGATTAACTTTTTGATTTGGTTACTTTTTGTGTGTAAATCGTCTTTTGGGTTGAGTAACATTTTGATTTTATATTGTGTTTGACAAGGGAAAAAACAAAGAAAAAAAAATAGAAAATTCAAAAATCCAAAAAAAAAGAAAAAGAGGATTTCTTTCGGTGAAGGTGTGGGGTTTATTTGACTAGTTGGGTGAGAGACACTAAAGATCAAAGACTCGTTAGGAGTGAACCCGACCTTGACTTAGAACCCGAACCTGAACCAAAGCTTGAGTTGGAGAATATGGCACAAGAAAGGACATTGAGTGATATTTTCTATCCTCCTAGGACTACTTTGCCATCGTGTTTTGTTATGCCCAATCTTGCACCAATGTGACCTTTGAATTAAAACCCTATTATATACTTAGATGCTCCCTAAATTCACAAGTTTAAAGGATGCTTATTTGTTTTTGGGGGAATTCGAAGAAGTTTTTTCTATGATGCATTCCCGTAATATTCCCATTGATGTTGTGCGAATGAAATTAATTCCTTTTACTTTGAAAGACTCTGCTAACAATAAAAAAGATGCAGGTCCAAAGGTTAATGGTAGCAGAGGTGATGATGATTAGATGGATGTGTGGCCATACGAGAATGGATAAAATTAGTAATGGAGCTATTAGAGACTTAGTCAAAGTAGCTCCTATCGAAGATAAGATGAGAGAAACAAGACTCAGATGGTTCGACCATGTGAAAAGGAGTGGTGACGCTCCAGTGAGGAGATGTGAGAAGGTTAACATCCCCGAAGGGAAAAGAGGGAGGAGGCGACCAAAGAAGAGTTTGGACGAGGTGATTAGAGCGGACTTGAAAGTTGTCGGGCTAACGGAGGACATGGCTCAGGAAAGGAGACTATGGCGGGATAGGATTAAGATCTTAGAACGAAGAGAGGTGACTTCGTAGTTGTCTTTCTCTTGCAGTAGGGTAGTTTTGGTTGTTGTTTTCGGTTGTTGTGTTTGTATGCAGGTAGTACTTGTATCTGGGAATATTCATTGAGTGCCTATGTTTGTTGGCTAAGGTATGATATCTTCCTTTGCTTTATTGTACTAATGTTTGCATAGTTACTGTCCCTGCTTTATTAGTACTCTTTAATTCATTTCTGGGATGCTTATCCTTAGTTTTGTTCCATAAAATGTGTTAACAAAACTTTTCTTATGCGCAATGTTTCCCCAAAATCCTTCTCTTATAAAATGTTTCACTAAATGTCGTTTTATGGGTCTCTTGGAATCAACCTATCAACGGGCAGTCATGCCGGTTGAGATAAGGTTGCATACATTTGGATCGCCACAGATCCCGCGAAAGTGGGACCCATACTAGGAGGTGTTGTTGTTTTTTTTGTTGCTTTGAAAGACTCTGCTAAACGATGGATGTATGGATTAACTGCTAATTCTGTTACTTCTTGGAATGATTTTGCAAGATTGTTCTTAAGAAAATATTTACCTAATGCCAAGACTGTTAAATTGAGGAATGAAATCAATCAATTTCTACAACTTGATAGGGAATCATTTTGGAAATATTTTGATAGGTTCAAGACTTTGTTGGCCCAAGTCCCCATCATGGTTTAGACCAAGCATGTTTGTGTCAGATTGTATATGAAGGACTTAACCAACAGACTAGGACCATGGTAAAGTCTATGTGTCAGGGTGGCTTTCTTTGTAAGAACCCCACAACTGCTTGGGAGTTTTTAGAGGACTTGACTGAGAAAACCATGCAGTGGGAAACCGCTCGTGATGACAGTCTGAGTTTTAGGTTTGCAAGGAGTGGTTTGCATTCTGTCTCTGATGTTAGTCATTTAGAGTTTAAGATTGCTGTTTTAGAGAACATGTTGAAGGGATTATCTCACCAGATGTCCCAGCTATCTTAGACCTCTATAGTGTCTTGTTGTCATTGTCAGGCCTTAGATCATTCGTTGAGTGATTGTCCTTATTTTGGTCATCAGTTGGCAACTGAACAAGAGCAACCAAGTATGGCCTTCCAGAGACCTAAGAATGACCCTTTGCCCCCTTAGTACAACCCAGGGTGGAGGAATCACCCTAACTTCTCATGGAATAGTGGACCCAATGCTGTGGTTCCTAATTCTCAACCTGGGATGCTTCCTGGAAACAACTCCTAGCCCATTTCTCATCCTTCAAATGCTTTTCAGAGACCGACTTTCTCAAGGGTGCCTAATGCACCTAGACCTCCACCTCCCATAGCTCAAGTTCAACCTGCTCCTGGGTATACTGATATTGATAAATTGGAGATGAGAATAAATAATAATGTGGAGAGAATGATTAATACTAACATGGAAAGAATGATGAGAATGATGACAAAAAAGTTTTCCTAGATAGCATCATCTTCTAGGGAACTAGGTACTTTCCCAAGTCAACCTGAGGTGAACTCTCAGGGTCATGCCTCCTCTTCTGCTACTAACCCTAATGAGCCTGTGAGGAAAGTGAATGCAGTTATATCTCTTCGTTCTGGTCGAGAGGTTGATAACCAAGTAAGAAATCCTAATGAACCTTGTAGGTATCCTCACCAATTCTTTCAGAATTACTCCCGCTCTTCTATTCTAGAGATTGGTCCATCCAATCAGTTTGGGGATACTCTTGATGGTGTCCCCAATGCTTTAGATAATCCTCCCTCTCCTAAGTCACCTTCTAAGGTAGACGAGCTTCAAGAAAAAGACTCCTCCGGATCAGCAAGTTCTTCAACTTCTAAGAGTTACTCCTCCCCTTCTTCTTCTAAGAAAATACAGATGCCTTTGCCTCCTTTTCCCGATAGATTAAAGAAGAAATGCCAAGATCATATTGAGAAGATAAGAGAGAACTTCTCTCAAGTTAAGATCAACATTCCCTTCCCCGATGCTATTCAGCAATTGCCTCCTTATGCTAAATTCTTAAAGGAGCTATATACCACAAAGAAAGACACTGGTTTACCTAAGAAGGCTTTCATGACTTCTGCTGCTAACTCTATCCTTTCTGAGATCACAGTGAAGTATAAGGACCTCGGTTGCCCTACTATGCCTATAGTCATAAAGGATCAACTTATTTACAGAGCACTACTTGACTTAGGGGCTAGTGTTAACTTGATACCCTTTGCTGAGTACGAAAGGCTAGAGTTAGGTCAGCTGAAACCTACTAGGATGGTCATTCAATTGGCTGATAGATAGACTAGGGTGCCCAGGGAGATAGTTGAGGATGTGTTGATTAGAGTGGATGAATTTATTTACGTATTGGAATTTATTGTAATTGAAACTGAGAAGGTGTCCAACTTAGCTAGTCAGGTTCCTGTAATTTTTGGATGTCCTTTCTTGGCCATTGCCAACGCTCTATTTAACTAGAATGGTATGATGATACTATCTTTAGGTAACATGATTGTGGAATTAAACATCTTTAACATGCAAAGACAGCCGTTGGGATTTGATGATATGGAATTTTCTACTCTTAACTAGCTAGGGGATTCTGTATTCGATGGTGCTTTTGATGATGTATTTGCTATTGAGTATGAGTCATTTCTTATGGATGATGAGCTTGAATATGATGTGTTTGAGTTTGACGACTTGTGCTCTGCTTTTGATTGTTTGCTCACTGCTGTCTCTGAATCTGCTGTTGAATCTGTTTTCCCTCTTGCTCTTGAATTGAAACCCCTTCTTGATTCTCTTAACTATGCATTCCTAGGACCCGATAAATCCTTACCTATCATTATTACTTCTAATTTGGACCGGGACCAAGAGGACAAACTGATTTCTTTACTTATAGAGAACAAGGAAGCTTTAGGACAGACTTTAGGGGATATTAAGGGTATTAGTCCTTCTATTGTGCAACATAGAATTCATCTAGAGGACAATGCTAAGCCTACCGTGACCGTCAAAAGCATTTGAATCCCACTTTGTAGGAAGTAGTTAAAAAGGAGGTGTTGAAATGGTTAGAGCATAAGATCATTTATCCTATTTCAGATAGTGAGTGGGTTACCCCTATTCAAGTTGTTCCTAAGAAGACTGATATTATCGTGATTAGGAATCATAATAATCCCTACTCGAGTTCAATCTAGGTGGCGTGTGTGTATAGATTATAGAAAATTGAATGCTGCCACTAGAAAAGACCATTTTCCCCCTTCCCTTCTTGGATCACATGCTAGAGAGGTTAGCTTGACATTCTTTCTATTGCTTTTTAGATGGATATTATAATTATACCCAGATCTCTATTGCTTCTGAGGACTAGGAGAAGACTACTTTCACTTGTCCATTTGGAACATATGCCTTTAGAAGAATGTCGTTTGGACTGTGTCATGCCCCTGCTACTTTTCAAAGATGCATGATTTCTATTTTGTTAGATTTAGTTGAGCAATGTATGGAAATTTTCAGGGTTAACTTTTCTGTGTTTGGATCTTCTTTTGATGATTGCTTGTCAAATCTGAGAAAAGTGTTAGGAAGGTGCAGGGAGAAAATTTTGACTTTGAATTGGGAGAAATGTCACTTTGTGGTTAAAAAGGGTATAGTCTTGGGACATATTATTTTTTGAGATGGAATTGAGGTAGACAAAGCTAAGAATGACCTGATTGTTAGTCTCCCCCGTCCCACTTGTGTGGAAGAGGTGCAGTCTTTCCTTGGACATGCTGCCTTTTATCGTCGTTTCATTAAGGATTTCAGCAAAACTGCAAAGCCCTTGTCCAATCTGTTACCTAAGGATGTGCCATTTCATTTTTCTAAAAAGTGTCATGAGGCATTTTAAAAGCTTAAGGATGCCTTGACCTGTACTCCTATTCTTCATCCTCCAATTTGGGGAGAACCATTTGAATTGATGCGTGACTCATCTAATTAGGCTATTGCGGTTGTGTTAGGACAGCGTATTGATAAGAAACCACATGTTATTTACTATGCTAATCACATGTTGAACGATGCCCAACTGAATTACACTGTTACTGAGAAAGAATTTTTGCCTATGGTCTTTGGTTTTGAAAAGTTTAAATCCTATCTGATTGGGTCTCATGCGATTGTTTATACTGACCACTTTGCTCTTAAGCACCTTCTTTCTGAGAAAAATGCTAAGCCTAGACTTGTGAGATGGATTTTACTTTGACAAGAATTTGACTGCGAAATCAAGGATAAGAAAGATTCTGAAAACCTTGTAGTTGATCATCTGTGAATGAGAGAGTGAGTCTAGCATTTCTGAGTGCTTCCCCGATGAGCAATTGTATGTTGTTCACCCTGATCCTTGGTATACTGATATTAGCTTAGTTGCTGGTAGGATCCCTGAGGGTTGGACTATGAATGACAAAGATAGATTCTTCCACCTTCTGAAATTCTTTGTTGGGGATGACCCTTATTTGTTTAAGTACTGTTCTGACCAAGCTTCTAGGAGGTGCATTCCCGACCATGAGGTGAGAGGTGTACTTTCTTTTTATCATGACCAGGCATGTGGGGGGCATTTTAGTGGTAGGAAGACTGCAGCCAACGTTCTTCAATGTGGTTTTTACTAGCCAACTTTGTTTAAAGATGCATTTAAGTATTGCAAGAGTTACCCTAGATGCCAACAATTGGGTATGATAAGCAGGAAAGATATGATGCCACTAAACCCCATTATTGTTGTAGAGGTTTTCGATGTGTGGGGTATTGATTTTATGGGACCATTTTTATCTTCCTTTGGAAATGAGTACATTTTGTTAGCTATGGACTATGTTTCTAAATGGGTTGAGGCCATCCCTTTTAGGACCAATAAAGCTAAAGTTGTTGTGAAATTTCTTAGGGAGAATATCTTTGCTTGATTTGGTATCCCCAGTTCTATCACTAGTGATCAGAGCACCCAATTTAGTAATAGATCTTTTGATGCCTTACTGAAGAGGTATTCCATAGTCTATAGGCTTGCTACCCCCTACCATCCCCAAACCAGTGGCCAAGTTGAAGTATCCAATCGACAGATTAAGCAAATCTTGGAAAAGACAGTGAATAGACATAGGAAAGACTGGGCTAATAAGCCGGTGGATGCTCTTTGGGCATATAGGACGGCTTTCAAAACTCCCTTAGGTATGTCACCTGATAGGGTAGTTTATGGTAAGCCTTGTCATTTACCTGTGGAGATAGAGCATATAGCTTGATGGGCTATTAGGAAGCTTAATTATGACTTAACTGAGGCAGGTGAGGAGAGACGACAACAACTAAGTGAGCTTGATGAGATTAGAGTTGAGGCTTATGAGAGTGCTCGATCGTATAAAGATAGGGTAAAATTTTTTTGATTTTGTTTTGGGCAACGTTTATACAATTTTTGATTAGTTTGAATCCCCAGTGCCTTGGTTATTAGCTTGTATATAAGTAGGATGTGCGTGAGAAGTCTCCAACCTCAATATGACATTCTAAGCCCTAGTTCTCACCCCCAATGTTCAGCTTAGACTGTGTAATCCAATCCTTGTTTATTCCTTCATCATTATCTTTAGGACTTAGGCTCCCATGAGTTATTCTCTCACTTCCTTGTGACACGACTACTCTGAGAAAATAATGAATGAATATTTTGAATAAAGAAGACAAAAAGAAAAAGAGATGGAATAAAATTTTGAATGACAAGAATCCCTTTGAGGCATGCGCTACTGGGTGTTACCCTTTGAGCCACGTGCTACTGGGTGTTACACTTTGAGGCAATACTGCTACTGCGAAAGCTTGTTTCCAATGTTAATATGATAATAATGTAGTTGTGTTAGTCAAGTGGGATTAAGTCTAATTCTGTTAAATCTAAGCCTTGGGATGATGATACACTTGCACACTAGCACTGGGATGGATTCAGAATCTTGATGTATAATGGGGTGAAAAATCAGTGCTTTGATGTCATTTACGAGGTAGAGGACTTTGAAGTGTATTTTGTGCATATGCAAGTCAATAACTTGGTTACATGGTTAATTAAGTTGATTAGAATGTGTACACATATTTCCCCAGTTTTGTACATGTTAGCTTTGAGGAAAAAACAAAAAGATTTTCTTCTCTTTTTGAAATAATTTTTGTGGGTAGTTCACTTGAAACCCTCACGAGACCTCACTCGTCCGCTTCGGAGACCGAGGGGTTTAAAGGGCTTATTGCATAAGCTAAATACAACCGTGATTCCTACGACAGTGAGTTAGGACTTTCTTTTTCTTATTTTTCATTTTTAGTTAGTTTAGTTATTTTACTCGATGATGAGCAAAATCTTGGTGTGGGGGTATTTGTTCCTGCTAAAGATGTGAAATTTTTATGATACTTTTGTACCTGATTTATGCTTGTAACAATCATATTTTTAGGTTTTTATTTGATTTTATTTTGTTTTGTAGGTTTTGAACAAAATGAGAATAATTATGGAGAAATGCTAGAAAATTTCAAGAAAAATACCGAAAATGAAGAATTGAGCCAAATTTACCCAACCCAATCCTTAGGCCTGTTTCTTGTTCAACCAAAAGAAAAGAAAAAAAAAGAAGAAAAAAAAATTGCAAAGAAAAAAAACTCAGCCATCACATGCAAGACACGTGATCACGGATTTTCCTCTCGAGTTATGCCAAGCAGGTGACACCCTTATTACCCCCCTTTAACTTCTTCTTCTCTCTCCTCACTCGGGCTCCAGAAACCCCTGAACCCTCCCCATTCATCTTCATCCTCTATTTCTCTCCATTCCAACCCCTCCTGTCTCTCTCTTCAAACGACAACGCACCACCACCATGCCAACACATCCTTCACCATCCTCATCCACCCTGCAATTCACGCAACAAACGCCAGCATAGCACCAGGTGGCACCATATCCTTCGCCCACGCGTCTAAAGATGAACGGTGAAGATTGGAAGAGCTTGGGTATAAATTGAAGAGGCTAGCTCCAAAAGAGGAGGTCAGACGATTTTAGGTTTTAATTAGTTTAATTTCTTTAAGTCTTGTCTTGAAATTCAGATGCGTTTTTTTATTTTATTTTAAGGTTTAAGGTTTCATGTTAGTTAGGTTGTAGGTTTTGAATTTTATGTAATTAGTTCCGGTTTTGTTAATGTACGGCTCATGTTCACGAATTAAGCTACAATTGTAATGATTTTGGCTTGAGTTTAGTCGATTTCATCCGATATCTCCCCCTCCCCTATTATGGTTTTGTGAACTAAAAATGGCGTTGTCACCATTGTTGATATATACGAGCTGAGCTGCAAACCAAGGAGGCTTGGATTTGGCTTTTCTTCTTCCCTTCCCCAACCTTTAGTTCTGCTCGAAGTGTCAAAGTGGTGTGATGGGATAATTCGGCTGATCGAGCTCTTTACTCCATCTCCTTAAAATCAATGGTTTGCTCTCAGCCTCTTCTTGCTTTATCACTGATGAATTCATAGTTCTATTACAAGTTGATTAAACGATTATTGGAGTAGCAAATTCTTCCCCCCTCCCTTGTTTGCAAGTCATTTCGATTCGATTATGGAATGGGTTGATCGTTGATGGAGGCTGTGATTTTCATGATTGTTGTCGTGATTTGGTTTAGTTTGCGAGTCAGATTAGTACTGTTGCTTGACTGATTTCGAATGTCTACTTAGATCAATGCTTGATTTTGGTTGTTCCCGATTCTGGTAGTTTGTTGATGATGACGATTGAATGGTTTGATGGTTTGTTTTCTACTCTAGCTTGCATTGTAGCTTTGAGTTTAAGGTGAACTTATATCATAAAGCTTGGTTAATGTCATTTTAGTTCTATGATTAGAGTTAACTTTGGATGATAACTTTGAATTGGATGTAGCTTGGTTAACTTTGAGTTGTAGCTTGTTTTATGATTAGAGTTAATTTTTGGAAGTTAATACATAAGTAAAGAAACTTTGGAATTAGATTAACGTACAACCTATAGTCTTAGTTGCTTTTCAGTTAAATCAATTGAGAATGATGCTATGCTAGTTCAATTTCGTGTTAAGAGACCTTAGTGTTTTCCATCGTCCTCGGGGACGCGACCCTCAAGTACTATAGCGTAAGTTGTACAGTTACAACTTTTAGTTTACACTAGAAATATCCCAATAGTTAACTTGATCCCCAGGGCAGCACTACTAAACAAGCCTGATTATAGGTGTAACCCTACTGAAACCGAGGAACTTAAGAAACACGTTCAACTATTAGTTCATACAGGTTAGGTAAAAGAGAGTATGAGTCCTTAGTCTATGCAACCCTTTTTAGTACCAAAGAAAGATGGCAGTCGAAGGATGTGTGTGGACAGTAGAGCCATCAACAACAGCATAGTTAATTATAGATATATCATCCCAACGCTTGGTGACATGTTGGATGAGCTACGCAGCTCTAGCATCTTCCACAAGATTGACTGCCACAATGGATCTCATCAGATTAGAATGAAGGAAGGGGAAGAGTGGAAGATTGTATTTAAAACCAAGCAAGGGATGTATAAATGGCTTGTCATGTCATTTAGGACATCCGGTGGCCTAAGCCCATTCATAAGATTGGGGAATGAGGAGCTCATGACCTATATTGGTTGTTTATTGTTGTTTATTTTGATGGCATTCTTGTACACTTCAAGACTAAACAAGAGCAGTTAGGTCACTTAAAGCAAATTTCCTCCACTCTAAGGGAATAAAAGCTCTATAGCATGCTTGAGAAGTGTGACTTCTTTACTCGAAGGGTTGTTTTCCTTGGATATGTCATTTCTTGTGATGACATCCAGGTAGAAGAGACCGATATTGAAGCAATAAGGTACTAGCTAGCTCCAAACTCCATCGCAACAATGAGAAGCTTTTATGGGTTTGCTTCGTTCTGTATGAGGTTCATCAAGGGCTTCAGTTCCATCATCACACTCTTCATTGAAAGCATGAAGAAGGGCATCTTCTCCTAGTCCTCAGCAGCGCAACCAAACTTTGACAATATCAAGCAAAGACTATGTGAAGCCCTTACTTTGGCTTGACCAAACTTTCGAGAATTGTTTCAGGTAGAGTATGATGCTAGTTCAGTTGGCATTGGAGTTGTCCTCACTCAGCTTACGAAACCCAAGGCCTTAGTGGTGCTAAGTTAAATTACTTAGCCCATAACAAAGCAATATATGCCATTGTGAGGGCATTAAACCACTGGAGCCACTATCTGAAACCCAAAGCCTTTGCCTTACACTCTAATTATCTTGGACTCAAGCTATTTAACGGACAACCAAAGCCTAATGCCATGCATGTAAAATGGGTGGTGTTTCTATAGGGCTTCACCTTCTTCACTAGGCACAAAAAGGCCAGTGAGAATGTTGTTGCTAATAGCCCTATCTAGGAGGCGTGCTTTCATCTCGATCTTGCGAGGAAAATTACTAGGGTTACAATCCATACAATGCTACTATTCTAAAGATGCAACCTTTAAAGAGATGGCGAATAACACACCCTTACAAAGTTCATATTTGGTGCAGTAGGGTTTTCTATTCAAGGAAACAAGTTGTGCATGCCTAGATTCCTTTTACAAGACCTCTTCGTAAGGAAAGCTCATGGACTCTCTCTTCCAAGTCACTTTGGGATGAACAAGACTTTAGATATCCAGAGAGAACACTTTTATTGGCTCAAAATGGTGGAGGATTTCACAAGGTTGTTTAAAAATGCTTTGTCTGCAACAAGGCCAAAGTCAGTTCCACTAGGGGTTGTACACACCACTTCATATTCTGTTAAGGCCATGGGAAGTTGTAAGCTTGGATTTTGTCATTGCAGTTCTAAGAATGCAAAGGGGAAGGACTCAACCTTGGTGGTGGTGGATACACTTTGTAACCTACCATAAGATAAATGATGCCCCCCATATTATTGACTTATATTTTAAAGAGATTATCAAGCTCCATGGTCTGCCTGAAACCTTAATAAGCGATAGAGACACCACATTTCTATCTCACTTTTGGAGGAGTTTGTGGCACCTTCTAGGTACCAAGGTACTTTACAGTACAACTTGTTGTCCCCAAACTAAAGTTACAAATAAAACACTCTTTACTCTCCTAAGGACCTTGGTACAAAGGAATTTCACGCAATAGGATTTAAAACTTTCCCATCATGAGTTTGCCTATAATAGGGCCTGTCCCGACGCTATTGGTTTTTCCTCCATTGAAGCCCTCTTTAGAATAATTCCTCTTACACTAATTAATCCCATTCAACTCCCCAGCAATTGCACGATGACTTATGAGGTATAGATGAGGACCAATGAAATAGAGAAATTGACTGAGTAGATCAGGGCACATATAGAGAAGATCAATAAAGCTTACAAAACCAAGGCCAATAAAAATTAAAAAATAAGAGAAGGGGTTGAGTTTCAACTTTATGACCTTGTTTGGTTACACTAGGAGAAAAAGCAAGCTAATGTCACAGGGGGATAGGCCTTTCATGGCCCAGCAAAGGTAGGAGCTAATGCATACAAGCTGGAGTTACTAGCTGATGTCGTGTTATCAGCCACCCTGAGTATAGGGGATTTGAGTCCCTATATGGAACATGAGATTAACTACGAGGATTTAAGGTTGAATCCTCTTCAAGTAGGGGAGAATGATGCATGGCATGGCGCGGACCAAGCTAGCCATGATAACACAAGTAAAGTTCTCTTACTCGATCATTGATGGACTTAGTTCTCTAAGCCTAATGAACTATCTTTTAACGCTTTCCTAGGAAGAGCCCTACCTTTTTGGATTCCATAGAGAGTCACTATCAATCCTAGAAACTCATTTTGACGCTATCTACGTTGCCTTAGTTAAGAGAGGCCAATAAAGATACTTTATAATTCACTCATTCTACCTTTAAGAGTGGATCTATAAAGACTCAAATGGATTACTTCCTGATTAGTCCAGATAATCGGGGTTTATATAAGGATTGCTGGATGTGGAGTTCAAATGTACAAAGTGGAAGAAGAGGAGTGTTAGGGACCCTAAAGTCAAGTGGTGGAATCTTACAAAGGAGAACACTAGGAAATTATCATAGAGGACTACTGAAGAAGGAGCTTGGAAGCAGGCAGAGGATGCAGATACCATGTGGGAGGGCATGGTAGAATGTATTCGAAGGTTGGCTAAGGAAATCTTGGCGACATCTACGAGAGGTGGCAACAAAATGAAGGGAGCATGGTCGTGGAATAAAGAGGTAAAGGAGAAAGTTAAGGAGAAAAAAAAGGCATACGATAAGCAATGGAACGAATGAGGGGAAAGCGATTGGTAGACTTAGGTATAATGTAGCAAAAAAGATAGCCTAGAAAGCTGTTGTTGTAGCTAAGAGCATGGCTAATGATAGGTTATGTCAAAAATTATAGGCCAAGGAAGGTGAGAAGGAAGTCTTTAAACTGGCGAAGGCTGGGGAAAGAAAAAGAAGAGATTTGGGTGTCATGAGGTGCATCAAAGATGAAAATGGTAAGGTGTTGTCTAAAAATGCAGAAATCAAGGAGAGATGGCAAAGGTACTTTTCCAAACTCCTCAATGGTGATGTGATGGAAGATTTTCGTAGTAGGGAAAGAAAGTATAGTGAGAGGCATCTTGATCCTTGATTCTGTGAACATATCAGCAAGGCCGCGATTTAAGAGACCCCAAAGAAGATGACTAATGGGAAGGTAGAGGGACCAAAACAGATAGAGGTGATTCACCTTCTTAGAATGCTCATGGAAGTGCAAAGACATAGAAAGGTAGATCCTCATATGGTTTTCATTGACCTAGAAAAAGCATATGATGGATTTCCGCGTGAAGTGTTATGGGGATGCTTGGAAAAGAAAGGAGTGTCACTTTTGTATATTTAAGTTATTAAGGATACATATAAGGAAGGTAGGATGAATGTTAGGATACTAGGAGGGGCTACCAATGACTTCTACGTTGGTGTGGGCCTGCATCAAGGTTCTGCCTTGAGCCCTTTTCTTTTCACTCTAGTTATGGATGAACTTACAAAAGGAATTAAAGATGAGTTACCATGGTCTATGTTATTTGCATATGACATTGTTCTTCTTGATGAGACTAGAGAGGGAGTTAATAACAAGTTGGAGTGTTAGAGACATATATTGGAGTCTATAGGTTTTAGAGTAAGTAGATCAAAAACTGAATACCTACATTGTTGTTTCAGTGGAAGGGAAGACGTACAGGGAGTAGTCATCATTGATGGGACGCTGACTCCAATGGTTGAGAATTTTAAACATCTAGGCTTGATCATTTAGTAGAATGGGGATATTAACGAAAATATTAACCAGCGCATAAAAGTGGGTTGGCAAAAATGGAAGTATGCTTCAGGTGTGCTATATGGTAAGAGGATGAATGTAGAATTAAAAGGCGAAGTTTAATTTATCGTATGGTAGTTAGACAAGAGGTACTTTATAGATCGGAGTGTTGTCCTATAAAAAAGACACAGGTTCAAAGGTTGATGGTAGCAGAAATGAGGATGATTAGGTGGATGTGTAGTTATATGATAATGGATAGAATTTGGAATTGAGAAATCAGAGACACAGTTAAAGTGACCCCTATTGAAGATAAGATGAGAGAAACCAGACTCAGATGGTTTGGCCATATTAAAAGCAGTGTGGACAGTCCTGTAAGGAGATGTGAGAGAATTAATATCTCCGAAGGTAAAAGAGGGAAGGGATAACCGAAGAAGAGTTTAGATGAGGTGATTAGAGATGACTTGAAAGTTATAGGATTGATGAGGATATGGCTTAGGATAGGAGATTATGGCGGCACTCGATTAGTATCTTAGATCATAGAGAGTTGGCCACCTGATTTGGTTACGGTTTTTCAATTGCAGTAGGGTAGATTTTCGTTGTTGTTTTTGTATGTCGTGTTAGTATGCAGGTAGTGTGTTCATCTGGGCAAAGACGTTGTCTGCCTACCTTTGTTTGTTAAGGTATAGTAGTTGCCTCTGCTATGTAATGCTTATGTTGTGCTTATGTTTACATAGTTGCAGCCACCTTATTTATTACTATTTCAATTCATTGCCTGCTCTGTATTCTGATTTTGTTTTTCCCTTAAATGTTTTTAAAAAATCCTTCTTTTATAAAATGTTCTCACAAAATCTTGTTTTGTGGGTCTCTTGGATTCAGTCTCTCGACGGGCAGGGATGCCGGTACAGGTAAGGCTACCTACATTTGGATCTCCTCAGACCCCACGAAAGAGGGACCTATACTGGGAGGTGTTTTGTGTTGTCGTTGTTGTTGTTGTTGTTGTTGCAATTTACTCATTCTAGTACATGCATGGTTCGGTTCAACGGTATTTTTAGCAAAGTCTTAAAGCTTAAATACAACCAATATTGGACTTAATTTGAAGCTTAGGATATCTATTCTCATGTCATTTATATATTTCTAAGTTAAACTCACACATCAAGTAACCACAGTAAGGGAATTGGTAGTTGCCAGAATTACAGTACATGCTAGAATAGAGTTGCCTTAATGGTCCCTGCTTTTGAGCTAGGGTTACACCATCCTAAGGTCATGATCACCAACCATAATATTTTAGAGTCCCACTTGCTTCACATTTAATTTTTGGGTTATCTTGCAGTTGTGAGTCAATATATTTTTAGTCACAAGTATCCATTTTGATGAGTTTAGACACTTAAGAGTGATCAAACTCCTACGAGCAAGGTCATTTTTAATTAACTCCTCAAACTGGCTGTTAGAGAGAGCAGGTTGTTTTATTCTTGTCTTTTGCCTATTTTTAGAATCCTTTTATGTCTTGTTTAAGCCAGCATTAGAGGAAGGATATAATCTATCTCTACTGGCCTTGGACGAGCCAATGTTAAATTGAAATTAAACAGATTGCTTACTAAAAATATCTCTCTTAAAATCTGTCAAACTTTATCCTTCTTCAAGGTGGTGGTTGGAGTGAGGTTGTTTATCTATCTTTGGTGTGCTAACTTCAGAAGCTTAATGGTGAATCTTAGACTTGGACAATGGAGTTCCTCCTTGATTCCAAGTCATATGTTCTATGTTGAGCTGTTAGGTCCGGCGAATGCATTTAGGCAACTTGACATACATTAAAAAGGAGTTAACAATGAGCTTGAATGATCTCTAAAATTGCCCAAGATAAGTCCTTCTTGTTTACAGCTAAAATGCAGCAAAATTCTAACAAAAAAAGAACAAGAAAAGTGGTGCTAATTGAACTGTCTTGTTCAAATTTGAATTGGTCATGTAATGAAGTGTTTTTATTGGTCTTGTTGAGTTATTATATTTAAGTTTTGATGATAACAAATCCAAGTGTAAAAATGTGTCCAAGCAATGTTGCTCCAAACACGATCACCAAGCAGGCCTAACTGGTGTTTATAATCTTTATTGTATTAACTGGTTTGCTACATGTGAGAACAAGTCTGTATAACAGGTTTCACTTGGTGATTCTACATTAAGTCAAGAACGCCATCTCATCAGTTGATTGTAAGGCATGTTCCTGAACTCTAGCAATGCAAAGAACAACCCCAGCAAACAAGGTGGCCTTGGTGTTCACAAGCAGCTCTACAAATCTTGGACAAGATGACTTGTCAAAACAAGAAGTCTTGGGTATATAGGTTTTATTTATTTAGACTCTTGTTAATATGCCAATATTGAAAATGCTTTTAAACACCTCTTGAATCGGTAATTGCGCTAAGTGCTTCAGAACACCAGTTGGGAACAACCCTGCAAACAGGGTGCCTAGGGTGTTTCTGAACTGAAGTGGCCATACCCGGTTATCTTTGAAAATTCATTTCGGTTGGCTAAAATCTCCAGAATACTTTCCTTAAACTCCAAGATTGCTATTTTTCTGGAAATGATATTTCTTGAAAATATTATAGGAGATCTGCGAAAACAGGTTTTTGGAAATTTGTCAAAACTAAAAGATTTCCTTTGCCCATACTTTCGGATAAGATAAAATTTCCCAAGCTGAAGATTTCTGGTTGCTTTTTGAATCCTCTTCACGGCTATGGGAAGATAAGGGTTATCTCTTAAGATAACAAATCCCTTATACATTGGGAAAAACTTGTCACTAGCCGTTGGGGAGTATTCTTTTAAAAAGATCATTTTCCATACTTAGTTGATTCTCTTGATTTGACCGTTGGAATTTTTTCTGTTGAAATACAGCATTTTACTCCCATGGAAAAACACACACGGTCAGAATAGCAAGAAAAGAAAGCAAGAGAATATCTAGAAACACAACACACGAAAAAAGCAAAATTCAAAAAGTGGTTTTTCTAGTGGAAAGAATTTTTAGAGCTACACTTGAGAAAAGAAAAACCAATACAAGTTGTGTTTAAACCAAGCTTTGAATATATTGGCATACTAGGACTTCATTGTACCTTACATTTGCTTAAGACAGAAGCACCCAGTAAGGTGTTTTGTAACTCTGTTCTTGAATCAGAAAAGTGAGTGAGTGGTCCTCAGTCGTGTGGACTTTGGACGTGTCCAATCTGGTGAGATTTGGACGTGGTGTAATCTGCCTTAGAGAAGGAGGTTATGTGGTTGCAAGTTGTAACAAGGTGTGTTACATTTGTAACGAGTTAAGCCCGGTTTAGTGAAGTGGTTAAATCCTACACGAGGTAGGTCGTGGTTTTTCACACCTCAGTTGGGCTAGAGGTGTTTTCCACGTAAAAATTGTGTGTGCTTTATTTTCTACATTTATCTTGGTGATTTTAGCATTTGCAATATTTGAGAACACCTTCTGCAAACAAGTCACAAGGGTGTTTGTTATTTACAACGCGAAAATCAGACACCACAATTCACCCCCCTCTTGTCGTAGAATACTCACGATCTTAACAAGTGGTATCAGAGCCAGGTTCTCTCACAAAAGGCTAACACCTTGAGAGATTCTGAAGATGAGTACACCACAAGGAATTCTTGAAGGGCAATCCATTACTCGTCCACCCTATTTCAACGGCCAACAATATAGTTGGTGGAACAATAGGATGGAAAACTATATTCAGGCAGAAGATTATGAGTTATGGATGCTCATCAAGAATGGGCCCCTTGTTCCCACCAAGGTGCTTGAAGATGGTAAGAAGATTTCCAAGGAACCTCAAGAGTTTGACGCTGAAGATTATAAGAAAATGGCGAAAAATGCCAAGGCCAAGAAACTACTATATTTTGGCCTAGGACCCGATGAATACACTTGTATCTCTGAGTGTGAATCAGCCCAAGCTATCTGGAACGCCCTGCAAGTTGCTCATGAAGGTACGAGTCAAGTTAAACAATCTAGAATTGAGCTACTTATGCGGCAGTATGAGTTGTTTGATATGGGTGATCGTGAGACTGTGATGGATATGTATACACGGTTTACCCACATCACGAACGAGTTAAAATCTCTGGGAAAGTCTTTCACCACTGAAGAGTTGATGAGAAAAATCCTCAGAATTCTACCTCGTACGTGGGAGGCCAAAGTAACAGCCATCCAAGAGGCTAAAGACATGAACAAGATCACCCTCGACGAGTTGATTGGTAATCTCCAAACCTATGAACTCCGAAAGAACTCATAACAAAAAGTGGAGCAAAAGAAGGATCGTGGGCTTGCCTTGAAAGCACATGAGGACACTGACTCTGACCTTGAAAATGAAGATATGGCCCCAATGACCAGGAAATTCAAGAAATTCTTCAAAAAGGTCAAGGAAAACAACAAAAGAAAAGATTTCAGTAAGTCTAGAAACACCCCCAAAGAACAGCTCACAGGGTGTTTCAAGTGCGGCAAACCAGATCACTTAGTCAAAAATTGTCCTCTGCTTCGAGAAGATCATATGCCTGAACATCCTCGGAAACAGGGTCGAAACACCCTGTAAACAATCTGGGCAAGCGATTCTCGAAAGCTATGGTGGCTGCTTAGGGAGATTCCTCTGAGGATGAAGGAGAATCTGAAGCTGAAGAAGAGGTCGTAGCACTGATGGCACAAAGTGATTCAGACTCAGATGATGAATCAACAATCAGCTTCTTAGATCTCAAGAACAAGGTGCATGGTGTTAGCAAAGCTACTTTAGAAGAACTTCTATATAATTTGATAGACACCTGTGCTGATCTAAAAAGAGAAGTTCGTGACCTAGAGCTTGAAAATGAACTTCTTAAAAATGAAAAACTTGGTTTACATGAGAGTATTAACGTGCTTAGAGAAGATCTCTTTCTAAAAGAAGGTGATTACACTCAAGTACAGGAAAAACTCTCTAAAGTGGAAGAAACAGTTGAATCCCTGTTAAATGAAAAGCAGAGCTTGAATGCCACCATAGAAAAATTAGAAACTAATCTTGCCACAAACAACCACTGGAACAAATTCTCACAAGCCCTTGATTGGTTAAACACTCACCACAATCGAAACAAAAAGGGACTTGGATATAAGCCTAAACGGACCGTTTTCCCAATACATAGGAAGTATGTGGGATTACCTGAAAACATTGTTTGCTTTCATTATGGTAAAACGGGTCATTATAGATCCACTTGTCCTTTAAGAAAACATGCCAATGAAAAGAATGAAAGGTATGTGAAACAAATCTGGATTAGAAAAGATGAGCTTTACATGTCTAAAAGAATGGGACCCAAGTGGATCTGGGTTCCCAAAACTAACCCGTGATTTGTTTTGCAGGCTGAAGTGAGAGAGAACAACCTTACGAACAACCCCACCAACACCCTTGAAAACAGGTAGTTGTGGTTTGTTGATAGTGGGTGTTCACGGCACATGACTGGTGAAAGATCAAATTTTCTCTCACTTACAGCTTTGAATGGTGGGAGTGTAGCATTTGGAAACGGCAAGTCTGGGACAATTGTCGGTATAGGTAATATTGGTAAAACTCTCTCCCACTCAATTGATAATGTGCACTTAGTTGATGGGTTAAAGCACAATTTGCTAAGTATGTCCCAATTGTGTGACAAGAACAACCTAGTACTGTTTTCAAAAACACGTTGCTTGGTTGTAAATGACGACAAAGGAGATGTTGTGTTGAGGGGGAAGCGATGTCAAAATGTTTATAAGGTTTGTATTTCCACTCTTCCCCAAAACAATCTGACTTGTTTAAATGCATTAAATGATGATATAATGTTATGGCACAAGAGACTAGGTCATGCAAGCCTGTCCTTGTTAAACAAACTTGTTTCGAAAGATTTGGTTGTTGGACTACCTTCCATCAAGTATAATGATGACAAGGTATGTGAAGCTTGTGCAAAAGGAAAACAAGTCAGATCTTCTTTAAAATCTAAAAAGTGTGTAAGCACTACCCGACCTCTTGAGTTATTGCATATTGATCTATGTGGTCCCATGAGGATAGCTAGTAGAGGAGGGAAAAGGTATGTGCTTGTAATAGTGGATGATTACTCTCGATTTACTTGGACCCTGTTCTTGGCCTCCAAGGATGAAACTTTTGAGAATTTTATTGCCCTTCTCAAAAAGATTGAAAAGAGAGTAGGACACTCATTGGTTAGCTTGAGGTCTGATCATGGTACTGAATTTGAAAATGCAAGCTTTACAAAATTTTGTAATGAACATGGTGTTGATCAAAACTTCTCAGCCCCAAGAACACCCCAGCAGAATGGGATGGTTGAACGAAAAAATCGTACACTAGAAGACATGACTAGAACAATGCTTATTGCTAGTGGTCTTCCTAAGAAATTTTGGGCAGAAGCTTTGAACACATCATGTTACATTATAAATAGATGCATGATTAGACCCATTTTGAACAAAACTCCTTATGAACTTCTTAAAGACAGAAAACCCAACATTATGCATCTAAGAACATTTGGTTGTAGATGTTTCGTGCATAACAACGGGAAAGATGCCTTAGGAAAGTTTGATTCAAGGAGTGATGAGGCAATATTTCTTGGTTATTTCTCTCAAAGTAAGGCGTACAAAGTCTTTAACAAAAGAACCTTGTGTGTTGAGGAAAGTGTGCATGTGTTTTTTGATGAATCTAACTCTTTGAATGAGAGTAATGCACAGGATGAAGAGTTTGAATTAGGTCTTGTCGAAAAGGAATTGTTGAACCAAGAAAAACAAGGTGAGAACACCCTGAAGAAAACAGGTACAGAAGTTGTTCCTCAAAATGACAGGCAAGGTGAACATCAAACAGGGGGAAACACCGTTGAACCCTGTTCGGAACCATGTTCTTCAGGAACCAGCTTGAAAACAGGTGCAGAAACAGGATCAGGAAGTGTTCTTAAGCCTGATCCTACACACACTTCAGTTAGAACAGAACATGTGTCTGTGGATCCAATTAATCCAAGACCATGGAAGCACCATAGTTCACACCCTCTTGATCAAATGTTGTCAGATATTAATACTGGAGTACAAACTAGATCTAAACTTAAGAATTTTTGGGCTTTCTATGCTTTTCTTTCTAACATTGAGCCAAAAAATGTGAATGAAGCCCTTGCAGATTCAGATTGGATCACGGGTATGCAAGAAGAGCTTCATCAATTTGAAAGAAACAAAGTGTGGCACCTTGTACCTAAACCTGCAGATAGAACAATCATTGGAACCAAGTGGGTGTTCGGAAACAAGCTAGATGAGTCAGGAACAGTCACTAGGAACAAGGCAAGGTTGGTGGTTCAAGGGTACAATCAAGAAGAAGGGATTGATTATGAAGAAACCTTTGCACCAGTTGCTAGAATTAAGGCTATTCGAATCTTAATAGCCTTTGCAACTCATATGGAAATCAAGCTGTATCAAATGGATGTAAAATGTGCATTCCTAAACGGATACCTTAAAGAAGAGGTGTATGTCAAACAACCCCCTGGTTTTGAAAATGATGATTTTCCAAATCATGTTTTTAAACTTGACAAAGCACTTTATGGTTTAAAACAAGCTCCAAGAGCTTGGTATGAACGGTTGTCAAGCTTTGTACTTAAAAATGATTTTAGAAGAGGCAAGGTAGATAATACCTTGTTTCTAAAATCTAAGGGGGAACATTTATTGATTGTCCAAATATATGTAGATGACATTATATTTGGTGCAACTCATCATGATTTACGCGATGATTTTCAAATATGATGAGGAGTGAGTTTGAGATGAGCATGATGGGTGAGCTTAACTTTTTCTTAGGCTTACAAATCAAGCAAACTTCAAACGGCACCATGATCCATGAACAAAAGTATATCAATGACCTACTTAAGCGTTTTGGGATGGAGTCGGCCAAACCCATAGACACTCCTATTTCTCCTTCAACCAAGTTTGTCATGGATGATGGGAGTCCCTCAGTTGAGGAAAAACTCTATAGGGGCATGATTGGGTCACTCCTATACCTAACCGCTAGTTGACCGGATATTGTTTTTAGTGTTGGTTTATGTGCCTGTTTTCAGTCTAGTGCTAAAGAGACTCATCTTAAGGCTGTTAAACGGATACTAAGATATTTAAAGCATACACCTGATCTAGCTCTATGGTATCCTAGAGGTTGCAATCTTGATCTTGTTGGATATGCTGACGCTGACTATGCAGGTTTCCTAGTTGATAGAAAGAGTACCTCAGGTTTGGCTCATTTGCTTGGACCTTGTTTGGTATCTTGGGCTACCAAGAAGCAACATTCAGTTGCCATGTCCACAGCAGAAGCTGAATATGTTGCAGCAGCTTCATGTTGTGCTCAACTGTTGTGGATAAGACAACTGCTTAAGGATTTTTTTGTTGACACTGGATGCATTCCTATTTTTTGTGATAATACTAGCGCTATTAACATTGCCAAAAACCCTTGCCAACACAAAAGGACAAAACATATTGACATTCGACATCATTTCTTGAGAGATAATGTTGAAAAAGGTTTAATTTCTATGAATTTTTGCTCAACGGAAAATCAAATTGCTGATATATTCACTAAGGCACTAGCTAGAGATCAGTTTGAGAGAAACAGACTGGAATTGGGGTTGGTGAAAACACCTGAGAACACCTGTTCTCAGAGGTAGATCGAGCTGATAAAAACACCTTATAATACCTGTTCTATTCCCTTGATTGCAATTCTTGTGGACTATGCTTAACGAATATGTGTAGTTTGTGTGCTATTATGATTCTGTACTGCTGTCTTGGGAGATGGAGAAAGAGTAATCATGACAGACCTTGGAATAAGAGAAGCATGTTCAAGAACAGGCGACTCGAATAGGTATGCCTTAATTGCTATTATTGTATGTTGCCTGCTTAAATTCTAGGTGTTCCCTAGGTGGCCCATCATAATAGGTGGGGATTTTAAAAACCGCCTTGCGTGCGTCTGTCTTCTTCGTCTTGCTCTCTCTCTCTCTGTCCTCTGTTCTTGCTTTCAAACCCTAGCAAAACCCTCAAAACCCGAAATTCTTCCTTGCGATAATGGCTTCCAAAACCGATTTTTTATTAATCTCTGAGTATAACAACATGATTATACCCTCAATTCCGGCTACTCCTCAGCCAATTATCCACAAAATCTTCGGGTATCTCACTCGGCTAAACCTCAAAAGTGTTGGGCTTGAGTTGAATGATATTCCCTACTCCTTTGGTTGGGAATTAATGGTGTACGTGGGAACAATCCCTTGTCCCATCTCTTCTGTAGCAGGTGCTGGTTCTTCGGGTTTCCAAGACCAATTCTTGGAGAACCCAGAAACCAACGTTGGGGATGTTGAACCCTGTTCTTCTGCACTATTCCCGGAAACAACTCAAAGAACAAGTGATGTGTTCTTCGATCTGGAGGAGGATTCTGGTGAGAAAACAGGAGAAAGTCCTGTCCAAGGGAATGACTCTGTTCCTCTAGTCTCTCAAACTGGAGAGAAGAGGAAAAGGGTAATGATGGTGGCTAGGCGCACCTGAACGCCAAGAACACGACCACAACCAAGGTCTCGCCCCTCTCTAACTCCCCCTTCTCCTCTTTCTCAACCTTGTCGCAAATCTGCGAGGATTGTCTCCAGATCAACCCCCAGATCCTCTAAACCCTCTACACCTATCATTGAGGAGATTTCCTCTTCTAATGAAGGGTTCTCAAGTTCTGACTCTGAAGACACCACCTTCAAACAGGGGACACCGATGTTTTCTTAGTCCTCTGAAGATCAAGGCCCTCCAAAATCAGCCACTAAACCTGCTGTGAGGCCCTCTCCTGCAAAAACACCCCTCAAGCGAAAATCCAGAACAACCCCCCTACCACAAGCTACCACCTCTGTTCCTGCCTCCAAACGCCCAAAGCAGTTCACTCCCTCTCCTATGTCTGACAAACATGCGCAGTTGCTTGAGCGCAATGTTGTCAGGGGGAAGGTAGTGTCTGTCAGTTTTTTTGAGGAATAGGGTCTGGGGGTGTTCTTGACCAAGCTTCGAGCCCAAGGCTGGCTTGAGTTGTTTGCAAACACCCAGTTGGGGTGTTCTGTGCCTAAGTTGGCTGAGTTTTACGCCAACTGCAGAGTCACCGAATGGGTGGTGACAAGTTTTGTGAATGGGCAAGGCATCAGGGTCGATGCGCCCAAACTTGGGAAAATTCTGGGAGTGCCCTCACAAGGCTTTGCTACGTATGTGAGGGAAGACAAAACAGCCCTAGAACCAGCCAGGCTCCTGGAGGTGTCCAAACGGCTCAATCAGAAACAGGGTCTGAGAACACCCTCCTCTGTCAAAAAGGGTGATCTGATTCCTCCCCACCAACTCCTTTTCATGTTCGTCATTAAGAACGTGATTCCAAGGGGTCAAGGGAGAAACTCAGCAGACCTTTTTGATCAGTGCCTGGTCGACTTATTGGATAGGGAGGAACCCATCACTCTTCCGGCTATCATGATTCGTTACATTGGGCGAATTGCAAACACCACCCGGGCTCATGATCTCGAGTATGGGTTTCTGCTGACAAAGGTGTTTGAGCACTTTGGAATAGTGCTCACACGGCGAGTGGAGGCCCAAGTCATTGATGCAATTGGGAGTGACACTCTGCTAAGGTGTGGCTATGAGATTGGCGAAGGGTCCGTTTCCAAACAGGGTCGTCGACCACCTTGACCACCTGTTTCTGAGCAATCGCCCATCAAGGTTGAAGCTGTTCTTGAGGACAATGCTTGCCTCAAGGATGAGCTATCAGCTGTCAAGGCTGGTCTTGCTGAGGAACAAGCCCTCTCTGCCAAACGCCATGAAGACTTGCTTGCTCTTCTCTCCACCCTTGCCCCTAGGATTCCTCCTCTGCAATCGAAACGACCTCCTGCTCCCTAATTGTCTAAGTTGTTTTTGTTTTTTTTTTTTGTTTTGATGCAATTGTACTGCCTTGCTTATTAATGGAATATCTACTTGCAGTCTCTATTGCTTGTTGTTCCCAGTCCTTTATACTTGTTGTTATTGCTTTTTAATGATGCCAAAATGGGGAAGAAGGTGAATTGACAATGTGACAATGTATGAATCTGAACCCTGACCTTGACTTATGTGGATCCCTATCAGCATTTATTTTTGTTTGTTTTATCAATATGGTCACTTGGTTTGTCATCATCAAAAAGGGGGAATTTGTTGAGTTATTATATTTAAGTTTTGATGATAACAAATCCAAGTGTAAAAATGTGTCCAAGTAATGTTGCTCCAAACACGATCTCCAAACAGTCCTAACTGGTGTTTATAATCTTTATTGTATTAACTGGTTTGCTACATGTGAGAACAAGTCTGTATAACAGGTTTCACTTGGTGATTCTACATTAAGTCAAGAACGCCATCTCATTAGTTGATTGTAAGGCATGTTCCTGAACTCTAGCAATGCAAAGAACAACCCCAGCAAACAAGGTGGCCTTGGTGTTCACAAGCAGCTCTACAAATCGTGGACAAGATGACTTGTCAAAACAAGAAGGCTGGGGTATATAGGTTTTATTTATTTAGACTCTTGTTAATATGCCAATATTGAAAATGCTTTTAAACACCTCTTGAATCGGTAATTGCGCTAAGTGCTTCAGAACACCAGTTGCGAACAACCCTGCAAACAGGGTGCCTAGGGTGTTTCTGAACTGAAGTGGCCATACCCGGTTATCTTTGAAAATTCATTTCGGTTGGCCAAATCTCCAGAATACTTTCCTTAAACTCCAAGATTGCTATTTTTCTGGAAAGGATATTTCTTGAAAATATTATGGGAGATCTGCGAAAATAGGTTTTTGGAAATTTGTCAAAACTAAAAGATTTCCTTTGCCCATACTTTCGGATAAGATAAAATTTCCCAAGCTGAAGATTTCTGGTTGCTTTTTGAATCCTCTTCGCGGCTATGGGAAGATAAGGGTCATCTCCTAAGATAACAAATCCCTTATACATTGGGAGAAACTTGTCACTAGTCGTTGGGGAGTATTCTTTTAAAAAGATCATTTTCCATACTTAGCTGATTCTCTTGATTTGACCGTTGGAATTTTTTCTGTTTAAATACAGCAATTTACTCCCATGGAAAAACATACACGGTGAGAATAGCAAGAAAAGAAACCAAGAGAATATCTAGAAACACAACACACGCAAAAAGCAAAATTCAAAAAGTGGTTTTTCTAGTGGAAAGAATTTTTAGAGCTACACTTGAGAAAAGAAAAACCGATACAAGTTGTGTTTAAACCAAGCTTTCAATATATTGGCATACTAGGACTTCATTGTACCTTACATCTGCTTAAGACAGAAGCACCCAGTAAGGTGTTTTGTAACCCTGATCTTGAATCAAAAAAGTGAGTGAGTGGTCCTTAGTCGTGTGGACTTTGGACGTGTCCAATCTGGTGAGATTTGGACGTGGTGTAATCTGCCTTAGAGAAGGAGGTTACGTGGTTGCAAGTTGTAGCAAGGTGTGTTACATTTATAACGAGTTAAGCCCGGTTTAGTGAAGTGGTTAAATCCTACACGAGGTAGGTCGTGGTTTTTCACACCTCAGTCGGGCTAGAGGTGTTTTCCACGTAAAAATGGTGTGTGCTTTATTTTCCGCATTTATCTTGGTGATTTTAGCATTTGAAATATTTGAGAACACCCTCTGCAAACAAGTCACAAGGTTGTTTGTTATTTACAACGCGAAAATCAGACACCACAATTCACCCCCCCTCTTGTGGTAGAATACTCACGATCTTAATAGGTCTGTATGAGTGATAAAAACTTGTCTCGCTCTTATTAGTCATTCAGTTCGGTTGCTTAATCTTTGTTGGTCCTAGGAGGATATTTTTCCTAATTTTCATTAGCTAATGTTTTGATTTCCTATTGACTAACTCCTTGCTTAGCGAATAAGCCTTGGGTTTTTATAAGCCGTTAAACGAGTTAATTTTCTCTCTTATAATCATGCTTTGATGGATGAAATTTAAGATAGATCATTGCTATTTTCTCCTATAAAATTATCTCTCAACTTATCTTAGTTAGTATTGGTTAAACCTTTAAGAGATTAAGTGGTGTTTATCCCTCCAAATGGCGGAGGAAATTTCTTTATCTTAGAGTTTTTATTTTTCGTTTGCTCTCTGTTCACAATCACATCTCGCTTTAGGAATTGAACTATGTTAATTCTAGTTGAGGTCCTTCCTCTATACTTTGTATTTGGAACTTAACGCACCCTTAACTAGCCTATGACAATTCAGGGTGTCAACTCTACATCAATTGGTGTTAGACCACAAAGGTTTGTACGTTGTTTGTAAGGCTCCAGTTCATTGTTTGGTTTCATTATTTATCTTTTTTTTTTGGTTTCATTTTATATTTATTTTTTTTGCCCTTCTCTTAAAAATTTCATAAAACCCATAAAATTCCCAACACATTTCCCTAGCTATTAAAGAGCCAAAAAACTACACAGAAAGCCTTCAACCGAAAAATTCCCATTTCGTTAACTGTAGATGATAGACCTAATAATGTCCCCGTAAGGCCTTTAACTCGAGCAAACTGATTTCGTCCTTCAACTCCCAGAGGACCGTGAGAAATCTCCTCCAAGGAATGGAGGTCTGACGAGTAAATGTGGAAAAAAGGTGTAGGAAACCTTCTGAATCGTGATTTTAAGGATAAAGTTGTTGTTGTGAGGACTAGAGGGGAAGATCTCATAAAGCTAATGTTAGAATCCTCAAGATTGAATTACACCATTTTTATGTAACAATGAATCCATATTCATTTCTTAAGTGTACGAAATAGAGAGGATATTTAATACTAAGGATTATAATAGTGAGATGTTCTCCATGGTGATTTCTTAAAGGCTTGATCAATATCCTTAACTAAGCTATGACAAATGTAAGAGAACAAGAACCAAGGAAGGTAAGTCCAAAATCAAGTCACAGGTTAAGTTAAAGAAATATATGGATATTATAAGTGGAGAGACAACTAAAATTCAAGATGCCTTCCTTACCAACATCATGGGCTAGCTCCTATTCAAGGCCCTTGAAAACATTGAATGTTAAGAATGTGTACAGTAATGGACTAATATCCTTAAAGAATCTTTTATGAAGCTTATTGGCAAGATGTGCTTTCAATTTCACAGTTATGATCGCTTCCACTTTGATTGTCCTAGCAGAATCTACTTTGACTATCGAGGTGGTTAAAATGATGGATCAAATCTAGTTAGATGTTTCTGGGGAAAATTTAAAGAGGATCACATTGTCATTATACATAAGCTAAGGGAACTATCTAGATTAGTAGAGTCCTTTAAATTAAAAGGTGATCAAAGGAAGAGGTCAAACAACAACAAGAAGAGGTAGCAATATTCGAAGTGGAAGTTCCATCAACGTTGCTTCAATGACGATTTTTTTGTTAAGCTCGAATTGCCTATAATTCTTCTTCATATGTCATATTATCCTCAATGGCTGCAATAAGAACACGAGGTAAAAGTTTCATGACCCTTATGGCACATTTTGTTGTTGGATTTAATGATGATGTGTTATGTGATATATTAACTATAGATGCATGCCATTCACCATTGAATATACCAGGGAAATATAATAAGAATACTATACATTATGGTGTTGTTGTTACCTATGAGATTAATCATCGAGGCTGGAATATTAGTTTGAACACCTTGCCAATGTCCTTAACCACTAAACATGCAGCTAGAGTTAGAAGTAAGAAAGCTCTCTTCAGGAGTAAGACAAAAGTTGAGAGAGCCATTAGTATAAGCATGCCTCTATTTGCCTCACTGTTGTTCGAATCAAATAATTTGGCACCCATCATCTCTAGAAAATTCCATTAGTATTGTACCCTAACCACAAGGCTTTTTCAGTCATCAGTAGGCAATGCAAGCTGAATAGTGGACATGCTAAGTGGGTAGAGTTCCTATGATCATTGACTTTCTATTATAAGCACAAAAGTAGGAAAGAGATTATGGTGGTAGATGTTCTTCCGATGAAATATGCTTGCCCTTAGCTATAGAAGACATTGTCCTTAGACTTTATTCAATCAAGGGACTTTATGAGGAGGATAAAGACTTCAAAGAGGTGGTGCCTTGGAAGTGGAAAGCTTATGCATGATGAGATACCCTAATGTGATTTGAATATTGATGAGTACATTGAAATTTTAACAAGGTTTTAGGTGCTCAAGCCTCTGCACTTTGCTACACAAGATCATTAGCCCATAAATGCTTCAAAAACACTTACGCATTCAAGAAAAATATGGTTCTTAGCACAACAATGTCTTATTAAATGGACCCATCTATCTTTCATGTTTGGGGTTATTTGGGCATTAAGCATTTTGCTACAAGGACTTTAAAGGCAGATCCTTTCATAGTGAGGAAGTTTGATGTAGAACAAGAGTCCAAAATCATTGACCTAAATTATCACTCAAGGTCATTGTCGAATGAAACGAGTTCTTAATTTTAGGCATCCCAAGATTAATGGCATTAATTTTTAAAAAGATGACTTTTTTGACTTAATTTTTTCATACCATCACCCATCACTTTTGTACAACTTAGTTTTGAAATGACAATAATACCTTCATTTTGCTTTCTAATTTTTTTACTGTTAGCACCTCTCACTTCTTTTATCCATCGCATTTCTCCCTCCTAACCTAACTACCCACGATCAACAATAATGACAAGAAAACAATGAGTTATATTACTTAAAAAATGCAGGACTAGTCGAATAGCAAGACCTCGAACACCATGTCAAATAATTGTTTTAAAGCAACTACAACATTTCAAATCGTTGATCCATCTACAACTTTTTCTCAATTTCTTTTTGTCAACCCCAATGCAATTGTTATCAACAACATCCCCTAAGGGCAATACACTTTATTCATACTTTTTCAAACTTAGCATGTAATGGAGTGGTGATAATGATGAATACTAAATTAGGTCAGAGAGAGTGCTTGGGACAACAACATAAAGGATGCCAGCCCAAAGCTTTCATCTTTTTCTTTCAATTTGGATAGTTGGGCGGTACTTGGATTATTGGGTTTAATAGAGATTCTTTACTAATCAAATTTGTCATAGGATTATTTGGTATCTCAATGAGATGCTTTATATTTTATGTCTATTTAAGGGTTGGGTAACAGTGGTGAGAAGATAAGGGTAAGACTAAATTTGGGGGTGCCAATTACTTATGTTGACGGTTATTAAAAGAGAAAGGGAAAGATTAGGTCTGTATGGTTATTAGAAACCTCCAGCCCAATTTTTACCAGCATTTACTGTTTTAGCCGTTGAATGCATTCATCCAACCACATGATGTTTGGGATGCATGTAGAAGAACTACTACAAAAAGGCTAAAATAATACTTATTAGTGCTAACAAATGCTCATTTAACAATAAGAAGGTAACCACAACCTCTAACACCAAATAAATAAATGAGATTGGCATAGTAGAGTTGTCCAGACCTTGTCGTACGAAGAGGGTCATTGCCCCACGGAATGAAGACTATATAAGTTATTCGAAAAAAACATGAAAATCAGGGGCTCCTTAAGCCTATTAGGCTAACAATCGATATAGATGAAGGAAAAAAGAATAGAAATACGACATCAGTACATATTGCAACTATCATCGTGAAAAGGGCTTACCACCAATTAGTGGTTCACATCAAAACATGTTGTATAGGAACTGGTAGATGATAAAACCATACCCATCCTAAATGCAGCTAGGCAAAATAATCGAGTCAACCCACTAAGCTCTGTAGTCGCAGGTTTTATTGTGAAAGAAGAAATTGACCATTTACCCCTTATTGCGATGAAGTCACAGAAATCTACTGACAAAGACACTAGATGAACCCCCATCCTAATTAAAACTGCATGGATGAAATGGGATGAAGAGAAGAAAGTCCAACATCCCACCAAAGCGGAAGGCGCTATAAACCTTTGTGCTTGATTCAAGAAAGGGAACAACCAAGTCCAATTGCACCTGAAGGACATCAAGAGGATCATGTCTTCTCCATGTTGAAAAAGATGAAGGTTGTTGATATCAATATAGAAGCTTCTATCTTCCTGTATAAACTATTATGAGGCCCATGTCAAGGCCCTCATAAGGATATATGAAGGCCCTCGTAAAAACCACCCGTGATGAACAATCGCCTTCTTCACAGCTAAGAGCCCCTCTTCGACCATCAATTTTAATGATATCTCACTGAAACTTGTGAAAACAAGCTCATACGCACTCCCTTAGTGGATAATGAATCATCGGTTAACACATGCCCACTATGAACAACAAAGAAGTTGGGCATGATGGAAGTAGACATGAACCCTTAAACTCAAGGCCTATGAGCATACAAAAGTATACAAAGAACCTTTTTGGTAACTGTCACCATCCATATAGCGGTTGGAGAAATAGAAAGAAAGGTAGTGCTCAAGGTCATTAAAATTCAGGCTACCTTCAAATTCATGCTTAGTCACACATGGTTGCATGACCAAAAGGCGGTACCCTTTATCCTTCACCAAAAATTCAAGATCAGAGTTGAAGAGGTCATGGTGTCCATAAATGTTGATCCAATGACCACTGCCACTAAATCAAAAGCTCCCACCATAAAGGACGGGCATTATCAGGATGACGTAGTGATTTTAGGCTTTGTACACACAAATGTGCTGCATCGACTTAAAATATGATGTCCCATTTGGCATCAACCTTCTCTAATAAGAATGCAAATGTTATAATGAGGAATATGGGGTACTTGCCCAAAACCCAACAAGGAAAAAGGATGGGGGTGTTCACCCTCTTCTTAAAGTGAACGTTTTTTCTAAAGTTTTCAATTTAAGGTATGATCCCTCTTCTTATGAACTTCACCAAAAGATTTGTAAGCACAAGTCATACCGAAAGCATCTGCAAGGCACGGTCATCTAGTCATACAACATGCCTATTTTCCTTCCAACCCTTAATGGAATTTGTTTTAAAAAAAAAACGAGAATATGCACCCTATTATGTGTTCCCTGAACCAAAATACATCTCACATGACAAGGAAGATCCCCCAGCGATCAAAATCTTTTATGGTTTTGTTATCCCAAGTGAAAAGGTGTATTTCGCATAACTTACTCTGTCCTAAATAGATGGCCTTTAAGGTCAGTCAATACCACTTCAGGTTACTGTTTAGGCTAGGAAAAAGGAAGGATGAGGATCCATGTTAGGTACTCACAGCGGCAGACCGAGATTTTGATCCTACAAAGATGATCTTCGGTGCCAATAAAAGGAGGCACTAAGTGATGAGTTAAAAATATACCGCAAGTGCACGACGTAGCTGTATCTAGCAACCGGCAAGTACGGGTCGTGTCCACGAGGAACTTGCTTCCAACTACTATAACTATTTTAATTACTTAGTGTTAGATTTATGAGTCTACTTCCACAAGAGGGGGGGTGAATTGTGGTGTCTGATTTTCGCGTTATAAGTAATAAACACCCTGACTGAGGTTGTTCTCAGATGACGAACACCGTGTTGACTTGTTTGCAGGGGGTGTTTTCAGATTTTGCAAATACGAAAATCACCAAGATAAATGCCGAATTAAAGCACACACAATTTTTACGTGGAAAACACCTCTAGCCCAACTGAGGTGTGAAAAACCACGGCCTACCTCGTGTAGGCTTTTAACCACTTCACTATAACTGGGCTTAACTCGTTACAAATGTAACACACCTTGTTACAACTTGCAACCACGTAATCTCCTTCTCAAGGCAGATTACACCACGTCCAAATCTCACCAGATTGGACACGTCCAAAGTCCACACGACTTAGGACACACTCACTCACTTTTGACTGATTCAAGATTAGGGTTACAAACACCTTACAGGGGGTGCTTCTGACTAAGAAGATGTAAGGTACAATGAAGATCCTATTATGCCAATATATTGAAAGCTTGCTTTAAACACAACTTGAACTGGTTTTTCTTTTCTCAAGTGACGCTCAGAAATTCTTTTCACTAAAAAAACCTCTTTTGAAATTTTGTCTTTTGCGAATGTTGTGTTTCAAGATTTCTTTTTGCTTTCCTCTCTCTATCTCTCAGTATGTGTCTCTGTGTCAGTGAAAACGGAGCTGTTTTTAACCATAAATTCCAACGGTCAAAAACCAAGGAGAGGAAAGGAAATCACCTAAGTTTGGACGGTGATTTTTCAAGAGAAAAAACTCCCAACGGCTAGTGATAAAACATTTCCCAAAATCTAAGGGATTTGTTATCTTAAGAGATAACCTTTATCTCCTTATAGCCGTGGGTAAGCTTTAAGTAAGGCAACCAGAAATCTTTAGTAATTTAAAAACTTTATCACAACCGAAGATATGGGCAGAGAAAATCTTCCAATTTTGGCAAATCTCCCAAAATCTATTTTCCCAAATCTCCCATAATATATTCAAGAAATATATTTTCCAGAAGAATAACATTTGAAAATATTCTGGAGATTTTGGCCAACCGAAATAATTTTTTTTCAAAGATAATCGGGTATGGCCACTTCAGGTCAGAAACACCCTAGGCACCCTGTTTGCAGGGTTGTTCGCAGTCTGGTGTTCTGAAGCACTTAGCGCAAATACCGATTCAAGAGATGTTTAGAAAGCTTTTTCAATATTGGCATATTAACAAGAGTCTAAATAAATAAAGCCTATATACCGAAGACTTCTTGTTTGAATCTTGTCCAAGATCCGTAGAGCTGTTGTGAACATCAAGGCTACCTTGTTTGCTGGGGTTGTTCTTTGTATCGCTAGAGAAGCTGCTGGGAACATCAAGGCTACCTTGTTTGTTGGAGTTTGTTCTTTGCATTGCTAGAAGAGCTGCTGAGAACAGGCCTTACAACCAACTGTGAGATGACATTCTTGACTTAATGTAGAATCACCCATTTAAAACCTATTTTAAGAACTTGTTCTCACATGTAGCAAACCAGTTAACACAGTAAAGATTACAAACACCAGTTAGGCCTGTTTGCAGATCATGTTTGGAGCAACACTACTTGGACACATTTTTGCACTTGGATTTGTTATCATCAAAACTTGAATATAATAACTCAACACTTAGGCATGGCAATCACAATTGTGGTTTTGGAATTAAACTAAGGGAAAATTCTAACGGCTAACGAGCGAAACAAACAGCAGAATAGAAGACACTTAGGTTGGAATTAATAGCATGACTATACCAGTGAATCAATCATTAACCTCACCAAACAAACCCGAGCATGCATTACGAGGAGATAGATTGTCAGTTAAGCCTATCTCCTCCCTCTCTCAAGGGTCGAAGACTAATCCTACAACTATAGTGACCTATTCTCATGGGACTAAAAAGTTGAAGGATTACAAGATTTACAATCTCAAATCCCAATTATAATTATAATTATTTTCATACTAAAACTCTATTTGTCTATTAAGTCGTACTAAGTAAAGGTTTCGTCTCTCAACATTCCCCTAAACTCTAGTAAAAAACGGATGAAAACTCTTTCAAGCATTTCATCGAGCATGTGGCGTGCATAGTAGAAATCGTAAACAAACAAGGGGAAAGTGAAGACTAAGGCTAATCCATGATTCAACAATACATAGACAACATTAATCCCAACCCAAGTTGGGAGATTTAGCCTACAATCATCATTCCAACAACAAACACAACATTCAATTTAACAACCATGACAAACCTCAAAAACACCAAGAACAGGAGAGGAGAGAGAATTAAGAACCTGAAATTGATTGAATCAATTCAAAGTAGCAAAAACTTCAATCCAATAGCAAAATCCAAAGTCTAAATAAAACTCTTTAATGAAACCTAAAAATCACCTAGAAATGTTTGGGAAGAGAAAAACTGAAGGTAAAACTGAATGACCCACAAAACAACCCCGAAGGAAAATTTTAACTGCGACGTGGAATGGGGGTGGCACAGTGGCACCGTGAAAAAATACTAGCGAAACCACCCAAAACCGGCCAAGTGACACTAGCATGCCACTTGGCACGACCAGATCGTGCCATGTGGCACGGTCGTGCCACTTGGCTGGCTGGTTCTTTTGTTGGCTCTTCGTGGTCCGGTTGTGCTGCGTGTATTGGATTCCTCAGGACTTCCGTACGACGCTTTTTCGTGGCTTTAATTTGCCTCCTTGGCACTCCTTTCTGCTGAAAGTGTTCATCCTTCCGTTTATTCGATAAAGTTCCTGAAAATAACGAAAGATGCTCTGTGAGTAACAACTATACTAAAGGAGGACGATTTGACCCTTCCTTAACGCAATTGAACGTGAAAACGCGAGAGAAAATGGGTCAGATGGGGGCTGAAAATAGGACAAAAGAGAGGTTCATCACACCCCCATACTTTTCTCTTGCTTTTTCCTAAGCAAGACTACGCTTTAAAAGATCAGGGAGGATGATAAACCTCTCAACACACCCTCCTCAGGCAAGGGACGAATAATCAATAATCTAAGTTAAACCATGCATTAAAGATGGCCAAGTCAAAATGTGAAACAATTCAAATAGAGCTCGCACAGTTTCTTCCATGGGTTCCCATACCCAAATGCAATGCATCAAATGCCCTAGTATCGAAGCGCATAACAAGACAGGACATTCCTTGATGAGCAGTGAGTAAATAGGGCTGGTAGAACCTCACTTTAGGATAAACTAGAACACTCCCCTCAATGTTTTTAGAATATGTAGCAAGGCTGCACTCAATACTCTACCCAATCAAGCAACTACCATAAGCTTGGTAGAGTTCTCAATTCTCCACCGCTTAATGCAGAGTGAAATGTGTAAATCATGAGGACTTGTAAAGGGATGTAATGGGGTCAAAGGTAGAGGGTGAGTAGTGGAATAAGTTTGGGAGGAGTGGAGTTAATGGTCAAAAGACTAGGGAGCAAAAAACACCTCCACAACTAATGTCGGATCAATAACTTCACACCACAATTGAAAATTTAAGCAACAAACCCCACAAAAACCTTAAGGGAGGAATTTAGCAATCTCATTGTCACACTCCCATGCTGTTGAGTTTTTATATTCAAGTTTTGATGATAACAAATCCAAGTGTGAAAATGTGTCCAAGTAGTGTTGCTCCAAACATGATATGCAAACATGCCTAACTGGTGTTTGTAATCTTTACTGTATTAACCGGTTTGCTACATGTGAGAACAAGCCTCTGAAACAGGTTTTTGGGTGATTCTACATTAAGTCAAGAACGCCATCTCACAGTTGGTTGTAAGGCATGTTCCCAGCAGCTTCTCTAGCGATGCAAAGAACAACCCCAGCAAACAAGGTAGCCTTGATGTTCACAACAGCTCTACGGATCTTGGACAAAGATTCAAAACAAGAAGTATTGGGTATATAGGCTTTATTTATTTAGACTCTTGTTAATATGCCAATATTGAAAAATCTTTTTAAACATCTCTTGAATCGGTATTTGCGCTAAGTGCTTCAGAACACCAGACTGCGAACAACCCTGCAAACAGGGTGCCTAGGGTGTTTCTGACCTAAAGTGGCCATAACCGATTATCCTTGAAATTATTATTTCGGTTGGCCAAAATCTTCAGAATATTTTCAAATGTTATTCTTCTGGAAAATATATTTCTTGATTATACTATAGGAGATTTGGGAAAATAGATTTTGGGAGATTTGCCAAAATTAGAAGATTTTCTCTGCCCATATCTTCGGATGTGATAAAGTTTTTAAAATTGCTAAAGATTTCTGGTTGCCTTGCTTAAAGCTTACCCACGGCTATAAGGAGATAAAGGTTATCTCTTAAGATAACAAATCCCTTAGATTTTGGGAAATATTTTATCACTAGCCGTTGGGAGTTTTGTTTTGAAAAATCACCTTCCAAACTTAGGTGATTTCCTTTCCTCTCCTTGGTTTTTGACCGTTGGAATTTATGGTTAAAAACAGCTTCGTTTTCACTGAAACACATACAGAAACACATACTGAGCTATAGAGGGAAGAAAGTAAAAAGAAATCTAGAAACACAACATTCCCAAAAGGCAAAATTTCAAAAGAGGTTTTTCTAGTGAAAAGAATTTCTGAGCTTCACTTGAGAAAAGAAAAACCAGTTCAAGTTGTGTTTAAAGCAAGCTTTCAATATATTAGCATAATAGGAACTTCATTGTACCTTACATCTGCTTAGTCAGAAGCACCCCAGTAAGGTGTTTTCAACCCTGATCTTGGATCAGAAAAGTGAGTGAGTGGTCCTAAGTCGTGTGGACTTTGGACGTGTCCAATCTGGTGAGATTTGGACGTGGTGTAATCTGCCTTGAGAAGGAGATTACGGTGTTGCAAGGTTGTAACAAAGTGTGTTGCAATTGTAACGTGTTAAGCCCGGTTTAGTCAAGTGGTTAAATCCTACACGAGGTAGGTCGTGGTTTTTCACACCTCATATGGGCTAGAGGTGTTTTCCACGTAAAAATTGTGTGTGCTTTAATTCCGCATTTATCTTGGTGATTTTCGTATTTGCAATATCTGAAAACACCCTCTGCAAACAAGTCAACAGGGTGTTCGTCATCTGAGAACAACCTCAGTCAGGGTGTTTGTCATATATAACGCGAAAATCAGACACCACAATTCACCCCCCCTCTTGTGGAAGTATACTCTAAGATCTAACAAGTGGTATCAGAGCAGGTTCTCTCACAACAAGGCTAACACCTTGAGAGATTCTGAAAATGAGTACACCACAAGGAATTCTTGAAGGGCAATCCATCACTCGTCCACCCTATTTCAACGGCCAACATTATAGTTGGTGGAAGAACAGGATGGAGAACTACATTCAGGCAGAAGACTATGAGTTATGGATGCTCATCAAGAACGGGCCACTTATTCCCTACAAAATCCTTGAAGACGGCAAGAAAGTTTCCAAAGAACCTTCTGAATTTAACTCTGAAGATTACAAGAAAATGGAGAAGAATGCTAAGGCCAAGAAGCTATTATATTTCGGCCTAGGTCCAGATGAATACACTCGCATCTCTGAGTGTGAATCAGCCCAGGCTATCTGGAACGCCCTGCAAGTTGCTCATGAAGGTACGAGTCAAGTTAAACAATCTAAAATTGAGCTACTTATGCGACAATATGAGTTGTTTGATATGGGTGATCGTGAAACCGTGATGGATATGTACACACGGTTTACCCACATCACAAACGAATTAAAATCTCTGGGAAAGTCTTTCACCACTGAAGAGTTGGTGAGGAAAATCCTCAGAATTTTACCTCGTACGTGGGAGGCCAAAGTAACAGCCATCCAAGAGGCTAAAGACATGAACCAAATCACCCTCGATGAGTTGATTGGCAATATTCAAACCTATGAACTCAGAAAGAACTCATAATAACAAGAGGAGCAAAAGAAGGATCGTAGGCTTGCCTTGAAAGCACATGAGGACACTGACTCTGACCTTGAAAATGAAGACATGGCCCTAATGACCAGAAAATTCAAGAAATTCTTCAAAAAGGTCAAGGAGAACAACAAAAGAAAAGAATTCAGTAAGTCCAGAAACACCCCTAAAGATCAACCTATAAGGTGTTTCAAGTGCGGCAAACCAGATCACTTAGCCAAAAATTGTCCTCTGCTTCGAGAAGATCAGATGCCAGAACAACCTCGAAAACAGGGTCGAAAACACCCTGTCAACAATCTGGGCAAGCGATTCTCGAAAGCTATGCTGGCTGCTTGGGGAGATTCCTCTGAAGATGAATGAGAATCTGAAGCTGAGAAAGAGGTCGTAGCACTTATGGCACAAAGTGACTCAGATTCAGATCATGAATCAACAATCAGCTTCACAGATCTCAAGAACAAGGTACATGGTCTTAACAAAGCTACTTTAGAAGAACTTTTATATAATGTGTTAGATACCTGTGCTGATCTAAAAAGAGAAGTTCGTGACCTAGAGCTTGAAAATGAAATTTTTAAAAATGAAAAACTTGGTTTACATGAAAATATTAACATGCTCAAAGAAAATCTCTGTATAAAAGAAGGAGATTCTACTCGAGTGGAAGAAAAACTCTTTGAGGTGGAAGGAATGGTTGAAGACTTGCTCAAAGAGAACAAGAGCTCGCATGCTAATATAGAAAAACTGGAAACCGAACTTGCCACGACCAAGCGTTGGAATAAGTCCTCACAAGCCCTTGATTGGTTAAACACTCACCACAGTCAAAACAAAAAGGGACTTGGATATAAGCCTAGACGGACCGTTTATCCCATACATGGGAAGTATGTTGGATTACCTGAAAATATTGTTTGCTTTCATTGTGGGAAAACGGGTCATTATAGATACACCTACCCCTTAAGAAAACATGCCAATGAAAAGAATGAAAGGTATGTGAAACAAATCTGGATTAGAAAAGATGAGCTTTACATGTCTAAAGAAATGGGACCCAAGTGGATCTGGGTTCCCAAAACTAACCCGTGATTTGTTTTGTAGGCTGAAGTGAGAGAAAACAACCTTACGAACAACCCCACAAACACCCTTGAAAACAAGTAGTTGTGGTATGTCGATAGCGGGTGTTCGCGGCATATGACTGGAAAAGAATCAAACTTTCTCTCACTTACAACTTTGAATGGTGGGAGTGTAGCATTTGGAAACGGCAAATCTGGTACAATTGTCGGTATAGGTAATATTGGTAAAACTCTATCCCACTCAATTGATAATGTGCACTTAGTTGACGGGTTAAAGCACAATTTGCTAAGTGTGTCCCAACTGTGTGACAAGAACAACCTAGTACTGTTTTCAAAAACACATTGCTTGGTTGTGAATAACGACACAGGAGATGTTGTGTTGAGGGGGAAGCGATGTCAAAATGTTTATAAAGTTAGTATTTCCACTCTTCCCCAAAATAATCTGACTTGTTTAAATGCATTAAATGATGATATAATACTATGGCACAAGAGACTAGGTCATGGAAGCCTGTCCTTGCTAAACAAACTTGTTTCCAAGGATTTGGTTGTTGGACTACCCCCCATCAAGTATAATGATGATAAGGTATGTGAAGCTTGTGCAAAAGGAAAACAAATCAGATCTTCTTTAAAATCTAAAAAGTGTGTAAGCACCACCCGACCTCTTGAGTTATTGCATATTGATCTATGTGGTCCCATGAGGATAGCTAGTAGAGGTGGGAAAAGGTATGTGCTTGTAATAGTGGATGATTACTCTCGATTCACTTGGACCCTGTTCTTAACCTCCAAGGATGAAACTTTTGAGAATTTTATTGCCCTTCTCAAAAGGATTGAAAAGAGAGTAGGACACACATTGGTTAGCTTGAGGTCTGATCATGGTACTGAATTTGAAAATGCAAGCTTTACAAAATTTTGTAATGAACATGGTGTTGATCAAAACTTCTCAGCCCCAAGAACACCCCAGCAGAATCGGGTGGTTGAACGAAAAAATCGTACCTTAGAAGACATGACTAGAACAATGCTAATTGCTAGTAGTCTTCCTAAGAACTTTTGGGCAGAAGCCTTGAACACATCATGTTACGTTATAAACAGATGCATGATTAGACCCATTTTGAACAAAACTCCTTATGAACTTCTTAAAGGCAGGAAACCCAACATTATGCATCTAAGAACATTTGGTTGTAGATGTTCGTGCATAACAACGGGAACAATGCCTTAGGAAAGTTTGACGCTAGGAGTGATGAGGCAATATTTCTTGGTTGTTCCTCTTACAGTAAGGCATACAAAGTCTTTAACAAACGAACCCTGTGTGTTGAGGAAAGTGTGCATGTGTTTTTTGATGAATCTAACTCCTTGAATGAGAGTAATGCACAGGATGAAGAGTTTGAATTAGGTCTTGTCCAAAAGGAGCTGTTAAATCAAGAAAAACAAGGTAAGAACACCCTGAAGGAAACAGGTACAGAAGCTGTTCCTCAAAGCGATAGTCAAGGTGAGCTCCAAACAAGGGGAAACACCGTTGAACCCTGTTCGGAACCATGTTCTTCAGGAACCAGCTTGCAAACAGGTGCAGAAACAGGATCAGGAGGTGTTCTTGAGCCTGATCCTACACACACTTCAGTTAGAACAAAACATGTGGCTGTGGATCCAATTAATCCAAGATCATGGAAGCACCATAGTTCGCACCCTCTTGATCAAATCTTGTCAGATATTAATACTGGAGTGCAAACTAGATCTAAACTTAAGAATTTTTGTGCTTTCTATGCTTTTCTTTCTAACATTGAGCCAAAGAGTGTAATTGAAGCTCTTGCAGATTCAAATTGGATTGCAGCTATGCAAGAAGAGCTTCATTAATTTGAAAGAAACAAAGTGTGGCACCTTGTACCTAAACGTACAGACAGAACAATCATTGGAACCAAGTGGGTGTTCCGAAATAAGCTGGATGAGTCAGGAACAGTCACTAGGAACAAGGCAAGGCTGGTGGTTCAAGGGTACAATCAAGAAGAAGGGATTGATTACGAAGAAACCTTTGCACCCGTTGCTAGAATTGAGGCTATTCGAATCTTAATAGCCTTTGCAGCTCATATGGAGATCAAGCTATATCAAATGGATGTTAAAAGTGCATTCCTCAATGGATACCTTAAAGAAGAGGTGTATATCAAACAACCCCCTGGTTTTGAAAATGGTGATTTCCCAAATCATGTTTTTAAACTTGACAAAGCACTTTATGGTTTAAAACAAGCTCCAAGAGCTTGGTATGAACGGTTGTCAAGCTTTTTACTTGAAAATGATTTTAGAAGAGGCAAGGTAGACAATACCTTGTTTCTGAAATCTAAGGGGGAACATCTATTGATCGTCCAAATATATGTAGATGACATTATATTTGGTGCAACTCATCATGATTTATGCCATGAATTTTCAAATATGATGAGGAAAGTGAGTTTGAGATGAGCATGATGGGTGAGCTTAACTTTTACTTAGGCTTACAAATCAAGCAAACTCCAAACGGCACCATAATCCATCAACAAAAGTATATCAAGGAGCTACTTAAGCATTTTAGGATGGAGTTGGCCAAACCCATAGACACTCCTATTTCTCCTTCAACCAAATTGGTTATGGATGATGGGAGTCCCTCAGTTGAGGAAAAACTCTATAGGGGCATGATTGGGTCACTCTTATACCTAACCGCTAGTAGACCGGATATCGTTTTTAGTGTTGGTTTATGTGCCCGTTTTCAGTCTAGTCCTAAAGAGACTCATCTTAAGGCTGTTAAACGGATACTAAGATATTTAAAACATACACCTGATTTATCTCTATGGTACCCTAAAGGTTGCAATCTTGATCTTGTTGGATATGCTGACGCTGATTATGCAGGTTTCCTAGTTGATAGAAAGAGTACCTCAGGTATGGCTCACTTTCTTGGACCTTGTTTGGTATCTTGGGCTACCAAGAAGCAACATTCGGTTGCCATGTCCACAGCTGAAGCAGAATATGTGGCGGCAGCCTCATGTTGTGCTCAGTTGTTGTGGATACGACAACAACTCAAGGATTTTTGTGTTGACACTGGATGTATTCCTATTTTTTGTGATAACACAAGTGCTATTAATATTGCCAAAAATCCATATCAACACAAAAGGACAAAACATATTGACATTCGACATCATTTCCTAAGAGATAATGTGGAAAAAGGCTTAATTTCTATGAATTTTTGCTCAACGGAAAAACAGATTGCTGATATATTCACTAAGGCACTAGCTCGAGATCAGTTTGAGAGAAATAGACTGGAACTGGGGTTGGTGAAAACACCCTGAGAACACCTGTTCTCAGAGGTAGATCAAGCTGACGAAAAACACCCTATAATACCTGTTCTTCTTTCTTGTTTCTAATGTTTGTGGTCTGTGCTTAGCGAATATGTGTAGCCTGTGTACTCTCATGATTATGTACTGCTGTCTTGGGAGATGGAGAAAGAGTAATCATGACAGACCTTGGAATGAGAAAAGCATGCTCAAGAACAGGCGGCTCGAACAGGTTTGCCTTAATTGCTTTTATTGATTGCTGCCTGCTAAAATTCCAGGTGTTCCCTAGGTAACCCTTCGTGACAGGTGAGGAGTTTAAAAACTGCCTTGCGTGCGTCTGTCCTCTTCATCTTGCTCTCTCTCTCTCTCCTCTGTTCTTGCTTTCAAACCCTAGCAAAAACCTCCCAAAACCCGAAAATCCTCCTTGCGATAATGGCTCTCAAACCTGTTTCTTGCAACTTGAGTTTACCCTCAATTCCGTCTCCTCCTCGCCCAATTATTCACAAAACCTTCGGGTATCTCACTCAACTAAACCTCAGCAGTGTTGGGCTTGGGTTGAATGATATTCCCTACCCCTTTGGTTGGGAATTAATGGTGTATGTGGGAACAATCCCCTGTCCCATTCCCTCTGCAGCATGTGCTGACTCTTCGGGTCTCCAAGACCAATTCTTGGAGAACCCAGAAACCATTGTTGGGGATGACTCTGTTCCTCTCGACTCTCAAACTGGAGAGAAGAGGAAAAGGGTTAAGATGGTGGCTAGGCGCACTCGAATGCCAAGAACACGACCACAACCAAGGTCTCGCCCCTCTCTAACTCCTTCTTCACCTCCTTCTCAACCTCCTCGCAAGTCTGCAAGAATTATCTTCAAATCAACTCCCAGAGCCTCTAAACCCTCCGTTCCTATTGTCGAAGAGATCTCCTCTTCTACTGAAGGGTCCTCGAGTTCTGACTCTGAAGGCACCACCTTCAAACATGGGACACCGGTGTTCTCTGAGTCCTCTGAAGATCAAGCCCCTCCAAAAACAACCACTAAACCTGCTGTGAAGTCTTCTCCAGCAAAACCACCCCTCAAAAGAAAACCAAGAACAACCCCCCTACCAAAAGGGACTACCTCTGTTCCTGCCTCCAAACGCCCAAAGCAGTCCTCTCCCTCTCCTATGTCTGACAAACATGCGCAGTTGCTTAAGCAGAACGTTGTCAGGGGGAAGGTAGTGTCTGTCAGTTTTTTTGAGGAACAGGGTCTGGGGGTGTTTTTGACCAAGCTTGGAGCCCAAGGCTGGCTTGAGCTGTTTGCAAACACCCAGTTGGGGTGTTCTGTGCCTGAATTGGCTGAATTTTACGCCAACTGCAGAGTCACCGAAGGGATGGTGACAAGTTCTGTGAATGGGCAAGGCATCAGGGTCGATGCGCCCACACTTGGGAAAATTCTGGGAGTACCCTCACAAGGTTTTGCTGTGTATGTGAGGGAAGACAAAACAACCATGGAACAAGCCAGGCTTCTGGAAGTGTCCAAACGCCTAAGTCACAAACAGTGTCTGAGAACACCCTGCTCTGTCAAAAAGGGTGATCTGATTCCTCCCCACCAACTCCTTTTCATGTTCGTCATTAAGAACGTGATTCCAAGGGGTCAAGGGAGAAACTTAGCCGACCCTTTTGATCAGTGCCTGATCGACTTATTGGACAGAGAGGAACCCATCAATCTTCCGGCAATCATGATTCGCCACATTGGGCGAATTGCGAACACCACCCGGGCTCATGATCTCGAATATGGGTTTCTGCTGACAAGGGTGTTTGAGCACTTTGGCATAGTGCTCACAAGGCGAGTGGCTGCCCAAGTAATAGATGCAATTGGGATTGACACTCTGCTAGGGTGTGGCTTTGAGTTTGGGGAAGGGTCCGGTTCCAAACAGGGTCGTCGACCACCTCGACCACCTGTTTCTGAGCAACCATCCACCAAGGTAGAGGCTGTTCTTGAGGACAATGCACGCCTCAAGGATGAGCTCTCCGCTGTCAAGGCTGCTCTTGCTGAAGAACAAGCCCTCTCTGCTAAGCGTCATGCAGACTTGCTTGCTCTTCTATCCTCCCTTGCTCCTAGTATTCCTCCCCTGTAGACGAAACCACCCCCTGCTCCCTGATTGTATAGGCTGTTTCTGTTTCTGTTTTTTCCTCTTTCTCATTGTACTGCTTTGCTCTTTAATGAAATATCCTTTTGCAGTTTCTCTTGCTTGTTATTCCGTCTCCTTTGTACTTGTTATTGGTGCTTTTTAATGATGCCAAAAGGGGGAAGAAAAAGAGTGAAAAAGAGGTGATACCTATTGACATTGACAACATTCTAGGTGATACCTATTGACATTGACAACATGTGAGAATCTGACCTGACCAACCTGCTCTTGACTTGCTCTTGACTTACGTGAATCCCTATCAGCAGTCTTTTTCTGGTTGTTTTGTCAATATGGTCACTTGGTTTGTCATCATCAAAAAGGGGGAATTTGTTGAGTTTTTATATTCAAGTTTTGATGATAACAAATCCAAGGGTAAAAATGTGTCTAAGTAGTGTTGCTCCAAACATGATCTGCAAACAGGCCTAACTGGTGTTTGTAATCTTTACTGTATTAACCGGTTTGCTACATGTGAGAACAAGCCTCTAAAACAGGTTTTTGGGTGATTCTACATTAAGTCAAGAACGCCATCTCACAGTTGGTTGTAAGGCATGTTCCCAGCAGCTTCTCTAGCGATGCAAAGAACAACCCCAGCAAACAAGGTAGCCTTGATGTTCACAGCAGCTCTACGGATCTTAGACAAAGATTCAAAACAAGAAGTCTTGGGTATATAGGCTTTATTTATTTAGACTCTTGTTAATATGCCAATATTGAAAAAGCTTTTTAAACATCTCTTGAATCGGTATTTGCGCTAAGTGCTTCAGAACACCAGACTGCGAACAACCCTGCAAACATGGTGCCTAGGGTGTTTCTGACCTAAAGTGGCCATACCCGATTATCCTTGAAATTATTATTTCGGTTGGCCAAAATCTCCAGAATATTTTCAAATGTTATTCTTCTGGAAAATATATTTCTTGATTATACTATGGGAGATTTGGGAAAATAGATTTTGGGAGATTTGCCAAAATTAGAAGATTTTCTCTGCCCATATCTTCGGATGTGATAAAGTTTTTAAAATTGCTAAAGATTTCTGGTTGCCTTGCTTAAAGCTTACCCACGGCTATAAGGAGATAAAGGTTATCTCTTAAGATAACAAATCCCTTAGATTTTGGGAAATATTTTATCACTAGCCGTTGGGAGTTTTGTTTTGAAAAATCACCTTCCAAACTTAGGTGATTTCCTTTCCTCTCCTTGGTTTTTTACCGTTGGAATTTATGGTTAAAAACAGCTTCATTTTCACTGAAACACATACAGAAACACATACTGAGCTATAGAGGGAAGAAAGCAAAAAGAAATCTTGAAACACAACATTCCCAAAAGGAAAATTTTCAAAAGAGGTTTTTCTAGTGAAAAGAATTTCTGAGCTTCACTTGAGAAAAGAAAAACCAGTTCAAGTTGTGTTTAAAGCAAGCTTTCAATATATTGGCATAATAGGAACTTCATTGTACCTTACATCTGCTTAGTCAGAAGCACCCCAGTAAGGTGTTTTCAACCCTGATCTTGGATCAGAAAAGTGAGTGAGTGGTCCTAAGTCGTGTGGACTTTGGACGTGTCCAATCTGGTGAGATTTGGACGTGGTGTAATATGCCTTGAGAAGGAGATTACGGTGTTGCAAGGTTGTAACAAAGTGTGTTGCAATTGTAACGTGTTAAGCCCAGTTTAGTGAAGTGGTTAAATCCTACACGAGGTAGGTCGTGGTTTTTCACACCTCAGTTGGGCTAGAGGTGTTTTCCACGTAAAAATTGTGTGTGCTTTAATTCCGTATTTATCTTGGTGATTTTCGTATTTGCAATATCTGAAAACACCCTCTGCAAACAAGTCAACAGGGTGTTCGTCATCTGAGAACAACCTCAGTCAGGGTGTTTGTCATATATAACGCGAAAATCAGACACCACAATTCACCCCCCCTGTTGTGGAAGTATACTCTAAGATCTAACACATGCCAAACACCTTATTCACAACTTTTATATTTTTTCTCTTTCTCTTTTTTTTTCTTTTCTTTCCCTTTGTTTCCTCCTTTTTCATTCATTTCTATTTCTTTTCTTTGAAAGGAGAAAGGCATGTGAATGGCATGGGGAACACAAACTTGAATCGCGGATGCCCCCACCAAACAAGCCATTAATAACATACCCAAGGTGAACTAACCTTCGAAGCAAACCCGACTCAACATGGAAGTGTCACTCCACTAGACCTTGACAAGGATATGGGGAATATCAATAGGCCAGGTGTTTAGTGTGTAGGGGGGCAATAACAAAAACAAGGGGAAAGGCACAAAGGGCTAGCAAAGAGGGTAGAACATATGAATGGGTAGCTTTTTTGCTCATGTGGCTAAATAGAACAAAGATTGCCTCAGTCATATCAACACATGCACATGCCAAATACGATTTTAAAGAGAACAAGACCAAGTTCTAGAGATACAATCCTAGATGAGTCACACATATGCAATGAATAGTCATTAGGCTCAAAGTATTACAGGTAACTCTACCATAGTCCAACAACTTACTTGAAGATATGTCCCACTTATCGAGGTCAATCAAGTCAAGTCACATGAATCTCAATGGCAATATGACATACAACATAGGGTAGGGAAAACACATATGGCAATGTTAGAGCGTAATTCTAAAAAGTTCACACCATAATAGGCCACAGTTCAACATACAACTCAACCAGATCAATCAATCATCACCCCTTTCATTCTCATCATAAGATGGCTTTTCTCACACATTTATTAAAAAGCGATAAATCTAACTAAGAAAGCAGTGAAGGATATAAGGGGAAACGAAGAGAATGGCAGGAAGTAGTACCTGAAAATCTTAAGGAAGCCTAACTCGATCACTTCTCCTTTTGAGATGCAAAATCAAACCTATGTGCTCTAATCTATATGATATAATAAATAGAAAATGTAAAAACAACCTAGTGAAACTATATGAAGTCCTATCTATATGATGCGAATGCAAGTGACGTCAACCGACCCAATCCTAGGATCTGTGATTTCAGCCAAAGAGCGATAAGCTCAACCCCCATGCTTGAGATTTTCATCGTCTGGAATGAAAAGGACGCAGAAAAAGAGCAAGGGAAGAGGTAATACAAGGATCGAAGGGTGAAAGGGGGACACACACACTAGGGTTTTTTTTTTAAGCAATAAATGCCTTGGGTTGCCTCCCAAGAAGCCCTTGTTTAAGGTCCTTAGCTTGACCCCTACCTCCAAATAGTAAACGGTAATGATGAGGGAGGTGGCATAGGGGAGATGTAGAAATATGAAGTGGGATCCTCTTGGTGCTTCCAGAGTTGTGGAGCAAATGAATCTACAAACATGTTTTCCAATCTTTCCAGAACACTTGATGAAACAGGTTTTGGATCTGTTTTGGAGCCTGTTCCCACAACTATTCAGGAAGGATCAGGTTGAGTGGGTCGGTTTTGTCCCAAATCATGTTCAACAAAGCTTTCCCCTAGCTGGCTTGCTCCCTATCCCACCATCCATATTTCCAAATCCAGGACTTGTTTCACCTTCAGGAGACTTACCATTATCCACCATGGAGTTTTGAGTGAGCGTGAGGTCTTTTCTTACAAGACCAAGTTCAAACTCTTCATCCCGCATGTCATGCTCAATCATGGAGTTAGTTTCATCAAACAATACATACCTCTTCCCTCCTCTACTTGTGATCCTCAGAGGACCACACAAATCAACATGTAGTAGTTAAAGAGATTAGGAAGTTCTAAAATCATTCTTTGACTTGAAAGAAGCTCTAACTTACTTTCCGCTAGCACAAGCGTCGCACACCTTGTGATCATTGTACTTGATGGAAGGTAGTCCGACTACTAGGTCCTTAGAAACAAGTCTATTGAAGAGAGAAAGGCTTGCATGACCTAGTCTCTTGTGCCAAAGCATAACGTCATCATCAAGAGCATTTAAACAAGTCAAATAATTTTGGGGAAGTGAAAGAACACACACTTTATACACATTGTTGTGTCGCTTTCCCCTCAACACAACACTACCAGAATTGACATTAGTAATCAAGCACTGATCTGATGAGAATTCAACATGATTACCTCCATCACACAATTTGAGACACACTTAGCAAATTATGTTGTAACCCAACAACCAAATATACATTATCAATAGAGTGAGAGAGTGATTTACCTATCTTACCTACATTGACAACTTTCCCAGATTTGCCGTTTTCGAATGCCACTCTCTCCATCGAAGGCTGTAAGTGAGAGCAAGTTTGATATGTCTCCCGTCATGTGCCTTCAGCAACCACTATCCAAGTACCACAGTTAGTTGCCTCCTATCACTTTAGCCTGTAAAGCAGCTACGTGTTTGTCTTGGGAACCCAGATCCACTTGGATCCCGTTCTTTTCATGGAATTTTATTCATCTTTTCTGATCCATATTTGCTTCACATATAACGAGTTTCTTTCCATGATCCCTTTTCTCAAAGAACAAGCATAACAATAATGATAAGTTTTTCCACAATGAAAACAGATTATATTCTTTGGTAGACCAACATATTTCCTGTCCATTGGCTTAGTAACAAACCTGTTCGCAAATCCTAGTCTCCTTTTATTACAACTATGGTGAGTGTTTAACCAATTTAGTGCTTCTGAGGAAATGTTCCAACGCCTGCTCTGAACAAGGTCAGATTCGAGCTTATGAAGCTTTTTAAGCAATTGACTGTTTTCATTTATCAGGGCTTCTATTCTGAGTGCTTTTGAGGAACTGCTCATGTGCCTCTTCTGAACGAGGTCAAATTCGGCCTTATGAACCTTTTCAAGCAACTAATTGTTTTCACTCACTAATAATTCTATCTTAAGTTCCAGTTCTCGGGACTCTTCTTCCAGCTTTGAGAGATCAGTTTGAAACACTTCTTCTCTCTTGTTCATTAGTTCCTTAAGGGTGTCTAGTTCATTGCATAAAAGATGACCTTTTTCGTCACTTTTGAGTTTTTCACAAGTGAGATCCCCATTCATATGCCCAAGTTCTTGCTTGTTTCTTTCCAGTCTTTTAACATCCTTTTCTAATCCTGAGCAGGTATTTTTTAGCATGCAATTTTCAGAATTTACTATCTCATATTCTTCCATCAATGTAAAAACTAATTGTTCAAGTTTCCTCTTGCTAAGATTACGTACCTCTTCCTTGAGTTGGGACAAACTCTCGATCGAATCAGAATCTCTTCGGGCCATAAGAGCTAGTGCTTCCTCTCCATCTTGAGAGTCCTCTACTTCTTCTTCAGTATCACCCCAGGCTGCCATCATTGCCTTGGTGAACCGTTTTCAGCATTAGTTGGTTCGGACTTGTTCGGACCCCTGTTCTTCCTTCAGCAAAGGGCAATTCTTCACAACATGATCTTGTCTTCCACACTTAAACCATCCTGAGAAGTGATCTCGATCGCTGTTCTTGGCCTTGCTGGTATTGCCATTCTTGTAATTACTTTCGGCCTCTTTGAAGAAATTTTTGAACTTTCGAGCGATCATGGCCATCCCTTCTTCATCAAAATCTGAGTTATCGCTTTCTCTAGCTTTTAATGCTAGTCCTCGGTCTTTCTTCACTTCTTCCTTCATATGGGAATTCCTTCTTAGTTCACACATTTGTAGATTCCTAATAAGCTCATCCAAGGAGATCTCATTCATCTTCTTGGCTTCTTGGATAGCAATGACTTTTGATTCCCATGATTGAAGTAAAATTCGTAGGATCTTCCTTACCAACTCTTCAGTGGTAAAGGATTTTCCCAACGATTTTAACTCGTTAGTGATATGGGTAAACCGAGTATACATGTCCATAACTGTCTCTTTATTGCTCATCTCAGAGAGCTCATACTTCCTTACCAATAGCTCGATTCTGGATTGCTTGACTTGATTTGTTCCTTCGTGAGCTATTTGAAGAGCATTCCATATCTCCTTTGCAGATTCACACTTTGAGATGCGAGTGTACTCGTCGGGTCCAAGTCTAAAATATAGTAGTTTCTTGGCCTTGGCATTCTTCTCCATCTTCCTGAAGTCGTCTAAGTTGAATTCCTTCGGCTCCTTAGGAACAGTCTTCCCATCAGTTGTGACTTTCACTGGAATGTAAGGACCATTCACAATGAGCATCCATAACTCATAATCCTCAGCTTGGATATAGTTCTCCATTTGATTTTTCCACCAGTTGTAGTGTTGTCCATTGAAATATGGAGGTATGGTCACAAATTGGCCTTCTAAGATTCCTTGTGGAGCATTCATCTTTTCAGGATCTCTGTAGGTGTTAACCTAACTATGAGAACTCTGCTCTGATACCACTTGTTGAATTTACTCACCAAAGGACACAAGGGGGTTGAATTGTGTCCTCTGAATTTTCTGTTCATTTCAAAACACTCGTGAGAACTGCTTAAAGACGTGTTTGCAGTGAGGTAGAAACGAAACTAATTGCGGAAATAATGAATGAGACACAATATTTTTACGTGGAAAACCACCTTTAGCCCAATTGAGGTGTAAAAACCACGACCTACCTCAGTAGGAATTCAGCAACACTTTCACTAACACGGGTCGAATTCGTTACACATGTAACTCACACGTGACAAAATCACACATGTAACTTAGTCTCCCCTGAGACCCTCGTTACAAACACGTAACTAGCCTCCACTTAAGAACTAGTCACACACCACGTCCAAAGTCTCCCAAGACATGGACACACTCTAATCTCACTGATGATAGAGAAGAATAAAAGAACACCTTACTTTGAACGCTTCTAAATAAGCTGAATGTAAGGTACAATACAATCCCTATTATGTCAATATAAATGACTCAATTTAGCACACTTCTTCAAGGTTTTTTACTCAGAAAAATAAGCTAACAAAAACTCGATTTTTAGCCTTGAAAAACCATTGGAATAGTGTTGAGAGGTGAGAGATTTTATACCCTCAAAAAGGTATTTTATTGTTGTAATAACATCCCAAAAATACTCAGCAGCAGATAATAGGAATTAAGTTTCCCAACGATATCTTTTTAGAAATCATATCTTAAAAGATAAGATAGAATCTTTTGAAAATATCTTTTTAGGAAAACAATATTATTCAATGAAGCTCTTTTTGTAAGACAAAATATTATTAGAAAATCAATCCCAAATATGTTAGGAATATTGACAATAGAAAAATGCTTAAAAATCTTTGGGACAAGTGTTTTATACGTTCCCCTCAGAACACTGCAGACCTGTTTGCTCAACCTGTTCTGAGCAGTGTTCTGAGTTAGCTCAAGAAATTCCTTCAAGGTGAGTGTTAAGTCAAGATCTTCTAATTGGCATATTAACAAGAATCTAGATGAATACAACCAGTAATTAACCTAAGACTCTAAGACTCCTTTACTTTTCTGATGTTGTGGACATATTCCACTTTTGATGTTCCAAGCTCCTTCGAACTGATCTCCAGGGTCTTTGCAACCTGAACTCAAACATTCAATTCTTCAAACCGTTCCACAGGGTGTTTGGAACGTATCTCAACAAACAAGTTTAGCACACAGCTCAAGCATAGCATAATAGTATTTTGACATGGTACATTTGGGTTGTTATCATCAAAACCTTACACATAATTGGTTCAACACATATTTCTCACACCTCCAAGAATGTGGGAAGCCCCTTATTTATAAAGTTGAAAACTCATGTTTAAGAGACATTACTCTTTACAGCACGAAGATTTGATGAATTAGTCCCAAAGGGTATAATGTTTTATCTAGATAGGCATAACCTTTAAACATTACTAGGGATGGGCGTGGGAGGGTACAAGGCGAGGGGAGTTATACGCACGCCCAAACCCATTTTCGAAAGTTAACCCCATACCCATTGAGTTTTGAAAAACTATCCACTTACCGATATCCACTGGGTATTTGCGTAAATACATATATTAAACATTAATGTTTTATTCAGATAGGCATAACCTTTAAACATTAATAACGATGGGCGTGCGGAAGGTACGGGGCGGGTGGAGTTACACCTGCACCTATACCCATTTTCAACAGTCATCCCCATACCTACACCCATACCCATTGGGTTTTCAAAATCTATCCACATCCCATACCCATCGGGTATTTCATGTTTTCTTGAAGTTCATACATATATTATAATATAGTACCCATCGAGTAAGATAATTTTTTTTATTTGAAGAAATTCATAAAATTAAATTCAATTACGCAGAATGTTCTAAAGAAATATAATAACTATGAGTGTGAGAGTTCATGCTTGACTCATGAACAAAAACTGCATTATGAAAATGACTGGAATGAGGGAGTGAGGGACATAGCAAATGAGAGAGTGAGGGACACAACAAATGAGCTAGGATTTTAGGTTAGTAAGTCGTGAGTCACGTGGCTTCATGTATCGGCATAGTAAATGAGCGCTATAAATGGATGCATTATGTAGTTGGGGAAGGGTTGGAATATGGGGCCTTTTTATTAAACAAATTGTCGATGTTCAAAGCTCAAAACTCTACTAAAAAATTTGTTTACCACCAACAAATTTGGGTATGGGGCAGGTATGGGTATGGGGTGGGTGATGCCTATACACGAACCCACACCCTTACCCATACCTATTTTTAGTGTTCTCACCTCATACCTATTTTTTGTTTCAATTTTTCGTTCCCATAACCCTCATAAATGGGGCGGGTTCGGGGCATATTTTTTTTTCTTCGGTACAGCTCTCATCTCTGAACATTAAGGAGCATCACCTTTGGCTTTGAAATATGTCCAGTACTTATCTTTTAAATTTAATTTTCTTACACATACCTCAATATATGCATATGTTGTCAATTAATCTATTAATTAATTAATTGCCTTAGATTGAGAAATATGTACCAAGAACAGACCTTTTCCACATCTAATGTGAAGTCTCCGATTTTATCTCTCTTTGTGATACCTATAAACTTATCGAAAAATATTTTATATTTAGAAAATTTTCTTTATAATACAATAGCTAGAATAATATAAGCTATATCTACATGTCTCACTCACAGTCTACTATGCCCTCTATAAAAGAGTCTCTAAGAAGATGCTGAGTAAAAACATTTTGGTTTCGGCATGAAATCTTGTTTGCTTTGTTACTGTGTCCATTGGCTTAACTAGGTCCTAATTGTCTTAACCATAAAACGTGATATGAAAATAAGAGTCTAGTGGAATGATAGATTGGAATGGTGTCTTCATGGAGAAACATAATATCCCACGATTTGGTACTCTCTGCTTTCTTACAAGAGAGTGAGAATGATGGAGATTTGAAATAGGCAGCCATGTGGACTCTATCTGATGCATAGCAAACCACTAACACCATGACTCTCCAACATGTCAAAGATTCGAAGCAAAGGGCTCCCATAATTACTCCACGAAATGGAGCTGTAGGGGAAGATCCTCATAGGCCTATACGTACTTGGGGTCTTAACTGACAGATTAAGTTGAAGATGGGTGGTAAGGCAATCAGTAACCATAGATAAGGAGCGTAGGTAATTATTCTCGAAAGCCACTTATTTTATTTTTTAATTTCAGTTATGGATTTCTACCTCAATTTCTAGCTCCATTTTTAATGGAGAAATAGGCTGCAAATTTAGAAAAACTAACATCAATGGATAGCTCTGAATGTCTATTTCTAAGAAGATATAGCTCATATTCAGATTCCACGTATTGAGTGAGATATGTAGTTTTAATCGAATAGGAGTCAAAGGAAGGCTATAAATACACAATTTTAGTTAAGAGCTTAATTGGACCAATCAATGTATGATTTATAGGCTAAGATTTTATTGGAAGTTGGTAGACACTTCTCGAAGCTTCCACTAGAAATATGTCTCCAAAACGCATGCATTTGGGTTGGTGAAGGAGACCACCAAGCTAGTGCATATGCAGTAAATTCTAGCTTAGTTTTTATTCTAGTGGTCCTGCTCTTAATTACACAATTGGCTAGAATTTCATTGGTTAATTTCTTTGTAGTTCTATTGGTTTTTGTAAAGCTTTGGGAATGGGCAATTCAGTATTTAATGACTTGATTCCTTGTAATATTTGTAGAATTAGGCTAATGAAGTGAAAAGCTTGTCGCTTGTTATCTCTCTACAAAAATTTAATGAAGTGAAAAGCTTGTTGCTTGTTATCTTTCTACAAAAATCTCAATTTTCTTTGTCTCCCTAGGAGAGGGGTGAATTTAAATCTTCCTTTTAATTCAATCTTTGGTGCTTAGTCATTACAAGATTGAAAGGTCGGTTAAATGGTTTAGGCGGTGGGTTATCCTTTATCCTAAACATATCGATCTCTTTTGATTATTGTTGATTCTTGTTTTCTCAAATACAAAATGCGTCAAAATTCATTTGCTTAAGGGTTTGATCTTGGTTTCGAGTTGTGACCTTGTTTGGGAATTTGTCTTCCAAGTGCTACATGCATTTTGTTGGTTATTTTTCTTTTTAATCCATTGAGGTATCTTCAAGATCTTATGGGTTTATTTAGCCAAGGATATTCTCACATGGGTTCTTTGGTACCAAAGCAGAAAGTTCATTCATGTTAAGTAAGCGTCAAAACCTTCAGTCTTTGTCGCCGATTTGTTTCTACCATTTATTTTTAACTATTTTTACCTTTAGATGTTTTTCTCTAAATCTACTCATTTATTCTGCAAAGAACCTAAAAATAACCTAAGCACAAGTGATAACCCAAACAAACCCATAACCTTTATAACAAAAGTCAAATCCTATCAAAAACATGAAATTAGAAATTTGGCACTAGCACCACTTGCCACTTAGCATGCCTATCCAAAGTGATACAATTTGGATTTTTAAACCAAAATTTGGCACTACCAGACCGTGCCACCTCCTGGACCCTCATTTTCTGCCTTTGCTACCCTCATCACGACTGTGCTGCTCTTATTTTCAACTTTTTGCCCCCTTTTTTACTCTCATCAACTACTTACAAGAGAGATAAGTCAATCATTTTACGTAGCTTCAAGAGTAAGTAAGAATGCTCATAAGGGAGCTTGAACAAGTAAAGTGATTCAGGCGACGAGGTCATTACCATCAAGGGTTCGATGCTATCCCCATTAACATTGCCTATTCATCCTCTCGCGAAGGTTATGATGATGAGGATAGGTGTGTGTTGGAGTGGTTTTAAGGTGGTGAGAAAGGTTAAAAAGTCGTCCTCAGGGATGATGTGTGATTAGCTTAAGATTGTGTTAATTGAGAGGTATGATTTCAATTTGCTTAACTACAAAAAGCTACTCTAACATGCAAATTTAATGCACTTTTTTGATACATAGGGATTCAAAGCAAGTAATAACAAAGGAAACTAGATTAACCTAACCAACAACTAATAAGCACATTTAGATAACACATAGCAGGTAAGAAATGGGGTGATTAGGCCTCGGCATGGCCCAGGGCTCAACATGGCCAGCAACACGGTAAAAACATTCCTCAAGAGATCACTCTAAAAAGAAAAACTAACCTAAATTTCTACTAATCCTAAGAAATACAATAAGAAAATGAAAAGAAAGAAGATTACCCACACTTTAGCATCCACTGATGATCAAAGGTCGATGGCCAAATGAACTTTTCAACCATATTCAATCACCAATCATCATCATAGAGTCTTCATTAGCTCCTCTAGCAATAATTGTTAAAGTTTGCAAGGAATTAACTATCCTTGTGGTATTCATGATCAATATAGAAGAAGGAGAATGAAGAGAAGGGATGTTTGAGTTTTCAGAGGTGGATTTACGTCTTAAATTCTTTATGAATGATACCTAAATGTCCCCACAACCTCCAACACAGAAACCCATATTTGGAGTTGATTCAGGTTGCTTAAAAATAGAGTTTTTTTGGAGACATTGAGGAGAGAGAAGATGGGATTATCCAGTAATGGAAGAAAGAAGCAAGGGAATTGCAAAAACCTCAATCAAAGACTTAAAATTTCTAGGTTTTAATTAATGGAGATAAAAGAGTTTACAAAATCAAAGGTAGAGAGGGAAAATAGATGCTAATACTTAAGGCATCCTAAAGATCCAAAAACCCCCCTTTTTTATAGCCTTTACATCATCATTTAAAAAAACAACACCAGAGCAAACTGGGGGCACAGTCGTGACAATTTTTTGGCCTTGCTTTTCTTCAATGTCTTGCTTTGTGGCATGCCCTTGCTGATTTGGTACACCCTTACGGAATTTAGCACTTCCTTTTAGCTAGACTTCACAGTGGGTTCGACCTTGCTCCAAGTTAGAACTTTTTCCTCATTCATTCCCAGAAAACAAAAAACACTAATAATTAACTAAATTAGAGATTATTTATGATCCAAATCAAGTGTAATGTAGGTCAAAGCTGTACCACGTTGAGAATCAAACAAGTACCCCTACACTTAAATTTTGCTCGTCCTTGAGCGAAACATAAGAAAGTGACCTTTTTATAGGCTCGGAGGATGTATTTATCATATGCAACAAGCCTTCAAACCCCTTGATCCCCCAAGTGGACGAGTGTGGTGTCATGAGGGTGTTTAAGCATGATAAACCCACAAGTTCTTGAACAAGAAAAAGGAAAAGAGAAAGAAAAGGGGAAATTTTTTTTTCGATTTTTTGTAAACTTTCACGAAGCAACATCAAAGGGGTAATCGTGCATTCCTTAAGTCAACAATTAACCCTAACTACCAAGAGGAACAAAGCACATGCGTAGGGCACACAATTAAGGTTCTTGGCCCTCCTAAGTGACAATTGTGAGTTCATTCTAATCCTCTTCAGTGATGACTAAGCTATGGTCAACTCACTCTAGGTCATGTGGGACTCTCCTCTCAAGTGTTTGAAATAATGGTATGGTCGCACTCATGCTCAACACCAAAAATACACTGTAGAATACGTTTAGTCTAGTTCTCATTCTCTGCCACTAGGATGCACATGCACTTTGAGGATGAAGAGGACTTTTTGAGGGTTGTAATGGGGTTTAAGTCAAGGGTTGAGGAAGGGATCAATTTTTAGGAACAAGGATTGACCACTGCCCGCAAGCGTACGGGTGTTGTAGTATAGATAAAATATTATCACTAGGGACCGAAGTGATCCATCGAGTCCTTTCTATCAGAAAATGCTAAGCAATTACTTAATCAAGAAATTTTGATTTAACAACTTCTAACCAACTGATTCTAAATTCAATCAAGGAGAAATGCCTAGGGATTTTTTTAGTTAGGAAAGGTGTTGCATCAATATGACTAACATGTGCTTTTCTCGAATTGGATAATTTCGAGGAATTGCAATCTATCTAGAATTTAGCCTATTCTTTCGAAATCGACCGAATTGCCTAAACTAAGCAAAAGTCGTTCTTTCAAACTAATTTGTCATAATCTAAGTTCAATATTTTTTATTACTCTCGCGTCCTCTCAACATGCGAATCTCTTTCGGGTCATCACTATATTAGGTCTTATCAAGTAGTCTAGCAATCAAATTTCATCTTTCAGTTCTTCATTCAATTGTTTCAAAGGTGCAGGCAAAATTTGGCCAAAATTCACTCACAGAATGATGATCACTTGATAAAACGAAATCAAACCAATTATTAAAGAAAAGCACAATTATATTGAATATAACATGATCCAAGTACACTTCCATTAACAAACAAATCCCTAGACAAGATAAACTACTCACTCATGATTAAAAATTAAACAGCTAACCAATGATTCAGCAAAATCTGATAGGGAAGGGCTTGACAATGATAGCCTTCAAAAAGTTCTTCAAATTACCAACAAAACCGAACTCCTCAGTCAAGATTTGTCACTTGCACAAAAATCAAACTAAAATCCTAACTAGAAGAAAGTAAAATTTTGGGAAGGAAAATGACTATCTCTGATATGCTTCTCTTTTTTTCTGCTGTTGAAGGACGAGTTTATAAAGAAGAAAACGAGCATTTTTAGCAACACAGGTGAAGGAAAACCAAGAGGCCACAGGTATTAGCATACCATGGTCCGTGGTAAGCACCACGAGCAAACTGTGGTCTTGGCTGGAACCAAATTCTCTGCTCTTCTCTTGCTGCATAGGCAAAACATATCATGGGTGTCCGTGGGGGGGTCAAAACATACTCAAATGAGAGTCAAATGCTACGTCAAAATGGTCCAAATTCCTGTAAAACATAGAAAAGAACCATACCCAAGTATCAAACGAGAATAGGAGTATAAATGGCCACTAAAAGCACATAATTTTCCTAAAAATGTAGCAAAATGGCCCTAAAATGATATATACGACAAACACTTATCAAATTCCCCATGCTTAAACTGTTGCTTGTCCCTAAGCAATGCTAAGACCAAAAATTACACAAAACCTCCTCATCATGGACATAGCTAGCTTTTCAATGGCAAAGTCGATCCAAAGTTAGCCTAAAAAGATGCAAAAATCATTTACCAAATAGGCGAGGAAATGAAATTTTCCAAAACCACTTGATATACCACAATGTTTAATTTGGATCAATCGCCCCAAATAATCAAATACAATCACTTAAAATATGAAACAAATGGAGCTAGCAATGCTGGTAGAACCTCACTATACTCATGTGCCACTCATCACTCATGTGTTTGGAAAAAAAAAATACATGAAGGTTCCGTCAATTCTCATTCCATAGACTCAAATCTACTACAAACTTAACAAGACTCTAATTTGTCATCACTAAAATGCAAACACACTAGATAATCATGAGGACTTCCATAAGCATGTAATGGGGACATGGGTAAAGGTAAGAGAGGAACAAATGATTTGAAAATGTGGAGCTATAAGCCATAGACGAAGAGCTCAACGTTTCCAATTCATCAGACAACATCCATCGTAGACCAATAAAATACATCCCTAATTGAAGAGACAAATAGTTGAAAGTCATAAATATTTTACAATTCTAACAAGGCTAACACTCTTTTTATTATTATCTTTTTTTCTTGTTTTTGTTTTTTTTTTTGTGTTTGCTTTGTTTTTTTTTTCCCAGAAGAGTTAGCCAAGGGAAATCCATACCAAACATTGAATCTCAATTCTTCTCCAAACTTTGTACAAAAAGACAAGGGATTTCCTTTTATCAAACAGGATCACACATCCCTTCATCTAACAACCAAATCCACTAAAAAGATCTCAATACACCTTAGTAGTTCCTAATCAAATTTGATGCAGAAGAATGAATAGTCTTGGCTTAAGGGTGAGATAATCATTTGTCCGTAGGCTATATTTGGAGGTTCAAATATAAAAAAGTCAATATAAGCTCAAAAGGGCTAGCAAGGGATATAATAAGTAGCAAAGGTGGTTATTTGGTCATTGTGTTAAACAAGTCAAAGAACACTTCAATCATATTGCCTAAATGCATATGCGAAATGTGATCTTGAATGAGAATCAAACCAAGTTCTAGAGAAATGATACCAAGGAAGAGTCGTATAGGAACAAAACATGAGACTAAATTGATAAATCATCTTCAAAAGCTCAAAGCGTCATGGGACATCTACCAAGGTCATAACTAGCTCATTAGTAAATACGTGCCCAAATTCATCTAAAGAGTCATGGGGTAATCAACTCGCCCTCAACATGCATGTGGTCAAAATATGAAGCTCATTTTCGCATACTCATTCTCAAGCATTTTTATACACAATTGGGCAAATCAAAGGATCAAACTAAACTAAAGAAGCCAACCTAGTCTACAAAGATCATCATGGGAGGATTTTTTTCAATTTTTTTCATTTTTCATTTTTAATTTTTTTTTTGTTTTTGTATGCATGCTCCTAATAACAATGCAAAGGAAAATGCAAAAACTATTAAAAGAAACAAAAAAATCTAAAATGCAATCTAAAATGAAAAGAAACGTAAGTGCACTTCTAAAATCTTTCTAGCGAAATAAGATTAAAACCTACAATGAAACTCCAAAAACTATCACAAATAATATATACAATACACAAGCACATCTAACCAAATCAGGCATCAGATGCTAAATATAATGACAAACTCCCCGATGCTTGAATTACACATTGCCCTCAATGTGGGCACATAGTAGAAAAAGGGAAGGGAAGTAGCAAAAAGCAATTACAAAGGAGGTAGGGGTGGATGATGGGGCAGTTGGCGATAAGAAATATGTCAATCCGACCAGGTCTCTAAACAAACCCTATAATCATGGAAATATTGAGTCTGAGTAGCAAGCATCCCATAGAGCTCGTCGTGGAACTCTTGGACAAAATCACAAAGAGTGGCATTTTCAAAAGCAACATATGCCCAAAGGGTACTTGGTCTTCCACAATGGACCTAAAGGTGGCTTCGACGTCAGCATGGTTAGTAGGGGGTGGTTGGGAGGAAGAGCTAGGTCCTGCTTGACTGGAATAAGGAGGTGGAGGGGGTGCACGCTAAACAACCTCGGCATATCTAGGTATCTAATAAAGGTTAGCCTGATGAAGTAAGGTAGTTTGATCAACATTGGGCAGCGGCAGAACCTGATCCCCAGGGTAAATCCAGCACAAACACCCAACCTCTACTTTACAAAAGTTCATGATCTTTGACTTGATCAAGCCGCTCGGACCCAAGCACTCTATTCTTAGGGTTGGGCTCAATACCTGAAAATCTGGCAATGGTTGTCACAATGCTACCTATGACTATCCTACTCTTAGTGCTAATAGCAGCACTATACAATTGCCTGGCTAAAAACAACCTGGGGTCAAGTTGGACAGCGTCAAGTATACATGACAAGAAATATAACTTAGATAATCTCAAGACATTCAAACTATCATCTGGAGCAAAGATACAGCAACATAGGATATGCTGAGCTACCCGAATACAAGGGTTCCTAATATGTGTGTACTTGGAAGAACTAGTGTTGTACCTAACTCTCCCCGAAAGCTCACCTCAAAATGCATTGTGGTTGAATTTGCAGGGGACTTGTTGGTTTGGTAAATCCATACTTGGTGGGAAACCGAATATACTATTAAAAGTAACTATGTTCAACTCAGACAATTATGCTTGCAAATAAAATGAAGTGTACTCAGGAACTCTAAAGTAAGGTCCCGGTATGTATGCTCTTTTATTTCTGTGAAGTGTCCCATACCTCCCCGTGTAAACGACCTAATATCTTCTAACATCCGAAAACGTGCTAACAATTCCTCATCATAATAACGAGTTCCCACAATTACGCGTTCATTCAAATAATTATGTATAGCAATATGATCGGGGCTGGTTAAACCAATAGGATGAGGAATGTTACCTTGAGGTTGGGCATTGGTAGAGGTTTAGGAGGTCCGTTGAGGTCAGGATGGTGCTTGGCTCGTTGATCCAACCTGCTTGACACACCTTTGTCTCTTGGTAGGCTTCATTAGTGCAATATGGAAGAAAAAAAAATTAAAACTAAAACCTAAAAAATAAAATTTGAGGAAGAAAGATGAAGAATTTAAGTAAAAAGAAGAAGAATTAGAGAGAGAAGAAGATGGTTTGTAGAGGATGGGTGAAGGTTAGATGAGTTTGAAGTGGAAGAAGTAAAAAGAGATGAAATTTGTGGAAGAAAGAGAAGAATTAAGATTAGAGGAAGGATTTTGCGTGAAAATGGAGTAAAATTGAGAAGAAATGAGGAAGAATTAGAGGTTTAGTAATGGTGGGTTTAGAGAGAAAAAGAGGGAGGTAGAGAGAGAAAGAGTCGAAGATGAAGAAGAAGATTTATGAAAATGGAGAGTCGTCGCGGTCAAAACACCTAACAGCGGCCCGTAGCAGTTCACCACGGTCCGTGGCAGTGGCTATGGGCAAACCATGGTGTCTACTAGCACCAAATTATTTTTTTTGGCTTCCCGGTTTGGCACCCCACAACCATGGTGTTGGGCTACTGGCCGTGGTGCCAAACAACTTTATTATTATTTTTTTATTTTTTAGTTTTTTCTTTACTCTATTCTTATCCTTCTCTCTTTTTTTTCTCTTTTTTTTTATTTCAAATTTTTTCTGTTTATGAAAAAAAAAAACTACAAAAAATAATGAAAATCAAAACTAAGAAAAGAAAAAGTTTTGGGTTGCCTTCTAAGAATCGCTCTTTTAAGATCAAGAGCTTGACCATACTTCTATGCTTGATCCGGATAAGTGAGTGTATGAACATTAGGTTTCTCAATAGGTTATTGCACAAGATATGGTTCTCATTGTTGTCCATTGGCTGTGAACACACCGATAAACTCACTCCATACTTCAACTGCTCCACTAGGCTAAACTTTAGTGACTTAAGAATTGTCCCGACCAAATGGATTTCAGCTTGTTCGAAAATAATCTCAATCTGGAGTTGAATAATAAGACTATGTCACCTTTTTAGAACCTCTTCTTCATGATATGTTTATAATGCCATTTCTTAGTCCGCTCTTAGACGTCCAACCTTAATTCATTTAGCTCATTCAATTGTAAGAATCTCCGTTCCCCGGCTGCTTTAAGGTTAAAATTTAGTGTCTTTATAGCCCAATATGCCTTATGTTCCATCTCTACCTGCAAGTGACAAAACTTCCCAGACACCAATCAGTATGGAGTGGTCCCTAGAGGAGTCTTGTAGGTGGTGTGATAAGCCCAAAGAGCATCACCAAGCTTAAGAGACTAATCTTTGCGAGACTGATCCATCGTCTTCTCCAATATGCTCTTCAATTCATGATTCAAGAGCTCCATTTGTTCACTTGTTTAGGGATGTTAAGGTGTAACAACCTTATGAAACACCCCATATTTTTTCAATAGTGACTCAAGAGTTTTGTTGCAAAAGTGTGTTCCATTGTCACTTGGAAGAGCTCTTGGCGTGCCAACCCTTGTGAAAATATTCTTTTTAAGGAACTTTATAACAACCTTGGAATCATTTGTTGGTGTGGCAATGGCTTCCATCCACTTAGAAGCGTAGTCAACTAGCACAAGGATGTAATGGTTGTTACGGGAACAAGAAAAAGGACCCATAAAGTCAATCCTCCATACATCAAACAACTTCACCTCAAGTACTTGACTTTGAGGCATCTCTTGCCAATTGATAATGTTCCACATTCTCTGACATTTATCGTAAGTCATGACACATGTTCTTATGTCCTTGAAAAGCATGGGCCAATAGAAGCCTGCTTGGAGTACTTTCGTAATCGTTTTATCTGGTCCAAAGTGTCCACCATAGGTTGAAGCAAGACAATGGTGCAAGACCCTAGGGGCCTCATCTTCCGACAAGCATCTTCTATAGATCCCATCTCCACACATCTTGTAAAGAAAAGGCTCTTTTGACACATAGTATTTGGCATCGGAAATGAGTTTTTTCCTTTGTTGGTATGTCAACCCTAGAGGTAGCACCCTAAATAGATTGAAGTTGACCAAATCAGCATACCATGAGGTAGCTTGGTGGGAAATGGCGAAGAGATGCTCATCAGGGAAAGAGTCGTTGTTCGAACCAAAAATGTGCTATTTGTAAGGTACTTTTTCACTCGTTTTATGCTCGCTTTAATAATATTTTTAAGGCTGTTAACTAATTTTATTTTATTTTGCTGATTTTTAATAAAAGTGGAAAAAGGGTCAAAAATGCGAGGAAATTGGGTAAAACGGCGGAAATTGAAAAAACCGGTCTGGATTTCAAGAAAAAAAACCAGATCGGTCTAGCATTAAAGCGGACAGGCCCGGTTCAGAAAAAAAACCGGTTCAGCGTTTAAAGAGGTTCCCCCACCCCTCTGTTTGCGCATCTTCTTCTTCTTCTTTCTTCTTCCCCGATACCCAGAACCTAGAACTCTCGACCCTCTCTGTCATGCCCATCTCGCTCCACTCTCTCTCTACCTCGTCATCTCTCTCTCTTCCAGCACATCATCCCAAAACCACCCAACCCACAGAATCCCCAAACCCAGAAACCCCCTCAGCCCACCGAAACCCCACCCACAATTTCACCACTTCATCCAACCCCAACCCACCACCGCATTTCACGATGCAATCTCCACGTCTACACCTTTGCTAGCTTCATCGTCACCATCCACGACACCATCCCAATCGAAGGCTGGAGATCGAGGGCTCAGGTATAAAAGGAGGAAGACACCATTGAAGCTGACGTTAGGTAATTTTAGGAAATTTTAGGTAGTTTTAGGGTTAGATTTGGTTTAATTTCGCTTAGGCTTGGTTTAAATTCGCTTTCCTTTTCATTTTCATATTCGAATTTCCGTTTTAAGTTTCGATTTTTCCATATTAGGGTTTCAAATCTCAGCTTCATTACTTAGTTTTCGATTTAGGGTTTCAGTTTATTAGTTGTTTCCAGCATTTAAATCCTTGTACTTAAGCTTTGATTTGGGATTGTTGTTCATGAATCGCGAAGTTATGTTGCAATTTGTCCAATTTCATTCGATTTTTACCCTTCCCCTTTTTGAATTCGATTTTTCCCCTCTTCCCTGTTGCTGTTTGCTCGATGCTTGCATTTGGGGTTCGTAGCTAAGGACGGTTGCCGACTTCATGGAGGATTAGTCTGCTTTTGCTTGGTTTCCTCCTCACTTGCTCCGGTTTGCCTTCTTGCTGGTTCGATTCTTGCTTACTTCGAATTGTGCTATGATGTTGAATAACCAGCTTTAATCGATTGTGGTTGTAGTTTATTTGCTCTATTGATTTGCTCGGTTATTTGCTTTGTTTATTTGGGATGGAATGTTACGACTTCTCAATTCATTTACTCTGTTTGCTTAGAATTAGTGTTAGAGTGTTCATTGGGCTGAATTAATATTACGTTCAAGTTATGAAATAATGTGGTTAGTTAACTCTGCTAAAATCATGCTTAATTCACTATTAGTTTGGTTTAATTTGGATAAGTGATATAAGCTTTAGTTTCGGTCTAAATTTTTTAGGTCGTTTAAATTCTCAATTAAAAGCAATTAGTTGATTCAGTAGTTTAGATGAGTTTAGTTGAATTAGGTTTTTAGATTGTCTTAAATAATATCACTTAGCATAATTACTTTAATTGTTTCGTTTTAAATGACCATATTCTAAACGTCTTCCTTGTGGACCGACCCTCAAAGTACCACGACTGACAATCGGGTGCTTGAGGTTTTCCTTTTTCTTTAATTTACTTTTCTCCACCTCAAAAACCACCTACAGTCGTCAATGGGGAGCTCCTCACTAGGAGTAACCTCACGGCCAAGGCGAGATAGATGATCAATAACCACATTTGCCGACCTGACCTTGTCTTTGATCTCCAAATCAAATTTTGAAGAAGGATGACACATTGGATGAGTTGGGTTTTGGAGTCGGATTTCTTCAATAACTATTTCAAAGCAGCATGATCAGTGAAGACAATGACCTTCGAATTGATCAAGTAAGATTGAAATTTTTCCAAGGTAAAGACAATCATAAAGAATTCCTTTTCCATCGTGGCATAATTCACTTGAGCCCCATCAAGAGTGCAGCTCACATAGTATATGGCATATGACTTATTGTCCTTTCGTTAGCCAAGAACGACGCCCAGTGCATAGTCACTTGCATCACACATCACTTCAAAATGTAACTCCTAATTTAGAGTTTGCATTACTGGAGCTATGATTAACGCCTCTTTTAACCTGTGAAAAGCACTCAAATATTCTTCATTAAACTCAAAAGGCACATCCTTGATAAGGAACTAGGTGAGAGGTTTTGCAATTTTTGAAAAATCTTTTCTGAACTGTCGGTAAAAACTAACATGTCCAAGAAAACGCCTCACACCACTTACAGAAGTTGGTGGTGGCAATTTTTCAATGACCTTTATCTTTACTTTGTCAACTTCAATGCCTTTGTTAGGGACAACATGATCGAGGACAACCCCTTCTTGCACCATAAAATGGCACTTCTCCCATTTCAAGACGAAATTCACATCTTCACATCTTTGCAAGACTTTGAACAAGTTATTCAAGCAATGATTATAGGTTGCGATATGCACAAAAAAAATCATGCATAAAGACTTCCATTATGTCCTCAATAAAATTGGAGAAAATAGCCATTATACAATGTTCAAATGTAGCAGAGGCATTGCATAACCCAAATGGCATCCTTCTATAAGCATATGTACCATAAGGACAAACAAAAGTAGTCTTTTCTTAGTCATTAAGATGGATAGGGATTTGAAAGAATCCCGAATATTCATCTAAGCAACAAAAATATGAGTTCTTAGCTAATCTTTCAAGCATTTGGTCAACGAACAGAATGGGGAAGTGATCTTTACGGGTGGCTTTTTTCAATTTTTGAGAATCAACGCACATACGCCATCCTGTGACATCTTAGTGGGAATTATATCATTATTCTCATTTTTGACAACAGTCATCCCTCCTTTCTTAGGTACAACATGGACCAAGCTTACCCACGAACTATCGAAGAGGGTGGATAATGCCAGCTTTAAGCAGTTTCAAAATTCCCTTTTTGACCACCTCTTGCATGCTAGGGTTCAACCTTCTTTGGTGTTAAATTAAGGGCTTATGGTCATCTTCCATTAAGATCCGATGCATATACAAAGAAGTTTGGATTCCTTTTAAGTCATCAAGGGTGTATCCTATGGCTTTACGATACTCTCTAACTACTCTAAGCAAAGAGTCAATTTGGGATGCATTGAAACTTGCATTCACAATCACAGGATATGTAGAGTTGGGTCCAAGAAATGCATACCTCAAGGATGAAGGGAGAGGTTTTAATTCTAACTTGGGATCTTTCGCCTCATTAGACGAGGGCTTATTTTCATCTTTTAATGGTTCCACCTTAGCAAGGGAAGGCAGAATTGGTGGAGATGCTTCCAAAAGTTAAGCACGCATGGCTACTTCGGTATTTTCATCCTTAGTAGTGCTATTATTCAACATTAAGTGCTCAAGAGGATCAATAGAATCAAGGTTAGACACAGTTTCCTGTATCAAACTATCAACCACATCAATCTTGTTGCACTCATCAGAAATGGAAGGAAATTTAGTGGCTTTTAACATGTTAAACTCCATATGATCATCACCCCATCAAAGGATAGCTTACTATTTCTCACATCAATACAACAGTTGGCGGTGGCCAAAAATGGCCTCCCAAGAATGATGGAGGTGCGCGTATCCTCTTCCATTTCTAAAATTACAAACTCTACCGACACATATAAATCTCCGACTTTTATTAGAACATCCTCTAAAACACCCAGAGGGTATTTTACAAAACAATCCTCCAATTCTAAGGAGATAGTAGTCAGTCTCATCTCTCCTAGTTCCAATTTTTCACACTTAAACCTAAATCACACAAAGCAAAGTGTATAGACACATTCCTTATCAGGCAGGGAATTGAAAAACTATTGGGATCCTTCAGTTTAGCAGGAAGCTTGTTTTGGATCGTTGCACTGCATTCTTCAGTCAACGCTACAGTCTCATGTTCTTCTAGCATTCTTTTGTGAGATAGAATTTCTTTCAAAAATTTAGAATATGAAGGCATTTAAGGCAAAACATCAATAAATGTGATGTTTACTATAGAGTTTCTTAAGGACTTCTACAAACATCCCCAATTACAAATCAAGTTTTGCTTTAGCCATCCTTTGAGAAAATGGTAAAGGTGGGGTGTAAGGTTTCGGGGAAGTGATATTAAGGTCCTTAGGAACATCGTCAGACCTATGCACAACATCATCAAGCACCTCCTTAGAGGGTGCAGACACCTCTTTCTCAACATTCTCAACATGCTCGTTCTTAATAGGCAAAGACACATCATTCGTAACCCACTTAGGTCCCTCTAGTTCCCTCCTGTTAAAATCATAGCATTGCATTGCTCCCTAGGGTTAGCTAGCTTGCTACGAAGTCTATCTGGGGGCATAGATAAAAAGCTAGCTTGTTGCGCAATTTGGGCTTCCTACATCTTGTTGTGAGTTGTAAGCACATCAATCCTAAAGGCTAATTGCTTAATACAGGCATCCTGCATTTGTTGTGCTTCCGTCATAGCCTCTAAATTGGACTTTTGGGGCATTTGTGGAGGGAAAGGAGGTCTTTAAAAATCAGGCGATGGCCTAGCATTAATTAGGGGCATATTCGGAGGGTTTCGATTAGACCTGTATGAGAAATTCAAATGATTCCTCATACCCAGATTGTAGGTACTAGATTAAGGGTACATTGGTCGGTCTCAGGTTAAAGTTTTGAACATAATTGGCTTCACTGGAGTCTTGGGAAAAAGGACGCCCAACTTGACAATTCAAAGTCACATGTTCAATAGAAGCACAAATTTCAAATGCAAGAGGGGCACTAGAATTCACATCATTAACATTTATACAGTCCAACCTTTGAGTCATAGAATCAACTTTAGTAGAAATAAAGGTAAGTGCATCAACTTCAAGCTTACCTCCAACCAGCTTGGGTTCGCCTCGTTTAGTGGACCATTGGAAATTGTTCAGTGCCATCTCCTTAATCAAATTATAAGCCTAGTCTTGAGTCTTATTCATTGAAGTTCCTCCTGCCGCCACATCGATAGTGAACCTTACAGGTTGGGTCACACCATTACAGAAATCTTGAAAAATCATCCATCGTTGAAGACCATGATGGGGGCATAAACGCAGCAAATCCTTAAACCGCTCCCAACCCTCATAGAGGGTGTCATCATCCCTTTGGATGAAGTTGGTGATTTGATTCCTCAAACTTATCATTTTACTTGGTAGGAGGAACTTGGTGAGGAAAGCTCTGGTAAACTCATCCTACGTGGTGATACATCCCGAAGGCAAAGAGTGCATCCAAGCTCTTTCCTTGTCCCTTAGTGAAAGGGGAAATAATTACTATCACGTGGCATCAGTGGAGACTCCGTTAAGCTTCAATGTGTTGCACACCTCTTAAAAGACCGAGAGGTTCATGTTAGGGTCGCCTAAAGGAGTGCCTCTAATATGGGATTGTTGCACCATGGAAATGAGAGCCGGCTTGAGCCTAAAATTATTTACATCAATATGAGGGTGAATGATGCTTGAGGCGATTCCTTGGACTCAAGGGGTAACAAGATCCCTAAGCGTCCTCCTTTGGTCACCTCCTCCTCCCGCCATATTTGTTGAAGTTCTTCATGCCTTGCATATTTGTTCTTCAATCTTTTGCTTCTTCCTCCTTAAGCGGAAAGTCCTCTCGATCTCGGGATTGGGTTTATGCGAAAAAGGACTTCGCACAAACGCAGAAGATTCCTACAAGCACTATCACCAACACCACCAGCACAATAAAAAAATAAAATAAAAAAGCATAAAAGACAAAAAAATAAGATATTTTGTCACTTTTGTAAGACTAACTCAATAGTTAACAAAATGGTACCAGGTAACAGGGCCAAAAACGTGACCACTACCCGCAAGCGCACGGGTGTCATAGTACAGATAAAATATCATCCTCAGGGACTACAGTAATCTATCAAGTCCTTTCTATCAAAAAATGCTAAGCAATTGCTTCATTGAAGAATTTTGATTTAACAACTTCTAACAAACTGATTCTGAATTGAATAAAAGAGAAACGCCTAGCGATTTATTTAATTAAGAAAGGTGTTGGATCAATATGATTAACATGTGATTTTCTCTAATTGGAAAATTTTGAGAAATTGCAATCTATCTAGAATTTAGTCTATTCTTTCGAAATCGACTAAATTGCCTAAATTAAAAAAAAAGTCGTTCTTTCAAACTAATTTGTCTTAATCTAAGCTCAATATTTTTGATTACTCTTTCGTCCTCCCAACATGCAAATCTCTCTTTCGAATCATCGCTATATGAGGTCTTATCAAGTAGTCTAACAGTCAAATTTCACCTTTCAGTTCTTCATTCAATTGTTTCAAGGGTGCAAGCAAAATTTGGCCAAAATCCACACTTGATAAAACAAAATCAAACCAATCATAAAACAAAAGCACAATTCTATTGAACATAACTTGATCTAATTACACTTCCATTAACAAACAAACCCCTAGACTAGATAAACTACTCACTCATGATTAAAAATTAAACGGCTAACCAATGATTCAGTGAAATCTGAGAGGGAAGGGCATGACAATGACAGCCTTCAAAAAGTTCTTTAAACTGCCAACAAAACCAAACTCCTCACTCAAGATTTGTCACTTGCGCAAAAATCAAACTAAAATCTTAACTAGAAGAAAGTAAAATTTTGGGAAGGAAAATGAATATCTCTGATATGCTTCTCCTTTTTTATGCTATTAACGGACGAGTTTATAAAGAAGAACATGAGCATTTTACGCGACACAGGCGAAGGAAAACCAAGAGGCCATAGTTATCAGCATACCACGGTCCGTGGTAAGCACCGCGGGTAGTCCGTGATCTTCGCTGGAACCAAATTCTCAGCTGTTCTCTTGCTCCACGGGCATAGCATCTCATGGGCATCTGTGAGGGGTTAAAATACACTCAAATGAGGGTCAAATGCTGGGTGAAAATGATCCATATTCCTACAAAATACAAAAAAGAACCATACCGAAGCATCAAACAAGAATAGGAGTATAAATGGTAACTAAAAGCACATTATTCTCCTAAAAATGTAGTAAAATGACCCTAAAATGATAGACACAATAAGCACTTTCGAAGACCTAACCAGGCATACTAATGAGTTATCACATTCACCACCACTGATACATATTCCTCGCAATCACACACCCTATCTAAAAATGTGAGACAATGACTTGAGTAATCTAGACACCACATAGACCATCCATGCCAAGACTTTTATTTCATTTTCCTTTTTTTTCCTTTTTTTGGTTTTTTGTTTTGCTTTTATTTATCATTTATTTCATTGTTTTTTCAAAAGACACTTGGCAAAGGGGTTTTCATCCAAATAACTCATTCTCAATTTCACATTGACTCAAGTCAATCCCCACACTTTGTTTGTTCGTTATTCATGTACCATACCGAATATGCACTCCCTCACATGATTTCGCAATGCCCTCATCATAGTGATACTCACTAATCTTGGCTTAGGTAAGAGAAATGTTCCAGGCCAAAGGCTAATAAAGCAGGTCACAATATGAAAGGTCATATTTATGGTTCTAAAGGGGTAACAATGGATATAACTATGCACAAGGGACGTTTTTTTTGCTAATGTGGTTATAATCATGCACAAAGAATACCTCGTTCCCCTCATTAATCATGCAAATGGAATATGTGGTTTCAAACAAAGTTAGAGCAAATTTTATAGAGTGACAACTTTGAGTGAGCATCTCATGAAAGGAAATAAATGATTGCAAGTGTTGAAAGATTCTGACTAGGCTGAAAATCTCATGGGCCCACCAAGCACGCCTATTATCATTTATTATGTCAAATTAAGCATGTATTGTCAAGAACTTGGACCACCTATCCATCATATTCACCCAAATTGTACACTATTTGAATCTAAGGAAAAAAGGGATAATGGTTAACAAAAGTCACACATTTTCCCCCTGAAACTCTCTATTTATGAAGAAATGGAAAACCTTTTTGAGTTTTTTAAAATAATTTCTATTTTTTTCTTTTTTAAAAATCATGGATGATGGACTTCTCACCCCCAAACTTAAAGTGCACAATGTTCAAATTGCAGGAACAAGAGCTATAAAAAAGGCAAGAAAGGAGGAAACAAAAAGGAGCAAAGAAAACGAGAAAGTGTATGCAAGAAAGAAAGGGAAAGAATACCTTGGAATCAAATGAATATGACCACACATGGACGCATGAATAATGCAAATGCAAGACTGCTCTAAATGGAATTATTTACATTATATATGCTTCTCGAAGCCCATTGAATCATTCACTTAAATCCACCACAAGTGGATTGTACGATCACAACACCCAAACATAATTCTCAATGTACAAGGCCAATCCCAACCAAATTGACCTGATACGGCCATCACAAGCACAATATCTAAATGCAATTACCTCAACAACATCTGCAAAGAAGAGATAAACATATGTCAGTATTTAGTCTAAATGAGATACCATGCCACAAATATTCATACTCAATAAACCCCCCTCAAAATATAATGTGCAATGAAGAGTAAGGGAGGGATGGGGAATACAACTCACAATCACTAGGCTCCATCAGGCCTAAGGGTTAGTAAAAAATGTGGTAGAAATGGTGAGAATATTGATGAGCTCTCTTGATCACTGGAGCTCTCTCATGGCCTACTCCTTATCTCGTCGCATCCACCCCACCTCTGTTTCTTCTTGACAGTCCACGAACCCCCTAAAATAAGTCACCCCTCCTTAATGGACCCCATGCACTCGGTCACGCGATGAATGTCTTGGTGGACCTCATTATACTCCTCTTGTAGACTACCCACCTCCACTTTGAGGTTGGAGAAAGATTGGATGAAAGTGGAGTCAAATGGTATATAGGTTGTGGAAGAGGATCCCCTTATCTCAAAGTGGGGTTGTTGATATTGTGATTGTGATTGGGGTTATTACATAGGTTCACCATCAACTTTGATTCTGCCCGATTGATGGCCATCGTGACCTTCTTCCTCACCTTCACCCTCATCATCCTCACTATGCTTCTCGTTTTCATCATCACCCTCATCTCTATCTCTTGGCAACACCACCTCCCGAACAATTATCATAATTCCAATCTCTTTTGTTGGATATGGTGGTTTATGCCACATCGAGGAAAGTGAATACAACTTGTTTGTGGTGGGAATATTTGTTGATGTCGCCCTTTGTGTCAATTATGGTCATGTATGCTAGGGTGGCAATGTCAAGTTTTCCACTAAAGAAGTGAGGCTCAAGGGTGCCAAACTTCCCACTATAGCCCAAAGCTTGGATAATTGCGGTGGTGGTACCCCCAACCCCTATCACATTCTCATCAGTGGTTTTGGTTACCTCAACTAAATGACAAATGATGAATGCCTTAGTATTTGCAAGAGTGCCCGTCAGGGCACACCAAATGAGAAATAACTCGCTTTTGAACATACATTTTGGCTATCATTACAATCGAAGATGACATTAGCCATTAAACATTGTAGGTAGTGGATGTTTACATTGCATATATCAATGGCCTTAGCCTGCCTAGGATCATAGACTCGAGGTCGCCCAAACCTATTGGTATATATTTTGTGTTTTGAGCATCTGGTGCTCAACCAAACAAGATAGGATGTCCACCTACTTGGGACATCTCTAAATGAATCGGCATGGATCGCGAGGTAAGGCAACACATTGAACTCCCTCAAATGCATTCGGTGATCAATGTTAAATATGCGGAATAAAATTAGAACCTCTTGACCCTGTATGACTCGACCCAATCAACATGCTAAAACTTTTACTCACTAGTATTTTTAGCACTTAAATTTTCATACTTCAGTTTTTGTTCCTCATTCACAATTACTAAACCTCTAGTGCTAGAAGAAAGAATCAAAGGGTAAGAATCCTTTATACCTTTGGTCCTTGAAGGTGCATTAGAGGATGAGGAAGCCCTTGAAGATGTGTTGGGTAGAGATGGAGCCTGGGATGATTCACCAACTCTCTTCTTGCTTACTCTGGAAATTGAAGTAAAACCAAGTTGTCCATACTCTAATGACCCTTTTAAGTGCAAAAATGGAGGCAATGGGCACTCTTTGCGCTCTCTGCAACCTTTAACCTCAATAATGGAGGTTAGACTTTTATAGAGAGAAATTAAGTGGGTGGGATAGATGAAAGAGGATGAAATTGAGGGAGATTTGAGTGGAAAATAGAAGATTATAGAGGGAATTTGTGAGATTTATAGATAATTAAATGATTCGTGAAGGATTTGAGTGAAGAGGGTGAATAAAAGTGAGAGATAGTGAGAGAATGGGTCACTTAGCAAGACAAATGGGTGAGCAAGATAGAGAAGCAATGATGAAAAAGGGCCAAAAATCGAGATTAGTCCTGCCAGAGAGCGGCACAGCTGTGCCACCCAACATGGGGGCCCCGTGCCAAATCTCTAGCTAGCATTCCTGAATTTTTTATTTGGCATGCACGTGCCCGATGGTAAGGTGCACCGTGCCAAATCACTGTGACAACTCTTCTTATGTTATTTTCTCACTTATTTTCATTAATGTTTCTCGCTTGTTTTTCTGATCACTTCTCACCTCACTCATTTTTTTTTCTCTTTTTTCCTTTTCTCTTTTATTTTCATTATTTTTGACTCATTTTTCTTGGTATTTCTCATTTTCTGATTTTTTTTATTTTTCCAATTTTTCAACACACATCACTCAAGCATATATATACTATGCACAAATATACAAGGACTCGAGAGTGTGACTACTCAAATGAAGGAGGTTCATGGAGGAGAACCCACTCCACATCCTCCTTGCTTGGCATCTCTAAAAAAAGCTTCAATCTATGCCCATTAACTTTGAATACATGCTCTTTAGTGGGATCCTTGATTTCAATTGCCCCATGACGGAACACTTCCACCACAATGTAGGGACCGCTCTACCTAGACCTATGTTATTCCGAGAATAGATGAAGGCCAAAGTCATACAAGAAGACCTTTTGCCTACGACAGAATTCTTTCCTATTTATATGCTTATCATGAAAGACATTGGCTCCCTCTTTGCTTAAGGGTATCTTGTCATAAGCCTCTCTCCTCATCTTTTCAAGCACATTCAAGCTAAATTTCCTTTCCTCACCATGGCATTTAACTCAATGTTAAAGGCCTTAATTGCCCAAGAAGCCCGATGTTAGAGCTCAATGGGTTTGTTTATGCACTTTTCAAGGATTTGTTTGATTTGTCTATTAGACACCTGTACTTAACCGTTCGTTTGGGAACAGTAAGGGGTTGCAAGGAGGTGAAGGATGGAATACCTTTTTAGTAGTGCATCAAATGACCTATTGTCAAAATGGGTCCCTTGATCACTAATGATTGCTCTAGGCATCCCATAGCTAGTAAAAATATTCTCTCCTAAGAATCTTATGACCACCTTAGACTTGTTTGTCATTGTCTGGATGGCCTCCACCCATTTGTAGACGTAGTCCAGACACAAAAGTATGTACTCATTCCCAAATGAATTTGAGAACGAACCCATAGAATCTATGCCCTACACATTAAATATGTCAACAATGATTATGAGAGTGACAGTCATCACGTATTTTACAACTGTCTTGCCTAATTGTTGGCAACACAAGCACTGTTTGCAATAATCGTGGGCATATCTAAATAGAATGGCCAATAAAATTTGCTTTGAAGAATTTTCGCTGCAGTCTTTCTACGACTAAAATATGCCTCACAAGATTGGCCGAGACAAAAAGAAAGGACACTATGGATTTGATCATCGAGAACACATCTTCTAATGATTTGGACCAGAAAACATTTAAACAAGTAGGGTTCATCCAACATAAAAAAACCAAGCCATTAAAAGTAAACAGGCCCCCATCATCCATGTTCCAACCCTTAGGCATTTCTCAAGCCCCCAAATAGTTCACTATGTGAGCAAACCATGGCTTCATATGAGCCCTGAATAGTGGCTCATCGGGAAAATGATCACAAATAGGGGACTCACTTGCATCGCTAGTCATAATCCTAGAAAGATGGTCAGCTATAGGGATTTCAGAACCCTCCCTATCCTTAATCTTGAAGTCAAATTCTTTGAGTAGCGTAATCCATCTAATTAACCTAGGCCTTGCGTCTTTCTTTTTAACAAGATCTTTCAAGGTAACATGGTTGGTGAAAAGAATGACATAAGATCCTATGAGGTAGGTTATAAACTTTTCAAATCCCAAAACTACTGCTAGAAACTCCTTTTTAGTTACGATGTAATTCACTTGCTCCTTATTCAAGGCATGGCTCGTATAATAAATTACATAAGGCTTCTTATCAATCCTTTGTCCTAGAACTACCCCAACCGCATAGTTTGATACATCACTCATAAGTTCAAAAAACTTTCCTCAAATGGGAGGATTCAAGATGGGAGTTGTAATCAATTCCTTATGCTTTATAAATTTCAATTGACTCTCCTTATAGAAGTGGAATGGCATATCCTTGGCTAGGAGCGAAGACAAGGGCTCAGCAACCTTGCTAAACTTGACAAATCTCTACTAAAAATTGAGATATCCTGGAAAAGATATTATGTCCTTCACACAAATAGGGAAGGGGAGCTTTGTAATCAAATCCACTTTTTCCTTATCTACCTCTATCCCCTTAGTTGAGATAATATGGCCCAAGGCTATCCCCCTCTTGACAATGGGATGACACTGCTCCCAACTAAGCGTCAAATGCTTATCCCAACACCTTCTTCGGACTTTCCCTAAATTCGTCAAACAATATTCAAAAGGGTCTCCCTATATGGGAAAATCATGTATGAAAATCTCAAGACATTCCTCGACTAGGTAGGAAAATATTGAGATACACCTTTGAAAGGTGGTTGGGCACTACAAAGACCAAAGGAAGTCTTCCTAATGGCAGAAGTGCCAAAAGGGCATTAAATACAGTCTTTTCTTAGTCTTTAGGAATTTGAGTATAGCTAGAATACCCATAAAAAAAGCAATAGAAAGCCCGTTTAGCTAAGCTCTCCAACATTTGCTCTAAAAAGGGTACAGGGTGATACTACTCTTCTTAGGAAAATCTTGTACGGGACTCACACACTCACTATCCAAGATGGGGTAAATGATATCATGATCCAACCACTTTAGGATTTCTTTCTTTACCGCTTCTTAAAGGGTGGGGTTCAAGCTTCATTATCTATTCAGGTAGGGCTTAACATTATCATCAAGATGGATTCGATGTTATACTATAATAGGACTAATGCCTCCAATATCTATAAGGTCCACCCTGAAGCCTCTTGGTTTTCACTTAGCAAGTCTAGGACTTGAATCTCTTGGTCTGGATTCAAATCATTAGCAATTATCATAGGGAAAGTTTCATTCAAACGCAAGAATGTATATTTCAGCATGTTGGGAGGGGTTTTAATTCAAGAGCAGAGGACACAACCACACTAGGAGGTGCCTCATAAGATGGAGAGGGAAGAGAAGCGAGGGATGCAAGAATCAAGGCATGTAAAGAGTCATCACATTATTCCTCAAATGCAAATATATCTAATTCAGGTTCATACTCCATATAAAATGACTCATACACATATGCCATCAACTCCTCCTGACGGTCAAACTCTACTCCCACATTGAAAAGCCACCCACCCCATTCAAGGTAGGGTGCCCAATGTCATCAAACCCCATTGGTTACTTTTGGAGGTTAAATGCATTTCCAAATGACAACTATATTTTCTTATCCCTAAAATTAATGAGACCATTCGAAGTGGCAAGGAATTGTCCACCAAGGATGAGCGGTATTTCATTCATGAGACTCATCACAACCTTAGTCTCTAATATAACAAAGTTGGCTTGAAATACAAATTCCCCGACTTTAATCTACTCATCCTCAACCATCCCTTTATGGAGTCTAGTGGAATGGTCGACCAATTGAAGGACCATCCTTGTAGGTTTTAGCTCCCCTAAGCCTAACGTTTCATATGCTATAAAGGGTAGAAGGTTAGCACTAGCACCTACGCCAAGAAGGATCAGGTGAATGTTATGATTGCTAATGACAATTGGGACTATGGGGCACCCTGACTCCTTACACTTAAAAGGCACTTAGTTAGAAATAAATGAGCTCACACTAGACGGGAAAAATGAACTTTTAGGGACATTAGTTGCTCACTTAGTGGTGCATAAGTCTTTAAAAGAGCGAGCCAATGGGGCACTTGTTGCATTGCATTAAGTATAAGAATCTTAATTTTGATTTGGGAGAAAGTCTCCCTAATCTTATCAACATGATATTGCACTTTCTTTTCCTTTAATTTGTTAGGGAAAGGAGGAGAAGGCTTAGAAGCATAATGGGAAGGGGTAACAGCATCCGTAGGAGGAGTAGAATCATTTATTGAGTCACCCTCTTTGTGGTCATCCATATGACCAATGCTACAAGCATATGACTAGTTGTAGTATAGATAGAAAGATATCGTTCCTCTGGGACTAATGTAGTCTATCAAGTTTTATCTATCAGAATATGCTAAGTAAAATTCTAATTCAAATGGTTTTGATTTAACAATTTCTAATTCACTAATTCTGAATCAATCAAGGAAAAATATCGAGGAATTCATGTAGTTATGATAAGAGATTGGCTCAAAACGACAAACATAAGCTTTTCCCTAATCGGTTAATCTTGAGTAATTGCAATCTATCCAAAAACTTGGACTGTTCTTTCGACCTCAACCAAATTTGCCTAAACTACGCAAAATTCGTACTTTCGAACTTATTTGTCTTAATCCAAGTTAAACATCTTCGGTTACTTTCTATGTACTCCTAACATGTAATTCTCTCTTTCGAGACGACTCAATGTCAGGTTTTATCAAGCGGTCCAACAATCAAATGTCACTTTTCAGTTTTTCAGTCGTTCGTTTCAAGTGTGCAAGCAAACTTTGGCCAAGAGTCCACTCACAATATGATAACTACTTGATTGAACGAAATCAAACCAATTAAGAGGATAAGCACAATTCTATAGATTAAAACATGATCCAACTACACTTTCATAAACTACTAAATCCCTAGACAAAAATTAAACTATTTACACATGATGAAAGATTGAACAACTAACCAATGTTTTTTCAAATTTGAGCGGAAGGGCTTGACTAAGAATGGCCTTCAACTAAGGGCTTCAAAATAGCCTCAAATTCAAACACTCACACTTAAGATTTCTCGCCAAAATAATTGTCAAACAACGAATCAAAACTAAAAAGAACAACAATTTGAGGAAGAAGATGAACTATGCTACTCTTAATTGCTTCTTCCTGCTGCACGATGCGTTTTTATAGGAAAACTAGGATGTTTTCAGCCACACGGCTAAAGGAAAACAAAAAGGCAACAGTTTCACCTCTCACCGTGGTCCATGGCAGGCACCACGTTCCGACCGTGGTCTTTGCTGGAACCAATTTTCTTCTCTTTTTTTGCTGTTTGGGTGAGCAGCACATATATTACAAGAAAATTGATTTTTTGTAGCAATTTTATTGTAGGAAATTTAAATTTGCTACAGTAATCTAAAAGTAGTAAAATAATTGTAGCATATGTAATATTGCCACAAAAAGTTGAGTATGTTGTGGCAATTAGCCAAAATTGCGACAAAAGACATTTATGTTTTTCAAAAAGGGGTTAGTTGTAGAGGAAACTTTTTATCTAGGGAAAAGAATTTCGTCCTTGGTTTTTCTTTAATTTGTATTATGAAAAATATTCAGATGAAACGAGAGAAAAACCTGCAAATTAATTTCGTGACTCTCCCCCTAAAAGCCGCTCGAACACAAGAAACTCATTGTAAGAGCCGCACCTTCAATCTACTACTATTAACTGCTTTAGTAGCTGAATTTACAAATCTGCATTTAAATTATTTTTCAACAAGGGTGCTAAGTCAACTGTGTGCGTTTTTAACGATTAATTTCATTAAAAAGAACGACTATATGATTTATATTATTATTGACGTTACTTATTTATAAATTTATTAAATCGACACTAACCCGAGTTTTTAAAATCGTTTTCGTTTTATTTAGTCGATTCCCGAAGTTTAAATTAAAATGTTAATTGTAGGACTTCTCAACTCGAGTTTACTCTAATCGCTAATGGGTTTGGGGTTGGAACCTAGCTGAATTATGTTATTTGAGCCAAAAAAAAGGAAAAAAAGCAAAAGAAATTAGAAAAGGGGGGAGGCTAAGTCAGGTCTTAGGAAACCCGAGACCCCTGACACCACCTCCTCTCTCCCCCTCTAACACCCGCCCTCTCTCTCTCTTTCTCTCTTTCTCTCTGGGGCCACCGGTCGCCGTCTGGCGTCACCGTCGACTGCCACCTGTCGCCGGCGAGAGAAAGGGATGTCTGGTCCCCTCAACCCATGACAACCACCGCCAGAAACCACCCCTCATTGCCCTCCAATTCTCATGGCCAAAGAGACCTAAAACCACTCATCTAGCCGGCCTAAAACTGGTCACCCACATGCCGGAATCCGGCGACCTGCACCCCAGTCGTCCTCCTCTATAAATTGGGGGCCGAATTTGAGTCAAAATCACCCAAAAACGTCACAAATTCGGGAGATAACTTCTGGGTTTTGCAAGAAATCGGCTGGGATTCGGGATTCAGCAGATTAGGGGCGTCCTTTTACTGTTGTTTGAGTCGAAAATTTGATTAATTCAAGTAAGTGTTTCTCCCCTACTAAGCTATTATTATTTTCAAAAACGTGTTTTGCTGATTGATGTTGCATGTTAGATTAGGGTTAGCTAAAGTTGTTAGAACTGTCAAGAATTCGACGAAAATGTGTTGCCGGGTGATTTTATACCTGTTTATGGCCAACTGGATTGAATACCCAGACTTCGGTTGTTGTCGTTAACTATGCATGTCTCCACTCAGTTTCTAATTTCAGTTTAATAACGCACAGAATCTGTTATGGGCTATAGTTGTGATTCAATTATACCTTAGTTGGTTCGAATCGGTTTATGTGCGATATCGCTACTTGAAAGTAACTTGAATTACGAATATAAATGGTTGAAACGTATCACGCTAAAATTGCTAGAATCGATGTATGTATGTTTTAGTTAATTCATATCATTTATTAACTTCGAAATGAAAAATGAATGCTTAGAATCGATTTTATTACATTCAGTAATACATGCCTGAAGGTTTAGTTCGAAGTGAGCTATGCATGTTTAGAATCAAGTTTAGTATGTTCCGTTATTACATGCTTGTAAGTCTAATTCAAACTGAGTCATGCACGTTTAACACCAATTTTAGTAAATTTAATTAATGCGTGGTTGAAGGGTCGACTTGAATAAGTAACTACGACACGACAAATGATTGCCTAAAGTTGTCGTGAAAGGTGAAAGGTGATGTGCTCAGTGGAGAAAAAGAGTACTTCAGTATGTTACAAAAGGTTGATGAATTGGAGTATGATAGTAAACATAAAGTTGTTCTATTCAAGTGTGACTGGTTTGATGTATATACTGACAACATAGGAATCAAAAGAGAAGAATATGGCATTACTTCAGTCAATGCGAAACGTTTTCTAAAAACGAATGACCCATTTGTTTTAGCTTCTCAAGTTGAGCAAGTATACTATGTCAAAGATCACATACATCAAAATTGGCAAGTGGTTGTGAAAAAAAATCCTCATAATTTCTATGACATTCCTTCTGAAGATGAAGATGAAGAAGCTAAATCAATTGTGGACGGTGATGATGCTGTTCAAGAAGCATATATCCCACTAGCAAATGATGGAACAACTCCATTGGAAAGACAGGTTACTAATGTTTGTTGTTTGATACTAGTACTGTTGAATATTAATTGTGTTTGTAGCTTAACATACAACTTTCCTTACATGAATTCAGTTGCAGAAACCAATGGCTGTGTGTAACGATTCAAATGCAAAGTCTCAACTACAAATTGAAGAGAAAGAACCATATTATTTACAATTATGGAAGATTCAAAGAAAGAAGAAAGATGGGACTTGGTCAAATGAGCTAGCAGAGAAGGCATACAATGATATTCAAGAATTACATAAAAAAACAATTAAATGAGCATGGAGTGGACAACCTCACTCCCCAAGAGGCCTTCAGTCGTGTCCTAGAGTATCGCAAAGGATCATATCACTAAAGGGGCATGGGTCAAGGGGTGTTGTTGTTTTCTACTTACCAAAAGAATGTCATACCTGAAATTGATACCCAAGAGAGGATTGAAACTGAAGTTAATAGGTGAGTTGCTCAACTTCACGAATCTTATGAAGCACGCCTTCGTGCTCTAGAGGAAAGACTAGGTCCTTCAAATGCACAGGTTAGTGTCAACAACGTTGTAGACATTCTTATTTTTTTGGAAAGTAATCATTGTACTTTAAATATAACTAATTAAGTTAATCACCTTAGCCTATAGGTGCAATCAAGTGGATCATCCCTGCATCTTTCTTCTTCTTCCATGGAGCGTAGTTGTAGTGGACAAAACAAGAGGTATGTTTATTTCGACTCCCTCATTTGGAATATCATGATTCAATAGAATCAACAACTGATCAGTAGCCAAACAAAAATTAGTTGAAATAAGCGGCAGAAAGAATTGCACAAGCAAATAAGCATGTGAACGAAGGAAATGCACCAGAAAAGCATGCTTTTTCTAGCAAAACACAACAAAGCTTGCAAAACTGATTCTCTGGTTTAGAATGTGTTAAGAACTTCATTGAATGGCTTACTCCGGGCGTGTGGCCTGTAGAGTTGTGGTCTCCGGCGTGTAGCCGTTGAGCTTGTTTGATGTTCGTTTGTGTTTCTATTCAATGCAGAGGATTTAATGTAGGCGTTAAGCCTAGGAAATGGTCAGTTTTTAGGGGAAACTTTGTTCGTTTCGCCCCAGAAATTAAGAAAACACTAACACTCCTAGCCCTAGGCTGTCCATCCGTTTTCATATTTGCTTGGGAATCATATCAACGTACATTGTTATTTTTTATACGCAAATATGAAACGGTGTTAATCCTTATTTCTTTAGTTACTTGGTCTTTCATACAGGCATCCCATTCCAAGAATGATGTTGGACGATCATACGAGGTGAAGAGGACAAGATGGTGGTGATGAAGTCCTCGTTTAATTTTTCTATTTGTTTTCTTAATTAGTTAGCACAATCTAGGTTTATTGAATTTGAGTATTTATGGAATTTATCGTTTCTTCATTTATTAGAAATTCTAAACAAAGTACACTTATGAAGAATAATACTATGTGATTCCACTTCTGATATATGAAATGAATTTTCATTTTTTAGTTTTGTCTTCAGCTTCCTTTATTTATTTTTATTTGTTAAGTACGTTTATGTACAATACTTAACTTCATTACCAGTTGCAAAAGTTAATTATATCGTTCCAGTACCAATTGCAATAATCAATTATATCATAGCATATATCCTTAAAATTTAAAATGAATTTCAAATACAGAAAATTGTACAATAGAACACTTATACAATTGTAGTGGCATAATGGGATTGCCACTAAATGTGTTCAAATTAGACATCAAAAGACCAATTTGTAGCTAACTATATTGCCACAAATACCATATTTTTGTAGCAAATATATTTTTGTAGCAATATTTGACTTGCTACAAAGTATGACCTATTGTAGCAATTTGATAGTTGTGGCATATTAAATTTTACCACAAAAGCTTTATATTTAGTGGCAAACGACAATTTGCCACAATAGCCTTTTGTAACGCAGTATCTGTGGCAACTTTGTAGCATGTTTTCGAATTGCTACAAAAGGTTATTGCAGCAATATTTGAACATATTGTGGCAAAACCAAATGCTACAAAAACTAGATTTTCTTGTAGTGATAGGTGTCCGTGGGGGAGGTCAAAATACATCCATTAAGGGTCAAAAGCTGGGGAAAATGGCCTAAAATCGTACAAAACACAGTGAAGAACCATACCCGAGCTTAAAATGGAAAAAAGAGTATAAATTATCACATAAAGCATATAATTTTCCCTAAAAATGAATCAAAATAGCCCTAAAATGATGTATACGTTAAGCACTTATCAAACTCCCCTATGCTTAAACTATTGCTTGTCATCAAGCAATGCTAAAATTAAAAAAATATATACAGAACCTCCTCAAGATAGATATAAGTAGCATTCAAATGACAAAGCTGGTTAAAGGTAGCCCAAAAAGATACAAAAATAATTAGCAAACATGATTAGGGAATGAAATTTGCGAAAACCTTTTGATAAACCACACTGTTAAACTTGAATCAATATCCCAAATCGTCAAATACAGTCATTTCAGCTTATGAAATAAGGCTAGTATGGCCAGTAAAACCTCACTATAGTTATATGGCTCTCATCGCTCATGTGTTTAATAATAATGAAGATTCTCTGAATTCTCATTGCTTAGACTCAAATCTATCATAAGCTGGACAAGACTCTCAAATTCGTCTTCTCTAAAATGCAAACACAGTAGGCAATCATGAGGACTTTCATAGGGTTGTAATGGGGCCATGGCTAAAGGTAAGATGGGAACAAATGTCTTAGAAATGAGGAGCTAGAAGCCAGGGACTAAGAGCCAAACAATTCCAATGCATCATACTACATCCTTCTTGGACCATTGCAATTTATTAAGAAAATACATCCCCTATTAAAAAGAGGAAGAGTTGAAAATCACAAGAATTTACAATTCCAACACGGCTTACACTTTCTTCTGTTTTTTTTATTCTTTTTTCTATCCCCTTTTTTTGTTCCTTTTTTTTGTTTTTGGCTTTCATTTTTTTCCCCCAAAAAGGATAGCCAAGGGGAAATTTATAACAAACTTTAAATTTTGACTCTTCTCCAAACTTTGTACAACGAAACAAGGGATTTATCAAAATGTCATATCCCTCATCCAAACATCCAAAATTCACTAAAAGATAACAATCTTCCTTACAAGCATCCTATCAGTTTTGATGCAAAAGAATGAAACGCTCCTTTACTCTTGGCTTAAGGATAAGACAAATATTTGTCCATGGGCTATAGTAGGAGGTTTAAATTAAGAAAATCAAATATAGGCTCAAAGGGGTTAGCAAGGGATACAATACACAACAAAGGTGGCTATTTGGCCATGGGGTTTAACAATTAAAGAAAAAAAATGCCTCAATCATATTGCTTAAATGCATATGCGAAATGTGATCTTGAATGAGAATCAAAGCAAGTTCTAGATAAATGACGTCAAGGAAGAGTCACACAAGAAAGAAACATGAGACTGAATTGATAAATAGCCTCTAAAAGCTGAAAAATCTCACGGGACATCTACTAAGGTCAAAACTAGCTCACCAGTAAACACAAGCCAAAATTCATGTAAAGATTTGTGGGGTAAATCAACTCGCATCCAACATGTGCTCAAAACATGGAGATCATTTTAAAAACTCGTTCACAAACATTTTTATGCACAATTTGGGTGAATCAAAGGATCAAACTAAACCATAGAACTCCACCAAATTTATAAAGGGCGTCATCGGATGATTTTTTCCTTTAATGCCTTTTTTAATGCTTTTTTTTCTTTATTGTTTGCTTTTGTTTATGCATGCTCATAATAGCAAGGTTAACTAAAATGCAAAGGAACTAATAAAAAAAAGAAAATAGTAAAAAACATTAAAATGCAACCTAGAACGAAAAGAAAACTAAATTCGCTACTAAACAAAGCGAAAACCTAAATAAAAAAAATCCAAAAACCACCACTAAAAACATATACAAAGCACAATCACACCAAACCAAAATAGGCATCAGACGCCAAATATAACGACTAACTCCCCCATGCTTGAGTCACACATTTCCTCAATGTAGGCACAGATTGAAAAAGGGAAGGAGAGTACAACAGAGCAATTAGAAAGGAGGTGGTGGTGGAGGATTGAGTGGTTTGGCCATAAGAGATATGCCAATTCCGTCAGGTCTCTGGACATGCCCTGTAGTCCTAGAAGTACTGTGTTTGGGCAGCAAACATCCCAAGAAGTTCATCATGGCGCTCTTGGACAAAGTCCCGAAAAGCGGTGTTCTTAGAGGCAACAAATGCTCGAACGGAAAATTACTCCTCTTGAATGAATCTAAGGGTGTCTTGGAGGCCGGTATAGTCAGGAGGGGGTGGTTGAGAGAAAGAACTAGGTCCTGCTTGACTAGAATGAGGGGCTGGATTATGGGGTGGGGGTTGAATAACCTCCTCATCACCAGGTACCGGATAAAGGTTAGCCCGATGAATTAAGGTGGTTCAATCGACATTGGGAAGTGGCAAAAGCCGGTCCCTAGGGTGAATCCAACACAAACGCCCAACCTCAATTTTACAAAAGTTCATAATTTCAAAAGCAGCTTGATCAAGCCTTTTGGACCCAGAAACTCTATCCTTACAGTTGGGCTCAACACCCAAAAATCTAGCAATAGTAGTTACAATCCCACTTATGACTATCCTACCTTTAGTGCTACTAGTAGCACTATGCAATTGCCTAGCTAAAAAGGACCTAGGGTGAAGCTGGACACCATCAAGCATACCAGACAAGAAGTACAATTCAGATAATCTTAGAAAATTCAGACTATCATCCTGAGCAAAAAAGGAACAAGCCAAGATACGTTGAGCTACTCTAATGCAAGGGTTCCTAATATGAGTGCACTTTCACGAACTAGTACTGTACCTAACACTCCTTAAAAGTTCGTCCCAAAATGCACTTGGGTTGAATTCGCGGGGGACTTGCCAGTTCAATAAATCCATACTAGGTGGAAAATCGAAGATACTATTAAAGGTGCCTATGTTCAGTTCATAAAATTGACCCTACAAATAAACAATATGTATCTGGCTTGACATTGAGGTCCTCTAGTGACCTTGACATGGAGTGCACCTAGGAATTCTAGGGTCAAGTCCCGATATGTATGCTCTTTGATTTCTAAAAAGTGTCCCATACCACATCATGCAAATAACCATCTAATATCATCCAACATTACTAACCGAGCTAACAGTTTCTCATCATAATATCTAGTTGCTACAACAATGCATTATTTCAAACAATTATAGCGAGCAACATGATCTACATGTGTCAAACCAAGATGGTGAGGAATGTTACCTCTAGCATGCACATTGGTGGAGGTTTAGGATGTCCTTTGAGTTCGGGTTGGTTCTTAGCTTGAAGATCCAACCTCCTTGGTGCTTCTTTGTCTCTTTGTTGGTGCCATCATTGCATAAGTCAAAACAAATGAAAAACTATAAACTAAATAGAAAATTTGAGGAAGAAAATGAAGAAATTAAGTGAAAAGAAGAAGAATAAGAGAGAGAAACAGATGGGTATGGTGGATGAGTGAAGTGAGATGAATTTGAAGAAAAAGAAGAAGAAAGAGATGGAATTTGTGGGAAAGGAGAAAAGATTGAGTGAAAGGGGATGATTTTGGGTGAAAATGGAGAGCAAATAAGGGAAGATTGAAGGGATTAGCTATGGTTAGAGAGAGAAAATGGAGGCAGGAGAGAGAGTCGAGGTTGAAGATGATTTGTGAGGGAGATGAGTGGGTACCATGGTGAAAAACCTAAATCGCGGGCCATAGCAGTACACCACAAGCCGTGGGGCTCACCACGGTCCGACCATGGTGTCTGCTGGTTTTGTTTTTTTTTTTTTCGATTTTTCAAGGTGGCACTCCATAGCTGTGGTTCTGGGGGTGTCGCCGTGGTGCCAAACATTTTATTCATTGTTTTTTTTTCTATCTCCTTTTCTTGAAAAATATTTTTTATATATATTTTTTTAAAATAACCACTAAATACAAAAAAATGGTAAAAATAAAAGATAAGAAAAGAAAAAAGGAAAAAGAGCTTAGGTTGCTCCCCAAGAAGTGCTCTTTTAAGGTCAAGAGCTTCACTTTTCTTCTATGCTTGCTCCAGATCAGTAAGTGTATGGACATTAGCTTTATCCCGGACCATAAAGTCAAACTTCTTAGTCGTAGGTACCATATTAAAAGTTCTGGTAGAAGGACCTCCGTTTTCATGACACGGTGCCATACTGCATTATTTGCGTACAAAACAAAGCGCACTCATGGCCTATCAGGTGGGTCACAATCAACCTGTTCAACCTCCAAATCAAAATCTACATCAAATCGTTTGATAGGAGGCGTAGAGAGAACAACTTTTGCAAACCTATAATAGTTGCTCATAAAAGACTTGTTAGGGACAATGACCTCAACCTCAGGCGTGTTAGGTTGCATAGGACCAGCAAACTCCACCTTAACAGACCTTTGGTCGGTGTCCTCATAAGCAATCCAGTTAGAATCAGGAGGGTCTTCACAACTCAAGACACCCTTCATGTCAATCTTAGGGGAAGGGGTTAATGCATCCAAGAAAGAAGAACTAGGAGAAACCATATCTTCCTTCATATGACAAAACACAGCATACTGCACTTCCACCTCAAATGTAATCTGTTCCTTTCTTACATCAATGTGGCAACCAGTTGTAGACAAAATGGGACAACCTAGGATAATTTGTGCATCGTCAGTCCCAGGCATATCAACTATAATAAAGTCCTCCAACACCTAAATATCTCATATGTTGATTGACACATTATCCAATCTACCTATGGGTCGCATCTCAGAACTGTCTGCTAACTATAGTGAAAAGGGCGTGGCTAGTAATGGTCCTAGGTGAAGCTTATGAAACAAAGAATATGGCATTATACTGACGCTTGCACCTAGATCGGATAGAGCTCTCTCAATTTCCACTTTTCTCATGATGCAGGGGATAGAAAAACAACGTAGGTCAGGGAGCTTAAAGGGAAAAGTTGTTGGAAATTGTACAGTTTCATTCTCTACCAACGTGGTAGGCTCGCCACCATTGTTCCTTTCTTGCCAACCATGATTATTTCCCTACCCTCTTCCATTCGTATATCCTCAGTGGTCAGTTGAATCCTTAACTTCTTCCTTCAAGGTGACACAGTTCCAATGCCTACGAAGGTTAGGTTCGAGCTTACTAGGAAGTCTGTCTGGGGGTGTACATGAAAAACTAGCTTTTGGGACAATCTGGGCTTCCAAAATCCTATTATGAGTTATAAGTACATCAGCCTCTGAGGCTAATTGCTTAATATAATCATCTTGTTTTTGTTGTGCCATAAGCATACTTTCCATCATCGTTTCTAAATTTGACTTTTGGGGTATTTGAGAAAGGAACAGGGGTCTTCGAGAACCACGGGGTGGTCTAGCATTCATAGGGGACTTATTCGATGGGTTTGGATTAGACCTGTAGGAGAAATTCTAATGATTCTTTGAACCCGGATTCTAGGTACTAGAGTACGGATCATTGACCGGTCTCAGGTTGAAGTTTTAAACGCAGTTAACTTCACTAGGTTCTTGGGAAAAAGGCCTCCCAACTTAACAATTCAAAGTTACATGCTCAATAGAACCACAAATTTCACAAGGGGAAGGGGAACTAGAATTCACAGCATTAACACTCATTCGATCCAGTGTTTGAGTCACAGCGTCTACTTTAGCATAAAGTAAAGGAAGCACATCAACTTCAAGCTTACCTATAACCCATTTGGGTTGCACTTGTTTGGTGGACCATTGGAAATTGTTAAGTGACATCTCCTCAATTAGGTTATAAGCTTCATCCTTAGTTTTGTTCATCAAGGTTCCTCCTGTCGATGCATCAATAGTAGACCTTACAGATTGGGTCACACCATTATAAAAGGCTTGGATAATCATCCAACGTTAAAGACCATGATGGGGGAATAAGCGCAATAAATCTTTAAACTGCTCCTAGGCTTCGTAGAGCACATCTTCATCTTTTCGCAAGAAGTTGGTGGCCTAATTTCTCAAGCTCGTTGTTTTGCTCGAAGCTAAAACTTGGCGAGGAAGGCTCCTGTCAACTCATCCCAAGTGGTAATGCATCCAAATGACAAGGAGTGTAACCAAGCCTTTACTTTATCCCTCAACGAGACAGGAAATAAGCCCAAGCGAATCGCATCAATGGTGACTCCATTAAGCTTTAACGTATCGCACACCTCTAAAAAGGCCGAGAGGTGTAGATTCGGGTCTTCCAAAGGCGTTCCTCCAAGTTGGGATTGTTGCACTATCAAAATGAGTGCTGGCTTTAGCTCAAAATTGTTGGCATTAATAGTATGGCGAGCAATGCTTGACAAGATCCCTTTACCTCTAGGGGTAATGAAACCCTAAAGTGTTATTCTTCGGTCACCTCCTCCTCCTGCCATGTTTGTTGGATTCCTCTTGCCTCGCGTCTTTCTTCTTTAAACCTTTGCTTCTTCCACCTTAAGTAGAAAGTCCTCTCAATCTCAGGATAAGCACTATCACCAACACTACTAGCACAATTAAATTAGAAAAGAAAATAACAATAAAAGACAATAAATTACTTCGTCACTTTCACAAGACCAACTCAATAGTTAACAGTTTAGTCCATGGCAACGGTGTCAAAAAACTTGACCACTGCCGTAATCGCACGGGTAGTCATAGTATAGATAAAAAGATATTGTGCCTCTTGGACTAATGTCATCTATCGAGTCTTGTCTATTAGAATATCCTAAGTAAAATTCTAATTCAAATGGTTTCGATTTAACAATTTCTAATTCACTAATTCCAAATCAATTAAGGAAAAATGTTTAAGAATTCATGTAGTTATGATAAGTGATTGGATCAAAATGACAAACATGTGCTTTTCTCTAATAATTTAATCTCGAGGAATTGTAATCTATCCAAAACCTGGTCTATTCTTTCAACCTTAACCAAATTTGCCTAAACTAAGCAACAGTCGTTCTTTCGAACTAATTTGTCTTAATCCAAGTTAAACATCTTCGATCACTTTCTACGTCCTCCTAACATGTAAATCTCTCTTTCGAGAGGACTCAACGTGAGGTTTTATCAAGCTGTCCAACAATCAAATGTCACCTTTCCGTTTTTCACTCGATTGTTTCAAGTGTGCAGGTAGACTCTAGCCAAAAATCCACTGACAACATGATAATTACTTGATAGAACGAAATCAAACTAATAAAGAGAGTAAGCACAATTCTATATATTAAAACATGATCGAACTACACTTTCATAAACTACTAAACTTGTAGACAAAAATTAAACTACTCTCACATGAGCAAAGATTGAGCAACTAACCAACATTTTACAAAGTCTAAGTAGAAGGGCTTGACAAACAATAGCCTTAAACCAAGAGCTTCAAAACTGCCTCAAACTCAAACACTCATGCTCAAGATTTCTCACCAAAACATTAATCAAACTAAGAATCTAACTAAAAACAGCAAAAATTTGAGAAAGTAGATAAACTATGCTACTCTTGCTTGCTTCTTTCCGCTACACGACGCCCTTTCGTAGGAAAATCAGGACGTTTTTAGCCACACAGCTGAAGGAAAAGGAAGAGGCAACAGTTTTATCTCTCACCACGGTTCGTGGCAGGTACCACGATCCGACCGTGGTCTTCGTTGGAACTGGTTTTTTGCTCGTTTCTTGCTCCACAGGCGTAACAGCACATAGGTGTCCGTGAGGGAGGTCAAAATACATCAATTAAGGGTGACCATGTTGGATAAAAAGGTCTAAAATCCTACAATACACAAAGAAGACCCATACTCGAGTTTAAAATGGGAAAAGGAGTACAAATGATCACTTAAAGCATGTAATTTTCCCTAAAAATGAAGCAAAATAGCCGTAAAATGATGTATACATTGAGCACTTATCACCAACCCATTAAAGGGACTTGAATCAATAAGATAAGGGATCCCATCACAACTATGAGGGGAAGGGACAGAAGATGACAGAGGAGGAGACTTATTATCATTTTGCTCGCCAACGTGGGTGCCAACCTTTCTACCTGATCATAGAAAAATTACGACATTCACTTTTCGAACATCATTAGGATCAATGGAAGTGGAGGATCCCCCTCTTGGGTTTGCCCCCGATTGACTGGGAAAAAACCTTTTTCCCTAGTAGACATGGCTAGTTGTGCAAATTGTTCACTCACTATCTTCATCATTCTCTCATTCGGCTCCTTCAGTTCTCCAATCATCCCCTCCATATCATTGACTTTCTTGTTCACTTTATCCAATTCATTATAACTGATAAAGGGATATAATTGAGCCACATGTGGTTGAGGAGGATGACCCCTTGGAGCATTGTATGCCCCTTGGCAAGGTGGCCTTTGATATGAAAAAGATGAGGAGTTTTCTTGGAAATGACCATGTTGATTGTTGGGCATCAAAGCATTAGACCTAGTCCGTGAGAACTTCGGGTGTTTAGCCCACCCTGGGTTTTAAGTGGGAGAGTTGGCTGATGCCTGGGACAACATAAGGGGACATGCACTCAAGGAATGATTGGTGGATTGACATTGAGAACATAAAACTATTTGGGGAGGGGGAAAGTTGGTTGATGCTTGCGACAACATAAGACCCTTCAAAATATTTTCTAGTGCAGTAAATCTAGTTTCAATATGTGTGGTGTCCACCACCACATAATTCCTTCCTTTTGACTATTGATTCTAGCATTTGAACTCCCATCCATAATGGTCTCCCATTGCAAGATCTTTTCAGCCACCTGTTCTTGGAAATCCCTTGCCTCAGTCTCACTCTTGTTCAAGAAACCAGCTTGGCACGTAAACTCCACCATGGTCCTTGTGGCTTGGTCAAGGCCCTTATAAATTATTTACCATAAACATCAACGTTCTAGACCATGGTGTAGACATTGAGAAAGCAAGACCTTAAATCTTTTAAAGCACTTCTAAACGACTCTTTCTTAAGTTGGACAAAGTGGTCGATTTCGTTCCTTAGCTTCACGGTTTCACCATTCGAGAAATATTTTTTCAGGAAAACCCTCACAAAGCTATCCCATACAAAAATGGAACTTGCTAGGAGGCTATGCGTCAACGTTTTCACCGAGTCTTTCAATGTAAAAGGAAAGAAGTGGAACCTAACAATGTCTTAGGGCACATTGGGGAATTACATTATTAAGCATACTTTCTCAAACTCACATTGAAATAGGTAAGCATCACCATGCCCACTAAATTTGGGAAGCATGATCATGTATTGAGGACTTACGGTGAATTAGACATCCCTACTGAGTTGGAGGATTTGAAAACAACATGGATTACTTGACTTTGGTTAGTGAAAGATTTGTTTAAACTCCTTGGAGCCAAAGGAGGAGGAAGGGGTTTGCCCTTAATCTTGGTCCTTGCCAGTTCTTCAAAATTAAGTGCTATGGTTGGGGTTACCTTGGTGTGGGGCGATGAAATTTCAACGCGAACTACCCTCCCACAACTAGGCAACCTTGTCCAAGCACTCATTCATTCTCATCTCTTTTTTTTTGGTGTTTTTCTTTTCAAAGTTTTTTGGATTTTTCTAAATGCCCAAAACTAAGCTATATACAATAATTTAGACTAAGCACAATACAAATCTAATGCCCTCATCCTGGGCAATGGCATCAATTTGTTGTAGTGGTTTTAGGGTGGTGAGAAAGGGAAAAAAGTTGTTCTCGGTGATGGTGTACGATTAGCTTAAAATTGTCTTAATTCAGAGATGGGATTTCAATTTTCCTAACTACACTAGGCCACTCTAACATGCAAATTTAATCTACTTTTTCTACAAATAAGGATCCAAAGCAAATAATTGCAAAGCAAACTAGACTAACCTAACTAACAATCACTAAGCACATTTAGATAACACATAGCAAGTAAGAAATAGGGTTATTGGAGCTCGACATGACCACCAACACAACACGAACATTTGTTAAGAGATCACCCAAAAAAGAACAACTAACCATCATCAAGTCCTGATTAGCTCCTTTAATAATAATTGTTCAAGTTTGTGAGAAATTAACCCAACCTTGTGGTATTGGAAATCAAGATAGGAGAAGGGGAATGACGCGACGGATGTTTGAGTTTTGAGAGGTGGCTTTAGGTCTCAAATCCTTTGGGATTGATACCTACATCTCCCCACAAACCCTAATACACCAAACTCTAAATTTGGGATGGATTTAGGTTGCTTAAAATAGAGTTTTCGGAAGGATTGAGGAGAGAGGAAATTAGATTATGCACTAATGGAAGAAAAAAACAAGAGAGTTGTGAAAAACTCAATCAAAGGCTTAACATTTCTAAGGTTTCATTGATGGAAATGAAAGAGTTTACAAAAGCTAAGCTACAAAGAGAAACTATATACTAATACCTAAGATAACCTAAAAGATCCAAAACCCCCATTTTTGTAGCCCTTACATCATTGTTTTAAAAAAAGGCTAGAGCAAAGGGTGGCACGAACGTGCCACATGGCAAATTTCTAGTCCCACTTTTCTTTAAAGTCCTTTATGGCACAACCTTGCTGATTTTTGCACTCCCTTATTGATTTTGACATTCCCTTCTAGCTAGGCTTTAAAGTGAGTTGGGCGTTGCTCCATGTTGGGACTTTTTTCTCATTTATTCCTTCAAAACACAAAACACTAATAATTAACTAAATTAGAGGCTATTAGTAAGCTGAAATCGTATGTGGTGTAAGTCAAAACTTTGCGTGGTTTAGAGCCAAACAATGTGCTAGAATAAAAAGGCATCTAAGGGATGACCATAGGGACGTCAAAGTTGAGACACTGTAATTTCATGGCAATCTTAACCTAAAGAACTATCTTGATTGGTTGCAAGCCATTCAAAGGATATTTGAACTCAAGGAGTATAATAAAGAAAAGTCATTCAAATTGGCTATCCTCAAGATGAAAGAGTATACTCTCTTTGGTATGAGCATTTGAAGAAGAATACTGCAAGAGAAGCTCAGTATAAGATTACGACATGGTTGAAGCTAAAAAAGCACATGGATAAGAGGTTCCTACGTTCATCCTATAAGCAAGAGCTCTACCTTTAGATCTATTCGGTTCTCTATTGATAAGATTTTGACACACATCACACTAGATTTTCACTTAGAAATAACCTTTTATTTAGCTAATTAGCAGTGTTTTGTGTTTTGTAGGAATAAATGACAAAAACGTCCAATTTGGAGCAAAGCCCAACCCACCTGAACCCTAGTTAAAAGGGAGTGCCAAAATCAGCCAATGAGTGCCAAATTCAACAAGAGAGTGCCAAGAATTAGCAAGGGCATAGCGCAGAGTACGATTTAGAAGAAAAGTTAGACTAGAGATTTGGCATGGGGGCACCATGCCACGTGGTATGACCGTGACTCCCTTTGTTGTGGTTTTTTTTTAAAACAATTATGTGAGGGCTTTAAAAGGGGGGGGGGTTGGATCTTTTAGGTTAAATTAGGTATGAGCTGCTATTTTCTCTCTCTAGCTTAGTTTTTGCAAACTCTTTCAACACCATTAATGAAGGACAAGAAAGTTTAGGCCTTTAATTGAGTTTTTTGCAATTCTCTTGTTTCTTTCTTCCGTTAGTGCATAATCTTATTTTTCTCTCACCCAAATCCCTCTAAAGACGCTATTCTTAAGCAACCCAAATCTAGCCCAAATATGAGTTTGGTGTATTGAGGGTTGTGGGGAGATTTAGGTATCAATCCCAACGGGATTTATAACCTGAATCCACCGCTCAAAACTCAAACACCCATTTTCTTCATTCTTCTCGCTCTATATTGATCATCCATCCCACAAAGTAGGACTAGTTTGTTGCAAACTTGAAGAATCATTACTAGAGGAGCTATTAGTGATTGAATGTGGTTAAAGAGTTCATTTGGCCATAGAACTTAATCATCAATGGATGTTAAAGGATGGGTAATCTTATATCTTTTCATTTTTCATAATATTTCTTAGGATAAGTAAAAATCTAGGTTAGTTTTTTTTTTTTGGGGTGATCCTTGAGGAATGTTTGTGCTATCTTGGTGGCAATGTCATGCCGCAGACCATGTCGAGCCCCAATCACCATGTTTTTATGTGCTATTTGTTATCTAAATGTGCTTAGCGATTGTTAGTTAGGAGATATTAGAGGCATTAGTCCTACGATAGTGAAACATCGAATTAACCTTAAGGACAATATCAAACCTTACCGGCATAGACAAAGAAGGTTGAACCCCACCCTTTAGGAAGTGGTAAAGAAAGAAGTTCTAAAGTGGTTGGATCACGATATTATTTACCCATCTCCGGTGGTAAGCGGGTCAGCCCCTCCAAGTCATTCCTTAAAAGACCGGTGGATTGGCACGCATTAAATATAGGAAATTGAACTCTGCCACTGGAAAGGAACTTTCGTTTACACTTTCTGAACCAAATGATGGAGAGCTTAGCAGGATAGGCTTTTTATTACTTCTTGATGGTTATTCTAGGTACATCTAAATTACCATTGCCCCTGAGGACCAAGAAAAGACTACATTTACATGCCCTTTGGCACTTATGCCTTTAGGAAGAATCCTTTTGGTCTTTGCAATGCCCTAACCATCATTCAAAGGTGTATGATCTCGATATTTTTCAATTTACCCTAGTAATGCATTGAGATTTTCATGGATGATTTCTTCTTGTATGGGGATTCTTTTGAGGATTGTTTGACTAACTTGGAGAAAGTCCTAAGAAGTTACCGAGAAAAACATTAGAAGCTTAAATGGGAGAAGTGTCATCTCATTGTCAAGAGGGGCATAGCCTTGGGCCATATTATCTTAACTGAGGGGATAGAGGTTACTAAGGCAAAAGTGGATTTGATTGCAGACCTCCACTACCCCACTTGTGTGAAGGGCATAAGATCTTTTCTAGGACATGCCGATTGCTACTAGAAATTTATCAAGGACTTTAGCATGGTTGTTAAGCCCTTGTCCTCATGCCTAGCCAAGGATACGTCATTCAAATTCTCTAATGAGTGTGAATTGGCATTTACAAAGCTTGAGGAGGCATTGACCATGCCTCCCATCTTGCATCCTCTAATTTGCGGAGAGTCATTTGAACTTATGTGTGATGCGTTAGACTATGCGTGGTGGGGGTAGTTTTAGCACAAAAGATTGATAAGAAAGCCCATGTAATTTACTATGTGAATCATACCTTGAATGAGCCACAAGTGAGTTACACAGTAACCAAAAAGGAATTTGTAGTGGTAGTGTTCGGATTTGAAAAATTTAGATATTGCCTCATATAGTCTCATGTCATTTTTTCCACAAATCACACCGCCTTGAAACATCTTGTAGAAAAGAAAGATGCAAAGCCTATTTTAATTAGATGGATTATGCTCCTCCAAAAATTTGACTGTGACATTAAGGATAGGAAGAGTTCTGACAACTTGTAGCAGGCCATCTCTCTAGGAATATGACCGGCGATGCAAGTGAGTCCCCTATTTATGATCGTTTACTCAATGAGCGACTATTTAGGCTCATGTGGAGTCATGGTTTGCCAATATAGTGAACTATTTGGGACTGGGGAAATGCCTAAGGGTTGGAGCAAGGATGATAGGGTCCATTTTCTTTTAATGGTATAGTTTTTTATGTGGACAATCCCTAGTTGTTTCAATATTGTCCAGACCAAATCAATAGAAGATGCGTTCCCGATGATTGAATCCATAGTGTCCTCTCTTTTTGTCACGACCAATCTTATGGTCCGCATTTTAGTGGGAGAAAGGTCACAACGAAAATTCTTCAAAGTAGATTCTATTGGCTACCCTATTTAGAGATGCCCACGATTATTGCAAAAGGTGCTTACAATGCCAAAAATTGGGCAAGATACGTAGAAAATACATGATTGCACTCACACCCATGATCATTGTTGACAAATTTGATGCATGAGGCATAGATTTTATAGGACCATTATCAAATTCATTTAGGAATGAGTACATCCTATTGTGTGTGGAGTACATGTCTAAATGGGTAGAGGCCTTCCCTACAAGGGCAATAAAGTCTAAGGTGGTCATAGGATTCTTAAGACAGAATATTTTTGCCAAGTATGGGATGTTTCCAGCAATCATTAGTGATCAAGGGACCCATTTTGACAACAGGTCCTTTTATGCACTACTAAAAAGGTATTCAATCCTTCACCGCCTTAGAAGCCCTTACCATGCATAAACGAATGGTCAAGTAGAGGTGTCCAATAGACAAATCAAACAAATCCTTGAAAATGTTATAAATAAGAATAGGAAGGACTGGGCAGACAAGTTGCTAGATACGTTGTCGGCCTACCGCACGACCTTTAGGGCACCGTAGCCGCATCACCTTATAGGGTGGTTTTTTGGCTTCTACGTCGTCTACCCGTTAAGCTCAAGCATGGGGCGTGGTGGATGATTAGCACCCTCAACTTCAATGTAAATGCCACCAGTGAGGAAAGGAAATTGAGCTTGAATGAGCTTGAAGAGATTAGGAGAGAGTTTATGAAAACACCTACTTGAGCAAAGAGAGAGCCAAGGTCAAGGTCTTTCATAACAAACACATCAATAGGAAAGAATTCTCCCATGGACCAAACGTCCTCTTGTATGACTCTCGCCTTTATCTATTCTCAGGAAAACATGTCCCTACAATGTGGTGAAAGTGTTCCCTCACGGGCAATTGAAATCATGGACCCCACTAAAGATCATGTATTCAAAGTTAATGGGTTAGATTAAATCATACTTTAGAGATGCTATTTGATGAGGAGGAGTGTCTTCCGCTTCATGAGCCTCCTTCATTTAAGTACTCACGCTCTCGAGTCCTTGTATGTTTGTACATAGTGCATATATGTGTGAGCGGTGTGTGTCAAGAAATTTAAAAAATTTAAAAAATCAGAACATTCAAAAAACCAAGAAAAAAATTTGAAAAAAAGAGTGATAACAAGTGAGAAAAGGGAAAAAACAGAACCAAAAAAGAAAGTGAGTCAGGTGAGAAGTGATGAGAAAAACAAGTGAGAAAGATTTAAAGAAAAGAAGTGTGAAAACAAGATAAGAAAAGCCCTTGTAGATATTTGGCATGGAGAACCCTTTTCATAGGTTATTCGCGTGCCAAATCAAGTAGTCAAGTGTGCCAACCATAGATTTGGCGTGTGGCCCCTGTGCCAGTCTCTGGTAGCACTAAACCCGATTTTAGGCCCTTTTTCCTCACTTTTTCGTCTTCCACCTCTCCCCTTTCTCTCTCTAAGCGACCCTCTGTCTCATTAACCCTTACTTCTCTTATTACTCTCCACTTAAATCTTTCACAAGTCATTTAATTTTTCACAAATCTCACAAATTTCATCCATAGTCACGCATTTTCCACCGAATCTCCCTCAATTTTATCCTTTTTCATCCCTCCCAACCACTCACTTTCTCTCTCTAAAACGCTAACCTCCATTATTGAGATTGAAGGTTGTGGAGAATGAAAGAGTGTCTCTTGCCTCTATTTTTTCACTTAAAAGGGTCATTAAAGAAAGGAAAGCTTATTTCACTTCAATTTCCACAATAGGCAAGAAAAGAGATGGTGAATCACCCTAAGCTCCATCTCTACTCAAGAAGTCTTCAAGGGCTTCCTCCTCCTCCAATGCACCTTCAAGGACCAAAGGTATAAGGGAACCTTACCCTTTGATTCTTCCTCCTATCACTAGAGCTTTAGTATTTGTGAATGAAGAATAACAACTGAAGTATGAAACTTTAAGTGCTACAAAGACTAGTGAGTAAAAGTTTGGGCATGTTGAGTCTTTGAGAACATTGGGAATGCTTGATGATGTGGTTGCTTTCCTTAGCAACTTAGGGTGGATAGAGTATGTGGAAATTAATTGTGTCTCATGTGACCGACTTATAATTGAATTTTGAAGCTCTTTGCATGTCGATTGGGCTAATTCATATATATGTCAAGAGATCCTAATTTCATTTCGCATGTTTAACACTGACCACCTAATGAGTTTGAGGGAGTTCAATGCATTGCTTCACCTCCCTGTCTATGCGGATTCATTTAGAGATGTCCTAAGTAGGTGAAGACTCGATTCTGTTTGGTTGAGCATTATATGGTCAAAAAGCAAAATGCGTACCGACAGGTTTGGGAGACTTGGAGTCTATGACCGTAGGCAAGCTAAGGCCACCAAAATATAAAATGTAAACATTTACTATTTACAACACTTAACGGCTAATATTATCTTCAGGTGTAAAGATAAAAGTTATAAATATCGTACTGTGCCGCTCGGTATCGATCGAAACTTACCGTCCTGGTCAAGAAATAGTACAAGCAATTGTCCGATTTTATACCGGTCAAATACCACCCAATACTTCTCTGTACTGTCATATACCAGATGGTACCGGTATTTCTGGTCAAATACGGCCCGGTACACTTTAATTTAAAAGTTTTTGTACTTTAATGATTTTTACATTTTTGAAAGTCAAAACGGTACAGACCCGGTACAATGATACATAAATTTGGTATGTCACGCTCCAGTGAGAAAATGATACAATGGGCGGAATGATATTTATGACTTTGGTAATGACAGGCAAAACGTATGTTGAAAAGCGGAGTTATTTCTCATTTGGTGTGCCTTAACAGGCACTCATGCGGACACCGAGGCGTTCATCATCCACAACTTAGTGGAGGTAGCCAAAACCACTCATAAGATGTGAGAGGTGTAGGGGACACCATCACCGCAATTGCCCAAGCTTTGGCCACGGTGGCAGTTTTGGCGCCCTTGAGCCTCACTTCTTGGGTGGGAACCTTGACATTGCCACCCTAGCCCACATGACCATAATTGACACAAAGGTTGGCATCAAGAAAAATCCCCACCATATACCATTTGCATTCACTTTTTCCTTTGTGGCTAGAACCACCATATTCAACAAAAGAAATTGTAATTATTATAGGGTAATTATTTCGAAGGTAGTGTCACCAAGGGAGGGGTATAAAGGTGATGATGAAAATGAGGAGCATAGTGTAGATGATGAAGGTGAAGGTAAGGAAAAAGGTCATGATGCCCAACCACCTAGTGGAACCCAAAGAACCACAATATCAGCAACAACCCTACTTTCAGATAGGGGGATCCTCTTCCACAACCCAAATATGATTTGACTCCACTTTCCTCTAATCTTTCTCCAACTTCCAAGTAGAGGTGGTGAGTCTATGAGAGCAGGAAAATGAGGCCCGCTAAGACATTCATCATATGACTAAATTTATAGAGTCCATTGAGGAGGGGATGACTTATTTTAGGGGCTTTGTGGATCGTTAAGAGGAAAGAGAGGTGAGGCAGATGCGGCAAGAGGGGGAGCAGGCCATGAGGAGGCTCAAGAGTATGAGGAGCAGAGATAGATGAATTAGCTCATAGGGCAATAATCTGAGGCTATCTAACAATTAGAGCATGGGTTCCATCCTTTCCTGGGTAATCCAGGGAGGTTTTCAACATTCTCACCATTTTCATCATAGTTTTGGCCACCACCTATGCTCGATGCGGACCGGTGACTGTGAGTTGTATCCCCCACCCCTTCCTTACTCTTCATTGCATATTTTATTTTGTGGGGGTTAATGAGTATGAATATTTATTTTGGGTGTATCTTACTAGATTAAGCGGTAACATGTGTGTGCATCTCTTCTCTACCCTCCTTTGGTTACTGATATATTGTGATTATTGATGGCCATTTGAGGAGCAACTTGGTTACGATTGGCCTTGTGCTTTAAGCATGATGTTTAGGCATTATGATTGTGTAATTCATATGTGGCAGATTTAAGTGCATGATTTAATGGGCTTCAAGGAGCATAGGCAATGTACATAATTGCATCTAGAATAGTCTTACATTTTTATTATATATGCATCCATGTGTCGTCATCATTTTATCCCAAGCTATTCTTTATCTTCTCCCTTGTGTATACTTTTTCCTTTTCTTTGCTCTTTTTTCCTTCCTCCTTTCTTGATTTTTAGAACTCTTGTTCCCACAATGTGGACATTGTACACTTTAACTGTTGGGATAAGGAGTCCTTCCTCTGTGATTTTTGAAAAAGAAAAAAAAGAGATTTTTTTTTCAAAACTCAAAAAATATTTTCATTTTCCTGTAAATATATAGTTTTCGGGGGGAAAGGTGTGACCTTTGTTGACAATGATCCCTTTTTGCTTGGGATTCAAATAGCATACAATTAGGGTGTATATGATTGATAGTAGGTCCAAGTTGTTAACAATACATGCTTTGCTTGACCGAATAGAATTGAGCTGGCAGGGTAGGTGGACCCATGAGATTTTTAGCCTAACCATATAATTTATCACTTCCAATCATTTGGTTGCTTTCATGAGATGCTCACTCCAAGTTATCACTATCTAAAATTTGCTCTAACCCTCTTTGAAACTCCATATTGTATTTACATGATTGATGAGAGGAAATAAGAATTTTTTGTGAATGATTGTAGCCACATTAACCAAAAATCCTCCCTTGTGCATAATTACATTCCTTGTCATCCCCTTTTGATCCTCAAATATCTTTATTCTTGTTGTGACCCACCCTATTAGTCTTTGGCCTTGAATATTGCCCTTAGCTAAGTTAAGACTAGTGAGTATCACTATGATAAGGGGGTTGAAAAATGATGTGAGGGAGTACATATTTGGTGTGATATATGAATCAACAAAAAATAAAGTGTCGAGATTGACTTGAGTCTATGCAAAATTGAGAATGAGATATTTGGATGAAAACCTCTTTCCCAGGTGCCTTTTGGAAAAAAAAAATGAAAAAATCATGAAGGAAAGCAAAACCAAAAAAAAAAGAAGAAAGAAAACCAAAAAAAGAAAAAGGAAATAAAAGTCTTGGCGTGGATGGTTTACGTGCTGTACGGATTGCTCAAGTTATCGTTTCATGTTGTTAGATAGGGTGTGACATTATGAGGGAGATGTGCTGATGGTAGTGAATGTGATAGCTCATTAGTATGGCCAGTGATCCCCTCATTCTAAAAATGTGATCACTTCCTTAACCCTTAACTCGAACCCCATTGTAACCCCCAAAAAGTACTCTTGATCATCAAAGTGCATATGCATCCTAGTGGTGGAGAATGAGAACTAGACCAAACATATGGTAGAGTGTACTTTTGTTGTTTAGCATGAGTATAACCATACCATTATTTCAAACACTTGAGAGAAGAGCTCTAGATGACTTAAAGTGAGTTGACCATAGCTTACTAATCATTTAAAAGGGTTAGAATCAACACATGGTTGTCATTTAGGAGGGCTAAGAACGTTGATTGTGCACCCTGCATATGTGCTTTGTGTCTCTTGGTAATTAGGGTGAGTTATTGACTTAAGGAATGTAAGACTACCCCTTCGACGTTGGTTTGTGAAAGTTTGTGAAAAATCCAAAACGGTTTTTCCCTTTTTCTTTCTCTTTTCCTTTTTCTTCTGCAAGGACTTATGAGTTTCTCATCCTTAAATCCTCACAAGACAACACTCGTCCATGTTAGGGCTAAGGGATTTAAATAAATTATTGTATATGCGAAACGCAACTGCCAAGCCAACGAAAAATGTGATTTCTTTATATTTTACTCGAGGATGAGCAAAATCTAGGTGCGGGGGTATTTGTTAAGTTCTTAATCGGGCCAAATTTTGACATACACCACACTAGATTGTAGCTAACAAATAACCTCTAATTTAGCCAATTAGTAGTGTTTTGTGTTTTGTAGGAATAAATAACAAAAAAGTCCAACTTGGAGCAAAGTCTAACCCAACTTGATGCCAAGCCAAAAGACAGTGCCAAAATTAGCAAAGGAGTGCGAAATTCAACAAGGGAGTGCCAAGAATCAGTAAGGGTGTTCCACAAAGCAAGATTTAGAAGAAAAGCAGAAATAGAAATTTGGGACGGGGGCATAGTGCCAAATGCCACAACTGTAGCCCCCTTTGATTAGGCCTTTTTTAAAATGATGGCGTGAGGGCTCTAAAATAGGGGGTCTTGGGTTTTTTTAGGTCAACATAGGTATTAGCTGCTATTTTCTCTATCTGGTTTAGTTTTTGTGAACTCTTTCATCTCCATTAATGAAAACCTTGAAAGTTTAGGGCTTTGATTGAGTTTCTTTGTAACTCTTTTGTTTCTTTCTTCCTTTAGTGTATAATCTCATTTTCTCTCTCCTAAAACCCTCCAAAAAACATTATTGTAGCCCAAATATGAGCTTGGTATATTGGGGGTTATGGGGAGATTTAGGTACAATCCCAAAGGGATTTGAATCCTAAATCCACCTCTCAAAACTCAAACATCCATTTTCTTCATTCCCCTTCCTCTATCTTAATCATCAATAGCACAAGGCCGAACTAATTTCTTATAAACTTGAAGAATAATTGCCAGAGGAGCTGTTGGTGATTGGAAAGTTCATTTGGCTATAGACTTAGATCATCAATGATGCTAAAGTATGAATAATCTTCACTCTTTTTGTTTTTATTCTATTTCTTAGAATAAGTGGAAACTTAAGTTACTTTTTCTCTTTTGGGGTGATCCGTTGAGGAATGTTGGTTCTATGTTGGTGGTCATGTCGTGACACGGGCCTTGTTGAGCCTCAATCACCCTAGTTTTGAGTGCTATGTGCTATCTAAATGCTTAGTGATTGTTTGTTAGGTTAGTCTACTTTTCATTGTATTAATTGCTTTGGATCTTTAATTGTAGAAAAACTAGATTAAATTTCCATGCTAGAGTAGTTTAGTGCAGTTAAATTGAAACCCCATCTTTTAATTAAGTCAATCTTACACTAATCACACATCATCCCTAAGGATGACTTTTTACCCTCTTTCATCACCTTAAAATCACTCCAACAAGATCACGTGTCTTAGCTAAGAGACTCTTAGTATGGAATAGTTTATTAGTGAGTTTGAACAACTTCAAATGAGGGTTGGCTTGGATGAAGAGCCCGAGCTCAAAATTGCTAAGTTCATTAACCGATTGTCCCCTAGCATTACAAAAAATGGTAAGAAGTCCTTTAGCACCTCCCAACTGAAATCTGCTCCAGTTAAATTGAAATTGAAACCCCACCCATATAAGTCAAAGCTCCCAACAAGGGTGAGGGAATTGCTAGTGAGCAACCTAAAAGGTAGGAAGGGAAGAAATGTTTTAAGTGCCATGGTTTTGGGCATTGTCAAGTCGATTGCCCTAATAGAAAAGCCCATACCATCGAAAAACTAGAAGAGATTCGAGCCATTGAGGAAGAATCTAGTGAATAAGAGGACGGAAATGATGAGTCTACTTTGTTTACTCCGGATGTTAGAGAATTGTTGTTAATCAAAAGGTCCTACATTTGACAAAGGCTCCTTATGAAAGTAGCCAAATGGAGGAAATGTTCATCTCAAGGTGCACTTTTAGGGGCAAGGTTTGTGGCTTAATCATAGGTGGTGGTAGTTGCACCAATGTAGCCTCCAAGACACATTGACTAGCTTTAAATCCCCGCCAAGGACCATTTTACTCCATACTCTCTTCGATGGTCATGACCAAGCAATGAGGTGATTGCTTCAAGGAAAGTTATTATTTCATGTCCAATTGGTCCGTATTGTAGTGAATTTTTCTATGATGTCCTCCATATAAATGTACGTCACTTGTTACTTGGTAGGCATGATTGTTTGATAATCATGTGATCTATGATGGCCATGCTAAACACTTATTCCCTCAACAAAATGGGTGTAGCCTTACATTGACTCCTTTACTCCACCTAAACCTTGCAAAATCAAGCCAGGAAGGAAGTGAGACAAACCTCTACGTGAATAAGACACGAGATGAGTGTGCCAACTAGTAAGAGCAAGCCTCAAATTGCGTTACTATTGGTCAAGCCAAATACAAGTAAGTGAATACTTTATGCCATGTGACCCTATTACCCTCTCGTGCGAGTGGTCATGAGCTCTTACATGGACTCACTCTTAGGAACCCATTGTCGAGGAAACTATCTTTGGTAGCAGAGTCAAGTGAACTTGGTCAATCCATAAGTGTGGACTCTCTTCAGTCTAAGGGATTCAACTTGTTATGTGATGAATACATCAAGACCTTTAACAAACTCATAGAAGGTAAGGATTTAAGGGCAATCCTTGTTAAGGGGAGGTGTTTGATGTGAGGCAAACCACCAATACCACGACTCTCCAACATCTCAAGAGTTTGAAGCTAGGGGCTCCCATGATTATTCAAGAAAATGTAGCATTAGGGGAAGATCCTCCTACGCTTATACATACTGGGGACCATAAACAATGGTCTATGTAAATTTAAGACGAGTGGAAAGACAATTAGTAACCATAAATAAGGAGCTTAGCTAATTATTTTCCAAAGCCACTTCTTATTTATTTTCCAGTTTCAGTCATGATTTTTACCTCACATTCAAGCTCCCCTTTGAGTTCAAAAATGGGTTCCAATTTGACGGAATTATATATGGAGACATAGCCTTGGATGTCTATTTTCTAATGCAATACGGATCACTTTCAGATTCCTAGAATTGAGAGAGATTTGAACTTGAATCGAACAAGTGTTATTGCAGGCCTGGACATGCACAACTTTAATTAAGAGCTTAATCGGGTTAGCAAATGCATGATTTAGGCATTGAACTTTTATTGAAAGTTGGAAGACACTTTTAGAAGCCTCCCCCATAAATATCTCCCCCAAATTCATTCATTAGGGGTGGTAGAGGATACCACCAAGCTAGTGTAGGTGCAACAACTTTTAGCTCAACTGGATTATAGTGATCCCCCTTCTGATTACACAACTAGCTGGAATTTCATTGGTTAAATTCTTCGTAATTCTATTGGTCAGTATAAAGTTTGGGGAAGCGGGCACTCTATTATTTATTGGTCTGATTCCTTGTAATATTTTCAGACTTGCATTAATGAAATGGAAAGCATGTTGCTTATTATCTGTCAACAAGAATCACAATTTTCTTTATCTGTCCAGGAGAGTGGTGAATTTGAGTTTTCACTTTGATTCAATCTTTGGGGCTTAGCTTTATAAGATTGATGGGTGAGTTGAATAGTTTTGGTGCCGATTTATCCATTATCCTAAACATATATCTTTTGATTATTTTTTATTCTTGTTTTGTTAAATAAAAAATCCACAAAAAATCATTTTCTTATGCATTTGATCTTGGTTTGGAGTTGTGATCTTATTTGGAGATTTATCTTCTAAGTGCTACTTTCAAGTATATTTGCTCATTCCTTCTGTAATATTGTCGTTGTCTTTTTGCATTCTCTCAAAATAATGTAAAAAAGATTCAAAAATTTGCATGCACATTTTTTTCAAGCAGATTTAAGCAAAATTCTAACAAAGAATTGCAAAAAATATCTTAAATTACATAGTTATGAAGATCTTACAAGCAATTCAAGTAAGATTGTTAGAGGAACAAAGCACTTTTGACCACAAAAGGATGCATATTGTACACATCAAATTGGTGTGATCAGATTCTAGACTAATTGCACGATTGCATATCCAGTGCGTTGTGGTCAATCGATGATAATTACCTAACCTATTGAGAGCAATGCAACACAAATAATTGGATTCCTAATATTTAGTCTACAAATAAAATGTTTTCTTGGTGCATAAACTTTAGTAAAAAGTTTTAGAAGTATTTAAAACTCAAAGTTCGAAAATAATTGTAGCATAGGTAAAAACTTTGGGGTCTGGACGATTTGCTAGCATGGAGGCATGAGCCCAAGACCTTTAGTGAGTGAGATTGTAACTAATAAGGTAGCACATTGTGTCACAACACAACTCTCACAAACAATTCTCTTAAAGTAGAAGCAAGGAATGACAAAATGATCTAAGGTGCAATTGGGAACTAATGGCATGATTTTGCCACTTAGCATCTATCACTAGTGTCCTATTGTAGGCCGTTAGGTCTTGCCTTGCCCCTGACTCTTAAAATCATGCATGATTATATTGTTGGTTGCTATAATCAAGCTAATTTGAGTCTAATTTAGATGGTTATGCACAATTAGACCCCACTTAGCAACACTTTGCACCCCTCTCTAATTTTCATAACACTCTCAAAATCTAACAAAAGTATTCTCTTTTACCTCCTCCTAATGGACCTATAGCTAGAGGAAACTCCACTCCATTATCTCTATGGAAAAACTTTAGTGACAGTCTACCTCACTCTTCCCTTGTATAGAACCTTTCATAAGCCTTTGTAGTAATGAAGCTCCACTAAATTCTTCACGGGAAACCTTTTGCGAAATGATTCTTATTTTCAAAAGGACTAGCTCCATCCTATCTGAATGCACTTGGGAGGGAAAGAATCCAAGAACCATTGATGTAGCATTCTACTCAGATCGAGGTAGGTCCATGCGGCCATTAAATGAAGAAAATAATCTTATTTATTAATTTCTTTAGTTTTGTCTTCTTCATCATGTTCTTGTTTGACCCTCCATGATTATGGGCTAAATGCTTTTTTTCTTATTAATGGAATAGAAACATGATCATAGAATAGTGACGCCTAAAATTATTGTCTTCTTGTACAATCAGTTCTTTTTAGGATGAAGTGAAAATAAGTGGTCAGCAAAAACGTTCTTCTTATTACATGTCCTACTAAATAAGGCGAATTTATGAAAGATGCCAACAACCTGGATCCATGAAATATGAATTTTGATACATTCATTTTTAATAGAAGTTGCTATTGAAATAAGCAATCTAGTGGTGGTGTTCGATGAGCCATTAGATCATATCTTCATGGTCTGCAGCCATGGAGTCCTTTATTTACCCCACATGCATGAACCTAAAGAATTATAATTCTCTAGGAAAAAATCCTTCATCTTTTTAAAAGTCAAATCCTTTGTCCCTTAGTTGTCCCTTCAATTTTAAGGATTTGATCAAAAGAAGAAATTGAGTATTTTCTACAAAATTATGGCTTTGTACATTTCCTTTAAAAATGTGCAACAAATCTATAAAATTAAAGCATCATTCCATCCTATCACATATAATGATAGCACAACACTATCAAATGGTCAATGTGAGGCATCCCTCTCCTTTAAAAGGGGGCCCATGGGTTGAGAAATAAAAGGAACAAAAAGCTGGTTGAGCCTTCAGGAGCCTCAACTTCTACCCTCCTTCTTCCCGGCCCTCCCTATAGGCCATCGGTCCCCGCCCGATGCTTTTAGTGCAACTCCATAGGGAAACATAGGTGAGAGGGTGAGATCTTCAAAGAAATTCATGCAATTAAAATTTTTATTTTCTAATAAAAATATTTCTATCATATAAGCATCTTTATATGATGTGCTCAATCTTAGTAACCATCAAAGTTTATCAAGTGCCCCTTAGTAAAGCATACCTTTAGGATCATCTTTTTACACTCGAAATCATGTGGAACTCTTTATTATTGTTAACCCTTCTTATTTGGTCGTGGTGATGCCTATTAAGCAAAACCACTGTGTAGTTTTTCAAAGCATACCACTATAAAGATCAAGTCAATCCCACCTAGACATTCCCAGCACTAACTCTATTGCACACCATTTCGACATATATTTAAGGTCCAATGTCATATGAATGATTGACTTAAATATGTTCTAAGTGCTTCTTGTTGTACCCTTTTGTGTGACACAAGAGTCTTTCTTTCAAAATAACTCCGTGTCTTTTATCATTTTTTGGCAAACAGCCAAAGCTTTGCTGGGAATACAGGCATTCGTAGAGTCAAACCAAGCAAGATTGTAAGTTACAATAGTATCCTTAGCAAATGAATTAAAATTTGTTTTGTTGATTTTTTACCCCAAATGGAAACCTAGTATGAGGCTAAATTTAATGAGCAAAAAAAATTCATAAGTTACATCACCAAAATCGGCATGAACACGAGGTTGAAAATGAAGGAGAGGATACTAGCCACACAGTCTATTTGATTCATGACGAGGATCCATCACCAATAGATCAAAGAATTGACAAGTTAGACCATCTCTTAAAAACCTTTCAATAATTTAAGAATCAATTTGCAAACCCAACCCTTTATGGACTAATGACAAAATAGAAATTGCATGCCAAGTTTTCCCTTCTTGAAAACTTCAAATTCACGGGCCTAGGAAAGATGGCCTCTCATATGAGGATCTTGATTAATATTATGAACCTAAAAGGCATTGACGAAAGTGGTTTCTCATCAAGCATTCCCTCTCACTTTAGGAGGAACAGAGAGTACTTGGCTTCATTCCCTTGACCAGAAGAAGGTCAGCACTTTTGAAAGTTTAGCCTTGGAATTTCTATCAAACTATTCCCATAATAAATAGTTGCTTATAGCACTACTGCAACTTAGAAGTACTCTAGTGAGGGGAAAATGGAAGTTTTCCAGACATTTGAACTGGTGGGGAGAAGAGCGTCTTTAATGCTAAGTTGTCCCAAAGAGAAATAATAGGTCCGCATGGTTATTAGAAATCTAGTGTCCAATTTCAACCAACATATATGGTTTCAACCTTTGAACACATTCATACAAATACATTGATTAGATGTTGGTCGAAGAAGAATAAATGAAAAGGCCTAAAGAATGCCTATCAAGCCAATAAAAATGCTTTTAAATATAAAGAATGGTCATAACCTCTATTGCCAAAGCAATAAATGAGGTCAATGCATGGAATCCTTTAGACAGTTTAGTCGCTATGGCATCCTCACCCTACTTCGAAGTCAGAGGCTCCCGAAGCTCACCGGTCCCACACCTGATTTACCTAAGGGAAAAAGGGTGAGAAATATGATATTGATGAATATTACAACTGTCATCGCGGTAAAGGGCATCCGACTGATCAATGCGTTGCATTGAAAAATGCAATATAAGATTTGATAGACAAGGGAAACCCCACCTAACCAAAATGCAACTATCCTAACAATAGGGCTAACTCATTAAGTTTTGTGCTCGTGGTTGTTTTCTGTGGAAGAAGAAATCAGCCTTTTGTCCCTTATCATCAATCTTAATAGAAATTTCATAAAAAAGCAAAAGCACCATACTATTGGTTCACCGAGCCAAAGTACATATGTTACCTGACGGAAGTCCTCTCGAGATTTGAAATCTTTCGTGACTACACTATCTAAGCTAAAGAGGCATTTTTTTACGTAAAATACCCAGTCTGATATAGACGAGGCCTACGAAGCTAGCCATGACCACTTTTGGTTGTTATTCAAGGTAGAGAAAAGGAAGAATGAAGATCCACGATGGGTTCTAGTGGTGGAAGGCCAAGACTTTTATCTTACAAAGACGGTCACCGATGCTAATGCAGGGACACACACTGACATGATGTGGACCACTCATAGTTAGAAGAAGCGGGTCAGGCTGACTATTAGGAAGGCCAAGGGCCTTATTACTAAGTCTGATGAAGACTTCAATTTTGAGTCGAAACCTTTTTCTATGTACAAGAGAGATTTTTCCACTTTTCTCAATTTAAATTTGTGCCAAAACTAATGTATTTGTTCGAAATTTCAATAAAATGAATCTTTTTGAGTATGGTTCTTGTGTTTGCACCAGTCAAGAATTTATCCTTCTAAAATTCGTAATGAATGATGAATAAAATCGTAATAAAACTACTAATCTTGAAGAAACCAAAAATAATAAAAGTTGATATTAGTGATGAACTAAAGGAGCCCAAATGATGTTCATCCTTGGCTCCTAAGGAGCAATTGACTCACCTCCTATAAGAATTGACGGACGTTTTCATAGGGCCTTATAAATATATGCCCAAAATAGATTGAGAAGCCATCGAGAACACAATCTTGTTATATGCAAATGCAATGCCTATCAAGTAGAAACTTCACTGAATTGGACACGAATGGGCCTAAGTGTAATGGCCCGACCCTAAGTCATATTTATTTATTTAATTAACTCATGTTATTAATTTTCGTATTTTTTAATTGCATTTAATTTTTCCAGTTGGGGCCATTTTGAGCGCCACTTTGCAATTCAAGTTTTAATTATCATAAAACTTTCATGTGAATCGGTAGTAGGCCACGGTAAATATAATTAAGCAGTAAATTATTTTTCAAAACATCACAAAAATTTTCGGTTTGAGCTATGAAAAAATTTAATCGCAATAGAGTGCTATTTTTTCTCGAGCCCAATTCATTTGAGCCTAATTGGTGGTCTAACAAGTTGGTGCAAGTGAATTAAGCTAATTACTATCATTTGTCGCAAATTATAGTTAGTAACAAGATACTTTTTGGATGGATAAGATCAGCGAAAATGACAACGAAAAGTTAAAACAAAAATCAGCCAAAGACAAGCGACTTCTTCTTCTACTTTTTCTCCTTCACCCATGGCTCTCCATTCCCTCCCTTGCTGTGCTCCTACTATGCAGCCAGCCCCTACTGCCACTTCTGTCGCCTCCTTTAGGTGATCGCCAGCCACCCACCACCCACCACCCCAGCTCCACCAGTAACACCACCTCCCACTACCCTCTCCTCCCGAAATCTAAGCTTAAAGTGATATAAAACCCTAACTCTTTCCTTGTTTAAATGTGTATTTTGATGAATGATTTGATTATGGGTCATGCTATATTGATAAAAATGAGTGTCAATTTGGTGTTTGTTTATGTGTGGATGAGTTTGGAAGCATGTAAGAACATACATGATCATGCAAGCTCGATGTTGAAAACAATGAAGGTTGAGATTTTGGACGATGATTTTTAGCACAAAGAGTGGCTTAAATGTTGTGGATGATGATTTTGGATGTTATTAAAGTGGGTTGGTGTGTAAACTAGGGAAAGCCATGAACTGGGGTTTTTATACATGTATGGTCTTAATCTAATTTTTGGACTAAGTAAGATTACTTGAATTGGTGGATATCAAATTATAATGCTTTTGAAAAGCAAGATGATTGTGATTTTGGTTAATTAGTGAAGTATGGAAAAATCCCAAAAATGTATAAAAAAAGGGATTTGAATGAAAGTTTGAGAAAACGTATTTGTGGAAGCATTTTAGGCGAACTTATAAAGAAAAATGATGAAAAATATGTAAGGCTCATTATGGAGTGATTTTGGATATTTTTATTGAGAGAAGTGAATATAAGAGGGGAAAGGAGGTTTACAAATTTTAAAGGAGGAGATTAGCTTGGTTTAATAAGAGAAGAAAGAAACCATGAAATTTAGAAGTACTAATAAGAGTTTTGATTGATTATTAATGTTGCCAAGTTTAACAACTTTGACTGTGCTTAGAAACTTACTTGGATTGGAAAACTGAACTAAATGAACATGTGAATGAAATCGAAGAAGTGCAGAGAGTAATGTCTCAAGAATAATGTTTGTCGGTCTAAGCTAGTGTGATTAAGGCTATCATGAGCCTAACTACAACCCTCTTGGTCTTAAACACTTATTATCCATCTCAGAAATTTCAAAAACCCATATTGTTTTTACGACCATCAAAGCGTTTCTATTGTAACCTCAATTATTTTATTTTGGTCTATTTTACTCTAAAGTATTTTACCTCTACTTAAACTACCCAAATTTTTTTAGTTTTGGGATCATCTTAGTGTAACTTATATTGAATTGTTTGAGTTATGAATGCCAATTAATTAATAAATTCCTATTAAAGTTACAAATCTTGAGAGTGTGTGTTGTTTACTAACTACATGTACCTATAATTACAATTCTGAAGTAGAATCGGGGCGCAGTCTATCGTTCCCCATTGTGCACTAATATTATCAAGAGAGATTACATTTTCAAAACCCCAAGTACGTCCATTGCCTTTATCTTTAGAAATCAGAATGTGTTTTTCAAACATATAACGTCTGCGTAAGTATATCAATAAATCAGTTTACTCAGTGATTTATTACTTAATTAGTGACTTGACAATTATCATTTATAAGGCACTCGCCCTCGAATTACCCGCACGACCTCAGGCTAGGTATATCGATCGGCTTTGCAGGTGTGCAACTATCTACATCGTAACAGCTACCAGGGGTTTGCCACAAGATAATAACTAGTAATACAGGTTTACGTTCATCTCATTCACTATTTTAAATTAAAATAAATTGCAAAGCGAGTGTCGAACTAATTTTTTAGCGATCATTTACAATACGGCAATGCGTGTATTGAAGTTCGACTCACATTTCAAAATGTTTTTCATCTTTCGTTTTAGGCAAATGCTCAGTGAACTGCCCTTATGCTAACAAAACAGCTGAAGAAAATAAGTGAGCTAGAGAATCTAGATGGATCAGTAGTGATATTAGTTCATGAATATTTTGGGAGCTATATTTTGACATCTTTAGTTGATGGAGTCGTAAACGTTATGGAGAATTGCTCTATTTTGGTGCGAAAATCGTATGGTAGCTACCAGCTATTTGTATATGGTTTTGATAATGTTTGAATACATGGTTATAATCTATGACTAGCTATGTCATGTATAGTGCAGATACTTAAAGCCATGTCCTTTTGGATGACGGTAATGCTCTAACCATCGAATTTATCAGCTCTAATTAAGGGAATAATTAAAGAGAATAGAAATATTGAAACATGTGCATTGGGGTGTTACAGATTTGGTATCAGAGCCAGGTTAGATCTTTCTTGATGGGTTATGGAGTATGGAGAGTAGTATAGGAGGGTAAGAAGGTTGCCTAGTAAGGGTTATTAATATGTCGTCAAAGATTCGTGATAATAGAAATGTCTGCTTATCTCTTACATGTTCTTCTTTTATGTTCTTCTATGTTAGGTGAATCTATATGAAGTGAATATGATGTCGGGTACTTCTATGGCCACTCACATCTCTTTATTACATGCTAGTATGGTAGCCCACATGTGGGACCCCTTTTCTGAGTTTCATAACGTTATGGTCCTTACACGGATGCTATTGTGGTCTTTACCTATAGTTACCTGTTGAGCGGTTTTGAGGGGGTGGAAAATTAAATTAAAGAAAAGAAACCTCAATACTCGATTGTCAGTCGTAGTACTTAAGGGTCGGTCCACAGGGAAGACGTGAAATTTCGGTCATTTTTAACTAAAATGATTAAACTAATTAACTAACCTAAGTGAAATTATTTAAGGCAATCTAATGACCTAATTTAACTTAACTCATCCAAAAAACTAAATCAACTAATTGCTTTTAATTGAGAATTTAAACGATTTAATGAACTAAGTAAACTAAACCTAAATTAAACCTTATGTCAATTACCCCACCTAAACTAAGTTAAGCTTGAATTAAGCAGGATTCAAAACCTAAGCAACTAACTAACATTATTCCAAAACTGATCCAAAATTGAACATGGTTTCAATTCAACACAATAAACTAAACAAAACCTAGAGATTTAAACAAAGCAAGCAACAGGGGAAGGGATTAACAGAACCCAAGCAGAACACAAAAAAGTAGCAACTTCAAATGAAAGCAACCTAGAAACAGGGAAAATTAAGCCAACAACAGATCATGAACATGGCAATAGAGACAATCGTACTGAACCAAAACGTGAAGAAAACAACAGCAACTTGAATGAATTGAACACAATCGAGGCAACAGGGGAGGGGATTAACAAAAACAACAAAGGAAGTTGGGGCAACGAAGCAATACCAGAGCAACTCAGGGTCTGAATTCACCATTCACGACCCAGAAGCAGCTTCACAACACCAAAAGCAATTCGAACGATCCAAAAACAGGAGAAATTGACTGAAACTCACAAACTAACATTCGATTATTTTCTCAAAATCCAACCCAAAAGCGTTAATTACAACTAAAAAGCTTCGAAATTGCAGTGAATTCAAACCCTAAACCGAATCTAAAACCTAATCTGAAAACCTCAAATAGAACGGAACGAAAATCAGGGGAAAAGGGAATTTGGAATCGAATGCAATTAACCCAAAGTTTGAATTACATCCCAGGACTTCGAAATCAAAGCTAAATTACTTGGAATTAAACGCTGAAAACAACAGAAATTCGAAACCTTAGATTAAAAACTGAAATCCGAAAATGAAAACTAACCTAAACCTAACCCTAAAACTCGATTAAAACCTAAACTAACCCTAAAATCTACTTAAAATTACTTTAAAAGAAACTCAAACCTTCTTCAATGGCGTCTCTGCAACTCTTAAATACCCGAACTCCTTCAACCTTGCCCCTTCGATGCGCGCTAGCTGGATGATGGAGATGAAGCCAGGTGGTGGGTGTGCCGGTGTTTGGGGCGTGAATTACGGATGGGTTGGACAAAGTTGAAACCGTGGGTTGGGATGGTTTCTGGGTTCCGGGGTTTGGGAAGTAAAACCGTGGGTTTGGGATGGTTTCTGGTTTCGGTAAGGGGATGTGCTGGAAGAGAGAGAGAGATGACGAGGTAGAGAGAGAGTGGGCATGGCGAAGGCAAGGTCTGGGTGCACGAGGATTTCTTGGTTTCGGGGTTCAGAGAATGGCGGTCGAAGAAGAAGCAGACGCGAAGAGGAAAGAGAAGGCAAACACGCGAAGGGGAGGGGGTTTTTTTTAAGTGAACCGGTTCGCTGAACCGGGTCCTGCAATTGGACCAGTCGGTCCAGTTTTATGCTGGACCGGTTCGGTCCTATTTTTGTGTTGGTTCAGGGTAGTTTGGCCTAGTTTTTGACAATTCAAGGCCAGTTCTTCAATTCTCGACATTTCCCCCATTTTTTCACTATTTTTGGCCCCTTTTTCACATTTATTAAAAATTCTGCAAAATAAAATAAAATAAATTAAAAACCTTAAAAATATTATTAAAACGAGCCTAAAATCGGTGTAAAAGTACCTTCAAAATAGCATATTTTTAGCTCAAACATTACCCCTTGGGTCAAGTTCAGGACCCAATATCATGACTTTATGATGCCTGGAGCCCCGGGGTGGGACGGACCTTATAGCTTCACGGGGCTTTGAGCTACCATTACCGCTAAGTTGTTGCTATGAGAGGAGTTTGAGCATGGGGGATTACTATGGAGACTTTATAGTACATATTTCCTTTACACTTTGCAACCACCACCTACATCACATGCATCTGATCCCGAACCACCACCATCCGCATCAGGTACTCCTCAATTGCTCGACAATCGAGTGTCATTAGGATTTGGTGAGCGGTTCCCTCTATTTATGAATTAGGGGAGGTTTACATGGTTGTAGATCTCCTTGATACACTAGAGTTAGTAGAGCTTAGCTCTGATGATGAGTTTATGGAGAAGACTGAGGAGGATCCAGAGGATGCCCAGGAATTGGAGAGTGCCACGCTGATCATGATGTCGAGGATGTAGAGATGGGCGCATCAGACATCAGTTTTGACTCGAGCGAGGGGCCTAGGGATGAGTCTGACCCAGACTACAATCCATGTAGGGTTTGTTAGGTTGATTTAGGTGCTAAATTGTCACGTAAGTTACATTTTAAGCCCCACATGTATATAGTATGGTTGCTTGGATAACATAATTTTGTACAGGCTATGACATTGTATATAGTTGGACAGATCCTTCCGACTGTGCTGACTAGTCCAACCTTCTTTTTGGGTATATGGTAGACTTAGTTTGTTGGGTTTATGTAGTGTTCTAGTTAGGAGGTAGGAGCAAGGGCTAACCTTAGTTAGGTAGTTGGATGTGATATTCTTTTGTTGAACCATATATATGAATGTTAACAAACAGTTGTGGCAAATATAATAAGGTTTTGGTTTATATTTTAATAATATTTGAACATGTTAGTTTGTATCTATTGTGTATACATATCTTATATATTGGTTGTAGTGAAGTGATTGAATTACTTTGCTTAATGTATAATCAGAATTTCCAAATTCGTGCAAAACAATGCGGAGACCCATTTAGGAGATAATTTGGACTGTGGTCAAAGGTCAGGTGACCAAGCTTTGTGTAATGCGCCATCAAACCCTAGTGAAATTCCCTCCATCTCCCATGCGTTGGCTAGTAATATTAGGAACCCTAAATACTGGCAGACCTTGGTGTCTGAGTTGACGAAATGAATTCCCCCAATACCTCTCCAATCTCTCCTATAGGTGATAAACTAGCAGATAGGGTGGCGCGACGCAACCCAAAAGTCTCTGATAGAAAGTATGACCCAGTGGAGGTAGACGAATGTATCAGAGGGATGCGGAAGGTTTTCACATGAGTGGATGTTCTGGAAGAGAAAAAGGTGAAGATTAAGAAGTTTCACCCGACCGGGGAAGTAGACATTTGATGGAACACTGTGAAGGATAGGTTGTTAGGGCCTGAATTCACACAAAATAAATTCATGGAAGAACTAAGAGCAAAGTTTTACCTAGTTATTGTTTAACAGCAGAAGGAAAAAGAATTTATGAAACCGAGGAGGAGGGGTAGTATGACAGTAATGCAATATTCTAGTAAGTTTACAGAACTATCCAGGTTTGTCCCAGAGTTTGTGTCGTCTAAAAGACTTCAGTTGAGGAGATTTGAAGAGGTTTCAGATTCTATATCCATAATTAGCTACCTGGTCAACGAATCCATACCTACCAAGAGTTATATGAGCAAGCAGTTGAAGTGGAATGAGTGAAGACTGAGTTGAGGGCCTTGAACCCGATCAATAAGAAGAGAAGGTGGACCAAGCAGGGAGCTCCGAGCACGAGAGTAAACCAGAAGAAGCGTACTCCCACTCCTCCTAAGAGTCCTATTATAGGTCCAGCAGAGCACTGTTGGAAATGTGAAAGAACCAAGCACACCACTCCTAAATGTCCATTAATAAATGCATGTCGCGTGGTAGCTAGAAATATTTCATTGCTGCCTTTTCTTAAAGACCTAAGGCTGTAGACAAGGGTGTAGCAAAACCGTTGGGTCGACCTCGCCAAGGCCCCCACCTCCAAGGCCTGTAGCACTAGGAAGGGTGAATGTGAGGAGCAAGAAGGAAGCTGCCACATATAGTATAGTAGTTACTGGAACTCTCTTTTTGAATTTAAAGCCATTTTGTGTATTGTTTCATTCTGGTGTGACTCATGCATTTATATCTACCCGATTTGATATTTAATTTAACAATAAGAATATGAAGGTAGAAACAAATTATATAATCAACTTACCTAATGACTCTATAATTAAGTGTCCTATCTTTTACAAACATGTACCTACTGCTATTTATGGAGTCATGTTTCCTGGAAACTTGATTTAATTTGATTTATCAAACTTTAATATCATCTTGGGGATGAACTGATTGCATAGTTATGGAGTCAAAATTAATTATGATGACCTTAAGGTTATTTTGAGGGATAAAAAAGGGAGAGAAGTATGTTTTTATAGGCTAAGAAAGGAAAAACCTTGTCCTTAATTTCTGCTATGAAAACAAGTGGGCACTTGTATTAAGCATGTATTGGGTATCAACGTTATGCCATTGACAGTCAAGGAAGAAAAGGAAGAAAAAGTAGATGATATTCCTGTAGTTTTTGAATTTAGAGATGTTTTTCTTAAAGAGTTACCAAGTATACCCCCTCAAAGAGAAATCGATTTTGAGATTGAATTAGTCCCTACTGCCCAACCCATCTCTAAAGCCGTATATCATATGGCTTCAACAAAGCTTAGAGAACTAAAGATTCAATAAGATGAGATATCACAGAAGGGACCAAATGTGTCACCATCAGGTGCCCCAGTTTCATTTTTAAAGAAGGAGGATGGAACCTTGAGGTTGTGTAATGATTACACTGAGCTAAACAAGATCACCATCAAAAATAAATACTTTTTGCCCCGAATAAATGATTAATTTGATCAAGTACAAAAACCAAGTGATACGGAGTGAATTCTGAGGTTAGGCCTACTTTCACTGGTGAGGGTCTTAAACCAATTTGGTCCACTATTTACACTAGGTCAAGGACTAGGATGCCTTAGGTCAATATTAACATGGGGCCTTTAAAAATGTCCAAGTAGAATTAGGGAAGGTGGTTGGGCCATTAGTAGCCCTAAATACGAAGTTAACCACTTAATAATCCCAAAACCACCCCATTAGCTCATTTAATGTTTCTGGGTAGAATACTTCATTTCTAGCTAAAATTTGACCTGGCGAATCAGCACTAATTTCTACAAATGATATATGTATGGAAAGCCCTAATGTCTAGTTTCCAACAAGTCTTGAATGGAGCTCAAACACCAAGTATGGAGGAAGCTATGGGCTAAATACCAAGCAATGATCTGTCTAGGATTGGAAAATACGCAGTTCTGATTTTGGGCTTAATTGAAGAGGTTACGGCTGCAGTTTTGGAGATTAATTACTATGGGATATAGTGATTGTAATTATCTTAAGCATCTTAATTTATTTTTCTAGGATATTTTGTAAGCTTCCTATTGGCCCACTTGCTCCACTAATGCACAACTAATTCCCTCTAATTAGGTATTTACAGCCAAATTACCACCATGAAAATTCGGACTTGATGAATGATATGAGAGCTTGAAGCTTGGTTTTTCTCAAAATCTTTATCTCTCTAAGGAGGGTGGTGATTTGAGTTCACCCCTTTAACCTAATTCTTGGTGCTAAGGTTTTAGAGGTTTATAAGGTGGGTTGATTTAATCTATGTCAATTTTTAGCCTAGATATATCCTCTTTGATATATTTCTTACTCACATATTTTAAGTATAAGCATCTCCATTAGAGGTTTTCTTCTAACTAGGGATTGTCTATCTTTGTTCATCTTTGGAAAGATTAGTCTTCAACGTCCATTAGGCTCATCTGCATGAATTTCACACCTTTATTCGATAAAAAAAAATTCAATATGGATCAGCAGGAGTCTCTTCAAAGATTGATTTGTGGTATGGATACCATCAGCTTAGGATTAAACCTAAAGACATCTCAAAAGCAGCGTTTAGGACTAGGTATGGTCACTGTGAAGTCATGGTGATGTCGCTTGGAGTGACTAATGCCCCTGTGGCCTTTATGAATCTTATGAATAGAGTTTTTAGATCCTATTTAGACAAGTTTTTAGTGGTGTTTATAGATGACATCTTTGTATACTCCAAGGACAGGGATGAACACACTGCTCATTTGAGGACAGTGTTGCAGAACTTGAGAGCACACCAATTATTTGGCGAATTAAAGAAGTGTGCGTTCTACTTAGAACAAGTGATTTTTTTAGGACATGTAGTTTTAAAGGAGGGGATTAAGGTTGACCTTGAGAATGTGAAAGCAATTACAGAGTGGTCAAGGCCCACCAATGTCACTGAGATTATAAGCTTCTTGGGCTTAGCTGCTCATTTTCAAAGGTTTTTGAGGGATTTTTCAAAGATAGTATCTCCCCTTACTAATTTGTTGAAGAACGCTATTTAGTTTGAGTGGACAGAGAAGTATGAAAGCACATTTCATGAATTAAGGCAACAAACAGCTACCTCCCCCATCCTAACACCACCAATAGAAGGTAAGAAGTATACTATCTACAATGATGCATTAAAGAATGGGTTGGGATGCATTCTAATGTAAGAAGGTAAAGTGGTAGCTTATGCCTCATAATAGAGCAAGCCTTTTGAGAGAAGTTACCCTACCCATGACTTAGAAATAGCGGCTACGATCTCTACACTAAAATTTGGGAGACATTACGTGAATGAAGTATCCTGTAAGATTTATACTGTTCATCAAAGCTTAAAGTACATCTTCACTCAGAAAGAGCTCAACTTGAGACAAAGGCATTGGTTAGAATTGTTTAAACATTATGATTTGCAGATCCAATATCCCCAAGGAAAGGCAAATGTTGTGGAAGATGCCATAAGTAGGAAGTCACAACATAGCTTGAACGCTGTAGTGATTACTCAATTGAACCTCTTGAACGAGCTTGAGGACTTAGGTGTGCAATTGGTGTCACATGGCAAGCTTGATATAATAGTTGATTGACTCACTGAATATGTCCATTTTCTGCCAACTTGGGGTATAGTTATATGTCAATGAGATAATTCGATTGCATGAAATTCTAGCAGACATAGTGTCAAATAGAGAATAGAGATTTCAAGCCTGTTTTTGGCAAGCGCTTCAAAAAGCCTTTGGAACCAAATCAAATTTTAGCAGCTCTTATCATCTTAAGATAGATGGTCAAACTGAAAGAGTGAATCATATTCTAGAAGATTTGTTTACAGCTTGTGTAATAGAGTTCTGAGGGAAATGAAAAGGCGACTTACCTTTACTGGAATTTTCTTACAGCAATAGTTACCAGTTCACCATTAAAATGACTACATTTGAGGTTCTACATACAAGAAAATGTAGAACCCTTTTATACTGGAGTGACTTAGATGAAGCATTCACCTTGGGCCCAAAACTGATCCAAGAAACTCCTAAAACAAGAAGGAAGTTTCGGGAGCATATTCGGGTTGCCCAAAGCTAACAGAAAAGCTATGCTAACAAATGGAGGGGGCCTTTGGAGTTTCACATAGGTGATAAGGTTTTTCTAAGATTTTTACAAACCAAGGGTGCAGGGAGGTTTAGAATGCAAGGCAAATTAAGCCCTAGATATATTGGACCATATGAAGTTATTGCAAGGTTGAATCCCGTAGCTTCTAGACTAGATTTGCCTGTAGAACTAGAACACGTCCATAACATGTTACAACTCTTGAAGTACATTCCACATCCTGACCATGCTATCGTAACCGAGCCAATTGAAGTCACTGAGGATCTAGTGTATGAAGAGCGCCCAATCTAGATACTAGATCATAGGATTAAGCAGCTACATAACAAATAGATACCTTTAGTCAAAGTATTTTGCACAAATCATACCTCCTTAAAAGCCGCTTAGGAAACCGGGGAAGAAGCCGAAGCCAAGTACCCACACCTATTTAAGGTAATCTTGCATGTCTTGAAAATGTTCATAAGTTTCAAGGATGAAACTCTTTAAGGGAAGAAGACTACAATAGTCTGACCCTAAATCATATTTATTTATTTAACTAAGACACGTTATTAATTTTTTGTATTTATTTATCGCACTTTATCATTTCAGTTGGACAAAAATTCATTTTGGGCTCCATTTTGCAATTTGTGTTTTAATTATCGTAAACTTTTTAGGTGAATCGATAGTAGGCCCCAGTAAATATTATTAAGCGATAAATTATTTTCCATAACATCACAAAAATTTAATTTTGAGCTACGTAAAAATTTTATGGCAATGTAGTGCTATATATTTTTTTTCTTGAGCCAAATTGGTGGTCCAAAAAAGTTAGTGCAAGTGAATTACGCTAATTTCCATTACTTGTGCCAAATTATAATTAGTGAAGAGATACTTTTTGGATAGATAAGATCAGCCAAAATGAGCAAGAAAAGTCACCAAAAAAAATCTGTCGAAGCCAAGACAATTCTTCTTCTTCTTTTTCTCCTTCACCCATGGTTCTCCATTTCCCTCCCCTACTGTGTTGCCACTATGCTAGTACCCCATGTTGCCACTTCAGTCGGCTACTTTGGGCTGCCACATGCCGCACATCCCTAGCCACCATTAACACTACCTCCCATTACCCCCTCCTCTCAAAATCTAAGCTTAAAGTGAGGTAAAACGCTAACCCTTTTCTTGTTTAATTTTAGGTTCTTATGAATTATTTTATTGAGGATCATGTTATATTGATAAAAATGGGTGTTACTTTGTGTTTATTATGTGTTGATGAGTTTAGAAACATGTGAGAATTGGAATCATACATCATTATGCAAGCATGATGTTGAAAATCATGAACCTTGAGATTTTTGGATTTAATTTTGTGATCTTTAATATAAAGAGTGAGTTAAATGTTGTTGATGATGATTTTGGATATTATTATAGTAGATCGCTGTGTAAACTAGAGAAGGCCATGAACTAGGGTTTGTATACATGCATGGTCTTAATATAATTTTTTTGACTAAGGTTATTTGAATTGGTGGATATGCAATTAGTGAAGTATGGAAAAATCTCAAAAATGTATAAATGAAGGGATCGGAATGAATTTCGAGATAATGTATGTGTGGAAGCATTTTAGGTGAATTTATAAAGAAAAACAACGAAAAATATATGAGGCTGATTGTAGAGTGATTTTAGATGTTTTGTTATTGAGAGAAGTGAGTATTAGAGGGGAACACAGGTTTATAAACTTTAGAAAAGGAGATTAGCTTAGTTTAATGAGAGAAGAAAGAAACCATGAAACGTAGAAGTATTACTAAGAGTTTTGAATGATTATGACTGTTGCTAAGTAGTTTGATTGTGCTTAGAAACTTACTTGGGTTGGAAAACTAACCTCAATCGACATGTAAATGAAATCGAAGAAGTGGTAACAGTAATGACTTAAGAACAATGTTTATTGCGCCAAGCTAGTGTGATTAAAGCTATCTTGAACCTAACTACACTCCCCCTTGGCCTTAAACACTTATTATCCATCTCAGAAATATCAAAAACGCATATTCCATTTATAACCATCAAAACCTCTCAATTAGAACCTTAATTATTTTATTGTGGCCTGTTTTACTCCAAATTATTTTACCTTGAGTTAAATTACCTTAATTTGTTTGGTTTTGAATCATCTTAGTGTAACTTATATTATGTTGAATTGTTTGAGTTATGGATGCCATTTAATTAACAAATTTCTATTAAAGTTACGAATCATAAGAGTGAGTGTTTACTAACGTCTATCATTCCCCATTGTTGAGAAATATTATCATGTGCGATTGCATTTAAATAACCCCAGGTAGATCCATTGCCTATTTCTTTAAAAATCAGAATGTATTTATCCAAGTTATAACGTCTTTGTAAGTATATCAATGAAACAGTTCATTCAATGATTTATCACCTAATTAATGACCTCGTCGGTTATCATTTATAGGATGCTCGCCCTCAAGTTACCCACGTCGCCTCTGGCTAGGTCTCCCAGTCGGCTTGGCAGGTGTTCACCTATCCATAGGTCGTAACAGTTACTAGGGGTTTACTATCAGATAATAACTAACAATATAGTTTTGCATTCATCTCATTGACTGTTTTAAATTAAAATGAATTACAAAGCAGGCGCCCAACCAATTGTTTAGTGATCATTTGACAATATAGGAATGTTGAGCTTCAGCTCACATTTAAAAATGTTTGTTACATTCCATTTTAGGCAAATGCTTAGTGAATTGCCCTTATGCTAGCAAACCAACTGAAGAACATAAGTGAGCAAGGGAATTTGGATGGATCAGTAGTGATGTTAGTCCATGAATATTTTGGGGGCTACATTTTGAGATCTTCAGTTGATGCAGTTGTAAGCTTTCTGGAGAATTGCTCTATTATGGTGTGTAAGCCTTGTGGTAGTTATCGGTTGTTTGTATATGATTTTGGTAATGTTTGAGTGTCTATGGTTGTAATATATGCTTAGCTATGTTATATCTAGTGCACAAACTTAATGTCTTGTCCTTCTGGACGGTCGTAACACCCCAACCATTAGGTTTATTACTTGTAATTAAAGGAATAATTAAATAGAATACAAATAGCGAAACATGCGCATTGGGGTGTTACACCAAGAAAGACAAATTCGTCCACATATGTGTGAACATCAGAGATTTAAAAATGGCAACGACAAACGATGACTTTTCTTTACCCTATATCGATTTTCTAGTAGACAACATAGTGGAACATTGCCTATTATCATTCATGTACTGTTATGCTGGCATAACCAAATTAAATTGGTTAACCAGGATCAAGAAAAAACCATTTTGGTCATGTAATAGGGCACTGTTTGCTACAATGTGATGCCTTTCAACATAATAAACTCCAAGGCTCCCTATTGAAGTATAGTCCAAACCTTGCTCCCTGACATGATGCACAAAAGGATGGTGGTTTGTAGATGACATGATTATTAGGTCAAAGAGCTGCAAAGGACATGTCCCCACTCTTGGGGAATTGTTTGAAATGCTATGAAAGTGCAATATGTGCTTAAGCCCACAAAAGTTACTTTGTGGGTCACCTTAGGAAAGCTTTTAGGATACATTGCTAGTTAAAGAGGAAACGATGTCAGTCCATCTAAGATTAAGGGCGCCATCATCGAAATGTCGCCGCTGGCGACAAAACAAGAAAAATTTAAGGTTGCGTCGAGCATACGCAATTCACTGTTAATTTCTTCTCAAAACTGATAATGATCAGTAAAGCAATCCTCAAGAAGTTGAGGACAACTTCGCAAATAGAATGGGATGAGGCTTGCCAAAAGGCTTTCCATACAGTAAAAAGGTATTTGGCGAACCCACTAGCTCTACAACCACGAAAGGAGGATCTACCTTTGTTAATTGTTTAACAACTAAAACAATAATGGGAATGATGCTAGTACCATAAAATAAAGAAAACAAAACTCCTTACATTACTTGAGTAAGAAATTCCTCGATGAGAAGGTTTAGTATATCAAAATTAAGAAAACGTGCCGAGTCCTGAGATGGGTCCCCTCTTAGCTCAAATCGATTTGTAATCCATAGGAATCGATAGATTTGTAATTTCTAGCAAGTTTGGTTTCTTCGTTGGTGAGGAAGAGCGAATTCTGAAGGTTCTTCAAATGGCCACCTGATTTGTATTTTGGTATAATGGGGAGATCCCTCTCGTAAGGAACTCATCGCCAAAATTCCTCCATGACATCACAAAGTTCACGTCCCTTAAACTTGAAAATATGGAGCTCTTTATCACTAATACTTGGGCAGCAATGAAAAAGTTAATGTCCAAGGTAGAAGTGTACACAGAAAGTGGACTTATGCAAGCTTGAGGCACAATTTCCTGTACAGCTTCTACTCCTAAGCTATTTTTCCAAGACAAAAAAATGTCATCAATAAAGGCCAGGAGGAATTGGAGAGAATGCTCGTGTTGGGTGGTCGAAGGGGCCGGAAAATAATATAGAAGATACCCCAAATTGCTTTAAATTTAGTGAGCATTAGACCAAAAGCATAGCAGAACCTAGTTGGCATGAATTCTCTTACCGTTGTCAACCAATGACATCATTCAGGAGCAAACGACTGCCATTGGGACCCAAGTCATGCTGATAAGTCAGAAAAATTTTGGCTAATAGGATCCAGTTTCATTTTTTCCTTTTACGTGCAATATCTTGAGTTATTCACTTTTGAAATCCGAATTGCCATCCATATTTTTTAAAAAACCCTATCCAAGTAATAGAGATTTCATCTTTTTCTTATTTCATTCTTTATTTTGAATTTCTTTCTAAATCATCCTATTAGAAAACTCTGACATAAAATGGGGGAGGTATATGGAAATTTAAAAAATTTTTGTTTTCAAAAATTCTTTTTCCATTCTCTTTCTTTTTTTTTTTTATTCCGTAGTTTCTTTTCTTGGAATTTTTCTCAAAATTTTTTGGGCTCTCGTATTAGCACACTCAATTCACACCTAGTACTAGCCCTTCAATGTTGAGCAAAATTCTAATAATAAGTGCAAACACTTAAAGCATGAATGCTCCAACATTGAGCTAAATCAAGAAAATGTGAAAAATAATAGTCAATCAAAATATATCATATAAAAAAAAGCATACATTGTCCAAAGAAAAGAAAAGGCGAAACATAAAATGTCCAAATGTTCGAACAAGAAATCTATAAACAAGGGGGCATTCGCCTACTAATCTTGATCGTTGCCCTCATCTAATGGAGGCTCTTCTATGATCTAGACCCCATGTGGTGTAGGAAAACCGAAAGGAGCTAGAACGTAGCAAGTGACGGGCTACTAAGTACTACGAAATCTGAAATCAAAACACAAGATGTTAGGAAGTACCCACGTGCAAGCACCACGGGATTTAAAGCGATCAGGAAATGGTGGATGGCCAGGTCCTCTCTACATCTCCACGTTATAACTCAAGTTGAACTCATATCTTGGTAGCAACAGAGGTTGAGAAGAGGAGACTTCCTCACTCAACATTTCGTAAGGGGAAACATGTATACCCTAAGAAGGGGGAGGTCCTTACAGCAAGCGAAAGGACGCTAACTTTGTTGCTCTACCCTATGGGCTTTTTAGGTAGTACCCCTAAGGACAATGGCATCTAGGGGGAAGTCTTACGAGTCGTAAAAGCATGAGTTGCCACTACGCCTTGTCTTGAACAGCGGGGAAGAGGTTGTAAACGCAAGTAGGAGAAGCGTCCTTGTGGCGGCGTCTAGATAATCTCTGCGACATGCATTGGATTAGCAAAAAAAAGATGAAAATTAAACTTGAAAAATGTGAAGGAAATAAGGCAATCTAATAGTACCTCAAATGTATCATCCCCCCTACAATAGCAGCACCATTGCCTAATTTGAGGAATAATGGCTTTGAGAGTAGCAACTACTCTCCCCTGGATTAAACCAACTAAAGAAACTAGAAATAGTAAGCGAAAAAAATATGCAAAAGGAAAGAGTTAATGATAAGGAAAATAGCCTACCCTACCAATATGGGGAATGTTCTGTAACTCAGGGATGTGGCATCACTAACCTCCTCAATCCTCATAGATTGTTACACATCAAAGGCATCAGTGTAGTGCACCCTAACGCTAATCCCTGAGATATCGTCAAGGCTATGCAAACCATTATATAATAAGAATTTTGAAAAGAAAGCGAGGAAAATAAAAATGAGCAAAGTGGGTGCTTATATTTGGGGTAATAGCAGGCATTAGGTGCTCTTAACTAAACTAACCATTGTCTCTCTCTTCTAGGTCATAAACATAATCCTCCATATCTAAGCACTCAGTAATCTGCTCCAAGGAAAGGGAGAATGTGAACATTGTCCACATGTGTGATGGCTTCAGCCTCTCACGTGCCACGATGTCAGAGATAACTTGGTAGTTTATCGGCTTACCAAGGTAGCAAACGTACCCAAAAGGCCTATCAATGAGGACTATATCTACTAAGAGGGAGCCTGGACCTTACTAATGGAAGTAGGGATACTTTGGATATCCATGGAAAAATCTTAGATTGCATGAAACAAAATAAAAAGTCAGCACCTCATAAATTCAAGGGCGAATATGCTCGAATCACAAAGCGAAGGAAAGTATGTGTACGTTGTAGTGATTTGGCCATTTAAGGCGACTCTGAAAATGCTAATATCCTCCAGTGTAGGAGTACCACTTATACAATTGCTTCGGGTCCACTACATCATTAAAAGCACTCGTCTAGTGCCTATGATACCGGAAGTAATATTTGGAAAACACTATAGAAATCAAGGCTATAAAAGAAAAATAGAGGGAATTATAATGACACATCAAAATGTTTCAATGCTTAAAGAAAATAAACAAACAAAGCACACCATATTCACCTTCTAGGAACCCCCTACGGTCACCACAGGGAACGTCTTTCCATTGCACCTATAAGTTACCCTCATATAACTAAGGTGGGTAGTAAAACTGCGGTTCAATCATCAAAGTTGCCTATCGGGGCAATGTCCTATAGGTTTGTCATCCACTAAGGATGGCACCAGTTACCATTGTCATCAAAATTGGTGCAATAGAGCACATATGTTGTATGAAGGAAAAAGGCCTGCTCATAAGAGGAGCCATGGAAAGAACCCTTTAAGACCTCTTTGATTATGGAGTATTGGATAGTGTTAGACTTAAGTGGCCAGCTCTCGGTTGAAGGCCCGAACTACTTTACATGTCCTTGTCTCTCCAACCTTGAAGTTTATGTAGTACTTTAGCAGGTTCGAATCGAAGGGGACCCTACTTGACATATAGAAATCAGTGGGGGAAGTCGTGATCTCATGCAAGGGAAAGAAAAAGGTTTTGTTCGCGTCCCAAAACCTTTTTATCAAACCCTTGAGGAGGCAACAATAACTTGCCTTGCAAGCTGTTGGAAGAAACAGAACTAACCTGAATGCGGAAGTACACTGTCGGTAATAGTCCAAGATAATATAAGAATACCAAACAGCTACTAGAGTCGCTTCAATGTGCCACGTCCTAAACCCAAGAGCCCGACGGATGGTAGCGTGGTCGTGAGAGAAAATTAGGAGAATATGAGAGATGTAATATCAGTGTGTGTATTACTAACCCCCTAAGCATCCCTTATATAGTTTTGGGTGTGGCTAGGGTTGTTGCCCTAGGCAACATAAGTGGTCGTTGGGCGTAATCTTATTAGGCCCGACCAACGGCTTCCACTCGGCCATTTAAGCTGTAAAACACGTGTTCTCCATGTACCACAACTCCTCACACTTCATACCAGGAATAGGACGTGCGACCAAAAATAACCAGTAGTGTTATATTAAGTTACCACCCAATTAACATAACACTTTCACGAAATACGATACCCCAAAAATATCCCAAGACATCACCAGTGGCATCTCTAATCCCTTATGCCTCATATATCATATGATTATGTTCTCAACATAATCGCCCGGGCTGATATGGTGATAGTGGATATATTTTTCCTTAAACACTCATGAAATCTCATCTTAGCTTAATTGCTTTCCTAACGTGTTTTCGCTGAACCGTATACATCGTGGTTCTTGAGAATCACATTAAAGTAGCATCATTAAGCTTCGACTTAATATCATAGCTTTAAGTCACAGGGGTATCGTCCTTAGGGTCACATAGTGACAAGTGATATGGAATTCAATTGTCACCACACATATGGGTCCTCTTATAAACACACACAGTATGAGATGTGCGTCACGGCATAGCTCCCACTTAGCTGGGTTCGTCACTCTTTATGCCATGCGAATCATCAGTCTAGATTTTCACCCAAAAATCTAACCTGAGCCACTAGATCAACATACTGAATGTTGGTCTTGACACTCAAGATTCGGCTTTTAACGCTTCAATATGAAAACTTATTTCATACTCGACTCCCTCGAGTCTCATCTTAGTCTTACTAAGGCGACTATATTCATTCCACTCACACACTTCCAGTGTGAGTAATCAATATTGCACACCTAGTGCTAATATGATTCAGTCTCATCCGACCCGCTACTCAAGCGTCAGGGTGATTGCCTGTGTGACTAGGCCAAACAGAACCCTGTGACATTTCAATATGCCTAACGTACAATAATGACCATCTTGCCTATAAAAGAAACGTGTCCATCACGTAACAGAACATGTCTAGATACCAAACCTTATGAAATCCAAGACTCAACTATTGAGTTTTGGACACATCACTAGGAATGGGTTTAGTTAAGGGAACATAATCACCTTGTTAGTCTATATATATATATATATATATATATATATATATATATATACCCAATGGAAATGCTTTTTGTCTGTATGGTACAAGATACACAATCTACCTCCATAGCCGACATTGTTATGCAGTTGTGCTTCTTTGCTGCACCATGACATAGCTCTCCCACTCAGGGTGAAGACATGTCTTGAGGTTAACTTAGACTCATCCGAGTTACCACCCCAGTCAAGATTTGAGCATCCTCTCAGCTTGAGGCCTACTCCTTGATAGCAAAATGTTGAGCTATCAATACCACGAAGGTAGCATTTGATTCTCCTGATGACTTGTCAATCTGGAAGTCTTGGGTTAGTTTGATAACGACTTATCAAATTATCCGCAAAGCAATATCAAGTCATGTACATAACATGGCTTTCGTTAAGCTTACTATGATACTAGGGTTAAGGACATTGTTCATTATCTCTATTTTGTCATCTGTTTTAGAGTATTGAGCAAGACTCAAGGTTGAACCCTTCTCAACTGGAGTATCTATGGGTTAGGAATTATAAACCCAAAATCATTCCAAGGCATTTTTGATGTATGCTTCTTGGGACAGCTTTGGATTATTTCCACTCCCAGGACATAACTGGTTTCACCCATGTCCTTCGTTTCAAAGATAAGGAATGGCTACCTTTTAGTAGCTTTAATCATCTCCAAGTTGTTCCTAGTCAACGGTATGTCATCAATTCAACGCCCCAATAATACATAAATCATAGCTGCATTTACCTACTTAAGTTTAACCCAAAAAAAACCAATGAACGGGCGTTACCGCTGTCTGCAAGGACAAGCCTTCACTTGAATATGAAATTTTAGCCATAGAATCAAAGTTTATCCTCAAAGGGGCAATCACGTCCACGCAAGCCATTTAAGTACATACAGGAATGATGCGAACTTCCCAGGGTTACAATATCATACATAACTCAGTTTAATTATACAATTACAACATCAAAATACATGTTGCAATTCGGACATATATAGCTGGAACAACAAAGAGAAACACCATCATAAGACATGAAGGCATCTTAGCACTCTTAACACTTCTATCCGCCAATCCCATGGACGGTCCCGACTTATTTATCACCTTCAGCTTCCCTGCCCGCCTGAGAGCGGTTTACTGAACACTTTCTTAAAACAAAACATAAAAACATTTCGAACTATTAGCCAAAGCTCAGTACATGCATCCCTGTACTGATAAAGATTTATTGAGAAAGAAAATTATGAGGGCCCTCTTTGCAATTCATTTTGATTTTAAAATAGGGAATGAGATGTATATAAAGCTAAGTTGCCAATTATTATCTGATAGTGCACCCCTTAGTAACTGTTACGATCTATGTATAGGTGTACACCTGCCAAGCCGACTGGAAGACGTTGCCTGAAGCCGCGCGGGTAACTGGAGGGCAATGCCCTGTAACTGGTAACTGATGGGGTCACTACTTATGTGATAAATCACTGATTCAAATGATTCATTGATGTACTTAACAAAACAGCATAATTTCGATAAATACGTGCTGATTTTTAAAGATACAGTCAATGAACGTACCTGAGGTCTTTAAAAGTTAGTTCACATATTAAATAGATGTACTAGAATGGAGAGAATGAGAGATTAAGCCTTGATTCTGTTCAAAATCATTATAGGCATATGAGGTTGGAAATGAACTTATTTAGATAATGGATACCTTTAAATAAAATTAGCACAATGGATACCCTTAAATAGAAAAGGCTTATAAAGAATTTGTGTGAACCAGTTAATAGATTAAACTGATAACGTTAAATAAAGTATATAAATGCTAAGTTAAGGCACAGTAGTGAGTTTAGGTGGGTAAGGGTTTATGACGAGGGTGCGGAATGAATAATCCACAACTTATACTCCCGACCTCCAACTGAGACGTAAGACCCCAATATAAATAGATTAGGAAGTCCTCTAAAACTTTCCTGAAGGACACATAACACGATTCCTATGACAGGTTTCATAAAATGGGGTTAGAACAACAACATGTCAGGTTCCAGTGCTAAAAACAAACATTCTGCCCATTCTGCCCAGGTTTAGTAAAATAGCCATAACTTCCTCCACAAACCTCGGATTAAGGCGATTCAAGATTCATTTTAAAGATAACATCCAGACCTATCTACCTAACAAAAATCAGAATTTTTATCTTGGCCAATCATTACCAGTTTTGTTTCAACGTTTCTCCTATTTTTCTGAAAATTTCAGCAGCACTGTTTTAGTTGTTCCTTCACTTTTTTAACACCAAACCTAAACTCAAACTCTTTCTTAAGAGTGTATAACAAACATTGGTACATCCCAACCTCATAGAACATCACCATGCATAATTTCTCTTCATATTCGTATCAAGTAAAACTCCTGTTTTAGTCACATAAACCCACACACCTCAAATTTAACATTAGTTGGTCCAAATCTTGCATTTTGGACAAACCCTACCTTTGGGTCACTTCGAACTCACTCCCAACTTTTCCAAAACACCATAAACAACATACCAACTTCAATATATCAAAATATAAGCAAGGACAAGGATAAAACATGCAATAAACATCACATAAACAAGAAGCTTTGCATGTCCAAGATGAAACCCTAACCCTAGCCTCATCCAATCTCAACTGCAGCATAATCCATCAACAAAAAGATTCTTAATACCATAAAAACAACATAATCCATCACTAAAACAACCAAAATAAGCAACAAAACCAACAAGATCAAGAATCAAGAACAAAAATCAGCATAGGGGTGAAAATAACACTCACTTTGAGCTTGAAAATGAGCTAGTTATGGTCCTTGATGCTTATGGAAGTGAAAGAGATGTTTGGAGTTGGTGAGTGGGGGTTGTTTTGTGGGGTTTTGGTGGTGGAATGGTGGTGGAATGGTGGCTACTGTGTAGAGAGAGAAAGAGGAGAGGCAAGAGCGAGAAAGTCTCTTGAACACTTGGTGTAAAATGAAGATAAAAAGCAACTTTTAAATTTTTATATTCACTTTATTACTTGGCTGCAAATAAGGGTAGAAAACTCAATATTATCAAGCTTGATTAAGAGGGTTTAGCTAAATAAATGAGGATCAAGTCTTGTTGCATCGCAAACGGCCCTAAACGGGCTTGGGTTTAGCGAAAAACTGAAACCGAGTGCGTTTGCAAAAATTTTTATTTTTATTTTTTCTCCAAAGTTTGAGATAAATGGTTGTGGTGCGTTGAAAAAGAATTCTAAACATTAAATTTATAATTATCAAGGCCTAACTCAATTTCCAAATTTGACTAAAATAAAACCCCGAATTGCAAAGTGAGGGCCTGTCTGGAATGTCCATTGGAATCATAAAAGAAATGAGGTAAAGGAAATGATATTAATCCCATGGATTAATGAAATGAAATTAATAAGCATAATTTAGGGTCGGACTATTACAGTCTTCCCCCCTTAAGAAGTTTCGTCCTCGAAACTGATGAACATAACCATAACAAACAGGGTTACCTCGAATAAATGTGGGTATTTGGCTTTCATTGCCTCCTCGGTCTCCCAAGTAGCTTCTTGGGAGGTATGGTTCGTCCAGAGTACTTTAACCAAAGGTATCTGCTTGTTGTGTAGCTGTTTGATCCTGCGATCTAGTATTTGAATAGGACGCTCTTCGTATACTAGATCTTCAGCGATATCGATAGGTTCAGATACAATGGTATGGTTTGGATCGGGAATATATTTTCGAAGCTGAGAGATATGAAACACGTTATGGACATGCTCAAGTTCGGCAGGAAATTCTAGGCGATAAGCGATAGGATTCAACCTTTCAACGATTTCATAAGGTCCAATGTACCTTGGACTCAATTTGCCCCGTACTCCGAACCTCTTCACACCTTTAGTTGGTGAAACTTTTAGAAAAACTTTATCACCAACTTGAAACTCTAGAGGCTTTCTTCTTTTGCCTGCATAACTTTTCTATCGACTTTGGGCAACCCTAATATACTCCTGAATCTTTCTTATTGTCTCAGTAGTCTCTTGGATCATCTCAGGACCTATAATCAGTGCCTCATCCAAATCACTCCAGCACAACGGGGTTCTACATTTTCTCCCGTACAGAGCCTTAAATGGGGCCATTTTGATGGTGGATTGATAACGGTTGTTATAAGAGAATTCCACCAAACGTAAATCATCTTCCCATTTCCCTTGGAACTCCAATTCACAAGCTCTCAACATGTCCTCCAAAATTTGATTAACCCTTTCAGTTTGTCCATCTGTCTCTGGGTGATAGGAGCTACTAAAGTTTAGTTTGGTTCCAAAGGTCTTTTGAAGTGCTTGCCAGAAGCGCTCTTGGAATCGTTGATCCCTATCTGAGACTATGTCTAGAGGGATCCCATATAGACGGACTATCTCCTTCACATACAGTTGGGCTAGTCTTTCTATTCCCCAAGTATCCTTAATTGGCAGGAAATGAGCCGACTTTGTGAGTCGATCAACTATGACCCATATAGCATTCTTCTTCGAGGCAGAAAGGGGTAAACCCATAACAAAGTCCATTGAGATTGAATCCCACTTCCAAGTGAGAATTTCTAAGGGTCGTAGTTCACCCACAGGGCCCTGATGCTCTACTTTAACTTTCTGGCAGATTAGACACTTGTTCACATATTCTGCAACATCTTTCTTCATATTATTCCACCAAAAATATTGTCTCAAATCTCTGCACATCTGTGTGCCTCCTAGATGCACTGAATAACGAGTGTTGTGAGCCTCTTCCAAGATTTGCTTTCTTACCTCCCCATTTTTGGGCACACATAGACGATTCTGGAACTGTAAAGTCCCATCCTCGTGTATTACAAAACCCGGAGACTTCCCTTTTTCTAAATTTTGCCTTATGCTTTGGAGTTCGGGATCACTTTCCTGAGTCAGTCCAATTTCTTCCACCAGGGACGACTGAACCGTAAGTGCTGATAATTGAGCATTCAATTGCCCATGAAATACTAATTGAATCCCAAAGTCCTCAAGTTCTCTCAAGAGGTTCAATTGAGTAATCACCACAGTGTTTGAGCTATGTTGCGCCTTCCTACTCAAGGCATCCGCCACCACATTTGCTTTACCAGGGTGGTATTGAATCTGCGAATCATAATCTTTAAGTAACTGAAGCCAACGTCGTTGCCTCAAATTGAGCTCCTTTTGGGTGAAGATATACTTTAAACATTGATGATCAATATAGATCTTACACGGTACCCCATATAAATAATGCCTCCAAATTTTCAAGGCAAAGACCACAGCTGCTAGTTTCAGGTCATGGGTGGGATAGTTTTTCTCGTATGGCTGGAGTTGTCGAGAGGCATAAGCCACTACTTTGTCCTCTTGCATCAGTACGCACCCTAGACCGTTCTTCGATGCATCACTATAAACTGTATACTCCTTCCCTTCCATTGGTAACGTGAGAATTGGGGCGGTAGTTTGTCGCTACCTTAGCTCTTAAAAAGCTTTCTCACATCTTTCAGTCCACTCGAACTTATTCACCTTCTTCAGTAGATTGGTCAGTGGTGAAGCGATTTTTTAAAAGTCCTGGACGAACCTTCGATAATAGCCTGCAAAACCCAAAAAACTTCTAATTTCAGTGACATTTGTAGGCCTTGGCCATTCTATGATTGCTTTCACCTTTTTGGGGTCAACTGTAATTTTCTCTTTGGTAATCACATGCCCCAAAAATACCACTTCCTCCAGCCAAAATTCACATTTCTTTAATTTGCCATAGAGTTGATGCTCCCTCAAGGTTTGCAGTACTGTTCGAAATTGGTCAGTATGTCCCTCCTTATCCTTAGAATATATAAGGACGTCATCTATGAACACCACTACAAACTTGCCTAAATAAGGTCTGAAAACCCTGTTCATAAGCTCCATGAAGGCTGCAGGAGCATTAGTGAGAACAAAAGGCATCACTGTGAACTCATAGTGACCATACCTGGTTCTAAATGTTGTCTTAGGAATGTCATCAGGTTTAATCCTAAGTTGATGGCACCTTGACCTCAAATCAATCTTAGAGAACACTCCTGCCCCTTGTAATTGATCAAACAAATCATCTATTCGTGGCAGAGGGTACTTGTTCCTGATGGTAATCTTGTTCAACTCCCCATAATCAATACATAGCCTCAAGGTTCCGTCCTTCTTCTTAACAAACAGCACTGGAGCACCCCATGGTGACACACTTGGCCTAATAAAGCCCTTTTGTAACAGTTCATCTAATTGAAGCTTTAATTCTTTAAGCTCAATTGGGGCCATACGATATGGGGCTTTAGAAATAGGTTGGGCTCCAGGAATTAATTCGATCCTAAAATCAATTTCCCTCTGCGGGGGTAGTTCTAGCAATTCTTCCGGGAAAACATCTTCAAATTCACAAACCACAGGTATATTCTCTACTTCCTCTTCTTTTGTTGGGTTGCTAATAGCATAACACCAATATCCAATACATCCTTGAGATAACAGCTTACTTGCTTTCATAGTAGAAATCAAAGGACAAGAGTTTGCCTCTCTCTGCCCACAAAAACACACTTTTCTCCCTTTTTCATCTTTCAGGATAACCTTAAGATCTTCACAATCGATTCGAGCTTCATAAGAAAGCAACCAATTCATCCCCAAAATGATATCAAAATCAGACAAGTCAAATTGAATCAAATCAACAGGGAAGGTGGTTTCACCAATGGTGATGGGGACAAGTTGAAAAGAGAGGGGGCACTCAATCACATAATTATTAGGTAGCTTGATTCTATAATTGGTTGCCATCCTCCTATTCTCAAGGCCCAATTGTTTAGCTGATCGGGTAGATATAAACGAATGAGTGGCACCCGAATCAAATAATACGCAAAATGGCTTTGAATTTAAAAAGAGAGTTCCAGTGACTACCGTACCAGAGGTAGCAGCTTCCTTTTTGTTCATCACAAATGCCCTTCCTGTAACTATAGGCCTTGAAGGTGGAGGTCCCTGGTGGAGCGAGGCCAAGGGTTTCACTGCGCCCTTATCTACAGCTTTTAATCGTCGGGGGCATGCAGCGATAAGATGTTCAGGACTTCCACACCACATGCATTTGTTGGTGCCGACGCGGCATTCAGGAGTGGTATGATTTGTTCTTCCACATTTCGCACAAGGTGCTGTTGAGCCTGCAGGAGGACTCTTGGAGGGAACATGAGTAGGTTTCTTCTGGTTCTGATGGTTCTGGTTCACACTCTCACTTAGAGTCCCCCGCTGAAACCCCTTTCTCTTGTGGTTGATTGGATTCAGTGTCCTCAACTCAGTCTTCACTCTTTCCACTTCGGCTGCTCGCTCGTATAGTTTCGATAAGTTAGGATTGGTTGTCCAGCTAACTGATTTCGAATATAGAGGACCAAACCTTCCTCAAACATTCTCATCTTTAACCTTTCAGATGACACTAATTAAGGGACAAACCTAGATAGTTCGGTGAACTTACTAGCATACTGCATCACCGACATGCTACCGCTCATTTTTAATTCCATAAATTCTTTCTCCTTTTGCCTTTGCACCACAGCTGGGTAAAATTTCGCCCTCAGCTCTGCTAAGAATTTATTCCATGTGAATTCAGGCCCTTCGAACTTATCCTTCACTATATTCCACCAAATGTCAGCTTCACCTGACAAATAATATGTCCCAGTGTTCATTTTATTTTCCTCTGGTACCTCAACTACTGTAAAAATTTTCTCCATTCCCCTTATCCATTCCTCCAATACCACGGGATCATACGACCCATTGTAAACTTTAGGGTTGCACCGTGCTACCCTATCAGCCAATTTATCCTCCTTGGGAGGGGTTTCCGTAGGCACCTGGGGAATCCGTTTCATCAATTCAGCAACTAAGGTTGGCCAGTAACTCGGGTTGCCTAAGTTGCTAGCTAACTCAGAGAGTGACAGTGGCATGTCACCATGTGGTGGCCCCTAACACGAGGCTTGATCACCCGATCCCTGGCCTTGCTCCGAATGGTCCTCTACGTGCACCTCATTGTCGTTTTGCATTGTCTGAGACATTCTGATCAGACATTAAATAAAACAATTCAGACACTGGGACCCCAGACAAATAAGATAAACATGCCCAATAAGTACATAGGAGATGGATCAAAGAACATTTCATAACTCAAGGCGCCATCATTTCATTTCATAACTGCTTACTTACATACATAGTTGTTGATTTATATACATGAATAACAAAAGCATATAACACCTACAAGCCTAGTTCTTACTCCTAAACACTAAACACTAAACACTAAATAGCACCTAGACACTAGATCCGTCACATGACCAAAAAGAGTTACGGATCATGTCATCATGGTCAAAGAGGATTGGACTAACTATATACAGTGTCGGATGCCCCCAAAATATCACCATCCAATCCAACCATTCCATATCTACATATAGAGGGCTCAAAATAAAAACCACTACACTGACCCTTAGAATCACCTAACGATCCCTAGATGGATCGTAATCTGGGTCAGAATCATCGTCAGGTTCTTCACCTGAATCAAAACTGCTCGTAGATGCCTCTGACTCGGCATCATCGACTTCCTGTTGAACTTGTGGATCATGTTCCACATCTAAGTCCACCATCAACTCGTCCGCCTCTTGCTCCCCATGTTGCTCTATCCCCATCTCATCACTGTCTTGATCCCCCTCGGGATCCTTTTCTGGGTCGTCCTCCTCTGGATCGTCCTCCTCCCCCTGGGGATCCTCATCCCCAGAACTAGAACTAATCACCACTAAGTCTGGGGTGTCAGGGATGTCTATTACCACATAGACCTCCCCAGAGCTCTCAGGCATCAGTGGAGTGCCTGGTGCAGGTGGAATGGGTGGCTCCTGTGCTGGTACTGGGGCTACAGGTGGGGGATGGACCTGATGGAGGGGAAAGACGTGCTGAAGAGTTTCCATAGTAATTCCCCTTAATTCAAAATCCTTTCTCAACAACAACTCTGTAGTGAGAGTCATCCAAGCCCCCTGGGCCTAAAACCTAAGCCCGTCTATGCTTGGGTTCCCTATCATCATGAAGTCGTAATAACGTTGCCTGAACTCTACCGACGAGCCAACTGGGGGTAAGGACCCCAGTAGTCTATGTGCACGGACCGTAATACTGTGGAACTCAGAGTAGGGGTCCTATGCGTGTGCCTCCATACTAATATGTAGCAATGCAATGTGAGCTATCATTGATCCGCCCGACAACATGTTAACACCATAGGGATCCATCTAACAAAGAAAACACATACGTGAGAGGCAGACATAACCATAGCCATCCATAAATAAGGAACATGCAAATAAAAGCAACTTGCATTCTCCTAATATCACCCTAGCAATATGTGATAGCCCCTCCTAGCAACCACTCTCACCCTGTTGCTTCTAGCTGTACCTTCCTCAAGAAAAAGTCAACCTGGCTCTGATACCAAATCTGTAATGCCCCAATAATACATAAATCATAGCTGCATTTACCTACCTAAGCTTAACCCCCAAAAAAACCAATGAACGGGGGTTACCGCCGTCTGCAAGGACGAGGCTTCGCTTGAATATGAAATTTTAGCCATAGAATCAAAGTTTATCCTCAAAGGGGCAATCACGACCACACAAGCCATTTAAGTACATACAAGAATGATGCGAACTTCCCAGGGTTACATCATCATACATAACTCAGTTTAATTATACAATTATAATATCAAAATACATGTTGCAGTTCGAACATATATAGCTGGAACACCAAAAAGAAACACCATCATAAGACATGAAGGCATCTTAGCACTCTTAACACTTCTATCCGCCAATCTCATGGACGGTCCGGACTTATTTATCACTTTCAGCTTCTGTGCCCGCCTGGGAGCGGTTTACTGAACACTTTCCTAAAACAAAACATAAAAACATTTCGAACTGTGAGCCAAAGCTCAGTACATGCATCCCTGTACTGATAAAGATTTATTGAGAAAGAAAATTATGAGGGCCCTCTTTGCAATTCATTTTGATTTTAAAACAGGGAATTAGATGTATATAAAGTTAAGTTGCCAATTATCATCTGATAGTACACCCCTTAGTAACTCTTACGATCTATGTATAGGTGTACACCTGCCAAGCCGACAGGAAAACCTGGCCCGAAGTCACGCGGGTAACTGGAGGGCAATGCCCTGTAACTGGCAACTGATGGGGTCACTACTTATGTGATAAATCACTTATTCAAATGAGTCATTGATGTACTTACCAAAACAGTATAATTTCGATAAATACATGCTGATTTCTAAAGATACAGTCAATGAACGTACCTGGGGTCTTTAAAAGTTAGTTCACAGATTAAATAGATGTACTAGAATGGAGAGAATGAGAGTTTAGGCCTTGATTCTGTTCAAAATCATTATAGGCATATGAGGTTAGAAATGAACTTATTTAGATAATGGATACCTTTAAATAAAATTAGCACAATGGATACCCTTAAATAGAAAAGGCTTATAAAGAATTTGTGTGAACCAATTAATAGATTAAACTGATAAAGTTAAATAAAGTATATAAATGCTAAGTTAAGGCACGGTAGTGAGTTTAGGGGGGTAAGGGCTTATGACTAGGGTACGGAATGAATAATCCACAACTTATACTCCCGGCCTCCAACTGAGACGTGAGACCGCAATATAAATAGCTTAGGAAGTCCTCTAAAACTTTCCTGAAGGACACATAATAAGATTCCTACGACAGGTTCCATAAAATGGGGTTAGAACAAATACATGTCAGGTTTCAGTGCTGAAAACAAACATTCTACCCACTCTGCCCAGGTTCAGTAAAATAGCCATAACTTCCTCCACAGACCTCGGATTAAGGCGATTCAAGAGTCATTTAAAAGCTAACATCTAGACCTACCTACCCGCCAAACATAAGAATTTTTGGCATGTCCAATCATTACCAGTTTTGTTTCAAAGTTTGTCCTGTTTTTCTGAAAATTTCAGCAGCACTGTTTTAGTTGTTCCTTCACTTTTTTAACACCAAACCTCAACTCAAACTCTTTCTTAAGAGTGTATAACAAACTTTGGTACATCCCAACCTCATAGAACATCACCATACATAATTTCTCTTCATATTCATATCAAGTAAAACTCCTTTTTCGGTCACATAAACCCACACACCTCAAATTTAACATTAGTTGGTCCAAATCTTGCATTTTGGACAAACCCTAGCTTCGGGTCACTTTTAACTCACTCCCAACATTTCCAAAACACCATAAACAACATAAAAACTTCAATATTTCAAAAGATAAGCAAGGACAAGGATAAAACATGCAATAAACATCACTTGAACAAGAAGCTTTGCATGACCAAGATGAAACCCTAACCCTAGCCTCATCCAATCTCAACTCCACCATAATCCATCAACAAAAAGATTCTTCATACCCTAAAAACAACATAATACATCACTAAAACAACCAAAATAAGCAACAAAACCAACAAGATCAAGAATCAAAAACAAAAATCAACATAGGGGTGAAAATAACACTCACTTTGGGCTTCAAAATGAGCTAGTTATGGTCCTTGATGCTTATGAAAGTGAAAGAGATGTTTGGGGGTGGTGAGTGTGGGTTGTTTTGTGGGGTTTTGGTGGTGGAAAGGTGGTGGAATGGTGGCGGCCGTGTAGAGAGAGAAAGAGGAGAGGGAAGAGAGAGAAAGTATCTTGAACACTTGGTGTGAAATGAAGATAAAAAGCAACTTTTTAATTTTTATACTCACTTTATTACTTGGCTGCAAATAAGGGTAGAAAAGTCAATATTATCAAGCTTGATTAAGGCTTAATTAAGAGGGTTTAGCTAAATAAATGAGGATCAAGTCTTGTTGCATCGCAAACGGCCCTAAACGGGCTCGAGTTTAGCGAAAAACTGAAACCGAGTGCGTTTGCAAAAAATTTTATTTTTATTTTTTTTCGAAATTTTGAGATAAATGGTTGTGGTGCGTTGAAAAAGAATTCGAAACATTAAATTCATAATTATCAAGGCCTAACTCGATTTTCAAATTTGACTAAAACAAAACCCCGAATTACAAAGTGAGGGCCTATCTGGAATGTCCATTGGAATCATAAAATAAATGAGGTAAAGGAAATGATATTAATCCCATGGATTAATGAAATGAAATTAATAAGCATAATTTGGGGTCGGACTATTACAATCAACGTGAGGAACACAATCCCCATGTTGATCTTTTGACATACACAAAGGCCTTCTGAAACCGTAGATAAGCCAAGATGGCTTTATGGAATCTAGAGTGCCAAGAACCATAAGATTGCTTAAGATCACATATGGACCTTGTAGAACGACACACATTGTCCTCTTAGCCCTTTGATACAAAATCAATGGGTTAGTTCATATAAATCTCTTTTTCAAGATCACCATTGAGAAAGGCAACCTTTACGTCCATTTCAAACAACTCAAAGTCCGAATGGGCAACCAGGACTAGGAGTATTTGGGCTTGAACTTATCAATTGAACTATCCACTTGATGTTTTATCTTGAAGACTTACATCGGGGTGGAATTTTAACGAGTTCTCAAAACCTTGTCAGTGAGTCCATCTCATCCCTTATAGCATCCAATCACTCTTTGTAATTTGGTGAACCAACCGCCTCTTCATAAGAGGTTGATCCCTCAACTCCCAAGGGAGTGCATAGGAATATTTCCTCTTCGATTTGAAAATATCGTCGAAGAATTCTTCCACGCTTAGTCCTTGGGATCTTGGGACCTTCATTATTTGTCTGCCTCGGTGAAAAATCCCTCCCCCTCTCTCTAAGAGGTATGGGACCAGGAGTTTCTCCCCCTTTCCCTAAGAGATATAGAACCCTGACTATGGAGAGAAGATTACCCCCACTATCCATTGGAGATGGGATCCTGAACATGGGGATTAACTGCATGTTCAGGAATAACTCTCCTCAATAGGAGAAGATTACTCCCACTATCCATTAGAGATGGGATCCTGAACATGGGGACTAACTGCATGTTCAAGAATAACTCTGCTCAACATTTGGAGATTGAGGACGAATCTCATTCTCCTTGACAGACAAACCTTTACCACTCTTACCAAGTAAGGAATGTGTACCATCCTCAGTGACTTAGTGAGAATTCAAATCCTCCCCTTTATCGAGAGGTGGTTGAAGGTCTTGTTGTAACGCATACAAATTGAGGGCCTTTTATATTTCACCAAATGCTAAGAAACTCATCCTTAAGAAAATCAACATTGCTAGATTTTGTTTCACGAAGAAAATATTCATGATCTCGATTGGTTCAAAGAGTTTTAATATTTCGCGCCAATTGAGTCCTACTACCGCTATAAAGTATATGAACGTATCGAGTACTTAATAACGGTGGGATCATAGGTACATATACCTATATCATGAATATATGTAGCTCCATGATATGCTTTCATATTCATGGACCTGCAGATGTCTAAAGTGAACGAATGCTAAGGGATTTGATGTACTCGAAATCTTACAAAAAAGATTTCCTATTGCTTTACTAGCTAGGCATAACTCGCATTCTGCAACTTAAGCCCAGTGAGTTGGTCTTAAAAGGCCATCTTTAGCTAGTTAACTCTATCTTGACCCTTATGGTCAAAACGAGCACGTCTAAAATATATTCAAAAATGAGACGAGGATGGAAGATGTTCTATTTCGTCCATTGAAAACAACTTTTAGTGTGACATGGCCAAACAAATCACCATGTCATATGATGTCTAAGACATCTAGATGAAAATTAAAGAAAACTAACCTTAGGGACATAATACATAAGGAAACATCGCACCTCAGTTGCATAGAGAGCATCGGGAAGAGACAACGTAGTCCCTTCAAGGAGCCTCGAATGATTTGTCCTTAATTCAAGAACATCTTTTCTATTGTCGTTACCTAAAATGACAATTTGTGAACCCACTTTGTTGTGGTGAAAGTTCACAAGGATTAACTCGTTCCTAAACTATGCGCTTGGTTGCTCCCGTATATGTGATCCACTAAGGATCCCAGTTAGCAACAAATGCTTGGGAGCACACACATTATCCATAAGGGGCTGTGGAAGGAGGTACCTTAATCGACTTAAGGCAATCCTAAGCATAAGATACCTAATTTCCACAATCATAGCACTCACACGTGCTATATGCTTCTCTTTATTTCCTTAGCCTTTTTCCCTTTCCTAATACCATTCTTAGGTCCAGAACCTTATGAGGGAATGGATTCGGACAAACCTGATGCTAAGCTAATCCCACTCGTACTCAACAGTGGGGTGACTTTTAATTCCCCCACTAGATCGACATTAATGTTATTCCCCCACTAGATACTATTCACTAACAGTACCATCTTTGTCATCCTATGAGACCTAGAACCTAATGAGTGTCCTAACATTTCACGTTCATTCAAAAGAAACTGAATCTTCTGACATTATGTATCATAGTCAGCGCTATCAAGTTCTCTTATTGGTAAACAAATTACCAACCTTATTTTAATTGTTATAGCTAAAAGGTATATATTCTGTAAAGTGGACATTAGGCATATTTTCAAATAAATAAATTATCAAAAAACTCCACTATCCATGTTGCATGATTGAAAACTTCGTTAAGCTCATAATCATCTCATACAAGCATGAATTAGAAGTTTTTATAACTTATTTATTACAATTTTCCCTAAAACGTCATTTATGGAGAATATTATGGTTAAACAAATTAACATTTCAGATATATCACAAAGATATCCAACTTAATGTAAACCAAATTTACATGAAGTTATCTCATTATTTGTAACTACTAATACGTCGTTCAGAACTCTATCAATGACATAACAAACATAAAATTCAAATTATTATATAAAACACATTCATATAATAAAATGAATCTATAATGCTAAACATATTTGAATAATAGCATCTTACAAAAGAATTTCATAAAATTCCCAAAATAGCAATATATAAAACACATTTATATAATTATATGAAACTTATTCAAATGTTACTTGCAAATTATAAACACATTAATAATATTACGAATTTAAATTTCATGAAACCAATTCAAAAAATACTGGTAAATTATATAATTAGCAGGTAACATGAAGCGAATCCACATTCATTAATTTGGGCAAGAAAAAAGTGCTAAAACAATTAGCAAATTTACTACATCTCATACAGTTCGCACTTATAAAAGACATTTATATAACGCTGCTAATTAGTGGCTGACATGAAACCTATTCATGTATCGAATGCAACATACTTTGTAACATAAAGTATATCCAAATATTAATCACAATTAATCATAAATAGAACAAATCTATATAATATTAAAATTTGGATGAAACAAGTTCATAATAAAGCTCGCAAACCATATAAAATGTATTCATATAATATTGCAAATTTAAATTTCATGAAACAAATTCATAAAATAATCAAATATACTAGACTTTCAAAATAATAGCATGAAACTTGTTCATGTAAAACTTAATGAATCATTTGTTAACTACAACAATGACAGAACAATTAACTAATTTATAATTGCTCATGTTTTGCATAAAATTATTAAATCATGAAACATATTCATGTGACGGGATATTATATAAAACATTTTTATATAATATAACTTATGAAACATATTCATTTACCAACCAAAGGAATCTTGATATCACATAGATATTTATTGAGTTCGAGTCAAACAAATTTACGTCATACACACTAATTATATATATGAAACGAATTCATATAATTTCAACCCAATTGATCGATAACAAGTTACTCGGCATGAAAATTTCAAGTCGACACATATATAACACGAATTTATATACGACATTAAACATATTAATGTTTTGTAACGAATTCACACATTCAGGATTAAAACTAATTCGAAACCTTAACTCAACGAATGAATTAAATACATGAAACTTTATGAACTTGAATATCATTGTAATTCAATTAAAATCATATTGTGACTAATGATAATAATTAAATAATAATGGCTGAAAAATAATTCGACCCAAAATAGTTGAAAATAGTCTGACCCACATCATTGAAATATGACAAGAAGCAAACCGGCCTAAAAAGAAAAACGGTTCAAAACCAAAACTTGGGCCAAAAAATCGGCCCACTGAAACGGGCCTTCCCTTTTCTTTTCATTTCATGACTCAGCCCAAATAAGGGGGGATTTTAAGGGCCTAAGACCGAGCCCTCTCTCTCCCCTCTTAGCCACTCGAGCTCTCTCTCCTCTTGGTGTTTCTCTGCCTGTTGCTTTGAATTCTCTCTACTCTCTTCGACCTCTCTGCCCATATTTATCTCTGTGGCTCTGGAACTCTCTCGACACCATAGCCAGGAGCACAAAGCTCCTTTCAGGGCACTGGTTGTCGTAACCACGGCAGCCACCACCGCCGTTGTCGATTTTTGCAAAAAAAAATACCCAAATGATGCAAAAACCACCACCGACCCCCTTGAGCCTTGATCTACGCTAATTCGGTGAGAACTAAGGGTACTATGGTGTACATCAGCCTAATCCGAGGCTGAGAAAGACGCCCACGCGCGAAACACGCCACTGAGGCAGTGGCGCGTGGTCTCACGCGCCTCCTGAAACGGTGTTTTTCGGCTTCTTTTGCTCAAGGTTGCGTTGATCAACGATGAGAAGGGGCTTTGGGAGGAAGAAGATCGCGAAACGACCTTCGTCGGCGACGCGTGATGGTCACGCGCCACCCCTCCGCGGTGTTTTCTGATGGGTATGGTTCGAGCTCCTCTATTTCCGTTTCCGACCTTTTTTTTGTGTGTGTGTGTGTTGAGCAATTGACGGATTTAGTGAATACCACCGAGGCCTCGTTGGATCCGCCACCATCATTGCCACAAAGGCATGGGTGGTGGAGACAGTTTGGTGGTAGACCACCGAGGTCTTTGTTGCCGCCATCATCTCGGTGGGAAAGTTCTGTGAGGGTTAGGGTTTTAGAGTCATGGGGCAGAGAGTTGTGAGGGCTACAGTTTCGGGTTCTTCCCATCTTCCTGTCTCCCCCCCCCCCTTTTTGATTTTTTTGATTTGGTTATTTTACCCTGATTAGGGGGAAACTATGCCACTGATTTGAACATTAGTTGCACACAGCTTTGAACATGGTAGCATAATTCTAAACAACAATTAATCGAGTCTGTCATTCAAAATCAAGACTGAAACATGCTTGTATCGGACGAACTAATCAGAAAGGTTCAATCTTTGGCCAAAACAACATGCTTGGCAGAATCATGTCACATGTAATTAATTTAGGGCATAGTTGCAGGAATGAATCTAGACATGCCAAGGCTACCATTAATTTACCTATACTCAAGATCTTTAAATTGGTTCTTGGCATTAGAATTACTTAAACATGCTACTAGAACCGTAGGGTTGCATAATTAAAAAAAATGAAGCAATTAATCGCATAAACAAGCATGTCTTTTAATAAGTTAGGTTTGATAGATTATCAACCAATCAATCGGGACTAATCCAAACAGTTTTGGCTCTAATACCACTGTTGGAAGAAATAGGACTAACCTGAATGCGGAAGTACACTGTCGGTAATAGTCCACGATAATATAAGAATACCAAGCGACTACTAGAGTCGCTTTAATGTGCCACGTCCTAAACCCAAGAGCCCGACGGATGGTGGCTCGGTCGTGAGAGAAAATTAGGAGAACATGAGAGATGTAATATCAGTGTGTGTATTACTAACCCCCTAAGCATCCCTTATATAGTTTGGGGTGTGGCTAGGGTTGTTGTCCTAGGCAACATAAGTGGTCGTTGGGCCTAAACTTCTTAGGCCCGACCAACACAAGCCATACAAACCTTCATTAGTGGGTTGAAATTGGGATGTGTCACCATTGTCTTGATCGTGCGGGGAAGCTCCCACAAAGGTTCTCAAGGTCCCATAGATTCCCATACCCGTTCACAATCTCTTAGTTGTACAAAATAAATTCAAAAGCAAAAATTATCAGATTGATTTCGAAGAAAACTTTGAAATTGTTAAAAAAGAGAAGGCATGGAGCCTCGAAAAAAGAATGAACAGCTTACTGAGCAATGGTGGAAATGTGGTGGCGCTTTTCATGTGAGTACAACAAATTGAAAGTGCCAATCTAATAGCTGGGGGACTAGGACCTAAAGGCATAATAATCCTCAAGTAGCTTATCATCTCCGCGACAACCGTGTAAGTAAGAGGTTATGGGCTAGCATAGTCTATAGACCTGGCAAATGGGTCATTCGATTCGGGTACGGGTCGGGTCATGTTTGGGTCAAGTGATATTTCAGGTCGTTTCGGTTTGGGTCGAGTATGGTTCGGTTTAGGTCAACTAATTTTTGGTCAAATACGCTCATCATGCCAAAAACAAGCAACTTTGTAGAAAATTTTGTGTCGGGTATGGTTCGGTTCGGGTCAATTCAGGGTTTCGGGTTTAGTTTTGAGTGAACATATTTCGTGTGTCGGGTCGGGTATGGGTCCGGGTCGTTCGGCTCGAGTTTCAAGTCTCGGGTCAGTTTTGCCAGGTCTAATAGTCTACATCCAATACATTGAAGTGCATTTTCCGAGTGAAAAGGGCGGAGTTTAAACCCCTACAACACTTGAAAAAGACATGATGAAGTTTCATAAGCATTTTTATAGAAATTCTGTACAATTAAAACTGAAACCTACAGCAACAACTAAGGATTAAGAATTAAGCTAAGTTTCACTCCTAGGAGTTGTCCACACTTTAGAAACATTCTACCACACAAAATTTACCCATGAAAACCTCCAAAACAAAGGTCAATAAAGAAACCAAGCAAACCTCAAATCCTTAAAAATGGGCATAAAAATTTGAATTTCAACTAAGATTGCCAAAAATTGACCAAATAATGCAAGAATAAATAAGAATTGAGCAAGTACCTTGTGAAGTGGAGAAAAAACGAGGCGTTGGAAAGCTTGATGGTGCTAGCTATGGAAATTTTTTTTTGTAAGGGGAGATCTAGAGTTGTCAGTAAAATGGAGATGGAAGCAGTTGCAATAGGCTTTTACGATTCTGACAACCTAGCACAAGGTGGCACTACCCAATAGCTTCTGTTAGGTGCCGAATCATGTTGCTGGCATCAATGGTTTTCCTAATGATGTTGTCACCTCAACAATTGTCCCATCGGCTTCCCTAATCATGTAGCTTGAACCTGATTTCAAAAAAGAGGGAGTAATTGGTTTGCCTGAGCACTAATAACGAGTGATGCATGCATTAAACAAAGCCTCATAACTATGTTAAAATATTAAGCGCTCCTTCAATTTTCTGTATCAATGTTATCTTTTTAAGAAAAGCTATTTGTCATGTTTTAAATAGGTGGACACTCAAATTTTTAAACAGGTGGGGACCGCCAAACCTCAAATTTTTAACTGATAGAGACGATCGAGCCTCAAAAATTTTAAAATAATAGACACCATCTGGCCATGAACTTTTAAATCGGTGAAAACTATGAAGACTGAAATTTTTGAAAATCCATGGAGACCGTCAAGCCTCATAATTTTAAATCAGTGGATATCGTCAACGCTTAAATTTTTAAACATGTGGCAACTATCAAGCCTCAAATTTTTAAATTAACGCACAACGTTAGGAATCAAATTTTAAATTGTTGAAGTCTGTCAGGCCTCAAAATGTTTTATCCTTCTCTTCAGGTCGAACTCCAAACCTTTCAAATCTCCTTTTTAACAAAATTCTAAAACTTTCAATATCTTTTTCATTGAGCAACTCTAGTGTGCTTACGGCAAGGCTTTGTCCACGAAGCACTATTGTAGTCGCTCGTACGTTTCTGTGCATTTTGCATGACATTTGAATACTTCGACTTCTTCCCTAACAACCTTAGACAAAGTGGTGTTTCTGTAAGCACCAAATTGCTACGCGTAGGATTGTAGATCAACCATATTATTGCATGTCCAATGCATCATCGCCTAGTGATATCAATTACGTAGCCCATTAAGAGTAAAGAAACATAAATACTTGGATTTTAAATAATCATCCCACAAATAAAATGTTTTGTTGGTGCATAAAAATTCCTAAAAAGTGTTTAAAAGAATTTCAAACCAAAAAATACGAAAACTATTATAAAAAATGCAACAAGTTTAGGGATGCCATTCTTAGACATCCACAGTTACCCTCCACTTCGATCAAGCATGAGTAAGGCAATGGTCAAAGTAGTAGTCTTTACTCATAGATGCTTGTCTTGCTGTGTTGATGTGAAACCCAAATGTGGCCACGGTGGGTCCTGAGATTAAGCGCCCGCCCACTTTCTCTTCGATGGTGGCTTGATGATATCAAGTCTAAACCTAGCCGCTGAGAGTCTTGAGATTTGACGTCGCTGTGATGGTGGCCTGCTGAGTGAAAGCCCAACGTGGCCGTGTAGGTTATGAAATTTGGCATCTGCTAACTTTCGTCGTGATGATGGCTTGATGATGTCATATTTTGCCGACCCAATAATGCTATTAAGATGTCTGATTGTGCCAGGAGCTAGCGGGTATTTATCCTTTCATTGGATTGGTGGACCTCTCATAGGTCTAGTGGGTTTTTAAATTATACTTTCGCTAGATTAGCGGACCTTTCTTTGGTCTAGTGGACATTTGGATTTATCATTTCGTCAGATTAGTTGACCTTTCAGCATCTAGCAGACATTTGGATTTATCCTTTTTCTAAATTAGCGATCCTTCTTCTGGTCTAGCAGATTTTTGAATTTATCCTTTTGGTGGATTAGTGGGCCTTCGCAGGTCTGGCGGATTTTTTGATTTATCCTTTTGTCAGACTAGCGGGCCTATTGCCAGTCTAGTGGATTACTGAATTTATCCTTTCACCGATTTAGGAGATCTTTCACCAGTCTAGTAGATTTTTGACTTTTTCTTTTCATAAGATTAGGGGAAGTTTTGCCGGTCTAGCTGACTTTTTAATTTTTGCAATCTGTTTAAGGACTCTTGCCTTATTTGCTTGCAAATATCCTCCTGCCAACCCTTTTTTTCCTCCACTATTATCATAGTTAGTGTATGTCTTGAAGAATTTGAGTCATAGATTGACAAGTTTGGACTTGTTACTTGCTTGGCGTGTGCTATTGAACCCTTTCGGGTCCCCTTTTGCCATTTCCTCTTCTTACATGGCACGTATAGCTTACTTTGATGCATGGGGAAGGTAGTGCTTGTGGTCATTATTCTCCTTGGAAACTGGTCGATTCCCCTTAACCAATTCATTATTTTTTCCATCCTGTTTTTTGCTCTTTTGACAAAGCATGCATCTGATATTGGTTCCTTAGAGAAGTGACTGGGTCCCCAGGTTCATTTCGTCTTGGATTCTTGCGCATTGATTGGTTTTTTTTCTAGATTCCATAGATAGGAAGAAGTACCGATTGGGTCCCCAAGCTAGTATTCCTTTCTTTTTTCTTCCTTGCTTTTATGTACATTGGATGCTTAAGTCTTGGATTGTTCCCGTTGATGGATGTCGGTCAGGTTCCCCTATGCTTTTGGCTCTTTTCTTTTTCTTTTCTTTTTCCTTGAGTTTGAGTGATTTGTTTAGATGCTTTTGGAAAGGGATCTCAAAGTGGAACTATTAAAACAAAAATTTTGATATTTTATCCCCTTTTGGTATCTAATAATTGCTCGAAATAAATTATTAAATTAGAATTTTAATATTGTTTGTCTGTGTTTGTACGATTTAAAAAATTTGAAAAAACAAATCATTAGTTCAAGGATTAGATCAAGTAAGGAAAAATGGAAGAGAAGAAAAATTCAAAGCACGAACTTACAAGCCTAGCTAGCCCTTCTTTTCCTAGAACCATTGGCCTTTCCCTCTTTCCTTCCTTCTCTCTTTCTAGGCTTGGCCCGGAAGCTCGCCCAGCTCGTGGCCCAACCCAAAGCCCCTACTCTGTCACCTGCTCTCTCTCTCTTCCCCTTTGCCTTCTTGCACATGGGCCTAGATGCACACTGACCGAGGCCCAGATGTTTCCTCTTCCCGGCGTGTATTCCTTCTCTTCTTTTCCTTTCCTTACCATCTTTCCCTCCTTGGGCCAGCCTACACGCCTCCCCCTTCCATTAACCAAGGCCTCCTTCTCTTTTCTCACGCATGCGCAATGCATGTGAGCACCAATAGCTTCCCCCCTTCCTCTTCTTCTTCTTCCTCGTACAACTCAACAAACCGAAACCGAAGAAACAGAACAGGTTCACGTCCCTTCATCTTCCACTATAATTGTTCCTCTCCCTTATTTCTCCTTCATCATTTATCAGATTAATTCCACCATTTACTTTCCATCATCAATTACGAGTTACGGTTATGGGTTGGAGATTAAGTGAAAGGTTGTCATCATTAATCAAGGAGGAGGAGGCTTTGTTTTGGGGATGACTACAAAAGTCGAGTTGAAGACCAAGAGCAACTAGCAAGTAGAGATTAGAGTTTCTTTGTAGTTTCAATTTTCTTCAGTTTCATTCTAGCTTCCAGTTTCAAATCTTGTCCTTAATTCTCAAATTACAGAAATTAGATTATGGTTTACCCCCAAGTTCAAGAACAAGTTTGGGTATTGGTATTGAATTTACAAGATTTTGTATTGAATTTTTCATCTGGGTTCTTTTTATGGTGATTTGGGACTGTATTTTGTGCACTATTTCGGCTTTGTTGCTACTCTCAAGTTGACACTATTACCATTTCTGATTTATTCGATTCAAGACAAGAACCTTATCGATTTCTCATTGTTGTTGGTTTTGTTCATCTTCCTCTCTATTTTGTTTAATTTTACCACTTGGATTTTGGAGATAGGTTTTGCTCGGTCAGATTCGAATTATCTCCTTTGATTCTATATCTTGGTTCTTGGTTTTGTTTACCCATTTAGGTGGTTTCAATGTTGCGCTCAAATCTTGGTTTTTGTTAGTTGAAAAATACTAGTTAATCCTTAGCTTTTGATTTTTTATTAGTTTAGCAATTGTAGTAATCTAATTTCATAATCCATTCCAGAGAACGACACCCGTAATTGCTATGGCGATAAACCGTACGCTTGCGAAATTAACCAGAAGTTTTTGGCACCGTTGCTTGGGATCAATTTGTAAAATTTGGTTGCGTTGAGTCGTAGTTTAGTTATTCGAGTAACTGAGTCATTGTCATTTTAGTTTTATAGTTGTGATTTTTAGCTTTAATTATGTCATTTTTTTTAGTAATTTAGTTTAGTTTTGATTTTGGAATTTAGCAAGTACTTTGATTTATGTTTTTGTTTAGATTAGCTTCATTTTGATTTTTAGAGCTTATTCATTGCTAAAAAATACTACTAATCAATCTGGTTTAAGTGTTGCAAAAAGGAACAAGGTCGAACTGATCCCAAGAAAAAAGGCAATGCGGTGCAGATTTTTCTACAGTTTCAGATTCTATTTGAATTTTCTGGAGCAATTCTGCTGTGATTTTTCTGTACTAACATTTTTCCTGGATTCAGAATAATGTTTACAGTTTCTGTGAATTGTTCTGCAATGTTTCAAACTGCCTGAATTTTTCTATGAATTTTAGAACTAATTATCTGTTTACCATTTTCTGCACTGTTCGTTGATAGAAAAAATTTGAAAAAAAAATATGTTCATGTATATTTAGTTATGATTTTAGGAGTTTTATTTTTTGTTTTTATTTTATTTTTAGAATTGCGTTGCTTAGGCATATCTTATTTTCTAATTTTCTTTTAGTTTCTTCGTGTTGGTGTTTTAGCTTTATATTTGGTCACTTCCTGTTTGTATACTGTTTTAAGGTTTGATTCACTTTTTGTTTTTGTTTTTGTTTTTTTTTGTGGTTCACAAGAAAATAAAAAAATATAAAATCGAAAACCCTAAAAAAAATTAGAAAAAGAAAAGACAAAAAAAAATTAGATCCATTTGTCAGGGTGCGTGATTTACATGACTGGTTGGGTTAGATACCCTGAAAATCGTAGGCTTGTTAGAAGTAAACTCAAGCTTGACTTAGAATCCGAACTTGAACCCAAGCTTGAAGTATAAGAAATGCCACAAGAGGGATCTTGGAGTGATATTTTTTGTGCTCCCAGGACCGCTTTGCCATCTTGTTTCATTATACCTGACCTTCGACCAAATGTAACAGTCAAATTGAGACCTCACTGTACTCAAATGCTCCATAAATTTACAGGTTTAGAGGATGCTTATTTATTTTTGTGGGAATTCGAAAAAGTTTGCTCTATGATGCATTTCGGTAATATCTCTATTGATGTTGTGCGAATAAAATTCAATCCTTTTGCTTTGAAAGATTCTGGTAAATGTTGGATGTATGGCTTGGCTACTAATTTTGTTACTTCTTGGAATGATTTTGTGAGATTATTCTCAAGAAAATATTTTTCTAATGCCAAGACTATTAAGCTAAGGAATGAAATCAATCAACTTGTACAACTAGATAGGGAATCATTTTGGAAATATTTTGATAGGTTTCAAAATTTATTGGCCCAGTGTCTTCATCATGGTTTAGACCAAGCACGTTTGTGCCAAATTGTATATGAAGAACTTGACTAACAAACTAGAACCATGGTAGAGTCCATGTGTCAGAGTGGCTTTCTTTCTAAAAGCGCCACAGGGATGATAGCTTCAGTTCTAGGTTTGCGAGGGGTGGGTTGCATTCTATCTCTGATGAAAGTCACTTAAAGTCAGAGATTGTTGTTTTAGAAAACATGTTGAAGGGATTGACTTCCCAAATGACGAGTTGTGTTAGACTTCTATAGTTTCTTGTTGTCACTGTCAGGCCTTAGATCATTCTTTGAGTGTGTGTCCTTATTTCGCTCACCAGTTCACAACTGGACAAGAGCAAGTGAGTATGGCCTTCCAGTGAGCCAAGAGCTACCCCTTTTCCCCTTATTACAATCTAGGGTGGAGAAATCACCCCAACTTTTCTTGGAGTATGAACCAAATACTGTGGTTCCTAGCTCCCAGCGTGGAGTGTTTCCTGGAAACAACTCCGAACCCATCTCTCATCCCTCAAACTCCTTTCAAAGGTCGGGTTTTCCAGGTGTGCCCAATGCACTTGGACCTCCACCTCCTGTAGCTCAAGTTCAACCTCCTCCTAATTACGCTGACATTGACAAAATAGAGAGGAGAATTAATGGCAATGTGGAGAGAATGATAAATGCTAATATGGAGAGAATGATGAGAACGATGACTGAACAGTTTTCCTAATTGGTATCATCTTTTAGGGAGCCAAATACTTTTCCAAGTCAGCCCGAGGTGAACCCTAAGGGTTATGCCTCTTTTTTTGGTGGCCCTAATGAGCCGGTGAGGAAAGTGAATACAGTAATATCTCTCTGATTTGATCGAGAGATTGATGACCAAGTGAGAAATCCTAATGAATCCTGTAGGTATCTTCAACAATTCTTCCAAAATTCTTCTTCTTATTCTTCTTCTTCTCCTTAAGAACCTAGTTCATTCAATAAGCCAGATGATGCTACTGCAGATGTCCCCAATGATTCTAATAGCCCTTTGCCTCCTAAGTCACCTTCTAAGAAAGACGAGCCTAAAGAGAAAGAATCCTCTAATTCAGTTGACCCCTCACCGCCTAAGGAATCTTCTTCTTCTCCTTCTTCTATTGAGAAAGTCCATGTGCCTTTACCTCCTTTTCCCCATACGCTCAAAAAGAAAGACCAAGCTCATGTTGAGAAGATGAGAGTGACCTTCTCCCAAGTCAAAATCAACATTTCTTTACTCCATGCTATTTAGTAGATGCCTCTATATACTAGATTCTTAACAAATTTTTATACTACTAGGAGAGCCACTAGTGTTCCTAAAAGGGCTTTCATAGCCACTAATGCTAGTTCTATTCTTTCTCATTAGATCCAAGTGAAGTATAAGCACTCCAAGTGCCCTACTATTTATATAGTCATAGGGGACCAGCTTCCTCATAGATCTTTGCTTAATTTAGGGACCAATGTCAACTTGATACCCTTCACAGAGTCTGAGAGGCTAAGGTTAGATGAGCTGACACCTAGCAAGATGGTCATTTAATTAGCTGATAGCTTGAGAAGGTTACCCAGGGGAACAGTTGAGGATGAGCTGTTTAGAGTTGGTAAATTTATTTACCCTATGGACTTCGTTGTGATTGAGACTGAGAAAGTGTCCCACGTAGCTAGTAAAGTCCCTGTGATTTTAAGGCATCCTTTCTTGGCCACTGCTAATGCCCTCATTAATTACATAATTGGTATGATGAGACTATCTTTTGGTAACACGACCCTAGAATTGAACATCTTTAACATGCAAAGACAACCTTCTGGTTTTGATGATATGGAGTTCTCTACTCTTAACTGGGTAAAAGATTTTGTACTTGATGATGCTTTTGATGATGTATTTGCTACTGAGTACGAGTCATTTCTTGTGGATGATGAGCCTGAATATGATGTGTTTGAGTTTGATGACTAGTGCTCTACTGCTGATTGTGTGCTCACTACTATTTCTGAATATGCTCCTGAATCTATTTCCCTTCTTGCTCTTGAATTGAAACCTCTTCTTGAATTTCTTAAGTATGCATTCCTAGGACCCGATGAATCTTTACCTGTCATCATTGCTCCTGACCTAGACCAACACCAAGAGACAAACTTATTGCCTTACTTAGAGAAAATAAGGAAGCTCTAGGTTGGACTTTAAGGGATATTAAGGGTATTAGTCCTTCTATTATGCAATACAGAATCCATTTAGAGGACAATGATAAGCCTTACCATGACCGCCAAAGGCGTTTAAACCCGACTCAACAGGAAGTAGTTAGGAAGGAGCTACTGAAATGGTGACACCATGGGATTATCTATCTTATTTCTGATAGTGAGCGGGTTAGCCTTGTTCAAGTTGTTCCTAAGAAGACCGGTATAACCATGATTAGGAATGATAAAAACGAGTTAGTCCCTACTCGAGTTCAATATGGGTGGCGTGTTTGTAAAGATTATAGGAAATTGAATGCTGCCATTAGGAAAGACCATTTTCCCCTTCCTTTCTTAGACCAAATGCTAAAGAGGTTGGCTAGACATTCCTTCTATTGTTTTTTAGATGGATATTCTAGCTATACCCAGATCTCTATTGCTCCTAGGGATCAGAAAAATAGTACTTTCACCTATCCATTTGGGACTTACGCCTTTAGGAGAATGCCATTTGCACTGTGCAATGCCTCTACCACCTTTTAGAGATGTATGATTTCTATTTTCTCATATCTAGTTGAGAAGTGTATGAAAATTTACATGGATGACTTTTCGGTGTTTGGGTCTTCCTTTAACAATTATCTGTCTAATATGAGAAAAGTGTTGGAAAGGTGTAGGCAGAAAAACCTGACTGTTAACAGGGAGAAATGTCATTTCATGGTTAAAAAGAGGATAGTCTCAGGACACATTATTTCTACATATGAGATAAACAAGACTAAGATTGATATGATTGTTAATCTTCTCCCTCCCACTTGTGTGAAAGATTTGAGGTCTTTCCTTAGACATGCTATCTTCTATCATCATTTTATTAAGGACTTTAGTAAGATAGCGAAGCCCTTGTCCAATCTGCTAGCTAAGGATGTGTCATTTCACTTTTTTGAGGAGTATCTTCTGGCATTTTCTAAACTTAAGGAATCCTTAACCTTTGCTCATGTTTTTCATCCTCCCATATGGGGAGAACTAGTTGAGCTCATGTGTGGCGCTTCTGATTGTGCTATTAGGGTTGTTTTAGGATAGCGTGTTCATAAGAAGCCTTATGTTATTTACTATGCTAGTCACACTCTGAATGACACCTAACTGAACTACACTGTTACTGAGAAAGAATTTTTGGCTGTGATCTTTGGTTTTGCAAAGCTTAGACCTTATTTGATTAGGTCTCATGTGATTTTTTATACTAACCATTTTACTCTACAACACCTTCTTTCTAAGAAGGATGCTAAGTCTAAAATTGTGAGATGGATGTTCCTTTTACAAGAGTTTGACTATAAGATTAGGGATAAGAAAGTCTCTGAGAACCTTGTAGCTGACCATTTGTTAAGGATTTTCTATAATAGAGAAAGTGAGGCTAGTATTTCTGAGTGCTTCCCTGACGAGCAATGATATGCAGTCCACCCTGATCCTTGGTAAGCTGATATTGTGAACTACCTAGTTGCTGGTAGGATCCTTGAGAGTTGGACTAAGAATAATAGAGATAGATTCTCCCATCTCGTTAAGTTCTTTGTTTGGGAAGACCCTTATTTGTTTAAGTACTACTCTGACCATATTTTTAAGAGGTGTATTCCTGACAATGAGGTGAGGAGTGTCCTTTCTTTTTGTCATGACTAGGCATGTGGCGGACATTTTAGTGGTAGGAAGACTGCAGCTAAAGTTCTTCAATGTGGTTTCTATTGGCCTACTATGTTTAGGGATTCTTTTCAGTAGTACAGTAAGAATTAAGAATTTCCCTAGGTGCCAACAGTGGGTAGAATAAGTAGGAGAGATATAATGCCACTAAATCTCATCATTGTGGTGGAGATTGGAATGTGTGGGATATTGGTTTCATGGGACCATTTCCATCATGTTTTGGGAATGAGTACATTTTATTAGCTATGGACTACGTTTCTAAATGGGTTAAGGTCGTCCCTTCTAGGACCAATGATGCTAAGGTGGTTGTGAAGTTCCTTAGAAAGAACATCTTTGCTAGATTTGGCAGGCCTCGTGCTATCATTACTGATCAACGCACCTATTTCAATAATGGATCCTTTGATGCCTTACTAAAGAGGTATTCTATAGTCCATAGGCTTGCTGCCCCCTATCATCCGCAAATCAATGGCCAGGTTGAAGTGTCCAATCATCAAATCAAATAGATTCCAGAGAAGACAAGAAAGATTGGGTTGACAAGCTTTTATATGCTCTTTGGGTATATAGGACGGCTTTCAAAATACCCCTAGGTTTGTCACCTTATAGGATTACTTATGGTAAGCCTTGTCATCATCCTGTTAAGATAGAGCATAGAGCTTGGTGGGCCATTAAAATGGTCAATTATGACTTAACTGAGGGCGATGAGGAGTATGGACTGTAGTTGAGTAAGCTTGATGAGATTAGAGTCGAGGCTTATCAGAGTGCTTGATCTTAAAAAGAGAGGGCTTGTTTCATGATAAACGTATCATTTGGAAAGAGTTTTCCCCAAGAATAAAAGTAATCTCATATGAATCGAAGCTCCACTTATTTCTAGGGAAATTGACATCCCGATAGACAGGTCCTTATGTTGTCTCACGTGTTTTTCCTATGGTGCAGTTGAAATCCAGGACCTTGAGAGTGGCGCCACCTTCAAAGTGAATGGCCAGCGTTTAACGCAATTTCTAGAGCTGCCGAGTAAAGAAGATGTGGTGTGTTTGTACTCCGCGAGTCGAGTCCTGATAGGTGATTGTGATGATAGCTCGGGGGTACTTAGCACCCTGACTTGGTTTGCTAAGAAACTTCTTCTCTTTTTTTCTCTTCTTCTCCTTTTTTTTCTTTTCCTTTTGTGCAGTTGGCTGCTTTTCTTTTTCTCTATCTTGTGTATATATGTTATACACTTGTTTTTAGGTCATGTCCTTTTTGTTTTTGAGTCTTGTTTTTTTAAATTTTTTTTATTTTCTCCTTAATGTTTTTTCCACTCTCAATGAGGACATTGTGAGACTTAAGTGTAGGGGTATGGAAAACTTTGAATAAATTTGAGGAAATAAAAAAAATTGTAAAAAAATTGAATTTTTTTTAAATCCAAAAAGATTTTTGTTTTGTTTTTGGGGAATATATCAGCTATTTCTGATTTAGTATGTTCTCTTGTACCTTAATTTTTAGGTTGTATATAGATGTGGTGTGCATTCATAGGACCTTGTCTTAAAGTGTGATATTTGTACACATTCCTAACCACCGACATTATTTCTCAGAAGCTTGACTGTGGTAGACGAATCTATAAGATTTTAAGCCTTATAAACTACTTCATCATTTTTTGTCTCATATTTTTTTTCATGTGTTTCTCTTGCATGATTATATCTCTAGAACTTGCTTTGATTCTCTTTGAAACACTTTTAGCATATGCATTATGATAATATGATAGAGGCATTCTTTTGTTTTGTGAGCTACATAGCCAAATAGTCACCCTGATTTGAAAATTTTACCTTTTATTAACCCCTTTGAGCCTTGACCTTTTTGTTGTGAACCCTTCATTTTAGCCCTCAGCCTAAACACAATTCCTATACCTAAGCCAAGGCTAGTGTAGGCAACACTTCATTATTTGGAGGGTAGACTTTAGGTATTTTATGAATTTGGTGGCTGATTTTGGTAAATATTGGGATGAATCACAGTGATCATTGGGAAATTGAGTTGTACTGTTCTTGTACATGCCAATCATTAATTTTCTTTCATGAAAAAGAAAAAATAAAGAAGGAAAAAAGCAAGAAAGATGAACAAAAAGTGGAAAAAAGCCATCTAAGAAAAAAACAGAAATAAATTTGAAAAAATCTCATAAAAATTCAAAAAGAAGAGTTGTGAATGAGATTGTTTGGCATGGATGCATCGTTGTATACTCATTTGCAATAGTCAATTTAATTAGGGTGTGTTCTTACTTTGTATTTGAGAGAGTGAGTGCTCATTATAGTTATTGGTATAAGTGGTGGTTGCTCATTAACTATGGCATTTAGCTCCTCATTTCCCAAATCATTTGTCCCTCTCTTATGCTTTACCATTAGCCCCATTACAACACTTGAAAGTCATCTTGGTTATTGTTTTGCATATTGCATTTTAGTGGTGGAGAATCGAGAATCTTACAAAGCTTATGGTAGTTTGTTTTATTGGAAGAGAATTGAGTGCACCTTGTTATATCTTAAACATGTGAGTAGGAGCGTTACCCAATTTCCTAAATTGAGGTTCTACCAGTCATTCCTGTCCATAATTTATAAGCGGGGTAAAATATTGTGTATAGATGTCATCAGTGGGAATTAACGGCTTCTTAATGTGTGCATTGTGTTTATATGCGATCGAGTGCTTAGGTTACTTAAGTGATGTAGTTTATTAGAATATGTATATATATTTTTCCCTGGTGTTGTATATATAAGTCTTTGAAAAAAAGCAAAAAGATTTTCGATCTTCTGCAAACCCTCACGAGACTTTCCTATGAAAGTAAGTTAAAATTTAATTTTCCTTTTCTAGGATTTTTAGTTTTGTTTTACTCGGGGGTGAGCAAACTTTAAGTGTGGGGGTATTTGTTAAACTAGAAATTATGATATTGTATCCACTTTTATGGTCTAATAATTGCTAGAAATAAATTATTAAATTAAAATTTTAATATTGTTTTGCCTGTTTTGTAGGATTTGGGACATTTGGAAAAATAAATCATTAGTTCAAGGATTGGATCAAGAAAGGAAAAATGGACGATAAGAAAAATTCGAAGCCCGAACTCACAAGCCCAACTAGTTGTTCTTTTCCCACACCCATTGGCCTTTCCCTCTTTCCTTCCTTCTCTCTTTCTGGGCCTAGACTCCATCACCTGCTCTCCCTCTCTTCCCCTTTGCTTTCTCGAGCGTGCGCCAGGACGCATACTGATCAAGGCCCAGACGTTTCCCCTTCTCAGTATGCTTTCCTTCTCTTCTTTTCCTTTCCTTCTTTCCCTCCTTCGGCCAGCCCATCCTCCTCCCCTTTCCATTAACCCAGCCTGCCTTATCTTTTTCCACGCATGCACAACGCATATGAGCACTAGCAGCTTCCCCCTTTCCTGTTCTTCTTCATCATCATCTTTTTCTTCTACTTCGCATAACACAGCAAATCGAACTGAGGAAATAGAACGTGGCCTTGTCCCTTCATCTTCCTCCACTATAATCGTTGCTCTCCCTTATTTCTCCTTCATCATTTATCAGATTAATTCGACCATACGTTATTTTTCGTCATTAATTACCAATTACGGTTATGGGTATGAGATTAACTGAAAGGTTAAAGTCGTTAGTCAAGGAGGAGGGGGCTCAATTATGGGGTTTGACTACAAAAGTCGAATTGAAGACCAAGAGCAGCTAACAAGTGAAGAGTAGAGTTTCTTTATAGTTTCAATTTTCTTCAGTTTCATTTTGGTTTGAAGTTTGATCCTGTCCTTAATTCTCAAATTACTGAAATTATACTGTGGTTCACTCCTAAGTCTGAGTACAAGTTTGGGTATTGGTGTTTAATTTACTAGATTTTGTATTGAATTTCTAATCTGGGTTCCTTTTTATTGTGATTTAGGACTCTGGTTTTGTGCACTATTTCTTCTTCATTGCTACTCTCAAGTTGACAATATTACCATTTCTGATTTGTTCTATTCAGGATATGAACCTTATCGATCTATCATTGTTTGGTTCTGTTCATCTTCTTCTCTATTTTATTTAATTTCACCGCTGGGATTTTGGAGACAAGTTTCGCTCTGTCAAATTCGAATTATCTCTTTTGATTAAAGGTCTTGGTTGCTGTTTGTTAAGGTATAGTACCTTATTTTGCTTTGTTGTACGTATGTTGTTTATTTATTTACATAGTCACCATTACCTAATTTACTATTATTCCCTAGTTTAGTCCCGGGTGAGTATTTTTAGTTTTTTCTTTTAAAATTTTCACAAAATCCTGCTTCTATAAAATGTTTTCACAAACTCTTGTTTTTGTCGGTGTCTTGGATTCAGCCTCTGTATGGACAGGGATGTCGGTAGAGGCAAGGTTGTCCACATCTGGATCTTCCCAGACCCCGCGAAAGCGGGAGCCATACTGGGAGGTGTTGTTGTTGTTGATTATAGGTCTTGGTTCTTTGTTTTGTTTGCCCATTCTAGTGGTTTCAATGCTGCACTCAAATCTTGGTTTTTGTTAGGTAGTTGAATAAGATGAATTAATTCTCAGCTTTTGATTGTGTATTAGTTTAGTAATTTTAGTAACTAATTTCATGATCCATCCTAGAGGACGACACCCATAACTGCTACGGAGATCAATGGTATACTTGCGAAAGTAACCATAAGAACCCGACCAGTTTCTACCTCCCTTTACTTGTTGCCTTTTTCTATAAATATACCTCTTGACCTTGTATAAATTGCGCATACTTCTTATCTCGCATTCGAGTGTGCATTTTCCTCCCAACTCCTTCTATTTTCTCCTTTCTCCATTAGGAATCCCATATTTATGTTAGAAAAAGACCATGAGTGTAAGAAGATCTCACCCACCTTGTTAGGAGGGAGTTCACCTTAAGAGTCCTTCATTGAAAGGGAATGGAGATCTATCAATGCTTGGGATAGACAAGACCTTCTAGTGGATGTCGGTCATAATCCACCTAGTCGTGCCGCCATAAAAGCTATTAGTGTTTCTCTTTTTTTCCCTTTCTTCTTATTTTTATCTAGTGTGAATCTGATGTCTTTTTATCCTTCCCTTTGCAGGATGATCTAATAGGGTCCATGTTCCCCTAAGATGTTTGTGAGGGAACCAGGACCTGAAAGAGTTCAAATTCGATCGGTGTTGGAACATGCAGATTCTGGAGCCTTTTACTCTGCAATAAATGGGTAGCGAACTTAACCAACCATTATGTTACTCATGGTGTGGTTGAAAGATAATGGGACACCGACAACACATTTCACCTCCTATTTGATGAAATGACTATTACCCCTTTTGATTTCACCAACTCTTTCATCTTTTTGGTCTTATCTTGGAATCCATCCATCATAAGGATCAGTTCTCATGTGCATTCTTGTCGAGGTGATGCATGACGATGAGGAGACAATTCAACTTCGAATTAGGCCTTTCATAATTCCAAAAGGGCATGTGACTAAAAGGATTTTGCTTGTAGGTCGGCCTTTTATCGTAAGAGTAGAGATGTAAGTAATCGAATACAGAGGGAGTCATCATGGAGTCCCAATATTATCTCGTACATAATCCCAAGTGTATAAGGAGAGAGAGATGTCACCTTGTTATTCGATACAATTTTTATTTATGTTATTTATTGTCTTTCTAGCCTTTGGCCAATTGAGGAGACAATTCAGATATACTTGCCCTATTAAGGCAGTCAATGTAATTTGAATTTGATTGATTGGCCATTTCTTAAGCCCTCTTATGACGTGTATGTACGATCAACACATATTTATGTGAGATGTTAGTACATATTGTCATTCTCTCTCGTTGTCTTTATTTGTACATATTGACATTTCACAGAATTTGAGCTTGTGACTTTTTAACCAGCTGTTCATTATAACTTCATCAATTCAATTGTTTGGCGAAAGAAGAGGGCTTTAAAAAAAATGAATAGCATATTTCTTCGTCGTTTTGGAAGATATGGGTGTTATAATCTTCCCTTTTTGTCAATGATGGCTTGTAATACTTGTAAAGATGAGTTTGAATCTTGTTGATATTGTAGCAGTATCGTTTTGCATAAGATTACCACATAGGAGCCTTGTAATTGTTTCTAGCCGTGGGTGCGCGGTAGGTTGTCTCATGACCTTTGGTTATTTATTTTTTATTTTTTTGCTGTTTTTTCTTGGACTTTGATATTTTTTGTTGGGGAAATGGCTTTATTTATTAATGGAGTTATAATACAAGTTGCTATGTGGAAACATTGGTACTTAATTCCTTTTCTCTTCTTGACTGCTTATCTTTTATTTTGGCATTACATAATACACTTTAATTCCCATCCCTAGGTTTTGGTCGATCTCAAAGAAGTTTAGGTCGAAGGTGTACAGAAAGGGCTACATAGGTTTGAAAAAAAAAGATTGTAGGTTGCCAATGGAGATCTCTTATACTAAGCATGTGTTTGTAGCCACAAATTTTCATTTTTCATCTTTTATATATTCTCAACAGTTTTATTTATATGATTTTTTTATTCATTTCTTGTTTTTTTAGATTTGTTTTGCGACTTGAACTCTTCACAGGGCACAAATATTGAAAAGGGAAAGGAGTATAAAGATTGCATACACAAATATATGGATGGAAAAGAGCATGAACTTTTTATAGATATGAAATAGAGATAGAAGACTTGGACAAAGTGGGAATTAACAATATGATTAGGGGATAACCCAATTCGAACATAGAATTGTCCCAGTGAATCATTATTAATGCTGCTTCAACCTTTGTCCAATGGTGTTTGAGATATGGAATGTGATGGGTACAACTCTGTTTTGCTCCCTTTTGTGTCAAGGAAGACCTTAAAATGAGTTGAGGGAGTTTAAATATAGGGTGTCATCATCTACCATGCTTTGGATTGCATCCTTAAGCTTATAGCATTGATATGTAACGTGTCCTCTAAAATGATGACAATGGTAGTAAGTTGCGTAATCAATACTTTGGACCCCTCTTTTCTTTTAAAAAATTCCTTAGAAGATCGTTGGGTTCGATGGGACCTTCGTTTCAAACTCTCAAATGCCTTATGGAACTTCATCCTTGTGGATGTGTAAGCTATATATGCATTGCATGCTCTAGATGTCTTCACCATACTTCCATTATTGGTGTTTCCAGAACACAAGGTAGATTCACCACTATTGCCCTTTCCATGGTTATTGTCATAGTTAGGTCATCGATTTGTTGAGTTTCTTGTTCCACCGACATCATAGCATCCCATGGTTGCTTCTAATAGAGAGTTTTGCCATGGTAGTTAGTGGTGATCATTGAGAGAGGCATTCCCTTTTTATAAGGGAAGAAAATGAATAAGTTAAGAAAAGAATCAAATTATTTTTGTAAGTAAAAATTAAAAAAAAATCAAAATCAATTGATGTGTAAGTCAAAGCTAATTTTATGCCGATTTGAAGGTTAGATAGATATTTGATTTGGCCTTCCATGTAAAACATGCATCAACTCAGGCAGTGAAGGCTAAGGCAAGCTTAGTAGCATGCAGACAGGCCCAATGGCAGCCACTAGGGCTAGCGATAACCGCTAGGATTCTATTGTGGCACTAGGCTAGTTGACGCAGTAGGGTCAAATTGCATAGGTCATAACTTTCTTGTTCGACATCTAACTGATAGAATTCTTTTTCAGTTAGAAGGCCTATTTTGTTTTTATGTCAATCGATGAAGTTTCATGATTTTTTTTCGCAGGCACGACGACGACATTAGTTGCCTAAGGCAACAACCCTGGCTATTCCCCAAAACTATATAAGGGGAGTTTAGGGGATAGCCAAGAGATAGACAATAGAAATCTCCTATACTCTCCTATATTCTTTCTCACGACTGAATCACCATCAATTGGATTCTCGGGTTTAGGACGTGAAATCCTAAAAGCAACTCTAGTAGCCACTTCATATTCTTATTCGCGTGAATTGGTTTTCTTTATTATCGTGGACTATTATCGGCAGTATATTTCCACATCCAGGTTAGTCCAATTTTTTCCTACAGTGGTATCAGAGCCAAAACTATTCGGATTAGTCCCAATTTATTGCTTAATAATCTGTCAAACCTAATTTATTAAAAAGCATGCTTGTTCATACGATTAATTGTTTAATTTTCGTAATTATGCAATCCTGCTGTTTTGGTAGCATGCTTTTGAGATTATGATGATTAGATTGTACTAAAAGGTTGTATCTTTAGTTGTATTAATAGTTGAATCATTCTGCTTCGTGAACTTAGTGTACCCAGAATAATTATCAACGGGATTAATTATAAAAAAAACACCATCCTTTTACGACTGATGATATGTTCATCCCAATCTGCCCATTAAATCGATGTATGAGTTATGAAAGCATGACTAGTATGCAACCAGTGAATGAAAATGTTCTGGTTTTGATTATGATTATTGAAAGAAACAGAAGAAATTGTGCTTTTCATAAACATCAATGAAATTCATGATTGTCTGGTAACCTTAATCGCCTATGCCCTAAACTAAGCAACCAGAATGGGTTGGTGTTAAAACCTGAAACCCTAACCCTAACAAATCCCAAACCTGCCTCTGCCCTAAACTCCATCGACCGCACCCTTGCGGTTGCAGCAGCCATGGCGGTGGCTCTGGCAAGGCCTCCGTGGCGTTCGACAAAACCACCAAATTACCCTATTAAAATAGTTTTTTTAAGAAAAAGCAACTGGATTTTACCCATCAGGAACCACCACGAGCGGTGGTGCGTGTGCATTGCCAACGAAGGTAAAATTTCACATCCTTCTTCCTCATTTTGGCACTCATGCACACCGATCTACACGACCACATAAAGAAACATCAGAAAAGACCATCTCTGGAGGTGCGTGCACCTACGCGCCGCCGCCTCGGTGGCGCGTTGGTCGCCTCACCAGACTTGGTTTCAGCCGATCTACATGGTGATGGCATAAGTTCTTGTCAGAGTGGAGTGAATCGAAAGTTGTGAGCACCGGTGTGGGCGGCCAACTTCACATCATCTGGGTAGTTTTTTGATGTTTCATAACTGGCGGCAATGCCTGCTATGAAAGTCGAAACCGTGAAGACCTGTGAGGAAGAAGGAAGAAGGAGCTCAGTGCTCCATAGCGATCGAGTCGAGAAGCAGAGGGGCAGAGAGGCAAATAGAGAGAGAGACTCGGCCATGCCAGGGACGAACAGAGGGGGCAGAGAGGGATGGGCCCCAATTAAAAGACAAGTTTATTTAAGGGTTGAATAATTTTTCGGTAACTGTTGCTTTTGCATTTTAACTCAATTATTGAGGTTATTAGTTATGGCATGATTTATAATTAAATTATAATAACGTTCAAGTTGATAAAGTTTTATGCAGTTGATTCATTCGTTAAATTGAGATTTTGAATTAGTTTTAATTCAAAATGCGTGATTTTGTTATGAAAATATTAATATGTTTAATGTCGCATATAAATTCATTTTATATGCATCAACAAAAATTTTCATGCCAAGTAACTTGTTATCGATCAATTGGGTTGAAATTATATGAATTCGTTTCATATATATGATTAGTGTGTATGACATAAATTTGTTTTAGTCAAAATCAACAAATATCTATGTGATATAAAGATCCCCTTGGTTGGTAAATGAATATGTTTCATAAGTTACATTATATAATATGTTTTCTATAATATCCCGTCACATGAATATGTTTCATGATTTAATAATTTTATGCAAAAACATGAGCAATTATAAATCAGTTAATTATTCTATCATTGTTGTAGTTAACAAAAACGATTCATTAAGTTTTACATGAACAAGTTTCATACTATTATTTGGATATATAGGATATTTGATTATTTTATGAATCTGTTTTATGAAAATCAAATTTGCAATATTATACGAATATGTTTTGTATAATTTGGGAGCTTTACTATGAATTCGTTTCATCCAAACTTCAATGTTATATGGATCTGTTTTATATATAACTAATTGTGATTAATATTTGTATAAATTTCATGTTACAAATTATGTTGCGTTCGATTACATGGGTATGTTTCATGTCAATCACCAATTAGTAGTATTGTATAAATGTGTTTTATATATACGAACTACGTGAGTTGTAGTGAATTTGCTAATTTTAACACTTTTTCCTTGCCCAAATTAATGAATGTGGATTCATTTCATGTTATATGCTAATTATGTAATTTAGGTGTATTTTATGAATTGGTTTGATGAAATTTAAATTCGTAATATTATAAATGTGTTTTATAATTTCTGAGTAACATTTGAATAAATTTCATGTTATATATAATTATATAAATGTGTTCTATATAATGCTATTTGGGCCTTTTTATGAACTTCTTTTGTGACATGTTACTATTCGAATATGTTTCGCAATATATATTCGTTTTATTATATAAATGCGTTTTATATAATAATCTGAATTTCATGTTTGATATATCTGAAATGTTAATTTGTTTAACCATAATTTTCTTCATAAATTTTGTTTTATGGAAAATTGTGATAAATAAGTTATAAAAACTTCTAATTCATGCTTGTATGAGATGATTATGAGCTTAGCAAAATTATCGATCATACGACATGGATAATGGAGTTTTTGATAATTTACTTATTTTAAAATATGCCTAATGACCACTTTACAGAATATATACCTTTAGATATGGCAATTAAAATAAGGTTGGTAATTTGTTTACCAATAAAGAACTTGATAGCGCTGAATATGATACATAATGTCAGAGGATCCAGTTTCTTCTGAATGAACGTGAAATGTTAGGACACTCATTAAGTTCTAGGTCTCATAGGATGGCAAAGAAGGTACTGTTAGTGAACAGTATCGAGAAAACCTAAAAGCATACCAAAAGTGGTTCGAGAATGTATTGATCAACATGCTATACTTTGTAGTACCGCATGAATGACAATTTAGTGAGGGATTGAAGGTTACCCCACTGTTAAGTATGTGTGGGATCAGGTTTGTCCGACCCATGCCTTCATAAAGTTCTAGACCTAAGATTGGTATTGCAAAACGGAAAAAGACTAAGGGAAATAAAGAGAGGCAGATAGCACTTGCGAGTGCTATGACTGTGGAAATTAGGGATCTTATACTTGGGGTTATCCTGAGCCGATTGAGTTACCTTCTTTCACAGCCTAGATAATATGTGTGCTCATAAGCATTTATTGCGAACTATGATCCTTAGTGGATTGCAGATACCTGAGGAACCAAGCACATAGTTCGGGAACGAGTTGATTTTTGTGAACTTTCACCACTACACGGTGGATTCACAAATTGTCGTTTTAGGTAGCGACGATGAAAAAGATGTTCTTGAATTGAGGACAAATCATTCGAGGCTCCTTGAAGGGACTGTGTTGTCTCTTCCCGATGCTCTCTATGCACCTGGGGTGTGGTGTTTCCTTGTGTCTTCTATCCCTAAGGTTAATTTTCTTTAATTTTCGTCTGGATGTCTTAGGTAGACCTGGCAAATGGGTCACTCGGTTCGGGTACGGGTTGGGTCAAGGTCGGGTTGGGTCATGTTCGGGTTAAGTGACATTTCGGGTTGTTTCGGTTTGGGTCGGGTATGGTTCGGGTCGGGTCGATTTCGAGTCAACCAATTTTTTGTGAAATACGCTCGTCATGTCAAAACAAGGAACTTTGTTGAAAATTTCGGGTCGAGCATGGTTCGGGTCGGGTCAATTCGGGTTTCGGGTCTACTTTCGGGTGAGCATATTTCGGGTATGGGTCCGGGTCATTCGGTTCGGGTTTCGGGTTTCGGGCTTCGGGTCTCGGGTCAGTTTTTCCAGGTCTAGTCTTAGGCATCATATTGCATGGTGATTTGTTTGGCCATGTCACATTGAAAGGTGTTTTCAATGGACGAAATAGAACATCTTCCATCCTTGTTCCATTTTTGACTCTGCTTTAGGCATGCTTGACTTGACCATGAGGGTCAACATATAGTTAATAGACTAGATAAAGATGGCCTTGTAAGACCAACTCACTAAGCTTAAGGTGCAAAATGTGAGTTATGCCTAGCTAGTAAAGCAATAGGAAATCTTTTTGTAAGATTTCAAGTCCATCAAATCCCTTAGCGTTCGTTCACTTTAGACATCTACGGGTCTATGAATATGAAAGCATGTCATGGAGCTACATATTTTCATGATATAGGTATATGTACCTACTATCTCACCGTTATTAAGTAGTTGATGTGATCATATACTTTATAGTGGTCGTACGACTCAATTGGGACGAAATATTAAAACTCTTTGAACCAATCGAGATCATGAATATTTTCTTCGTGAAACAAAATCCTGCAATGTCGATTTTCTTAAGGATGAGTTCCCTAGCATTTGGTGAAATTTAAAAGGACCTCAATTTGTATGCGTTACAACAACACCTTCAACCACCTCTCGGTGAGGGGGAGGATTTGAATTCTTACTAAGTCACCGAGGATGGTACACATTCCTTACTTGGTAAGAATGGTGAGGGTTTGTCTGTCAAGGAGAATGAGAATCATCCTCAATCTCCAATTGTTAAGGAGAGTTATTCTTGAACATGCAGTTAGTCCTCAAGTTCAGGATCCCACCTCCAATGGATAGTGGGAGTAATCTTCTCTTCATAATCAGGGTTCCATACCTCTTAGAGAAAAGGGGAGAAACTCCTGGTCCCATACCTCTTAGAGAAAGGGGGAGAGATTTCTCACCTAGGCAGACAAATAATGAAGGTCCCAGGATCCCAAGGACTTAGCGTGGAAGAATTCCTCGATAATTTTTTCAAATCGAAAAAGAAATATTCTTATGCACTCCATCGGGAGATTAGGGATCTACCTCTTATCAAGAGGAGGTTGGCTCACTAAATCACAAAAAGTGACTGGATGTCATAAGGGATGAGATGGACTCATTGACAGGGTTTGAGAACTCGTTAAAACTCCACTTCGATGTAAGTCTTCAAGACAAAATATCAGATGGATAGTTCAATTGATAAGTTTAGGCCCGGACACTCCTAGCCCTGGTTTCCCATTCGGACTTTGAGTTGTTTGAAATGGAGTAAAGATTGTTTTTCTTAATGGTGATCTTGAGAAAGAGATTTATATGGATTAACCCATTGATTTTGTATCAAAGGGATAAGAGGACAATATGTGTCGTCTTAAAAGGTCCATATGTGATCTTAAGCAATCTTCCAGTTCTTGGTACTCTAGATTCGATAAAGCCATTTTTGGCTTATGTGTGGTTTCAAAAGGCTATTGTGTATGTCGAAAGATCAACACAGGGATTATGTTCCTCACGTTGATGACATATTGTTTACTAGGAACAACTTGGAGCTGATTAAAGCACTAAAATGTAGTCATTCCATGTCTTTGAGACAAAGGACACAGGTGAAACCAGGTACGTCCTGGGAGTGGAAATAATCCAAAGTCCTCCCAAGAAGAATGCATCAAAATGTGTTGGAATGATTTTGGGTTTATAATTCCTAATCCGTAAATACTCCAGTTCAGAAGGGTCCAACCTTGAGTGTTTCTCAATGTTCTAAAACAGATGACAAAATAGAGATAATGAACAAATGTTCCTAACCTTTGTATCATAGTAAACTTAATGTAATCCATGTTATGCACGTTGCCTAACATTGCTTTGCGGTTAGTTTGATAAGTCATTATCAAAGTAACTCAAGACTTCCTCATTGACAAGTCATCAGGAGAATCAAGCGCTACCTTTGTGGTATTAATAACTCAGCCTTTTGCTATCAAGGAACATGCCTCGAGTTGAGAGAATGCTCAAATGTTGCTTGGGGTGGTGACTCAGATGAGTCTAAGTCAACCATAGGACATGCCTTTACCCTGACTGGGAGAGCCATGTCATGGAGCAGCAAAGCTGCACAACAATGTCAACTATGGAAGTAGATTGTATATCTTGTACCATATAGACAAAAAGCATTGCCATTGGGTATATATATAGACTAACAAGGTGATTATGTTCCCTTAGCTAAACCCATTCCTAATGATATGTTCAAAGCTCATTGGTTGAGTCTTAGAATTCATAAGGCTTGGTATTTAGACGTGTCCTGTTTCGTGATAGACATGTTTCTTTTGTATATGGGCAAAATGCTCATAACTTATTGTTGCACATTAGGCATATTGAAATGTCAAAGGCTTTTGATTGGCCTAGTCACATAGGAAATCGCCCTGACACTTGAGTAGCGGGCAGGATGAGACTGAATCATATTGGCACTAGGTGTGCAATGTTGATTACTCACACTGGAAGTGTATGAGTGGAATGACTGTGGTCACCTTAGTAAGACTAAGATGAGACTCGAGGGAGTCAAGTATGAAATAAGTTTTCTTATTGAAGCCTTAAAAGCCGAATCTTGAGTGTTAAGGTTAACATTCAGTATGTTGATCTAATGACTCAGGCTAGATTTTTTGGGTGAAAATCTAAACTGACGATTCGCATGGCATAAAGAGTGACATACCCAGCTGAGTGGGAGCTATGTCATGACACACATCTCATACTGTGTGTGCTTATAAAACTACCCATGCATGGAGTGACAATTGATTTCCCTATCACTTGTCACTGTGTGACCCTATGGACGATGACCCTTTGACTTAAAGTTATGATATTAAGTCGAAGCTTAATGATGCTACTTTAATGTGATTCTCAAGAACCACGATGTATTCGATTTAGTGAGAACACGTTAGGAAAGCAGTTAAGCTAAGATGAGATTTCATGAGTGTTTAAGGAAAATTGTATCCACCATCACCATATCACCCCGAGCGGTTATGTTGAGAATATAATCATATGATATATCAGGCATAAGGGATTATAGATGCCACTGGTGATGTCTTGGGATATTTTTGGGGTATCGTATTTCGTGAAAGTGTTATGTTACTTGGATGGTAACCTAATATAACACTACTGGTTATTTATGGTCGCACATCCTATTCCTGGTATGAAGCATGACAGAGTAACGATATGTGGAGAGCATTTATTTTTACGGCCTACGTGGATGAGTGGGAACTGTAGGCCGGGCCTAATAGAATTAGGCTCGATGGCCACGTATGTTGCCTAAGGCAACAACCCTAGCTATTCCCCAAAACTATATGAGGGGAGTTTAGGGGTTAGCCAAGAGATAGACAATATAAATCTCTCATACTCTCCTACATTCTCTCTCACGGCTGAATCACCATCAATTGGATTCTCGGGTTTAGGACGTGAAACCCTAAAAGCGACTCTAGTAGCCGTTTCATATTCTTATTGGCGTGAATTGGTTTTCTTTATTATCGTGGACTATTATCGACAGTATATTTTCGCATTCAGGTTAGTCTAATTTCTTCTTACATTTTGGTAACTACTTAAAGAATTATGAGCTAAGGGCTAGGGAAGTCTCAGTTTATGTGCAGGTCTCATTATCTAACTCATAACTTATCCGTTGCTTATTAGAGTTTAGCTAATAATGTATCATTTGAAATATATTTCAATGAAGAATGAATTCAGGTAGCTTCAAGTGTGCTTTACCCTTAGTATGGGATTGAAAATACAATGCAAATCATTAGAGGTTTTATTGACATGATTATGGGCCTAGAGACAACAACTAAGGCTTCAAAACTTGCCCTTTAGGCCATGTGATCATTCCCCTATCTTGCACTTTGGGTTTGTCTAATGTTTTGGCATTCAATGATTAAGTGTATTACTTTTGAATAGATCAGTGCGAGGCAATCTACTGCTTCACTAGTCGTTCTCCTGTTATGTTATGCTTTAGGCTGCAGGCTCGAGTCCCGATGGATTGAAATTGGCTTAAAATCTAGTTTTGTCCATTTGTGAATTTATCTTTGAAATAGTCTGGGTTTTCAAATGCCTTCTATAACTTTTTAGAAAATTTATTGTTAAGAAATACTCTTGTATACAAACTACTATTTAGAAACTCAACTATAATTTCACCTCACCCTTGATAGATTAGGTAATTGCCATCACTAGGCATCAATGCATAAGACATGCAAACATATAATTAGTCTATGATTTGGTGGGCACCAATTTTGTGGTTACAAGGTTCTCAACAACAAGGAGTAAGCTTTGCGGTATGGTATGTGTTTATTTTTACTTATAACATAATTATTAATTTTCTTACTCACGTTTTCAAAAGTTTAAATTTGCTTTTAACTGGATGGAAGTCGAAAACACTTTGTATACCTGACTTAGGTCTTAAAAAAGCCTATTTTGTAGAGGATTTTACAAAAAGTTGCAGGCAAATGTGTTTCATGAACATGTGGCCCGGTTCTTGGGTTCGCCTCCACTAGGTTATGTTTCAAGCAAGTTTTTAAGCAGACTGCCTTAATAGCCTTCCACAAGGGGGGCTATGGCATATAAAATGACCCAATTTAAGCTGGAGTGCTATATTTAGTAATATTGGAGCTAGAGGGGAGCAAACTTTTGATGTGCTAGATATATCTCCATGTGCTTTGTGTTAGGTGTTATATTATGTGTGTTGCCTATGTCTTTGTCATAAATGGGAGAGTAGAAAAAATGAGGGTTATGAAAGTCATTCTAAGGGGAATGTGTTAAAATCATGACTAACTCATAGTCTTCTGTACAAGTGTAGGAATTATTAAGATTAACTGAACGCAGAGGGATAATAGAACCCTCGTCTACCTCCATTGGGATGGAGATACTAATTAAGTTTCTAAAGCATAACCCACCTATGCTTGATAGAGCACAAGACCTGACCCAGCATGAGCACTAGAAGAGAAATATTGAAGTTATAGAGTGTCCTATCAACTATAAGGCGAAGTTGGTTGCTCACTTATTTAAGAAAGATGCTAGTTTTTCCTAGGATGTCATTCAGCCAAAGGAATGTGATGCACCACCAACTTGGACTCAATCTAGGTAGCTATTGAATGAAAAATATTAACATAAAGAGGTAAAATTAGCTTAAGAGCCTAAATTTCTTAAACTAGAGTAAGGGAAAATGATAGTTATCGAATACCTGGCTAACTGCAATGAATTAAGCACGTTTGCTCCCCACTAAGTGGTTGAAAAGGACATGAGGATGGATTAATTTGATGCCGGCTTCAAGCCTTGTATAAAAATAAACATGATATCTCTAAGCTTCCTAGATCTCCAAACCATGTAGCAAAAAGCTATCAAAGTTGAACATTTTGTAGACCAATGTGAGGTATTTGAGTTGACTATACAACAAAGGGGGAAGCATGAGGTTGACAAGTAACTTGGTGGGGTACATGGAAATGGGGATAAGACTAACTCCAACAATTGATGTGGGAAGGACCACAAAGCTAATGAACCAATGCCTCAATGTGAATCAGGTGTTCAGCTTCACAAGGCACCTTATGCAAGGCTAACTGGAATGTGCCTTGAGTGCGGGGAAGTTAGGCATTACTGGAACCTAAGTCCAAGAAGGTCAAGCAGGACACCCTTAACCAAGGGACTACTCAAGCCAACTAACAAGGCAACAAGAATCTTCAAGAAGGTATAAGGTATAACTTTTCCAAGCCCACATCTACATGATGCAAGCTAATGCTATTAAGAAATCTTTCTATAGATTCTCTTAGGTACGTTTCAATTTATGAGATTATCTTTTTGGTGTGTTTGGGAGCATATAAGCTTCAACGATTAAACTTTTTGCAAGTGGGGGAGGGGATCTAAAACCCACATTTTTGACATTCTTACCTAAGGGGCCAAGCTTAGATTTTCAAGGTGTTCGAATTTGGTGACTGATAACATAACTCTTATGAAACCTCACCATAAGCCTCATCAACCATCATTTTTTTAAATGAAAGGTGAAAATTTCATTAATTATCAAAACATAAGTGTACAAGTATACCTATTAAAAAAATATCCCCAATTTATGAGTGATAACCTTCTACAAAGAGTTGTCATTCGTTATAATTCAAGAGTAAAACCCTCTATACTTTCAGTTCCATCAACCAAGTACTCACCTTTTCCTTAAGTTTTTTCCTAAGAGAAAGACTTATCCATATTTGAAGTTAACATTTGATTCTTTGACACAACTCTTGCGCATTGCCTATTTTCCTACAAAAAATTCTAATGCATGTGTTCATACCATGTTTGATAAGTTCAAGCATAAACACAAGCATAAAGCGCTTGTTGTCTAATTCTTAGTGCTTTGAATTTGTGGATGTGTTCCATCAATTTATCCACAGTGACCAGTACCCTATCTATTGGCTAGTTTCATTTAATATCTAATGGACAAAATTACAAAGGAAGAACAAATGAGAGTGAGTCTCCACCTCTATATAACACAGCTCAAATTGCACTCCCAGATGCCTCGGTGTATCCTGAGTTAGTAGGGTTCTTTGACTTCGGAGCCAAAAGATATAATTATGCTTGGGCACAGCCACAGGTGACCATACAATTTTCCAATCGTTGAAATCTTGTTGTTAGGCTATCAGCGAAGTATATCTAGATTTTATTATGTAATGGTGACCTTTTCTAGTTTTGCAAACTCCTTCCTCAAATCTAGGCCTGAATAGATGCTTAATCTTGTTAATTCTCAGGTAGTACTAGCATTCTCTATTAGGAAACATATAATCCCAAAATTTTGATGCTTTTAGACATATCTCATACACCCACTTCACCAAAGTGAATTCGCTTTGGAAGTGATAATCCAAATGAGCGGCCCTAATGCAACAATGTTCCACGTTTTGCAGCATCTGATGTTTAACCCTCATGCCTTTCGCGTTGGGCACAAATCTTTCCAAGCCACTAGAGGAATGCACTTCTTATCACCATTTCCCCAAAGAAAGTCTTTGTGTATATCTTCCCAGTTTGTTTGATAATCGCATGTGGAATCATAAATACACTAGACCAATAGGAGACCATTACTAGCAACAATGCATTAATAATATGCACTTTTGCTACATAAGAGAAGTGCCCAGTAGTTTGCAACCTAATTTTTAGATTCCTAACTAGTTTATAACATTTAGCCTTGCTCTATTAAGTAGGTGATGGGGGTCTTCCAAGGTATCTAATTGGCGACAAGCCTAAAGTGAACTAAGTTCTTAAAAGAATTCTTTCTTTGACACCCCAAGTCACTCGATTCATATAAAGTTGAGATTTTCCTTGGTTTACAGTTAGCCCTAAAACCTACGACAACTTCTCCTACCATTAATAAGTTTATCGAGTGCCCATCCTATCTGCAAAAGGGCATGAAATCATCTGCAAAGCATAAATTGACTAATTGTAATTTCTTGCACATTGGGTGGAATTTAAAACCTTTATATTGGTCTCACTTCAGTAACATCTTTTCAAATATTCCATAATAAGCATGACGAGAAGTGGGGACAATGGATACCTTTGTCTAATCCTCTCGGCAACATCAAAATAGTCAAACGACTCTTTTTTAAGAGATAATGCGAAGTGAGCTGTAGTTGCACATGTCAATATCAGCCTTACAAATTTGGGAGGGGGGATTTGAAAGCTTCTAATATTTGTGTCATACCAGACCAAGAAATGGAATCATATGCTTTCTGGGGGTCGATCTTTATAAGGAAAGTAGGTGAAGTAGTTTTCCTTCTGTAGAACTAAATCAAATCTTGAGTAATTAGAACATTATAAATGATACTCCTAGAAATAAAGACACCTTGGTTTTCTTCGTCAAGTGATTGTAGTACCAACTTTAATCTTTCGCAAAACATGTTAGTAATGCATTTGTAAATTATATTTCAAGATCCAATGGGTCAAAACCCTAAGGCAAGAGACGTTTGCAGACCTTAGGGATGAGAGTTAAAACAATGCCATTGACTTGATTTAGTAATATACTATTCTCCAAAAAAAAAATCAATTAGTCACGTTACATCATTTTAAATTATATGCTAGGCACTTTTAAAGAAACTACTTCCAAACCTATTAGGATAAGGACTTTTGTTCTCATCATTAACAAACATGGCATTCTTGACATCTTGAGTTGTAAATGCTTGATTAAGCCGAGTTGTTTGTCAATATTTATAGTTTTTCCCATCCCAAATCTGTTAATCTTGCTATGTGTAGTGGAACTAGTACTCAACAGTGCTTCAAAGAATTACAAGAACACTATTTGAATGACGTTTGGTTCATTTTGCAGCATTTCAGCCCTATTAGTGACTGTTATGATATTGTTCATGTAGGCCCTCCACTTAAGTGAGGAGTAGAATTGCTTTGTGCCTTGGTCCCCATGCAATATCCATTTTATCTCAGTGTTCTTTTTGAGAAAAGAAAGCTTCATGGCGTGTTTAACGCTAACTACTTTCAAAGCCTAGTTCTCATTACGTTAGAGATTCAAGTTGAATGGATCCCTTTGTAATGTTTGTTGAGCTTGTTGCAACTTATCTCTAGGCTCCACAACTTGCTAGCTAATCCCTTTCAAGTCTTAATTGTTGAGTGCTTTGAGCTTGCGTTAAAGGAGTTCAACTTTCTTCAAATCGTGAACATCTTATAGCCATGAATATGCTACTTCCAAATATCATTTACAACTAACGTAACAGCGAATTTGAGGTGCCCCACATATTGACGTAAGTGAATCTACCCCTTCTTGAAATCACCTTGTTCTCTATTTGGACATAGATTGGTGTACGATCAGATATATCTTGAGTACGAAATTGTACAGATAATGCCCCATAGGTGTTAATCCACCCTTCATTGCCACAATCCCTATCAATCGTACAATAAATTCCTGTCCATCACAATGGTTGTTACCCCTAGTATATCTCTGGCCAATCCACTACAGTTTAGTCAATCCATAATACTACAAACATTCTTGAAATTCAACAAAGTCTACTAGGCGAATGGGTAAATCCCTAATTCATTCCTCTTTATCCTAAACATTGTTAAAATCACCAAAAACAAAACAAGGTTCATTGCTTATAGTAATCCCCTGAGGTCAATCTAAACGCTATATCTCTTATCGTCTTCATTGTGTCCATAAACAAAAGTGACACAAAAGGGAAACATCCCTTAAATGGTAATTCTACAATGAATGATTTGAGCTATCATTGTTTGAAAAACCTTATCAACCAAATTTGTATTCCAAAACACTCGTACCCTTTCCCAGGATGCTGGCTATTGTTAGGTGCATAATCCGAATCACGACAAAGGGTCTTAGCAACCTTAGTCACATTTATGTTTCTCAATTTTGTTTCTAAAAGTCACTATACATAAGCAGATACGTGGGAAACAGGATATATTTCTTTCTTGTTGTAGACATTTAGTGAAGGATTGAAAGGTGAAACCAGAGGTTGGAAAACGTAAAGCTTGTCGTAGAGTTACAAATTAAACAACTACTTTGACTTATAAATAATATTTATAGCGTAGGAAAGTAGGGATCGATCCCACTAGGAAAGATTATGTCAAAAAGCTAGTTTAATTCTAAATGATTATACTACTCTAATCTATTATAACTTCTCTTTGTATTTCTAAAATAAATCGAATTTAATAAATAAAATTCTGGAAAAATACTTAATATTGTTCCTAAATATTCTAAATTTAATTCTGAAAATAAAAAAATAAATAGCTATCCTAAATAATCTGGAAAATAAAAACAGAAAATAATAACACAATATTCAACTGAAAATTAAAATAGAAAATAACAAGTATAAAATTAATGTTAAAAATTACAGAAAGTAATCCAAATTCATATTCTGACTTTGTGACTCCAAAATTATGTGTAATTAATTTCAGAAAAATTAAAACAGAAAATTAACTCCAGAAAATGAAACAGAAAATAAAATCTGAAATTACAAAAAAAAAGCTGCACTAATATGAATACGAAATTAAATAACACAATTGCCCATATTTTAGGATATAATTTTCTAGACTTAGCATAATCTATATCCACCATGCAAATTAATATTTATCATCAACACACAAATCGATTTTATCCATGAGTTAGACTGTAGAAGACACCCACTAGCGAATCTTCCCCGTTTTTCCTTATATTTTAGTTTATTTAGGTCCAACCCTAGTATAAACCCTACTAGTTTTGATAATC
>JACYFF010019584.1:46400364-46411508 GCA_017589665.1 Selenicereus undatus
AAATTCCCCCTTTTTGATGATGACAAACCAAGTGACCATATTGACAAAACAACCAGAAAGTGAATGCTGATAGGGATTCACGTAAGTCAAGATCAGGTCAAAAACAGGTTGGTCAGTTCAGATTCACACATGTCAATGTCAATCGGTATCACCGCTTTTTCTTCCCCCTTTTGGCATCATTAAAAAGCAATAATAACAAATATACAGGAGAAGGAATAACAAGCAAGAGAAACTGCAAATGGGATTTTCATTAATCAGCCCAGCAGTACAATAAAAAAATAGAAACAACCTAGATAATCAGGGAGCAGGGGGTGGTCTCGTCTGCAGGGGAGGAATACTAGGGGCAAGGGTGGATAGAAGAGCAAGCAAGTCTGCATGACGCTTAGCAGAGAGGGCTTGTTCTTCAGCAAGAGCAGCCTTGACAGCGGAGAGCTCATCCTTGAGGCAAGCATTGTCCTCAAGAACAGCCTCTACCTTGGTGGATGGTTGCTCAGAAACAGGTGGTCGAGGTGGTCGACCCCCCTGTTTGGAACTGGACCCTTCCCCAAACTCAAAGCCACAGCCTAGTAGAGTGTCAATCCCAATTGCATCTATTACTTGGGCCTCCACTCGCCGTGTGAGCACTATTCCAAAGTGCTCAAACACCCTTGTCAGCAGAAACCCATATCCGAGATCATGAGCCCGGGTGATGTTCGCAATTCGCCCAATGTGGCGAATCATGATTGCCGGAAGATTGATGGGTTCCTCGCTGTCCAATAAGTCGACCAGGCACTGATCAAAAAGGTCGGCTGAGCTTCTCCCTTGACCCCTTGGAATCACGTTCTTAATGACGAACATGAAAAGGAGTTGGTGGGGAGGAATCAGATCACCCTTTTTGACAGAGCAGGGTGTTCTCAGACCCTGTTTGTGACATAGGCGTTTGGACACCTCCAGGAGCCTGGCTTGTTCCATGGCTGTTTTGTCTTCCCTCACATACACAGCAAAACCTTGTGAGGGTACTCCCAGAATTTTCCCAAGTGTGGGCGCATCGACCCTGATGCCTTGCCCATTCACAGAACTTGTCACCATCCCTTCGGTGACTCTGCAGTTGGAGTAAAATTCAGCCAACTCAGGCACAGAACACCCCAACTGGGTGTTTGCAAACAACTCAAGCCAGCCTTGGGCTCGAAGCTTGGTCAAAAACACCCCCAGACCCTGTTCCTCAAAAAAACTGACAGACACTACCTTCCCCCCGACAACATTGCACTTAAGCAACTGCGCATGTTTGTCAGACATAGGAGAGGGAGTGGACTGCTTTGGGCGTTTGGAGGCAGGAACAGAGGTAGTCGCTTTTGGTAGGGGGGTTGTTCTTGGTTTTCTTTTAAGGGGTGGTTTTGTTGGAGAAGACTTCACAGCAGGTTTAGTGGTTGTTTTTGGAGGGGCTTGATCTTCAGAGGACTCAGAAAACACCGGTGTCCCCTGTTTGAAGGTGGTGTCTTCAGAGTCAGAACTCGAGAACCCTTCAGTAGAAGAGGAGATCTCTTCGATAATAGGAACGGAGGGTTTAGAGGTTCTGGGGGTTGATTTGAAGACAATTCTCGCAGACTTACGAGGAGGTTGAGAAGGAGGTGAAGAGGGAGTTAGAGAGGGGCAAGACCTTGGTTGTGGTCGTGTTCTTGGCGTTCGAGTGCGCCTAGCCACCATCTTTACCCTTTTCCTTTTCTCTCCAGTTTGAGAGTCGAGAGGAACAGAGTCATCCCCAACAGTGGTTTCTGGGTTCTCCAAGAATTGGTCTTGGAGACCCGAAGAGCCAGCACATGCTGCAGAAGGAATGGGACAGGGGATTGTTCCCACATACACCATTAATTCCCAACCAAAGGGGTAGGGAATATCATTCAACCCAAGCCCAACACTTTTGAGGTTTAGCTGAGTGAGATACCCGAAGGTTTTGTGAATAATTGGGCGAGGAGGGGACGGAATTGAGAGTATACTCATGTTGTTACTCTTAGAGATTGATGAAGAAACAGGTTTGGGAGCCATTATCGCAAGGACGATTTTCGGGTTTTGGGGAGTTTTTGCTAGGGTTTGAAAGCAAGAACAGAGGAGAGAGAGAGAGCAAGATGAAGAGGACAGACGCACGTAAGACAGTTTTTAAACTCCTCACCTGCCACGAAGGGTTACCTAGGGAACACCTAGAATTTTAGCAGGCAGCAATCAATAAAAGTAATTAAGGCATACCTGTTCGAGCCGCTTGTTCTTGAGCATGCTTTTCTCATCCCAAGGTCTGTCATGATTACTCTTTCTCCATCTCCCAAAACAGCAGTACATAATCATGAGAGTACGCAGACTACATATATTCGCTAAGCACATACCACAAAAAATTACAAACAAGAGAGAAGAACAGGTATTATAGGGTGTTTTTCGTCAGTTTGATCTACCTCTGAGAACAGGTGTTCTCAGGGTGTTTTCACCAACCCCAGTTCCAGTCTGTTTCTCTCAAACTGATCTCTAGCTAGTGCCTTAGTGAATATATCAGCAATCTGTTTTTCCATTGAGTAAAAATTCATAGAAATTAAGCCTTTTTCCACATTATCTCTTAGGAAATGATGTCGAATGTCAATATGTTTTGTCCTTTTGTGTTGACAAGGGTTTTTTGCAATGTTAATAGCGCTAGTATTATCACAAAAAATAGGAATGCGTCCAGTGTCAACACAAAAATCCTTGAGTTGTTGTCGTATCCACAACAACTGAGCACAACATGAGGTTGCCGCCACATACTCTGATTCAGCTGTGGACATGGCAACTGAATGTTGCTTCTTGGTAGCCCAAGATACCAAACAAGGTCCAAGAAAGTGAGCCATACCTGAGGTACTCTTTCTATCAACTAGGAAACCTACATAGTCAGCATCAGCATATCCAACAAGATCAAGATTGCAACCTCTAGGATACCATAGAGCTAAATCAGGTGTATGCTTTAAATATCTTAGTATCCGTTTAACAGCCTTAAGGTGAGTCTCTTTAGGACTAGACTGAAAACGGGGACATAAACCAACACTAAAAACGATATCCGGTCTACTAGCGGTTAGGTATAGGAGTGACCCAATCATGCCCCTATAGAGTTTTTCCTCAACTGAGGGACTCCCATCATCCATAACCAATTTGGTTGAAGGAGAAATAGGAGTGTCTATGGGTTTGGCCGACTCCATCCCAAAACGCTTAAGTAGCTCCTTGATATACTTTTGTTGATGGATCATGGTGTCGTTTGGAGTTTGCTTGATTTGTAAGCCTAAGAAAAAGTTAAGCTCACCCATCATGCTCATCTCAAACTCACTCCTTATCATATTTGAAAATTCATGGCATAAATCATGATGAGTTGCGCCAAATATAATGTCACCTACATATATTTGGACGATCAATAGATATTCCCCCTTAGATTTCAGAAACAAGGTATTGTCTAGCTTGCCTCTTCTAAAATCATTTTCAAGTAAAAAGCTTGGCAACCGTTCATACCAAGCTCTTGGAGCTTGTTTTAAACCATAAAGTGCTTTGTCAAGTTTAAAAACATGGTTTGGGAAATCACCATTTTCAAAACCAGGGGGTTGTTTGACATACACCTCTTCTTTAAGGTATCCATGGAGGAATGCACTTTTAACATCCATTTGATATAGCTTGATTTCCATATGAGCTGCAAAGGCTATTAAGATCCGAATAGCCTCAATTGTAGCAACTGGTGCAAAGGTTTCTTCATAATCAATCTCTTCTTCTTGATTGTACCCTTGAACCACCAGCCTTGCCTTGTTCCTAGTGACTGTTCCTGACTCATCCAGCTTATTTCGGAACACTCACTTGGTTCCAATGATTGTTCTGTCTGTAGGTTTAGGTACAAGGTGCCACACTTTATTTCTTTCAAATTGATGAAGCTCTTCTTGCATAGCCGCGATCCAATCTGAATCTGCAAGAGCTTCATTCACACTTTTTGGCTCAATGTTAGAAAGAAAAGCATAGAAAGCACAAAAATTCTTAAGTTTAGATCTAGTTTGCACTCCAGTATTAATATCTGACAAGATTTGATCAAGAGGGTGCGAACTATGGTGCTTCCATGATCTTGGATTAATTGGATCCACAGCCACATGTTTTGTTCTAACTGAAGTGTGTGTAGGATCAGGCTCAAGAACACCTCCTGATCCTGTTTCTGCACCTGTTTGCAAGCTGGTTCCTGAAGAACATGGTTCCGAACAGGGTTCAACGGTGTTTCCCCCTGTTTGGAGCTCATGTTGACTATCGCTTTAAGGAACAACTTCTGTACCTGTATCCTTCAAGGTGTTCTCACCTGGTTTCTCATGGTTCGACAATTCCTTTTGGACAAGACCTAATTCAAAATCTTCTTCCTGTGCATCATTCTTATTCACAGTATTAGTTTCATCAAAAAGCACATGCACACTTTCCTCAACACACAAGGTTCTTTTGTTAAAAACTTTGTAAGCCTTGCTGTGAGAAGAATAACCAATAAATATTGCCTCATCACTCCTAGGATCGAACTTTCCCAAGGCATCCTTTCCATTATTATGCACAAAACATTTACAACCAAAAGTTCTCAAGTGCATAATATTAGGTTTTCTACCTTTGAAGAGTTCATAAGGAGTTTTGTTCAACATGGGTCTGATCATACATCTATTGATAATATAGCACGATGTGTTCAAAGCTTCTGCCCAAAAGTTCCTAGGAAGACCACTAGCAACAAGCATTGTTCTAGTCATATCTTCTATGGTACGATTTTTACGCTCAACCACCCCATTCTGTTGGGGTGTTCTTGGAGCCGAGAAGTTTTGATCAACACCATGCATATTACAAAAATTTGTAAAATTTACATTTTCAAATTCAATACCATGATCAGACCTCAAGCTAACCAATGAGTGTCCTACTCTCCTTTCAACCCTTTTTAGAAAAGCAATAAAGTTTTCAAACGTTTCATCCTTCGAAGCCAAGAATAGGGTCCAAGTAAATCGAGAGTAGTCATCCACTATGACAAGCACATACCTCTTCCAACCTCTACTTACTATCCTCATGGGACCACATAGATCAATGTGTAATAATTCAAGAGGTCGGGTAGTGCTTACATACCTTTTAGACTTTAAAGAAGATCTGACGTGTTTTCCTTTTGCACAAGCTTCACATACCTTGTCATCATTATACTTGATGGAAGGTAGTCCAACAACCAAGTCCTTGGAAACAAGTTTGTTTAGCAAGGACAGGCTTGCATGACCTAGTCTCTTGTGCCATAGCATTATATCATCATTTAAAGCATTTAAACAAGTCAGATTATTTTGGGGAAGAGTGGAAATACAAACTTTATAGACATTTTGACATCGCTTCCCCCTTAATACAACATCTCCTGTGTTGTCATTCACAACCAAGCAACGTGTTTTTGAAAATAGTACTAGCTGTTCTTGTCACACAGTTGGGACACACTTAGCAAATTGTGTTTTAACCCATCAACTAAGTGCACATTATCAATTGAGTGGGAGAGAGTTTTACCAATATTACCTATACCGACAATTGTCCCAAATTTGCCATTTCCAAATGCTACACTCCCACCAGTCAAAGCTGTAAGTGAGAGAAAGTTTGATTCTTTTCCAGTCATATGCCGCGAACACCCACTATCGACATACCACAACTGCTTGTTTTCAAGGGTGTTTGTGGAGTTGTTCGTAAGGTTGTTTTCTCTCACTTCAGCCTGCAAAACAAATCACGGGTTAGTTTTGGGAACCCAGATCCACTTGGGTCCCATTTCTTTAGACATGTAAAGCTCATCTTTTCTAATCCAGATTTGTTTCACATACTTTTCATTCTTTTCATTGGCATGTTTTCTTAAAGGACAAGTATATCTATAATGACCCGTTTTACCACAATGAAAGCAAACGATGTTTTCAGGTAATCCCACATACTTCCTATGTATTGGGTAAACGGTCCGTTTAGGCTTGTATCCAAGTCCCTTTTTGTTTCGACTGTGGTGAGTGTTTAACCAATCAAGGGCTTGTGAGGACTTGTTCCAACACTTGGTCGTGGCAAGTTCGGTTTCCAGTTTTTCTATATTAGCATGCAAGCTCTTGTTCTCTTTGAGCAAGTCTTCAACCATTCCTTCCACCTCAAAGAGTTTTTCTTCCACTCGAGTATAATCTCCTTCTTTTATAAAGAGATTTTCTTTGAGCATGTTAATATTTTCATGTAAACCAAGTTTTTCATTTTTAAGAATTTCATTTTCAAGCCCTAGGTCACGACCTTCTCTTTTTAGATCAGCACAGGTGTCTAACACATTATATAGAAGTTCTTCTAAAGTAGCTTTGTTAAGACCATGTACCTTGTTCTTGAGATCTGAGAGGCTAATTGTTGATTCATCACTTTAATCTGAATCACTTTGTGCCATTACTGCTACAACCTCTTCTTCAGCTTCAGATTCTCCTTCATCTTCAGAGGAATCTCCCCAAGCAGCCAGCATAGCTTTCGAGAATCGCTTGCCCAGATTGTTTACAGGGTGTTTTCGACCCTGTTTTCGAGGTTGTTCGGGCATCTGATCTTCTCGAAGCAGAGGACAATTTTTGACTAAGTGATCTGGTTTGCCGCATTTGAAACACCCTATAGGTTGATCTTTAGGGGTGTTTCTGGACTTACTGAATTCTTTTCTTTTGTTGTTGACCTTTTCGAAGAATTTCTTGAATTTTCTGGACATTAGGGCCATATCTTCATCTTCAAGGTCAGAGTCAGTGTCCTCATGTGCTTTTAAGGCAAGCCCACGATCCTTCTTTTGCTCCTCTTTCTGTTGTGAGTTTTTCCGGAGTTCATAGGTTTGGAGATTACCAATCAACTCGTCAAGGGTGATTTTGTTCATGTCTTTAGCCTCTTGGATGGCTGTTACTTTGGCCTCCCACGTACGAGGTAGAATTCTAAGGATCTTCCTCACCCACTCTTCAGTGGTGAAGGATTTTCCCAAGGATTTTAACTCGTTTGTTATGTGGGTAAACCGTGTATACATATCCATTACAGTCTCACGATCACCCATATCAAACAACTCGTATTGTCGCACAAGTAGCTCAATTCTACATTGTTTAACTTGACTCGTACCTTCATGAGCAACTTGCAGGGCGTTCCAGATAGCTTGGGCTGATTCACACTCAGAGATGCGAGTGTATTCATCTGGACCTAGGCCGAAATATAATAGCTTCTTGGCCTTAGCATTCTTTTCCATTTTCTTATAATCTTCAGCATCAAACTTTTTGGGTTCCTTGGGAATCATCTTGCCATCTTCAAGCACCTTGGTGGGAACAAGGGGCCCGTTCTTGATGAGCATCCATAACTCATAATCTTCTGCGTGAATATAGTTCTCCATCCTATTCTTCCACCAACTATAATGTTGGCCGTTGAAATAGGGTGGACGAGTAATGGATTGCCCTTCAAGAATTCCTTGTGGTGTACTCATCTTCAGAATCTCTCAAGGTGTTAGCCTTTTGAAAGAGAACCTGCTCTGATACCACTTGTTAGATTTATGAGTCTACTTCCACAAGAGGGGGGGTGAATTGTGGTGTCTGATTTTCGCGTTATAAATAATAAACACCCTGACTGAGGTTGTTCTCAGATGACGAACACCCTGTTGACTTGTTTGCAGGGGGTGTTTTCAGATTTTGCAAATACGAAAATCACCAAGATAAATGCGGAATTAAAGCACACACAATTTTTACGTGGAAAACACCTCTAGCCCAACTGAGGTGTGAAAAACCACGACCTACCTCGTGTAGGCTTTTAACCACTTCACTATAACTGGGCTTAACTCGTTACAAATGTAACACACCTTGTTACAACTTGCAACCACGTAATCTCCTTCTCAAGGCAGATTACACCACGTCCAAATCTCACCAGATTGGACACGTCCAAAGTCCACACGACTTAGGACACACTCACTCACTTTTGACTGATTCAAGATTAGGGTTACAAACACTTTACAGGGGGTGCTTCTGACTAAGAAGATGTAAGGTACAATGAAGATCCTATTATGCCAATATATTGAAAGCTTGCTTTAAACACAACTTGAACTGGTTTTTCTTTTCTGAAGTGACGCTCAGAAATTCTTTTCACTAAAAAAACCTCTTTTGAAATTTTGTCTTTTGCGAATGTTGTGTTTCAAGATTTCTTTTTGCTTTCCTCTCTCTATCTCTCAGTATGTGTCTCTGTGTCAGTGAAAACGGAGCTGTTTTTAACCATAAATTCCAACGGTCAAAAACCAAGGAGAGGAAAGGAAATCACCTAAGTTTGGACGGTGATTTTTCAAGAGAAAAAACTCCCAACGGCTAGTGATAAAACATTTACCAAAATCTAAGGGATTTGTTATCTTAAGAGATAACCTTTATCTCCTTATAGCCGTGGGTAAGCTTTAAGTAAGGCAACCAGAAATCTTTAGTAATTTAAAAACTTTATCACAACCGAAGATATGGGCAGAGAAAATCTTCCAATTTTGGCAAATCTCCCAAAATCTATTTTCCCAAATCTCCCATAATATATTCAAGAAATATATTTTCCAGAAGAATAACATTTGAAAATATTCTGGAGATTTTGGCCAACCGAAATAATTTTTTTTCAAAGATAATCGGGTATGGCCACTTCAGGTCAGAAACACCCTAGGCACCCTGTTTGCAGGGTTGTTCGCAGTCTGGTGTTCTGAAGCACTTAGCGCAAATACCGATTCAAGAGATGTTTAAAAAGATTTTTCAATATTGGCATATTAACAAGAGTCTAAATAAATAAAGCCTATATACCCAATACTTCTTGTTTTGAATCTTTGTCCAAGATCCGTAGAGCTGTTGTGAACATCAAGGCTACCTTGTTTGCTGGGGTTGTTCTTTGCATCGCTAGAGAAGCTGCTGGGAACATGCCTTACAACCAACTGTGAGATGGCGTTCTTGACTTAATGTAGAATCACCCAAAAACCTGTTTCAGAGGCTTGTTCTCACATGTAGCAAACCGGTTAATACAGTAAAGATTACAAACACCAGTTAGGCATGTTTGCATATCATGTTTGGAGCAACACTACTTGGACACATTTTTACACTTGGATTTGTTATCATCAAAACTTGAATATAAAAACTCAACAGCATGGGAGTGTGACAATGAGATTGCTAAATTCCTCCCTTAAGGTTTTTGTGGGGTTTGTTGCTTAAATTTTCAATTGTGGTGTGAAGTTATTGATCCGACATTAGTTGTGGAGGTGTTTTTTGCTCCCTAGTCTTTTGACCATTAACTCCACTCCTCCCAAACTTATTCCACTACTCACCCTCTACCTTTGACCCCATTACATCCCTTTACAAGTCCTCATGATTTACACATTTCACTCTGCATTAAGCGGTGGAGAATTGAGAACTCTACCAAGCTTATGGTAGTTGCTTGATTGGGTAGAGTATTGAGTGCAGCCTTGCTACATATTCTAAAAACATTGAGGGGAGTGTTCTAGTTTATCCTAAAGTGAGGTTCTACCAGCCCTATTTACTCACTGCTCATCAAGGAATGTCCTGTCTTGTTATGCGCTTCGATACTAGGGCATTTGATGCATTGCATTTGGGTATGGGAACCCATGGAAGAAACTGTGCGAGCTCTATTTGAATTGTTTCACATTTTGACTTGGCCATCTTTAATGCATGGTTTAACTTAGATTATTGATTATTCGTCCCTTGCCTGAGGAGGGTGTGTTGAGAGGTTTATCATCCTCCCTGATCTTTTAAAGCGTAGTCTTGCTTAGGAAAAAGCAAGAGAAAAGTATGGGGGTGTGATGAACCTCTCTTTTGTCCTATTTTCAGCCCCCATCTGACCCATTTTCTCTCGCGTTTTCACGTTCAATTGCGTTAAGGAAGGGTCAAATCGTCCTCCTTTAGTATAGTTGTTACTCACAGAGCATCTTTCGTTATTTTCAGGAACTTTATCGAATAAACGGAAGGATGAACACTTTCAGCAGAAAGGAGTGCCAAGGAGGCAAATTAAAGCCACGAAAAAGCGTCGTACGGAAGTCCTGAGGAATCCAATACACGCAGCACAACCGGACCACGAAGAGCCAACAAAAGAACCAGCCAGCCAAGTGGCACGACCGTGCCACATGGCACGATCTGGTCGTGCCAAGTGGCATGCTAGTGTCACTTGGCCGGTTTTGGGTGGTTTCGCTAGTATTTTTTCACGGTGCCACTGTGCCACCCCCATTCCGCGTCGCAGTTAAACTTTTCCTTCGGGGTTGTTTTGTGGGTCATTCAGTTTTACCTTCAGTTTTTCTCTTCCCAAACATTTCTAGGTGATTTTTAGGTTTCATTAAAGAGTTTTATTTAGACTTTGGATTTTGCTATTGGATTGAAGTTTTTGCTACTTTGAATTGATTCAATCAATTTCAGGTTCTTAATTCTCTCTCCTCTCCTGTTCTTGGTGTTTTTGAGGTTTGTCATGGTTGTTAAATTGAATGTTGTGTTTGTTGTTGGAATGATGATTGTAGGCTAAATCTCCCAACTTGGGTTGGGATTAATGTTGTCTATGTATTGTTGAATCATGGATTAGCCTTAGTCTTCACTTTCCCCTTGTTTGTTTACGATTTCTACTATGCACGCCACATGCTCGATGAAATGCTTGAAAGAGTTTTCATCCGTTTTTTACTAGAGTTTAGGGGAATGTTGAGAGACGAAACCTTTACTTAGTACGACTTAATAGACAAATAGAGTTTTAGTATGAAAATAATTATAATTATAATTGGGATTTGAGATTGTAAATCTTGTAATCCTTCAACTTTTTAGTCCCATGAGAATAGGTCACTATAGTTATAGGATTAGTCTTCGACCCTTGAGAGAGGGAGGAGATAGGCTTAACTGACAATCTATCTCCTCGTAATGCATGCTCGGGTTTGTTTGGTGAGGTTAATGATTGATTCACTGGTATAGTCATGCTATTAATTCCAACCTAAGTGTCTTCTATTCTGCTGTTTGTTTCGCTCGTTAGCCGTTAGAATTTTCCCTTAGTTTAATTCCAAAACCACAATTGTGATTGCCATGCCTAAGTGTTGAGTTATTATATTCAAGTTTTGATGATAACAAATCCAAGTGCAAAAATGTGTCCAAGTAGTGTTGCTCCAAACATGATCTGCAAACAGG
>JACYFF010019584.1:46491636-46521180 GCA_017589665.1 Selenicereus undatus
GTTTTTCACACCTCAGTTGGGCTAGAGGTGTTTTCCACGTAAAAATTTTGTGTGCTTTATTTTTCCGCATTTATCTTGGTGATTTTCGCATTTGGTATATCTGAGAACACCCTCTGCAAACAAGTTATAGTGGTGTTTGTTGTTTACAACGCGAAAATCAGACACCACAATTCACCCCCCTCTTGTGGTAGAATACTCACTAATTCAACAGTGAGGGATGATGATGGTGATGATCGTGAGGGTGGGCTGCCGTGGTAATTGAAGACGGTGAGTGATGATGATTTATGGTGAGGTAGGAGATGGAGAAGAAGCTTCCGTGAGTTCTTTGTTGAAGCTGCCATGACTCTCTTTTTCTTGTGATGAGATGGTGATATGGCAATGAGGGGAAGAGGGTGGGGTAGGGTTTTAATACGAGGGTTTTTTTCTTTCCATAGACTCCTGCTCTCCCATGTCTTCAAGCTTTTCTTCAACTAGCAGTAATAATCCTACCCCAAATAAATCCTTATGAAAATATTATTTTTCATAATTCAGGTTGACAAGATTTTAAAGAGTCAATAGGGCAGAACAACCAGAAGCCACCACAGCTAGGCCATGGTGGAGCCCTCCATCTATGGTTTCCCGTTTTGTTCGCGGCTATTCGTTTTCCAAGCGACTATAACATTTGGCAACCTTCATTTTCGTGATGAAAGCCTGTTTCCAGCCTCATTCTTCAACTTTCTATTCCATCATAATCCACCATCTAGTTAGGATTTGGACTTTATTAGTGAGAGTTGAGAGCAAGTTGAAAGTAAAGATTTGCAAGGGTTCCGGGTCGGGTTTGCATTTACCAATACAAGCACACATCGACTAAGCGATTCCTTTCCCTTCTCTTATCTTTTCTCCTTAGATTTTTATGCTTCTTTTAAGATTTGGATTGATGTTTATGTTAAGTTTTGAATTGTTAATCTTGGAGTTGTGTTAAATTCTTGAGATTGAATCAATTCTTGTTTTGATCTAAAGTGATTTATATTTGTTGGGTTTATTTTATTGAATCTCAAACATCCAATTGCTAGTGGGAAACAAGATATATTTCTTGCTTGTTGTAGACATGTAGTGAAGGATTGAAAGGTGAAACCAGAGGTTGGAAAACGTAAAGCTTGTCGTAGAGTTACAAATTAAACCACTACTTTGATTTATAAATAATATTTATAGCATAGGAAAGTAGGGATCGATCCCACTAGGAAAGATTATGTCAAAAAGTTGGTTTAATTCTAAATGATTATACTACTCTAATCTATTATAACTTCTCTTTGTGTTTCTAAAATAAATTGAATTTAATAAATAAAATTCTGGAAAAATACTTAATATTGTTCCTAAATATTCTAAATTTAAGTCTGAAAATAAAACAGTAAATAGCTATCCTAGATAATCTGGAAAATAAAAACAAAAAATAATAACACAATATTCAACTAAAAATTAAAACAGAAAATAACAAGTAGAAAATTAATGTTAAAAGTTACAAAAAGTAATCCAAATTCATATTCTGACTTTGTGACTCCAAAATTATATGTAATTAATTTCAGAAAAATTAAAACAGAAAATTAACTCCAGAAAATAAAATCTGAAATTACAAAAAAAAAATAAACTACACTAATATAAATATGAAATTGAATAACACAATTGCACAGATTTTAGGATATAAGTTTCTAGACTTAATAAAACCAAAAAAACATTAAATCAAAATTAAGAACGTAATTTTCAGATTTATTGAAATAAAAACCTGCACATACCCAATTCACGAAATAATTCTGAAAAATTATCAAATAATTTCCAAAACTTCCGAAATTAAATAGAGGCAGAATAGGACACTATATAAACCCTAGACTGGATTAAAACTTGAAAAAACACAAAAGGAACTATTTGTAACCTAATTTCTAACAAACCGGCAATTAAATGGCAAAACAGAACATAAATTAAATCTCAAAATTATAATCACACTAAAAATCAAAATCTAACTGATCTAATATCACCAAGACACTCGTAAAAGACTACTCTTTTGGGGGGGTGACCAAAATTTATATTAAAGCTTATAAATTGAAGAATTAAAATTGGCACACTAAAGAAATTAACTAAATCGCAACAAATAATTATCAAAGATACCAAATTTATGAAAAATACTTAGCATAATCTATATCCACCATGCAAATTAATATTTATCGTCAACACACAAATCGATTTTATCCATGAGTGAGACTGTAGAAGACACCCACCAGCGGATCTTCCCCGTTTTTCCTTATATTGTAGTTTATTTAGGTCCAACCCTAGTATAAACCCTACTAGTTTTGATAACTCTCACACAAGCGCAAGAATTTAATAAACTAGAGCATTACGTATTAGAAAACATCATCTAACGCCTTGTAACCAATTTACCAGCAAATTGATTTAACAAGGATCTATAACGATTATCTAATTAAAGGAGATGAGTTTGAGCCATCCATTATTAATTAGGGTGATACTAATGCCTAAAAGAGTATAACTTTTACATATGAAAGCCTTTTAAACTATCATACGAATTCGTATTAAACTAACTAGCATGCATTCTAATTAATGTAACATGAATATCATGAACGATAAGCACTAATCGTTATTGAATCATGATTAAAAATCAACTACACAATAAATTATAAAACTTGTTTCAAAATAATTATTTCAGCATGGTATCAAATAGATTATACGAAGCACAAAAAAATCATTCACTCATATTAAGAACGAAATTACACAATTTACCTAAATATTTCATGTTTGAAACTAAGCAAAATAAAATACAATAAAAAAAACAGGGAGTAGCACAATACTACTTGGCGTGATTGATGGTGGTGATCGTGAGAATGTTGTGTGAGAGTGTGGCGAGGGGATGAAGAGGGCGTGAAGGTTGGCGTGTGTGAGGGATGATGATGGTGATGATCGTGAGGGTGGGCTGCCGTGGTGATTGAAGATGGTGAATGATGATGATTTATGGTGAGGTAGGAGATGGAGAAGAAGCTACCGTGAGTTCTTTGTTAAAGCTGCCGTGACTCTCTTTTTCTTGTGATGAGATGGTGATATGGTGATGAGGAGAAGAGGGTGGGGTAGGGTTTTAATATGAGGGTTTTTTTCTTTCCTTAGACTTCTTCTCTCCCATGTCTTCTAGCTTCTCTTCAACTAGCAGTAATAATCCTACCCCAAATAAATCCTTATGAAAATATTATTTTTTATAATTCAGGTTGACAAGATTTTGAAGAGTCAATAGGGCAGAACAACCAGAAGCCACCACAGCTAGGCCATGGTGGAGCCCTCCATCTAAGGTTTCCCGTTTCCTTCGCAGCTATTCGTTTTCCAAGCGACTATAACATTTGGCAACCTTCATTTTCGTGATGAAAGCCTGTTTCCATCCTCATTCTTCATCTTTTTTTCCATCATAATCCACCATCTGGTTAGGATTTGGACTTTATTAGTGAGAGTTGAGAGCAAGTTGAAGGTAAAGATTTGCAAGGGTTCCGGGTCAGGTTTGCATTTACCGATACAAGCACACATTGACTAAGCGATTCCTTTCCCTTCTCTTATCTTTTCTCCTTAGATTTTTATGCTTCTTTTAAGATTTTGATTGATATTTATGTTAAGTTTTGAATTGTTAATCTTGGAATTGTGTTAAATTCTTGTGATTGAATCAATTCTGGTTTCGATCTAAAGTGATTTATATTTGTTGGGTTTATTTTATTGAATCTCAAACATTGAATTGCTAGTTTGCCACGTCAGATAAGGGTCAAATCGACCTCTTACGCATATATTTCACTCATATGACGTCTTTCTGTAATTTCAGGAACTTTGTTGAAAGAACTGAAAGATAGTTAATATTTGGCAGAAAGAGGGGCCAAGAAGGCGAGAAAAGTCGCGAAAAAGCGTCGCACGAAAGTCCCACGAAACCGGGCCCACAGAGCACTGCCAACAGCCCCCAGACCGGCACACTTGGCCGGACAGCCAAGTGGCACGATCGTGCCACTTGTGCCAAGTGGCACGATCGTGCCACTTGTGCCATTTTGGGGGTGTTTCGGGCAGCGTTTTGGCACGGTGGATGGGCACGACCGTGCCACCCCCATTCCGCATCGCGACTTAAATCTTCCTTCGGGGCTGTTTTGAAGACATCCAGTTTTTCATTCAGTTTTCTTTTCCCCAGACGTTTTCTTAGGCGATTTTAGGTTTAGTTTTAGAGTTTAATCTTCACGTTCTTGGATATTAATTTTGGATTGGAGTTTGATTCTGCCTTCAATTTATACGATTAATTCCAGGTTCTATCTCAATTCGCTTTCCTCTTGTCCTTGATTATTTTAGGTTTTGGTTGTCATGGTTATTGGATTGAATATTGTGATTGTTGTGTTAAACATGATTGTAGGCTAAATCCTTTAACTTAGGTTGGGATTGACGCCGAATATGTGTAGTTGAATCTTGTACTGGCCCAATCCCTGCTTCCCCTTTGTTTTGCAATTATGAATTTTACTATGCACGCCACATGCTTGATGAAATACTCGAAAGAACATTCATCCTTTTATTTGGGGTTTAGGGGAGCGTTGAGAGACGAAACCTTTACCTAGTGCGTCTTAGTAGACAGTTAGGGTTTTAACATGAAAATAGTTGAGATTCTAATTAGGATTTGAGATTGTAAATCTTGTAATCCTTCGACCTTTAGTCACATGAGAACAGGCGACTATAGTTCCAGGATTAGTCTTCGACCCTTGAGAAAGGGAGATGATGGGCATAATTGACAATCTATCCATTTGTAATGCATGCTTGGGAGTGTTTGATTGGATTAGTAACTGATTCACTAGCATAATCGTGTTGTTAATTCCAACCTAGGTACTTTCTATTTTGCTATTTATTACACTTTTTAGTTGCTATCATTTCTCTTAGTTTAGCCTCCAAAACCTTGATTGTGACGGCCTAGCTTGAGTAGTCTAATTAGTTCTGGCAGTTGAAACCCAGTTCTCTGTGGATTCGACCCGTACTTGCCGGTTGCTAGCTACAACTACGCCGTGCACTTGCGATAATTAAAACGATAACACGTGATTGATGATGGTGATCATGAGAATGTTGTGTGAGAGTGTGGCGAGGGGATGAAGAGGGCGTGAAGGTGGGCGTGTGTGAGGGATGATGATGGTGATGATCGTGAGGGTGGGCTGTCGTGGTGATTAAAGATGGTGAATGACGATGATTTATAGTGAGGTAGGAGATGGAGAAGAAGCTGCCGTGAGTTCTTTGTTGAAGCTACCGTGACTCTCTTTTTCTTGTGATGAGATGGTGATATGCTGATGAGGAGAAGAGGGTGGGGTAAAGTTTTAATACGAGGGTTTTTTCTTTCCTTAAACTCCTTCTCTCCCATGTCTTCTAGCTTCTCTTAACCTAGCAGTAATAATCCTACCCTAAATAAATCCTTACGAAAATATTATTTTTCATAATTCAGGTTGACAAGGTTTTACAGAGTCAATAGGGTAGAACAACCAGAAGCCACCACAGCTAGGCCATGGTGGAGCCCTCCATCTATGGTTTCCCGTTTCCTTCGCAGCTATTCGTTTTCCAAGAGACTATAACATTTGGAAACCTTCATTTTCGTGATGAAAGCCTGTTTCCAGCCTCATTCTTCATCTTTCTATTCCATCATAATCCACCATCTAGTTAGGATTTGGACTTTATTAGTGAGAGTTGAGAGCAAGTTGAAGGTAAAGATTTGCAAGGGTTCCGGGTCGGGTTTGCCTTTACCAATACAAGCACACATCGTCTAAGCGATTCTTTTCCCTTCTCTTATCTTTTCTCCATAGATTTTTATGCTTCTTTTAAGATTTGGATTGATGTTTATGTTAAGTTTTGAATTGTTAATCTTGGAATTGTGTTAAATTCTTGTGATTGAATCAATTCTTGTTTCAATCTAAAGTGATTTATATTTCTTGGGTTTATTTTATTGAATCTCAAACATTAAATTGCTAGTGGGAAATGGGATATATTTCTTGCTTGTTGTAGACATTTAGTGAAGGATTGAAAGGTGAAACCAGAGGTTGGAAAACGTAAAACTTGTCGTAGAGTTACAAATTAAACCACTACTTTGATTTATAAATAATATTTATATCGTAGGAAAGTAGGGATCGATCCCACTAGGAAAGATTATGTCAAAAAGCTAGTTTAATTCTAAATGATTATACTACTCTAATCTATTATAACTTCTCTTTGTATTTCTAAAATAAATCGAATTTAATAAATAAAATTCTGGAAAAATACTTAATATTGTTCCTAAATATTCTAAATTTAAGTATGAAAATAAAATAGTAAATAGCTATCCTAGATAATCTGGAAAATAAAAACAAAAAATAATAACACAATATTCAACTGAAAATTAAAACAGAAAATAACAAGGAGAAATATATGTTAAAAATTACAGAAAGTAATCCAAATTCATATTCTGACTTTGTGACTCCAAAATTATATGTAATTAATTTCAGAAAAATTAAAACAGAAAATTAACTCCAGAGAATGAAACAGAAAATAAATCTGAAATTACAAAAAAAGTAAACTGCACTAATATCATTATGAAATTAAATAAAAAATTGCCTATATTTTAGGATATAATTTTCAGGACTTAATTAAACCTAAAAAACATTAAATCAAAATTAAAAACGTTACTTTCAGATTTATTTAAATAAAAACTTGCACATACCCAATTCACGAAATAATTCTAAACAATTATCAAATAATTTCCAAAACTTCCAAAATTAAATAGAGGCAGAATAGGACACTATATAAACCCTAGAATAGATTAAAACTTGAAAAAACACAAAAGGAACTATTTGTAACCTAATTTGTAACAAACCGGTAATTAAACGGCAAAACAGAATATAAATTAAATCTGAAAATTATAATCACACTAAAAATCAATATCTAACTGATCTAATATTACCAAGACACTCCTAAAAGACTACTCTTTGGGGGGGGGTTTAACAAAATTTATATTAAAGCTTATAAATTTAAGAATTAAAATTGACACACTTAAGAAATTAACTAAATCACAACAAATAATTATCAAAGATACCAAATTTATTAAAAATACTTAGCAAAATCTATATCCACCATGCAAATTAATATTTATCATCAACGCACAAATCGATTTTATCCTTGAGTTAGACTATAGAAGACACCCACCAGTAGATCTTCCCCGTTTTTCCTTATATTATAGTTTATTTAGGTCCAACCCTAGTATAAACCCTAATAGTTTTGATAACCCCAACAGAAGCACAAGAATTTAATCAAACTACAACATTACGTATTAGAAAAATATCATCTAACGCCTTGTAACCAATTTACCAATAAATTGATTTAACAAAGATCTATAACGATTATCTAATTAAAAGAGTTGGGTTTGAGCCATCCATGATTAATTAGGGTGATACTAATGCCTAAAAGACTATAAATTTTATGTATTAAATCCTTTTAAACTATCATATGAATTTGTATTAAACTAACTAGCATGCATTCTAATTAATATAACACGAATATCATGAACGATAAACACTAATCGTTATTGAATCATGAATAAAAATCAGCTATGCAATAAAATATAAAACTTATTTCAAAATAATTATTTTAGCATGGTTTCAAATAGATTATACTAAGCGTAAAAAAAATCGCTCACTCATTATAAAAACGAAATTACACAATTTACCTAAATAATTCAATTTTGAAACTAAGCAAAATAAAATACAATAAAAAAAACAGGGAGTAGCACAATACTACTTGGCGTGATTGATGGTGGTGATCGTGAGAATGTTGTGTGAGAGTGTGGCGAGGAGATGAAGAGGGCGTGAAGGTGGGCGTGTGTGAGGGATGATGATGGTGATGATCGTGAGGGTGGGCTGCCGTGGTGATTGAAGATGGTGAATGATGATGATTTATGGTGAGGCAGGAGATGGAGAAGAAGCTGCCGTGAGTTCTTTGTTGAAGTTCCCGTGACCCTCTTTTTCTTGTGATGAAATGGTCATATGGTGATATGGTGATGAGGAGAAGAGGGTGGGGTAGGGTTTTGATACTAGGGTTTTTTTCTTTCCTTAGACTCCTTCTCTCCCAAGTCTTCTAACCTCTCTTCAACTAGGACTAATAATCCAATCCCAAATAAATCCTTATGAAAATATTATTTTTTATAATTCATTATTTTTTTTCTTTTTTTGGACCGACTTGATAAATTTGTTTGTAAAATCTTTCAGTAAATAAAACCCGAACTTCAACGTCTTCTCTTCTCCTCTTTATTTTATTGACGCTTAACTTGAAAAATATATAAAATAAAGTAAATTAGAAGAAATAATACATATAATATAGTCAAAATAATTATTAAAACAATGCATGATTTATAACTTAACAAATTCCTCCACACTTAGACTTTGGACGTCATCGTGCGGAGAAATCTTGGACTCAACCTAAAAACTGACCCTCTTGCTTTCTTATAAAGTCATGCATAGCTATGATATTCAAGGTAGGCATTGGCTTGCTTTAGAAACAGTTTTATTTAAAATTAATTAGTTTTTCCTCCGAGAAATGAATAACTACTAGACATCCAACTACCACCAAAGAGTTTCTTCATCAACCTCACAACATTTCCTTAATGAAGAAACAAGATCAATAATTATCCATCTCTTTTAAGTATGCATATACCGATCAAGAGATCTAAAAAGTTCACGATAGAAAAATTGAGGTACGGCATGGCTATAAAGACAATTGATCCAAAAGGAATAACTTATGGAAATTGATTCTAAACTTGCCTTGTATTTTTTTTTCTTCTTCTATTTTCTCTTTTTCTCTTCTTATCTTTCAAGCTCCGCTTGCACACATATTCGAAGCCCATATAGGGTCTAAGAAATTAAAACACTCATTGTCTCACACTCACCCGAATAGAGGTGCTGGAGCAAACATTTCATTCTCATCTTTATTACTTTTTGATTGTTAGTTTGGGGTGAGTCATTGATCGGCCCAAAAAGGGGCATGACTCTCCCAATCATGGGTTACTCCATACATAAGGCTCAACTTGAGACCTAAACTTAAGGAAAAAGGTGCAGAGCCATCTATTCCTACGCATGTTGGTAATCTAACCCTTTTTTTCCTTTTCTTTTTCTTCACTTCTTTTTATAAAAAGACAAGAAAAATCACAATTTTAATGAGTTATTCTACTAATTCAATTGTCTAGGAAATGGTCTAGGTCATTTTATTACCTCTGAACGGCTATATAACATGACTAACTAAGATAGATAATCATGACAGTTACTCATTAAAGAAATAAATGAAGATCAACTCAAACTTCTCTGAAAGATAGCTAGCATGTTCAGAAGTCTTCACTCATAGAAGAATAAACTACAAAATAGCTAAAATAATAAGAAAAAATTTAAGCAAGCAAGCCTAGCATAAACTCATACCATGCATTATTTATAAGAAAAAGATTTTTTTGTTTAAAAAAATTTGTTTTTTTTAAAATAAAAATACCGCATGAACTAAATGCAGGATGCACCCCCTCCCCAACTTAATTCATGCATTGTCCCTAATGCATGCTAGTTAATAAAAGAAAAGAAGATGCTGAAAGCGAATTGAAAACTTCCCTGGAAAATGTTAGGTTGCCTCCCAACCAGCGGCTTTGTTTACTGTCATTGGCTTGACGCAAATTAGCTCATGGATCCTCTAGTTGGATCTCCTCCACTAAGCATACCGGATCTCTTTACTTTCAAACACTTCAAATGTATGCTCCTTTTTGGCTTCGATTATGCGACCACTCTGTAATCTCATAAACTAAAACAAACTATAAAAACAAAATACTAGAGCTAAAACAAAACAATAAAAGTAGTAAAATTAAATAGAAGTAAGCTAACAATCTTATTTTCTTTCCCCGACAACGGTGCCAAAATTTGTAAAGCTTGTCGTAGAGCTACAAATTAAACCACCACTTTGATTTCTAAATAATATTCATAGCATAGGAAAGTAGCGGTCGATCCCAGGAGGAAAGATTATGTCAAAAAGCTAGTTTAATTCCAAATTATTATACTACTCTAATTTATTATAACTTCTTTTTGTATTTCTAAAATAAATCAAATTTAATAAATAAAATTCTGGAAAAATGCTTAATATTGCTCCTAAATATTCTAAATTTAATTCTGGAAACAAAACACTAAATTGCTATCCTAGATAATCTGGAAAATAAAAACAGAAAATAATAACACAATATTCAACTGAAAATTAAAACAGAAAATAACAAGTAGAAAATTAATATTAAAAATTACAGAAAGTAATCCAAATTAATATTCTGACTTTGTGACTACACAATTATATGTAATTAATTTCAGAAAAATTAAAACACAAAATTAACTCCAGAAAATGAAACAGAAAAAAAATCTGAAATTAGAAAAAAAAAATGCACTAATATAAATAGGAAATTAAATAACAAAATTTCCCAAATTTTAGTTTATAATTTTATGGACTTAATAAAACCCAAAAAACATTAAATCAAAGTTAAAAACGTAATTTTCAGATTTATTGAAATAAAAACCTACACATATCCAATTCACGAAATAATTCTGAAAAATTATCAAATAATTTCTAAAACTTCCAAAATTAAATAGAGGCAGAATAGGACACTATATAAACCCTAGAATGGATTAAAACTTGAAAAAACAAAAAAAGGAACTATTTGTAACATAATTTCTAACAAACTGGCAATTAAACGGCAAAACAGAACATAAGTCAAATCTCAAAATTATAATCACACTAAAAATCAAAATCTAACTGATCTAATATCACCAAGACACTCCTAAAAGACTACTCTTTTGGGGGGGGTGACCGAAATTTATATTAAAGCCTATAAATTTAAGAATTAAAATTGGCACACTAAAGAAATTAACTAAATCGCAACAAATAATTATCAAAGATACCAAATTTATCAAAAATACTTAGCATAATCTATATCCACCATGCAAATTAATATTTATCATCAACACACAAATCAATTTTATCCATGGGTTAGAATGTAGAAAACACCCACCAGCTGATCTTCCCCGTTTTTTCTTATATTATAGTTTATTTAGGTCCAACCCTAATATAAACCCTACTAATTTTGATAACCCCCACACAAGCGCAAAAATTTAATCAAACTAGAGCATTATGTATTAGAAAAACATTATCTAACACCTTCTAACCAATTTACCAGCAAATTGATTTAACAAAGATCTATAACGATTATCTAATTAAAAGAGATGGGTTTAAGCCATCCATGATTAATTAGGGTGATACTAACGCCTAAAAGACTATAACTTTTACGTATTAAAGCCTTTTAAACTATCATATGAATTCGTATTAAACTAACTAGCATGCATTCTAATTAATCTAACACGAATATCTTGAACGATAAGAACTAATCGTTATTGAATCATAAATAAAAATCCACTATACAATAAATATAAAACTTGTTTCAAAATAATTATTTTAGCATGGTTTCAAATAGATTATACTAAGCACAAAAAAATCACTCACTCATATTAAGAATGAAATTACACAATTTCCCTAAATAATTCATGTTTGAAACTAAGTAAAATAAAATAGAATGAAAAAAAGGGAATTGCACAATACTACTTAGCGTGATTGATGGTGGTGATCGTGAGACTGTTGCGCGAGAGTGTGGCGAGGGGATGAAGAGGGCATGAAGGTGGGCGTGTGTGAGGGATGATGATGGTGATGATCGTGAGGGTGGGCTGCCGTGGTGATTCAAGATGGTGAATGATTATGATTTATGGTGAGGCAGGAGATGGAGACGAAGCTGCCGTGGGTTCTTTGTTGAAGCTACCGTCACCCTCTTTTTCTTGTGATGAGATGGTGATATGGTGATGAGGAGAAGAGGGTGGGGTAGGGTTTTAATACTAGGGTTTTTTTCTTTCCTTAGACTACTTCTCTCCCAAGTCTTCTCACTTCTCTTTATCTAGGACCAATAATCCAAGCTCAAATAAATCCTTATGAAAATATTATTTTTCATAATTCAATGTTTTTTTTCTTTTTTTGGACCGACTTGATAAATTTACTTGAAAAATCTTTCAGTAAATCAAACCCGAATTTCGGCGTCTTCTCTTCTCCTCTTTATTTTATTAACGTTTAACCTGAAAAATATATAAAATAAAGTAAATTAGACGAAATAATATATATCATATAATCAAAATAATTATTAAAACAATGCATGATTTATGACTTAACAAATTCCCCCATCACTTAGACTTTGGACGTCCTCTTGCAAAGAAATCTTAGACTCGACCTAAAAACTGGCCCTCTTGCTTTCTTATAAAGTCTTGCATAGCTATGATATTCGTACTAGGCATTGGCTTACTTTAGAAACAGTTTTATTGAAAATTAATTAGTTTTTCCTCCAACAAGTGAATAACTACTAGACATCCAACTACCATCAAAGAGTTTCTTCATCAACCTCACAACATTTTCTTAATGAAGTAACAAGATCAATAATTATGCATCTTTTTTTAGTATGCATACCCCGATCAAGAGATCTAAAGAGTTTACGATAGAAAAATTAAGGTACGGTGTGGCTATAAAAACAATTGATCTAGAAAGAATAACTCATTGAAATTGATTCTAAACTTGCCTTGTATTTTTTTTCTTCTTCTTCTTTTGTTTTTGTTTTTTTCTTCTTATCTTTCAAACTCCACTTGCGTACATATTCGAGGCCCTTATAGGGTCTTAGAAATTAAAACACTCCCTGTCTCACACTCACCCGAATAGAGGTGCTGAAGCAAACAATTCTTTCTCATCTTTATTACTTTTTGACTGTTAGTTTGGGGCGAGCCATTGATCGGCCCAAAAGGGGGCATGACTATCGCAATCATGCGTTGCTCCATACATAAGGCTCAACTTAGACCTAAACTAAAGGGAAAAGGTGCCGAGCAACCTATTCCTACACATGTTGGTAATCTAACCTTTTTTTTCCTTTTCTTTTTTCTTCACTTCTTTTCATAAAAAGACAAGAGAAATCAGAATTTCAATGAGTTATTCTACTAATTCAATTGTCTAGAAAATGGGCTAGGTCATTTTATTGCCTGTGAACGGCTATATAACATGACTAAATAAGATGGATAAGTATAAAAGTTACTCATTAAAGAGATATATGAGGATCAACTCAAATTTCTCTGAAAGATAGCTAGCATGCTCAGAAGTCTTAACTCTTTGAAGAATAAACTACAAAATAGCTAAAATAATAAAAAAGAAAATTAAGCAAGCAAGCCTAGCATAAACTCATATCATGCATTATTTATAAGGAAAAAGAATTTTTTTTTTAAAAAAATTTTGTTTTTTTTAAAATAAAAATACCGTATGAACTAAATGCAGGATGCACCCCCCCCCATTTAATTCATGCATTGTCCCTAATGCATGCTAATTAATAAAAGAAAAGAAGATGCTGAAAACGAATTAAAAACTTCCCTGGAAAATATTGGGTTGCCTCCAAACCAACACCTTTCTTTACTGTCATTGGCTTGACGCAAATAAGCTCATGGATCCTCTAGTTGGATCTCCTCCACTAAGCATGCCGGATCTCTTTACTTTGAAACACTTCAAACATATGCTCTTTTTTGTCTTCGATTATGCAACCACTCCTTACTCTCATAAACTCAAACAAACTATAAAAAAAAAAAACACTAGAGCTAAAACAAAACAATAAAAGTAGTAAAATTAAATAGAAATAAACTAACAATCTTATTTTCTTTCCCCGGCAACGGCGTCAAAATTTGTAAGCTTGTTGTAGAGCTACAAATTAATTCATTACTTTGATTTATAAATAATATTTATAGCATAGGAAAGTAGGGATCGATCCCACGAGAAAAGATTATGTCAAAAAGCTAGTTTAATTCTAAATTATTATACTACTCTAATTTATTATAACTTCTCTTTGTATTTCCAAAATAAATCAAATTTAATAAATAAAATTCTGAAAAAATAATTAATATTGCTCCTAAATATTTTAAATTTAATTCTGAAAATAAAATAGTAAATAGCTATCCTAGATAATCTGGAAAATAAAAACAGAAAATAATAACACAATATTCAACTGAAAATTAAAACAGAAAATAACAAGTAGAAAATTAATATTAAAAATTACAGAAAGTAATACAAATTAATATTCTGACTTTGTGACTCCAAAATTATATGTAATTAATTTGAGAAAAATTAAAACATAAATTAACTCCAGAAAATAAAACCGAAAATAAAATATGAAATTAGGAAAAAAATAAACTGCACTAATATAAATAGGAAATTAAATAACAAAACTACCCAAGTTTTAGGATATAATTTTATGGACTTAATAAAACGTAAAAAACATTAAATCAAAATTAAAAACGTAATTTTCAAATTTATTGAAATAAAAACCTGCACATATCCAATTCACGAAATAATTCTGAAAAATTATCAAATAATTTCCAAAACTTCTGAAATTGAATAGAGGCAGAATAGGACACTATATAAACTCTAGAATGGATTAAAACTTGAAAAATCACAAAAGGAACTATATGTAACCTAGTTTCTAACAAACCGGTAATTAAACGGCAAACCAGAATATAAATTAAATCTCAAAATTATAATCACCCTAAAAATCAAAATCGAACTGATCTAATATTACCAGGACACTCCTAAAAGACTACTATTTTTGGAGGCCGGTGAACGAAATTTATATTAAACCTTATAAATTTAACAATTAAAATTGACACACTAAAGAAATTAACTAAATCGGAACAAATAATTATCAAAGACACCAAATTTATGAAAAATACTTGGCATAATCTATATCCACTATGCAAATTAATATTTTTCATCAACATACAAATCGATTTTATCCGTGAGTTAGATTATAGAAGACACCCACCAGCGGATCTTCCCCGTTTTTTCTTATATTATAGTTTATTTAGGTCCAGCCCTAATATAAACCCTACTAGTTTTGATAACCCCCATACAAACGCAAGAATTTAATCAAACTAGAGCATTACGTATTAGAAAAACATCATCTAACGCCTTGTAACCAATTTACCAGCAAATTGATTTAACAAATATCTAGAACGATTATCTAATTAAAAGATATGGGTTTGAGTTATCCATGATTAATTAGGGTGATACTAATGCCTAAAAGACTATAACTTTTACGTATTAAACCCTTTTAAACTATCTATGAATTCATATTAAACCAACTAGCGTGCATTCTGTTAGGAAATAGAGCAGAGTAATAGCGAAAGCAATAGGATGAAACAGATATTCAGAAACTTAAAGAAAGATAACAACAATAAAACAACAACACACAAGATTTACATGGAAACCCAATGCGGGAAAAAACCATGGTCAGCAACGAGCACAATCAATCCACTATATGAGTAGGGAGAATACAAAACGATCACAATCACAACAAGTGATTTGATCCAATAGCAGAATTACAACCTCTTGTAATCTCTCTCACGATTCTCTACCTATCAATGTGTTTAGAGATTCAAGGATGATTTTAGATCCTAGGTATGACCCCCTTTTATAGGGTCTAGAAAACTAGGGTTTTACCCTTAGAGACAAACCCTAGCTGCCAGGAGAAACTGCGCTTCAAGACAAACCCTAGCCGCCTTTGATTTTGGGCCACGAAACCCAACAACCCAACAATCTCCACCTTGGACCGAAATCTCCAATCACCAACTCTGTAACACCGTTATAGCACCCCGAAGGGTGATGCCCCCCCAAAGGGGCAATGCCCCGTAGGGGGCTTAGATACTGTGAATGCCAACTAAGTCCAACCAATGCTCGAACTTAGCTATTGGTAGAGGCTTGGTTAATATATCAGTAGGATTTTCCGAAGTATGAACCTTCCTTACTACTATTTCCCCTGCAGCAACTGTATCTCTGACATAGTGGTACTTGACACTGATGTGCTTGGTCTTCGAATGGTAGGCATCATTCTTAGTCATGTGGATAGCACTCTAACTATTAGAAAACACTATAGTGGTAGCCTGTGGAACTCTAAGCTCAGTAATGAGACCCCTCATCCAAGTAGCCTCCTTCACTCCTTCAGTAGTAGCAACATACTCAGCCTCTATAGTAGATAGAGCTGCAATTGACTGAAGCGATGCTTTCCAAGAGATAGCACCTGCACACATTGTGAAGATATAGCCAGATATGGACCTTCTCGTATCAAGGTCACCAGCATAGTCAGAATCAACAGAACCTGTCACACCATATGTAGCAGCTTTGTTCCTATCAAATACCAACCCCCTTTTAACAGTACCCTTCACATAGCGAAGGATCCACTTCACAGCTTCCCAATGATCCTTTCTAGGATTATGCATATACCTACTAACCACACTCACAGCATGTGACAAGTTTGGCCTAGTACATACCATGGCATACATCAAACTACCAACAACACTAGAATAAGGGACATTCGACATTCTATCTATGTCCCCCTCAGATTGTGGACAACACTCAGCAGACAATCTGAAATGTGCAGCAAGGTGTGTGGAGACTGCCTTATAGTTATCCATACTAAATCTGCCTAGTACTTTTCCAAGGTAGTGTCCTTGAGATAAGTACAGCTTACCAGCCTTTCGATCCCTCTGAATCTCCATGCCTAAAATCTTCTTTGCTGCACCCAAGTCCTTTATCTCAAACTCCTTACTGAGTTAAGATTTCAACTTGCTAATCAAGGATTTATCCTTAGAGGCAATCAGCATATCGTCAACATACTATAGCAAGTAAATAAAAGAACCATCATAATATTATCTAAAATACACACAATTATCATATCGTCTGTGTGTGTATCCTTGTGCAATCATGAAAGTGTCAAACCTTTTGTACCACTGCTTAGAAGCCTGCTTAAGTCCGTACAAGGACTTTTTCAATCTACATACCAGTTGTTCCTTCCCAGGAACTACAAAACCTTCGGGTTGCCTCATGTAGATCTCCTCCTCCAACTCCCCATGAAGGAATGCAGTATTCACATCAAGCTGCTCCAACTCCAGATCAAACAATGCAACAAATGCAAGAACCACTCTAATGGATGTATGTCTAACAACAGGTGAAAATACCTCATTATAGTCAATACCTTCTTTCTGATTGTAAGCACGAAAAACCAGGCGCGCTTTCCACCTTGCATGTTCAACTCCAGGAATACCTTCCTTTTTCTTATAGATCGATTTGGCAGTTAAGGCTCTCCGACCTAGAGGTAGCTCATATAATTCCCAAGTTCGATTCTTTTGCAAACTCTCCATTTCCTCTTGCATAGCTAGGATCCAATTAGATGAATTTGGACAGGAGATTGCTTCAGTATAGGTATAAGGTTCCACACCTTTAGGCACCTCCTCTGCAATTAAAAGTGCATATGCTATCAGTCCCTCATCGTCATTGTAACGAGCAGGTCTCCTGATCTCCCTTCGAGGACGATCACGAGCTATAGAGTGAACAACCTCCACCTGAGGCTGATCAGAACTGATAGTGCCAGGTTCAGTACCCTGAGCCTCTCTGTTGGGGTGATTAGCAGCTCCACCTTGAACTGCAACGGTCTCCACTTCTATCTCTATACTGGTATCCTCCTGATCACCTGTACCAGTAGAAGAAACAACAGAATTCTTCCCAAAAGATAACATAGTAGTCTCATTGAAAGTGACATCCCTACTCTGAATGACTTTCTTAGACTCAGGACACCACATGCAGTATCCTTTAGACTCAGATGCATATCCAAGAAACATACATTTGACAGCCCTAGGGGCTAACTTCCCATTATTCACATGGGCATACACAGGACATCCAAATATTCTCAAACTAGAATAATCAACAGGATTACCTGACTATACTTCTTCTGGAATCTGAAAAATCAATGGAGGTGTGTGGTGAATGATTCACCAAGTAGTAGGCTGTAGAAATAGCCTCTGCCCAAAAAGCTTTGCGATCCCAAAGTCCGGCATTTGAAAGCATACATCGAGCTTTCTCCAGTAGAGTCCTGTTGATTCATTCTGCAACCCCATTTTGTTGTGGTTTACCAACCAAAGTCTTGTGCCTAGCTATGCCATTCATCGTGCAAAACTCTTCAAAACTCTGACTCAACGAACTCAAGACCATTGTCAGTCCTAAGTTTCTTGATCTTTCTCCCAGTCTGCTTCTCAACCAGAGCCTTGAACTTCTTGAACATGGAGAATGTCTCATTTTTCTATCTCAAGAAGTAAACCCCAGCTTTGCGTGAGAAATCATCAACAAAAGTTAACATGTAGCGCTTACCTCCAAGAGAAGGAACCTTCGAAGGACCCTACAGATCAGAATGAATGTAGTCAAGGATCCCCTGAGTACGATGCCTCGCTTTAGAGAAACTTGCCCTCTTCTATTTCCCAAAAACACAGTGATCACAAAAATCAAGCTTACCCGTACCAACGCTACCCAGACAACCTTTCTTACTTAGAATGGTCATCCCTTTCTCACTCATATGACCCAATCTCATGTGCCATAACCTTGTATCATTAGTATCTGCTGATGTTGTACCAACTGTAGTTACTCCTGTAACTGTAGTTCCTTGTAGGATGTAGAGACTGCCCTACCACAGTCCCTTCATTACCACCATGGCTCCCTTTGTCACTTTTAGGACATCATTCTCCATAACAATCCTGCAACCATTAGTCTGAAGAGTACCCAAGGAGATCAAACAATGAGTCATATCAGGTATGTGACGAACCTTAGACAAAGTTCTAACTATACCATCATGGGTTTTAACCTGTACAGTACCTATTCCTGCAACTTTGCACTCAGCATCGTTGCCCATAAATACAACCCCAGTATCAACAGGCTCATAAGTCACAAACCAGTCCCTACGAGGACGCATGTGATACGTACAACCAAAATCTAAAACCCAATCATCACCTAACCCATTTTCAAAAGTGGTGGCCAAAGACATGGTAGCAAGCAATACATCACCATCAGACTCTGACTCTACTACACAATCAGCTGTAGCGGTTTTCTCCTTTTCTTCTTTCCCTTTCTTTTTCTTTAGTTTCCAGCAGTTAGCCTGAATATGATCCAATTTACCACAGTAATTGCATGTCTTATTGGAATGAGGATTCTTATACTTAGATCGGTTCTTTTTCTTATTACCGTTCCTCTTTTGCTCAGTTCTACCCCTAACAACTAATCCCTCAGTCGGATCAGCATGGATATCATGGTTAAATTTCTCCTTAGACGGCAAATTAGACTTGACATCCTCAAAAGATATAGGATCAGAATTACTATATAGCATAATCTCCTTAAAGTGTTTATAAGAGGGGGTAGAGACACAACAAGCAGAATAGCTTTATCCTCATCCTCAATCTTTACATCCAAACTCTCCAAATCAATCAGAATAAAATTAAATTCATTCAAATGTTTTTGAACAGGGGTACCTTCAGCCATACGAAAGGTGTACAACCTTTCCTTCAAACGGATCTTGTTGGCTAGACTCTTCGTCAGGTAGAGTTCCTCCATCCGAGTCCACAGATCCACTGCAGTTGCCTTATCGAGTACCTCTCGCGGGACATGTGGTGCTAGACACAATTGAATGGCTGAAACCGCCTTCAACTCCAGTTCTTCCCATTCCTTGTCCATCAGTGATCCACGCCTCTTCTTTTGGTCTGTTGCCCATTGTTCATCAGTCATCTTCTCGGGTTTCACGTGAGGTCCTTGCAGAACCTTCCATAACCCATGCTGGATGAGAACTACTCTCATCTGCACCTTCTAGAGATTAAAACTAATCTCTCCATCAAATTTTTGAATATCAACCTTCATAATTGAAGATATCCTAAACCAAAGCTCTGATACCACTTGTTAGGAAATAGAGCAGAGTAATAGCGGAAGTAATAGGATAAAACAGATATTCAGAAACTTAAAGAAAGATAACAAGAACAAAACAATGACACACAAGATTTACGTGGAAACCCAATGCGGGGAAAAACCACGGACGGCGACGAGCACAATCAATTCACTATATGAGTAGGGAGAATACAAAAAGATCACAATCACAACAAGTGATTTGATCTAACAGCAGAATTACAACCTCTCTTGTAATCTCTCACACAATTCTCTACCTCTCAATGTGTTTAGGGATTCAAGGATGATTTTAGATCCTAGGTATGACCCCCTTTTATAGGATCTAGAAAACGAGGGTTTTACCCTTAAAGACAAACCCTAGCCGCCAAGAGAAATTGTGCTTCAAGACAAATCCTAGTTGCCTTTGATTTTGGGCCACGAAACCCAACAACCCAACACATTCTAATTAATATAACACGAACATCATGAACGATCTAATCATTATTGAATCATGAATAAAAATCAACTATACAATAAAATGTAAAACTTGTTTCAAAATAATTATTTTAGCATGGTTTCAAATAGATTATATTGAGCACAAAAAAATCATTCACTCATATTAAGAATGAAATTACACAATTTACCCAAATAATTCATGTTTGAAACTAAGCAAAATAAAATACAATAAAAAAAAGGGAGTAGCACAATACTACTTGGCGTGATTGATGGTGGTGATCGTGAGAATGTTGCGTGAGAGTGTGGCGAGGGCGTGAAGGTGGGTGTGTGTGAGGGATGATGATGGTGATGATCGTGAGGGTGGGCTGCCGTGGTGATTGAAGATGGTGAATGATGATGATCTATGGTGAGGCAGGAGATGGAGAAGAAGCTGTCGTGAGTTCTTTGTTGAAGCTACTATGACTCTCTTTTTCTTGCGATGACAAGGTGATATGGTGATATGGTGATGAGGAAAAGAGGGTGGGGTAGGGTTTTAATACTAGGGTTTTTTTCCCCCTTCCCTCCCAAGTCTTCTAGCTTCTCTTCAACTAGAAGTAATAATCTAACCCCAAATAAATCCGTATGAAAATATTATTTTTCATAATTCATTATTTTTTTTCTTTTTTTGGACCGACTTGATCAATTTGCTTGTAAAATCTTTCAGTAAATAAAACCTGAACTTCAACGTCTTCTCTTCTCCTCTTTATTTTATTAACGCTTAACCTGAAAAATATATAAAATAAAGTAAACTAGACGAAATAATATATATAATATAATCAATATAATTATTAAAATAATGCATGATTTATGACTTAACAAATTCCCCCACACTTAGACTTTGGACGTCCTTGTGCAAAGAAATCTTATACTCGACCTAAAAACTAACCCTCTTGCTTTCTTATAAAGTCATGCATAACTATGATATTCATACTAGGCATTGGCTTGCTTTAGAAATAGTTTTATTGAAAAGTAATTAGTTTTCCCTCCAACAAGTGAATAACTACTAGACATCCAAGTACCATCAAAGAGTTTCTTCATCAACCTCACAACATTTCCTTAATGAAGTAAGAAGATCAATAATTATCCATCTTTTTTAAGTATTCATACACCGATCAAGAGGTCTAAAAAGTTTACGATAGAAAAATTGAGGTACGATATTGCTATAAAGACAATTGATCTAGAAGGAATAACTCATTGAAATTGATTCTAAACTTGCCTTGTATTTTTTTTCTCCTTCTTCTGTTTTCTCTTTTTTTGTCCTTATCTTTCAAACTCCACTTGCGCACATATTCGAGGCCCATATAGGGTATTGGAAATTAAAACACTCCCTGTCTCACACTCACCGAATTAGACGCGCCGTAGCAAACAATTCATTCTCATCTTTATTACTTTTTGACTGTTAGTTTGGGGCGAGTCATTAATCGGCCCAAAAAGGTGCATGACTCTCCCAATTATGGGTTACTCCATACATAAGGCTGAACTTGAGACCTAAACTTAAGGGAAAAAGGTGTCGAGCCACCTATTCCTATGCATGTTGGTAATCTAACCTTTTTTTTTCTTTTCTTTTTTCTTCACTTCTTTTTATAAAAAGACAAGGAAAGTCACAATTTTAATGAGTTATTCTACTAATTCAATTGTCTAGGAAATGGTCTAGGTCATTTTATTGCCTCTGAACGGCTGTATAACATGACTAAATAAGATGGATAATCATAAAAGTTACTCATTAAAGAGATATAAAAGGATCAACTCAAACTTCTCTGAAAGATAGCTAGCATGCTCAGAAGTCTTCAGTCATAGAAGAATAAACTACAAAATAGCTAAAATAATAAAAAAAAATTAAGCAAGCAAGCCTAGCATAAACTCATATCATGCATTATTTATAAGAAAAAGAATTTTTTTTAAAAAAAGAATTTTTTGTTTTTTTTTAAAATAAAAATACCGCAGGAACTAAACGCAGCATGCACCACCCCCATACTTAAGTCATCCATTGTCCTCAATGCATGCTAATTAATAAAAGAAAAGAAGATGATGAAAGCGAATTAAAAACTTCCCTGGAAAATGTAGGGTTGCCTCCCAACCAGCGCCTTTGTTTATTGTCATTGGCTTGACGCAAATGAGCTCATGGATCCTCAAGTTAGATCTCCTCCACTAAGCATACCGGATCTCTTTACTTTCAAACACTTCAAACGTATGCTCCTTTTTGTCTTCCATTATGCTACCACTGCTTAATCTCACAAACTAAAACAAACTATAAAAATAAATTACTAGAGCTAAAACAAAACAATAAAAGAAGTAAAATTAAATAGAAGTAAACTAACAATCCTATTTTCTTTCCTCGGCTACCGCACCAAAATTTGTAAAGCTTGTCGTAGAGTTACAAATTAAACCACTACTTTGATTTATAAATAATATCTATAGCGTAGGAAAGTATGGATCAATCCCACGAGGAAAGATTATGTCAAAAAGCTAGTTTAATTCTAAATGATCATACTACTCTAATTTACTGTAACTTCTCTTTGTATTTCTAAAATAAATCAAATTTAAAAAAAATAATTCTGGAAAAATACTTAATATTGGTCCTAAATATTCTAAATTTAATTCTGAAAATAAAACAGTAAATAGCTATCCTAGATAATCTGGAAAATAAAAATAGAAAATAATAATACAATACTCAACTAAAAATTAAAACAGAAAACAACAAGTAGATAATTAATATTAAAAATTACAGAAAGTAATTCAAATTAATATTCTGACTTTGTGACTCCAAAATTATATGTAATGAATTCCATAAAAATTAAAACAGAAAAGTAACTCCAGAAAATAAAAATGAAAATAAAATCTGAAATTAGAAAAAAAAAATAAACTGCACTAATATAAAAAGGGAATTTAAAAACAAAATTTCCCAAATTTTAGGATATAATTCTCTGGACGTAATAAAATCTAAAAAACATTAAATCAAAATTAACAACGTAATTTTCAGATTTATTGAAATAAAAACCTGCACATATCCAATTCACGAAATAATTCTGAAAAATTATCAAATAATTTCCAAAACTTTCGAAATTAAATAGAGGCAGAACAGTACACTTTATAAACTCTAGAATGGATTAAAACTTGAAAAAACACAAAAGGAACCATTTGTAACCTAATTTCTAACAAACCGGCAAGTAAACGGCAAAACAGAATATAAATTAAATCTGAAAATTATAATCACACTAAAAATCAAAATCTAACTGATCTAATATAACCAAGACACAAATAAAACACTACTCTTTTGGGGGGGGGGTGAACGAAATTTATATTAAATCTTATAAATTTAAGAATTAAAATTGACACACTAAAGAAATTAACTACATTGCAAAAAATAATTATCAAAGATACCAAATTTATGAAAAATACTTAGCAAAATCTATATCCACCACGCAAACTAATATTTATCATCAATACACAAATCGATTTTATCCATGAGTTATACTGTAGAAGACACCCACCAGCTGATCTTCCCCGTTTTTCCTTATATTATAGTTTATTTAGGTCCAGCCCTAGTATAAACCCTACTAGTTTTGATAATACCTTCACAAGCGCAAGAATTTAATCGAACTACAGCATTACATTTTAGAAAAACATTATCTAACGCCTTGTATTCAATTTACCAGCAAATTGATTTAACAAAAATCTATAACGATTATCTAATTAAAAGAGATGGGTTTGAGCTATCCATGATTAATTAGGGTGACACTAATGCCTAAAAGACTATAACTTTTACGTATTAAAGCTTTTCAAACTATCATACGAATTCGTATTAAACTAACTAGCATGCATTCTAATTAATATAACACGAATATCATAAACGATAACCACTAATCGTTATTGAATCATGAATAAAAATCAACTATACAATAAAATATAAAACTTGTTTCAAAATAATTATTTTAGCATGGTTTCAAATATATTATACTAAGCACAAAAAATCACTCACTCATATTAAGATTGAAATTACAAAATTTACCTGAATAATTCATGTTTGAAACTAAGCAAAATAAAATACAATAAAAAAAAAGGGAGTAGCACAATACTACTTGGTGTAATTGATGGTGGTGATCGTGAGAATGTTGCGTGAGAGTGTGGCAAGGGGATGAAGAGGGCGTGAAGGTGGGCGTGTGTGAGGGATGATGATGGTGATGATCGTGGGCGTGGGCTGTCGTGGTGATTGAAGATGGTGAATGATGATGATTTATGGTGAGGTAGGAGATGGAGAAGAAGTTGTCATGAGTTCTTTGTTGAAGCTGTTGTGACCCTCTTTTTCTTGTGATGAGATGGTGACATGGTGATATGGTGATGAGGAGAAGAGGGTGGGGTAGGGTCTTAATACTAGGGTTTTTTTCTTTCTTTAGACGCCTTCTCCCCCAAGTCTTCTAGCTTCTCTTCAACTAGGACTAATAATCCCACCCCAAATAAATCCTTATGAAAATATTATTTTTCATAATTTATTATTTTTTTTCTTTTTTTGACCGACCTGATAAATTTGTTTGTAAAATCTTTCAGTAAATAAAACCTGAACTTCAACGTCTTCTCTTCTTCTCTTTATTTTATTAATGCTTAACCTAAAAAATATATAAAACAAAGTACATTAGTAGAAATAATATATATAATATGATTAAAATAATTATTAAAATAATTCATGATTTATGACTTAACAAATTCCCCCACACTTAGACTTTGGGCGTCCTCGTGCAAAGAAATCTTAGACTCGACCTAAAAACTGACCCTCTTACTTTCTTATAAAGTCATGCATAGCTATGATATTCATACTAGGCATTGGCTTGCTTTAGAAATAGTTTTATTGAAAATTAATTAGTTTTTCCTCCAACAAGTGAATAACTACTAGACATCCAACTACCATCAAAGAGTTTCTTCATCAACCTCACAACATTTCCTTAATGAAGTAACAAGATCAATAATTATCCATCTTTTTTAAGCATGCATACACCGATCAAGAGATCTAAAAAGTTTACGATAGAAAAATTGAGGTACGGTATGGCTATAAAGACAATTGATCTAGAAGGAATAACTCATTGAAATTGATTCTAAACTTGCCTTGTATTTTTTTTTTTCTTCTTCTGTCTTCTACTTTTTTTCTTCTTATCATTCAAACTCCACTTGCGCACATATTCGAGACCCATATAGGGTCTTACAAATTAAAACACTCCCTGTCTCACACTCACCCGAATAGAGGTGCTGGAGGAAACAATTCATTCTCATCTTTATTACTTTTTGACTATTAGTTTGTGGCAAGTCGTTGATCGGCCCAAAAAGAGGTATGACGCTCCCAATCATGGGTTACTCCATACATAAGGCGCAACTTGAGACCTACACTAAAGGAAAAAGGTGCCGAGCCAACTATTCCTACGCATGTTGGTAATCTGACCATTTTATTCCTTTTCTTTTTTCTTCACTTCTTTTTATAAAAAGACACGAAAAAGCACAATTTTAATGAATTATTCTACTAATTCAATTGTCTAGGAAATGGGCTAGGTCATTTTATTGCCTTTGAACGGCTATATAACATGACTAAATAAGATGGATAATCATGACAGTTACGCATTAAAGAGATATATGAGGTTCAACTCAAACTTCTCTGAAAGATAGCTAGCATGCTCAGAAGTCTTCACTCATAGAAGAATAAACTACAAAAGAGCTAAAACAATTAAAAAAAATATTTAAGCAAGCAAGCCTAGCATAAACTCATATCATGCATTATTTATAAGAAAAAGAATTGTTTTAAATAAAAAACCGCAGGAACTAAATGCAGGATGGACCCCCCCACACTTAATTCATGCATTGTCCCTAATGCATGCTAATTAATAAAAGAAAACAAAATGCTGGAAGCGAATTAAAAACTTCGCTAAAAAATATTGGGTTGCCTCCCAACCAACGCTTTTGTCTACTATCATTGGCTTGACGCAAATAAGCTCATGGATCCTCTAGTTAGATCTTCTCCACTGAGCATACGGGATCTCTTTACTTTCAAACATTTCAAACGTATGCTCCTTTTTGTCTTCGATTATGCGACCACTCCTTAATCTCATAAACTAAAACAAATTATAAATATAAAATACTAGAACTAAAACAAAACAATAAAAGTAGTAAAATTAAACAGAACTAAACAAACAATCTTATTTTCTTTCCCTGGCAACAGCGCCAAAATTTGTAAAGTTTGTCGTAGATGTTACAAATTAAAGCAGTACTTTGATTTATAAATATTATTTATAGCACAGGAAAGTAGGGATCGATCCCACGAGGAAAGATTATGTCAAAAAGTTAGTTCAATTTTAAATGATTATACTACTCTAATTTATTATAACTTCTCTTTGTATTTTTAAAATAAATCAAATTTAATAAATAAAATTCTGGAAAAATACTTAATATTGCTCCTAAATATTCTAAATTTAATTTTGGAAATAAAATAGTAAATAGCTATCCTAGATAATCTGGAAAATAAAATCAGAAAATAATAACAAAATATTCAACTGAAAATTAAAACAGAAAATAAAAAGTAGAAAATTAATATTAAAAATTACAAAATGTAATACCAATTAATATTATGACTTTGTGACTCCAAAATTATATATAATTAATTTCAGAAAAATTAAAACAGAAATTAACTCAAGAAAATGAAACAGAAAATAAAATCTGAAATTAGAAGAAAAAATAAACTGCACTAATATAAATAGGAAATTAAATAACAAATTGCCAAAATTGGATATAATTTTCTGGACTTAATAAAACCTAAAAAACATTAAATCAAAATTAAAAAATTAATTTTCGGATTTATTGAAATAAAAACCTGCGCATATCCAATTCACGAAATAATTCTGAAAAATTATCAAATAATCTTCAAAACTTCCGAAATTAAACAGAGGCAGAATAGGACACTATGTAAACCCTAGAGTGGATTAAAAATTGAAAAAACACAAAAGGAACTATTTGTAACCAAATTTCCAACAAACCGGTAATTAAACGGAAAAGCAGAATATAAATTAAATCTGAAAATTATAATCACACTAAAAATCAAAATCTAATTGATCTAATATTACCAAGGCACTCCTAAAAGACTACTCTTTTAGTGGGTGGGGGGTGAACTAAATTTATATTAAAGCTTACAAATTTAAGAATTAAAATTGACACACTAAAGAAATTAACTAAATCGCAACAAATAATAATCAAGATACCAAATATATGAAAAATACTTAGCCTAATCTATATCCACCATGCAAATTAATATTTATCATCAATACACAAATCGATTTTATCCATGAGTTAGACTATAGAAGAAACCTACCAGTGGACCTTCCCCGTTTTTTCTTATATTATAGTTTATTTAGGTCCAGCCCTAATATAAACCCTACTAGTTTTGATAACCACCACACAAGCGCAAGAATTTAATCAAACCAGAGCATTACGTATTAGAAAAACATCATCTAACGCCTTGTAACCAATTTACCAGCAAATTGAATTAACAAAGATCTATAACGATTATCTAATTAAAAGAGATGGGTTTGAGTCATTCGCGATTAATTAGGGTGACACTAATGTCTAAAAGACTATAACTTTTACATATTAACGCCTTTTAAATTACCATACGAATTCGTATTAAATTAACTGGCATGCATTCTAATTAATATAACACGAATATCATGAACGATAAGCACTGATTGTTATTGAATCATGAATAAAAATCAACTATACAATAAAATATAAAACTTGTTTCAAAATAATTATTTTAGCATGGTTTCAAATAGATTATACTAAGCACAAAAAAATCACTCACTCATATTAAGAATGAAATTACATAATTTACCTAAATAATTCATGTTTGAAATTAAGCAAAAAAAATACATTAAAAAAAAGGGGAGTAGCACAATACTACTTGGCGTGATTGATGTTGGTGATTGTGAGAATGTTGCGTGAGAGTGTGGCGAGGGGATGAAGAGGGCGTAAAGGTGGGCGAGTGTGAGGGATGATGATGGTGATGATCGTGAGGGTGGGCTGCCGTGGTGATTGAAGATGGTGAATGATGATGATTTACGGTGAGGCAGGAGATAGAGAAGTAGCTGCCATGAGTTCTTTGTTGAAGCTACCATGACCCTCTTTTTCTTGTGATGAGATGGCGACATGGTGATATGGTGATGAGGAGAAGAGGGTGGGGTAGGGTTTTAATACTAGGGTTTTTTTTCTTTCCTTAGACTCTTTCTCTCCGAAGTCTTGTAGCTTCTCTTCAACTAGGAGTAATAATCCAACTCCAAATAAATCCTTATGAAAATATTATTTTTCATAATTCATTCTTTTTTTTTCTTTTTTTGGACCGACTTGATATATTTGCCTATAAAATCTTTTAGTAAATAAAACCCGAACTTCAACGTCTTCTCTTCTCCTCTTTATTTCATTAACGCTTAACCTGAAAAATATATAAAATAAAATAAACTAGATGAAATAATATATATAATATAATCAAAAGAATTATTAAAACAATGCATGATTTATGACTTAACAAATTCCACCACACTGATACTTTGGACGTCCTCGCGCAAAGAAATCTTAGACTCGACCTAAAAACTGACCCTTTTGCTTTCTTGTAAAGTCATGCATAACAATGATATTCGTACTATGCATTGGCTTGTGTTAGAAATAGTTTTATTGAAAATTAATTTGTTTTTCCTCCAACAAGTGAATAACTACTAGACATCCAACTACCATCAAAGAGTTTCTTCATCAACCTCACAACATTTCCTTAATGAAGTAACAAGATCAATAATTATCCATCTTTTTTAAGTATGCATACACTGATAACGAGATCTAAAAAGTTTACAATAGAAAAATTGAGTTACGATATGGTTGTAAAGACAATTGATCTAGAAGGAATAACTCATTGAAATTGATTCTAAACTTGCCTTGTATTTTTCTTCTTCTTCTTGTTCAATTTTTTCTTTTTTTTATCTTATCTTTCAAACTCCACTTGCACAAATATTCGAGGCGCACGTATGGTCTTAGAAATTAAAATACTCACTGTTTCACACTCACCCAAATAGAAGTGCTGGAGCAAACAATCCATTCTCATCTTCATTACTTTTTCACTGTTAGTTTGGGGCGAGTCATTGATCGGCCCAAAAAGGTGCATGA
>JACYFF010019584.1:46547261-46560703 GCA_017589665.1 Selenicereus undatus
AATGGGTTGAGGTATCCCCACGCTTATAAGGCGTGGTTCGTTCTCCTTAACTACCGATGTGGGATACCTTCATCCACCAGTGTAAGACCCGCTTTCGTTAGTTTTATATTAAGTTGCTTGTATTACCTTTTTATATTATAAAATCGTATTTTTAGTAACTATATAAGTTAAATGATTATCGATTTGCTTTTGGGAGCTGTAATTTTATTAAAAAAAAAAGGACTATTATTGCTATTATTGATTTTAAAGTCAATTCGTGCCGTTTATGTCTGTAAATTATATTGATAGTTTAATCTAGCTGTTAAACGATTACTTTCATTAAAAATGATGATTACTTGATTTATGTTATTATTGACGTTACTTATTTATAAAATGTTTGAATCGATGCTAAACCGAGTTTTTAAAATCGTTTTCCATTTTACCTAATCGATTTCCAACGTTTAAACTGAAATGTTAGTCGTAGTTCGTTTTAACTTAAGTTTAGCCTAACCACTAACGAGTTCGGGACAGGGAATCAGCTGAATGATGTTATTGAGCCAAAACAAAAAAGGAAAAAGAAATTAAAACATAAATGGGGGGGCTTAAGTCGGGTAGAGAACCCCGACATCCCTCACTCTCTCTCTAACCCACGCTATCTCTCTCTCACTCTCGCGTCTCTCTACCTCGCTCTCTCTCTCACCGGCGACCGGCGATCGGCCACCTGGTGCTGCCGTCGGCCAACACGCGTCGCCGGCGAGAGAAAGGGACGAACGGTCCCCTCCCCCACGCGTTCCAGCCACCGAGTCCACCACCAATTGGCGTCCACTTCGCACAACCCCTCACCCACGCGTCTAGCCGCCCAGAACCGGCCGTCCACCTGCCGGAAATCGACGACCCACCTTCCTTCTAACCTCTTCTATAAATTATAACCAAGAATCAAGCCTCAACCTGCCTCAAACATCATCAAATCGAAGGCTAGGGTTTCGGGTTTTGGGAGTACCGAGCTGGGTTCGAGTTTAGAGGGATATAGGGTCGAATTGAGTCCGTTTATGCAAGGGTTAAGCATGGATTGGGTTGGTTCGTGCTTCAGTAAGCCAAGGCCAGGGAATCGAGTTTTCTAGCACTGCCCAGCAGCCTTCGAACGAATCCTTAGCTTGGAATCGAGGTGGGTGTTCTTCGCCTCCTAAATTAGTATAAATTTCGAAAATGTTTTCAGCAGATTGATGTTGCATGTCAAGTTAGGGTTAGTTAGATTCATTAGAAATGTCAAGAAATGGGTTGTGCATGCTTAGATTCGAGCTATTCAGTTAGTTTATGCTTAAATTGTAAATTGATACGAGTTATGTGCGTTTATATGGAACCATGCCTGAATTGGACTTGAATGAAAACCATGCATGAAAAGAGATTAATTTGAAGTTATAAAGACATAGTTAGCTTGAATTTGATTAGAATAAGGTAAGGTATAAAAAGAATTAAAAACGAAGTTGTTTTGATATGTTTAGCCTCGATTCAAGTAATTAGCGATTCATGAAAAAGGATTCATTTTGAAGTTGTGAGAACATGGTTAGCTTGAATGTGACTAAAGTTAACTAATGTATAAAAGGGGTTAAAAACGAAGTTGTTTTGATATGTTTAGCCTCGATTCAAGTAATTAGCGATTCATGAAAAAGGCTTCATTTTGAAGTTGTGAGAACATGGTTAGCTTGAATGTGACTAAAGTTAACTAATGTATAAAAGGGGTTAAAAACGAAGTTGTTTTGATATATTTAGCCTCGATTCAAGTAATTAGCGATTCATGAAAAAGGATTCATTTTGATATTATGAGGACATGGTTAGCTTGAATGTGACCAAAGCTAACTAATGTATAAAAAGGGTTAAAAACGAAGTTAGTTTAGTATGCTTAGCTTCGATTCGAGTTAAGCTATAATTGAATGAAACATGAAGTTATTGAGATGTGCTTAACTTCATTCAAAGTACGTTCATGCTTAGGAAAGCTTCTTTTAAAATGCATCGTGTATGTTAGATTTGAATCATGTTTGGTTTACTTAGTAAAGTGTTGTCAAGTGATGATTGAATATGGGTATATGTGGCTGAAAGGTGCGGATTGCACAGGTAAGAGCCTAAACTTCACCCTCTTTAATAAATCTTTATGATAGCATATTATGATTAATAAATTGATGAAACGAGCTAGTAGCTGGATGGTTTGAGGATAACATCATGAGCGTTTAAGGTCTTATGTGTACGGTGAAAGTGAGGTGGGAGACTGGGTTGTGAATTAACCGCAATCGTGTGGATTGCGAGGCCATGTGTGGCTTATTGTGTTGAATTGATATGACTAATATGAAGTGTTTAAATGTGATATATGTGGTATATGTGCTTAAATGCTTAGATTGCATTATGTACATAAGAGTGGGTTTTTAAAGGAAGATTTCATGTTTTGATACGAGAGTAACCATACCTATTAATGCATGATGGCATGTTTTATTTAAATGAAAACAGTTGTGGGAGTGAACTCGCTTGAACGGGGGAATCCCTAAAGAATTTTATAAAGCCGTGAGTTACACGTTGAATGATTTTACGATTTGAAACGCAAAGTTATAGCCGTTATGGCCGATATGCTTTAAGTGGCTAAGATAATGTGCTGCGGACAATATGATATGATATGAACGATGTTAACCTAGGGGATAAGTCCGGATAAACCCTAGAGGCCCTGACGAGGGCTGATGTAATGGTCCGATATGTTATATGTAGCCATCCCGGGAGTAAGAGCTTAAGCGTGAGCGTTAGGTCTCACTATGGGGTCGAGAATAGTTCTCACCCGATCAGCACCCTGTAATGATCTTATGCCAGAAATATTTTCCTACTAAGATAAGTAAAGCATTTGGCTTTTGCCAATCTATATGTTTTAATGTTTTAAGGAAAAGAATGCTTTACGGGCCCGAAGAGGCCAATTGAATGAAATGAGAAAAGTTATAAGGGTCAGTACGCGACCGATATGAAAGAATATGAGCCTCAAGAGGCTAAAAGAAGAGTTTATATGAGCCTCAAGAGGCTAAAAGAAGAGTTTTTATGAGCCTTAAGAGGCTAAATGAAACGTTTTCAAAGAAAGGAAAGAAAGTTTTCTTAGCATGCTCTATACTTGAATGATATGTGAATGAAATGCTTACAAGGGTCGTTTTACGATGAATACGAAATGTGAACCTTTTCAAAGGATTAAGAACCTCAAGGTTTCAAAACGCTTTCAAATGTTCAAAGAAAGTTTCTTATGTGTGACATATGCATGCTCTATATGAATGAGTTATGTTTGCAAAGAAAGAAACGAACACCTGGAACTTCAAAGCATGTAAATGTAAAGAATATATGATTCCAAAGTGTACAAGCCTTATAGATTAGAAGTATGTGTTCTCAAGTAAGCATGTGGCCATGTTTGTTTTCATGATGATCATGTGGTGACTCCCTGAAGTACATATTCAACACATAGGTGATAGTGCATCCCATGTTATGTTTAGAGTCACATGACATGTAAGTAAGTCTCTAGCATGCCACATTCATTGAAAATAAGAGCCTGTCATGAATCTAAGAACCTATCATGTTTAAGTGTTTACAACCTGTGACATGTAGCCTATAATTATAGCCATAGTGTGACCCAAAAGTTCATTAAGTGGATATGTGAGTTATGTTTATAAGAAAGAACGTTATGTGCTTAGCTTCAGTGCTTGTCTAAGTGTTTAACTACCTATAGTCAAGAAGTTTGGTCATTTAAGGACCTAGAAAATGCGTTAAGTGGTCAAAGTGAAGCTTATAGCTAGTGATAGTTCTATAAGAACTTCGTGAATGCCTATTATAATATTATAGCATGAATACGTGATACGTGATTAATAAAGATATTATTGCCTACACGGTTTTGGTTTTAAAGGGGTTGGGGGACACTCACTGAGCGTGTGGTTGCTCATCCCACTACTCTTTCCCCTTTTCCCCCAGGTTTTCTTTATGACAGGATGAAGTTGAATCAGCTGGAATCGATTATTGCTTGCAAGGTGTCAGTTGCGCCTAGTTATGTGTTTAATGAAGTCATGTAAAGTATTTTTAGTTTGTAAACGCTTGTAAACAGTATTCGAGGTTCATGTAACGCATATTGGTGACGAGTCGCTCTGTATGGCTATATGAGCCAACCATCCAGTCAGTTAGATGTCTTTTGATTAAAGTTGGTTATGTTTGGGATGTAAACCCCATACTCCGGTTCTGTGAACCGTTGAGTTGTATCTTTTACTGTTACCTTATTAATGAACTATTCTGTTTGGTGTACTCCGAGCGGGTGGCTCGTCGAGTTATGAACTCCGGTGTGTGGCCGTTGAGTTGTGTTTTAAATGTTTACGCTTCCGTTGATTTACAGGGACTTATTGTAAGGCATTTAGCCTTGAAACGTTCAGTATTCAGGGGAAATTCTGTCCGTTTCGTCCCAGAATTTAAGTAAGAAGTTAGGAAAACGTAACGCTTTCGGCCCTAGGGGCTGGGGGTGTTACATAATCCAAATTAATATTCTGACTTTGTGACTCCAAAATTATATGTAATTAATTTAGGAAAAATTAAAATAGAAAATTAACTCCAGAAAATGAAAAAGAAAGTAAAATCTAAAATTAGAAAAAAAAAATAAACTGCACTAATATAAACAGGGAATTAAATAAAAAAATTTCCCAAATTTTGGGATATAATTCTCTGGACTTATTAAAAGCTAAAAACATTAATTCAAAAAAAAAACGAAATATTCAGATTTATAAAATTAAAACCTGCACATATCCAATTCAGGAAATAATTCTGAAAAATTATAAAATAACTTCCAAAACTTCCAAAATTAAATAGAGGCAGAATAGAACACTATATAAACCCTATAATGGATAAAAACTTGAAAAAACAAAAAAGGAACTATTTGTAACCTAATTTCTAACAAAATGATAATTAAACGGCAAAACAGAATGTAAATTAAATCTGAAAAATTATAATCACACTAAAAATCAAAATCTAACTGATCTAATATTACCAAGACACTCTTAAAAGACTACTCTTTTGGGGGTGGGGGTGAACGAAATTTATATTAAAGCTCATAAATTTAAGAATTAACATTGACACACTAAAGAAATTAACTAAATTGCAACAAATAATTATCAAAGATACCAAATGTATGAAAACTACATGGCATAATCTATATCCACCTTGCAAATTAATATTTATCATCAACACACAAATCGATTTTATCCATGAGTTAGACCGTAGAAGACATCCACTAGAGGATCTTCCCCGTTTTTTGTTATATTATAGTTTATTTAGGTTTAGCTCTAATATAAACCCTATTAGTTTTGATAACCCCCACAGAAGCGCAAGAACTTAATTAAACTAGAGCATTACGTATTAGAAAAACATCATCTAACGCCTTGTAACCAATTTACCAGTAAATTGATTTAACAAATATCTATAACGATTATCTAATTAAAAGATATGGGTTTGAGTCATCCATGATTAATTAGAATGATACTAATACCTAAAATACTATAACTTTGACGTATTAAAGCCTTTTAAACAATCATACGAATTTGTATTAAACTAACTAGCACGCATTCTAATTAATATAACACGAATATCATGAACGATAAGCACTAATCGTTATTGAATCATGAATAAAAATCAACTATGCAATAAAATATAAGACTTGTCTCAAAATAATTATTTTAGCATGGTTTCAAATAGATTATACTAAGCACAACAAAATCACTCACTCATAATAAGAATCAAATTACACAATTTACCTAAATAATTCAAGTTTGAAACTAAGCAAAATAAAATAAGAAAAAAAAAGGAGTAGCACAATACTACTTGGCGTGATTGATGGTGGTGATCGTGAGAATGTTGCGTAAGAGTGTGGCGAGGGGATGAAGAGGGCGTGAAGGTGGGCGTGTGTGAGAGATGATGATGGTGATGATCGTGAGGGTGGGCTGTCGTGGTGATTGAAGATGGTCAATGTTGATGATTTATGGTGAGGCGGGAGATGGAGAAGAAGTTGCCGTGAGTTCTTTGTTGAAGCTGCGTGACCCTCTTTTTCTTGTGATGACATCGTGAGATGGTGATATGGTGATGAGGAGAAGAGGGTGGGGTAAGGCTTTAATACTAGGGTTTTTTTCTTTCCTTAGACTCATTCTCTCCCAAGTCTTCTACCTTGTCCTCAACTAGGAGTAATAATCCAACCGCAAATAAATTCTTATGAAAATATTATTTTTCATAATTCATTATTTTTTTCTTTTTTTGGACGGACTTGATAAATTTGCTTGTAAAATCTTTCAGTAAATAAAACCCGAACTTCAACGTCTTCTCTTCTCCTCTTTATTTTATTAATGCTTAACCTGAAAAATATATAGAATAAAGTAAATTAGATGAAATAATATATATAATATATTTAAAATAATTATTAAAACAATGCATGATTTATGACTTAACAAATTCCCCCACACTTAGACTTTGGACGTCCTCGTGCGAAGAAATCTTGGACTCGACCTAAAAACTGACCCTCTTGCTTTCTTATAAAGTCATGCATAGCTATGATATTCATATTGGGCATTGGCTTGCTTTAGAAACAGTTTTATTGAAAATTAATTAGTTTTTCCTCCAACAAGTGAATAACTACTAGACATCCAACTATCATCAAAGAGTTTTGCCATCAACCTCACAACATTTCCTTAATGAAGTAACAAGATCAATAACTATCCATCTCTTTTAAGTATGCATGTACCGATCAAGAGATCTAAAAAGTTTACGATTGAAAAATTGAGGTACGGTGTGGCTATAAAGACAATTGATCCAAAAGGAATAACTCATTGAAATTGATTCTAAACTTGCCATGTATTTTTTTTTCTTCTTCTTCTGTTTTTTCTTTTTTTTCTTTTTATCTTTCAAGCTCCATTTGCGCACATATTCGAGGCCCGTATAGGGTATTAGAAATTAAAACACTCCCTATCTCACACTCACCCGAATAGAGGTGCTGGAGCAAACAATTCGTTCTTATCTTTATTACTTTTTGACTGTTAGTTTGGGACGAGTAATTAATCGGCCCAAAAAGGGGCATGACTCTCTCAATCATGCGTTACTCCGTACATAAGGCTCAACTTGAGACCTAAACTTAAGGGAAAAGATGTCGAGCCATCTATTCCTACACCTGTTGGTAATCTAACCTTTTTTTTCCTTTTCTTTTTTCTTCACTTATTTTTATAAAAGACAAGAAAAATCACAATTTTAATGAGTTATTCTACTAATTCAATTGTCTAGGAAATGGGCTAGGTCATTTTATTGCCTTTGAATGGCTATATAACATGACTAAATAAGGTGGATAATCATGACAGTTACTTATTAAAGAGATATATGAGGATCAACTCAAACTTCTCTAAAAAATAGCTAGAATGCTTTGAAGTTTTCACTCATAGAAGAATAAACTACAAAATAGCTAAGATAATAATAAAAAATTTAAGCAAGCAAGCCTAGCATGAACTCATATCATGCATTATTTATAAGAAAAAGAATTTTTGTTCCAATTTTTTTTTTGTTTTTTTAAAATAAAAATACCACATGAACTAAATGCAGGATGCACCCCTCCACACTTAATTCATGCATTGTCCTTAATGCATGCTAATTAATAAAAGAAGGCAAGATGCTGAAAGATAATTAAAAACTTCCCTGAAAAATGTTGGGTTGTCTTCCAACCAGCGCCTTTACTTACCGTCATTGGCTCGACGCAAATGAGCTCATGGATCCTCTAGTTGGATCTCCTCCACTAAGCATACCGGATCTATTTAATTGCAAACACTTCAAACGTATGCTCCTTTTTGTCTTCCATTATGCGACCACTCTTTAATATCATAAACTAAAACAAACTATAAAAATAAAATACTAGAGCTAAAATAAAACAATAAAAGTAGTAAAATTAAATAGAAGTAAACTAACAATCTTATTTTCTTTCCTCGACAACGGCACCAAAAGTTTTAAAGCTTGTCGTAGAGCTACAAATTAAACCACTACTTAGATTTATAAATAATATTTATAGCATAGGAAAGTAGGGATCAATCCCACGGGGAAAGATTATATCAAAAAGGTAGTTTAATTCTAAATGATTATACCACTCTAATTTATTATAACTTCTCTTTGTGTTTCTAAAATAAAATAAATTTAATAAATAAAATTCTGGAAAAATACTAAATATTGTTCCTAAATATTCTAAATTTAATTCTGGAAATAAAATAGTAAATAGCCATCCTAGACAATCTGGAAAATAAAAACAGAAAATAAAAACCTAATATTCAACTGAAAATTAAAACAGAAAATAACAAGTAGAAAATTAATATTAAAAATTATAGAAAGTAATCCAAATTAATATTCTGAATTTGTGACTCCAAAATTATATGTAATTAATTTCAGAAAAATTAAAACAGAAAATTAACTCCAGGAAATGAAGCAGAAAGTAAAATCTGAAATTAGAAAAAATTAAAATAAACTGCACTAATATAAATAGGGAATTGAATAACAAAATTGCCTAAATTTAGGATATAATTCTCTGGACTTAATAAAACCTAAAAAACATTAAATCAAAATTTAAAATGTAATTTTCAAATTTATTGAAATTAAAACCTGCACATATCCAATTCACGAAATAATTCTGAAACATTATCAAATAATTTCCAAAACTTACGAAATTAAATAGAGGCAGAATAGGACACTATATAAACCTTAGAATGGATTAAAACTTGAAAAAACACAAAAGGAACTATTTGTAACCTAATTTCTAGCAAACCGGTAATTAAACGGCAAAATCTAATATTACCAAGACACTCCTAAAAGACTACTCTTTTGCGGGGGATCGAAATTTATATTAAAGCTTATAAATTTAAGAATTAAAATTGAAACAATAAAGAAATTAACTAAATCGCAACAAATAATTATCAAAGATACCAAATTTATGAAAAATACATAACATAATCTATATCCACCTTGCAAATTAATATTTATCATCAACACACAAATCGATTTTATCCATGAGTTAGGCCGTAGAAGACACCCACCAGCGGATCTTCCATGTTTTTCTTTATATTATAGTTTATTTAGGTTCAATCCTAATATAAACCCTACTAGCTTTGATAACCCCCACACAAGTGCAAGAACTTAATCAAATGGGAGTATTACATATTAGAAAAACATCATCTAACGCTTTGTAACCAATTTACCAGCAAATTGATTTAACAAAGATCTATGACGATTATCTAATTAAAAGAGATGATTTTGAGCCGTTCATGATTAATTACGGTGATACTAATGCCTAAAAGACTATAAATTTTACGTATTAAAGCCTTTTAAACTATCATACGAATTTGTATTAAACTAACTAACATGCATTCTAATTTATATAACACGAATATCATGAACGATAAGCACTAATCGTTATTGAATCATGAATAAAAATCAACTATGCAATAAAATATAAAATTTGTTTCAAAATAATTATTTTAGCATGGTTTCAAATAGATTATACTAAGCACAAAAAAATACTCACTCATAATAAGAATGAAATTACACAATTTACCAAAATAATTCAAGTTTGAAACTAAGCACAATAAAATACGATAAAAAAAAGGGAGTAGCACAATACTACTTGGTATGATTGACGGTGGTGATCGTGAGAATGTTGCGTGAGAGTGTGGCGAGGGGATGAAGAGGGCGTGAAGGTTGGTGTGTGTGAGGGATGATGATGGTGATGATCGTGAGGGTGGGCTGTCGTATTGATTGAAGATGGTGAATGATGATGATTTATGGTGAGGCGGGAGATGGAGAACAAGCTGTCGTGAGTTCTTTGTTGAAGCTGCCATGACCCTCTTTTTCTTGTGATAAGATGGCGATATGGTGATGAGGAGAAGAGGGTGGGGTAGGGTTTTAATACTAGGGCTTTTTTCTTTCTTTAGACTCCTTCTCTCCCAAGTCTTCTACCTTCTCTTCAACTAGGAGTAATAATCCAACCCCAAATAAATCCTTATGAAACTATTATTTTTCATAATTCATTATTTTTTGTTCTCTTTTTGGACCGACTTGATAAATTTGCTTGTAAAATCTTTCAGTAAATAAAAGCTGAACTTCAACGTCTTCTCTTCCCCTCCTTATTTTATTAACGCTTAATCGGAAAAATATATAAAATAAAGTAAATTAGATGAAATAATATATATAATATTGTCAAAATAATTATTAAAACAATGGATGATTTATGACTTAACAAATTCCCCAACACTTAGACTTTGGACGTCCTCATGCAAAGAAATCTTGGACTCAACCTAAAAACTGACCATCTTGCTTTCTTATAAAGTCATGCATAGCTGTGATATTCATACTAGGCATTGGCTTGCTTTAGAAACAGTTTTATTGAAAATTAATTAGTTTTTCCACCAACAAATGAATAACTACTAGACATCCAACTATCATCAAAGAGTTTCTTCATCGACCTCACAACATTTTCTTAATGAAGTAACAAGATCAATAATTATCCATCTTTTTTAAGTATGCATATACCGATCAAGAGATCTAAAAAGTTTACGATAGAAAAATTGAGGCACGGTATGGCTATAAAGACAATTGATCCAGAAGGAATAACTCATTGAAATTGATTCTAAACTTGCCTTGTATTTTTTTCTTCTTCTTCTTCTTCTATTTTTTCTTTTCTTCTTCTTATCTTTTAAGCTCCACTTGCGCATATATTCGATGCCTGTATGGGGTCTTAGAAATTAAAACACACCCTGTCTGACACTCACCCGAATAGAGATCCTGGAGCAAACAATTCATTCTAATCTTTATTACTTTTTGACAGTTAGATTGGGGGGAGTCATTGATCGGCCCAAAAAGGGGCATGACTTTCCCAATCATGGGATACTCCATACATAACGCTCAACTTGAGACGTAAACTTAAGGGAAACGATGCTGAGCCATCTATTCCTGCGCATGTTGGTAATCTAACCTTTTTTTTCCTTTTCTTTGTTCTTCACTTCTTTTTATAAAACGACAAGAAAAATCACATTTTTAATGAGTTATTCTACTAATTTAATTGTCTAGGAAATGGGGTAGGACATTTTATTGCCTCTGAACGGCTATATAATATGACTAAATAAGATGGATAATTATGACAGTTATTCATTAAAGAGATATATGAGGATCAACTCAAACTTCTCTGAAAAATAGCTAGAATGCTTAGAAGTCTTCACTCATAGAAGAATAAACTTCAAAATAGCTAAGATAATAAAAAAAAAAATTAAGCAAGCAAGCCTAGCATAAAATCATATCATGCATTATTTATAAGACAAAGTATTTTTGTTTAAATTATTTTTTATTTTTTTTAAAAAATAAAAATACAGCAGGAACTAAATACAGGATGCATCCCGCCACACTTAATTCATGCATTGTTCTTAATGCATGCTAACTAATAAAAGAAGGGAAGATGCTGAAAGTGAATTAAAAACTTCCCTGAAAATTGTTGGGTCGCCTCCCAACTAGTGCCTTTGTTTACTGCCATTGGTTTGACGCAAATGAGCTCATGGATCCTCTTGTTGGATCTCCTTCACTAAGCATACCGGATCTCTTTAATATCAAGCACTTCAAACGTATACTCCTTTTTGTCTTCCATTATGTGACAAGTCCTTAATCTCATAAACTAAAACCAACTATAAAAATAAAATACTAGAGCTAAAACAAAACAATAAAAGCAGTAAAATTAAATAGAACTAAGTATTTTCTTTCCCTGGCAATGACGCCAAAATTTGTAAAGCTTATCGTAGAACTACAAATTAAACCACTACTTTGATTTATAAATAATATTTATAGCACAGGAAAGCAGGGATCGATCCCACAAGGAAAGATTATATCAAAAAGCTAGTTTAATTCTAAATGAGTATACTACTCTAATTTATTATAACTTCTCTTTGTATTTCCAAAATAAATTAAATTTAACAAATAAAATTCTGGAAAAATACTAAATATTACTCCTAAATATTCTAAATTTAATTGTGGAAATAAAATAGTAAATAGCTATCCTAGATAATATGGAAAATAAAAAAAGAAAATAATGACACAATATTCAACTGAAAATTAAAACAGAAAATAACAAGCAGAAAATTAATATTAAAAATTACAAAAAGTAATCCAAATTGATATTCTGACTTTGTGACTCCAAAATTATATGTAATTAATTTCAGAAAAATTAAAACAGAAAATTAACTCCAGAAAATGAAACAGAAAGTAAAATATGAAATTAGAAAAAAATAAATAAACTGCACTAATATAAATAGGGAATTAAATAAAAACAATTGCCCAAATTTTAGGATATAATTCTCTAGACTTAATAAAACCTAAAAAAAATTAAATCAAAATTAAAAATATAATTTTTAGATTTATTAAAATTAAAACATGCACATATCCAATTCATGAAATAATTCTGAAAAATGATCAAATAATTTCAAAAATTTACGAAATTAAATAGGGGCACAATAGGAAACTACCTATAATGGATTAAAACTTGAGAAAACACAGAAGGAACTATCTGTAACCTAATTTCTAACATATCGATAATTAAACGAAAAAACAGAATATAAATTAAATCTGAAAATTATAATCACACTAAAAATCAAAATCTAACTGATCTAATATTACCAAGACACTCCTAAAAGACTACTCTTTCGTGGGGGGAACGAAATTTATATTAAAGCTTATAAATTTAAGAATTAAAATTGACACACTAAAGAAATTAACTAAATCGCAAAAAATAATTATCAAAGATACCAAATTTACGAAAAATACTTGGCATACTCTATATCCACCTTGCAAATAAATATTTATCATCAACACACAAATCGATTTTATCCATGAGTTAGACCGTAGAAGACACCCACCAACGAATCTTCCCCGTTTTTCCTTATATTATAGTTTATTTAGGTTCAGCCATAATATAAACCCTACTAGTTTTGATAACCCCCACAGAAGCGCAAGAACTTAATTAAACTAGAGCATGACATATTAGAAAAACATCATCTAACGTCTTGTAACCAATTTACCAGCAAATTGATTTTACAAATCTATAACGATTATCTAATTAAAAGAGATGGGTTTGAGCCATCCATGATTAATTAAGGTGATACTAATGCCTAAAAGACTATAACTTTTACATATTAAAGCCTTTTAAACTATCATACGAATTTGTATTAAACTAACTAGCATGCATTCTAAATAATATAACACAAATATCATGAATGATAAGCACTAATCGTTATTGAATCATGAATATAAATCCACTATGCAATACAATATAAAACTTGTTTCAAAATAATTATTTTAGCATGGTTTCAAATAGATTATACTAAGCACAAAAAATTCACTCACTCACAATAAGAATGAAATTACAC
>JACYFF010019584.1:46569682-46641346 GCA_017589665.1 Selenicereus undatus
CTACAAAATAGCTAAAACAATTAAAAAAAAATTTAAGCAAGCAAGCCCAGCATAAACTCATACCATACATTATTTATATGACGACTTTTTGTTTAAATTTTTTTTGTTTCTTTTTAAAAAAAAATATAGCACGAACTAATTACAGGATGCACGCCGCCACACTTAATTCATGCATTGTCCCCAATGCATGCTAATTAATAAAAGAAGGGAAGATGTTGAAAGTGAATTAAAAACTTCCCTGAAAATTGTTGGGTTGCCTCCCAACTAGCGCCTTTGTTTACTGTCATTGGCTTGACGCAAATGAGCTCATGGATCCTCCAGTTAGATCTCCTCCACTAAGCATACCGGATCTCTTTAATATCAAACACTTCAAACGTAAACTTCTTTTTGTCTTCCATTATGCGACAACTCCTTAATCTCATAAACTAAAACAAACTATAAAAATAAAACACTAGAACTAAAACAAAACAATAAAAGTAGTAAAATTAAATAGAAGTAAACAAACAATCTTATTTTCTTTCCCCGGCAAGGACGCCAAAATTTATAAAGCTTGTCGTAGAGCTACAAATTAAACCAATACTTTGATTTATAAATAATATTTATGGCACAAGAAAGCAGGAATCGATCCCACGAGGAAAGATTATATCAAAAAGCTAGTTTAATTCTAAATGATTATACTACTCTAATTTATTATAACTTCTCTTTGTATTTCTAAAATAAATTAAATTTAATAAATAAAATTCTGGAAAAATACTAAATATTGCTCCTAAATATTCTAAATTTAATTCTAGAAATAAAATAGTAAATAGCTATCCTAGATAATCTGGAAAATAAAAATAGAAAATAATAACACAATATTCAACTGAAAATTAAAACAGAAAATAACAAGTAGAAAATTAATATTAAAAATTACAGAAAGTAATCCAAATTGATATTCTTACTTTGTGACTCAAAAATTATATGTTATTAATTTCAGAAAAACTAAAACAGAAAATTAAGTCCAGAAAATGAAGCAGAAAGTAAAATCTGAAATTAGAAAAAAAAATAAACTGCACTAATATAAATATTGAATTAGATAACAAAATTTCCCAAATTTTAGGATATAATTCTCTGGACTTAATAAAACCTAAAAAAAATTAAATCAAAAATAAAAATGTAATTTTCAGATTTATTGAAATTAAAACCTGCACATATCCGATTCACGAAATAATTCTGAAAAATGATCAAATAATTACCAAAATTTACGAAATTAAATAGAGGCATAATAGGACACTACCAATAATGGATTAAAACTTGAGAAAACACAAAAGGAACTATTTGTAACCTAATTTCTAACATACGGGTAATTAAACGGAAAAACAGAATATAAATTAAATTTGAAAATTTTAATCACACTAAAAATCAAAATCTAACTGATCTAATATTACCAAGGCCCTCCTAAAAGACTACTCTTTTGGGGGGCGGGGATTGAAATTTATATTAAAGCTTATAAATTTAAGAATTAAAATTGACACACTAAAGAAATTAACTAAATCGCAACAAATAATTATCAAAGATACCAAATTTATGAAAAATACTTAGCATAATCTATATCCACTTCGCAAATAAATATTTATCATCAACACACAAATTGATTTTATCCATGAGTTAGACCGTAGAAGACACCCACCAGCGGATCATCCCCGTTTTTCCTTATGTTATAGTTTATTTAGGTTCAACCCTAATATAAACCCTACTAGTTTTGATAACCCCCACAGAAGCGCAACAACTTAATCAAACAAGAGCATTACGTATTAGAAAAACATCATCGAACGCCTTGTAACCAATTTACCAGCAAATTGATTTAACAAAGATCTATAACAATTATCTAATTAAAAGAGATGAGATTAAGCCATCCATGATTAATTAGGGTGATACTAATGCGTAAAAGACTATAATTTTTACGTATTAAAGCCTTTTAAACTATCATACGAATTCGTCTTAAACTAACTAGCATGCATTCTAATTAATATAACACGAATATCATGAACGATAAGCACTAATCGTTATTGAATCATGAATAAAAATCAACTATGCAATAAAATATAAGACTTGTTTCAAAATAATTATTTTAGCATGATTTTCAATAGATTATACTAAGCACAAAAAGAATCACTCACTCATAATAAGAATCAAATTACACAATTTACCTAAATAATTCAAGTTTGAAACTAAGCAAAACAAACTACGATAAAAAAAGGGAGTAGCACAATACTACTTGGCGTGATTGACGGTGGTGATCGTGAGACTGATGCGTGAGAGTGCGGCGAGGGGATGAAGAGGGCGTGAAGGTGGCCGTGTGTGAGGGATGATGATGGTGATGATCGTGAGGGTGGGCTGCCGTGGTGATTAAATATGGTCAATGTTGATGATTTGTGGTGAGGCGGGAGATGGAGAAGAAGCTGCCGTGAGTTCTTTGTTGAAGCTGCCATGACCCTCTTTTGCTTGTGATAAGATGGTGATATGGTGATTTGGTGATGAGGAGAAGACGGTGGGGTAGGGTTTTAATACTAGGGTTTTTTTCTTTCCTTAGACTCCTTCTCTACCAAGTCTTCTATCTTCTCTTCAACTAGGAGTAATAATCGAACCCCAAATAAACTCTTATGAAAATATTATTTTTCATAATTCATTATTTTTTTCTTTTTTTAGACTGACTTGATAAATTTGCTTGTAAAATCTTTCAATAAATAAAATCCGAACTTCAACGTCTTCTCTTCTCCTCATTATTTTGTTGACGCTTCACCTGAAAAATATATAAAATACAGCAAATTAGACGAAATAATATATATAATATAATCAAAATAATTGTTAAAACAATGCATGATTTATGACTTAACAAATTGCCCCACACTTATACTTTGGACGTCCTCGTGCAAAGAAATCTTAACATGGACCTAAAAACTGACCCTCTTGCTTTATGATAAAGTTATGCATAAGTATGATATTGACACTAGGCGTTGGCTTGCTTTAGAAACAGTTTTATTAAAAATTAATTAGTTTTTCCTCCAACAAGTGAATAACTACTAGACTTCCAACTACCATCAAAGAGTTTCTTCATCAACCTCACAACATTTCCTTAATGAAGTAACAAGATCAATAATTATCCATCTTTTTTAAGTATACATACACCGATCAAGAGGTCTAAAAGGTTTACGATAAAAAAATTGAGGTATGGTATGGCTATAAACACAATTGATCTAGAAGGAATAACTCATTGAAATTGATTTTAAACTTGCCTTGTATTTTTTCTTCTTCTTATCTTTCAAACTCCACTTGCGCACAAATTCGAGGCCCATAAAGGGTCTTAGAAATTTAAACACTCTCTGTCTCATACTCACCCAAATAAAGGTGCTGGAGCAAACAATTCATTGTCATCTTTATTACTTTTTGACTGTTAATTTGGGGCGAGTCATTGATTGGCCCAAAAAGGGGCATGACTCTCCCAATCATGGGTTACTCCAAACATAATGCTCAACTTGAGACCTAAACTTAAGGGAAAAGGTGTCGAGCCACTTATTCCCACGCATGTTGGTAATCTAACCTTTTTTTTTCCTTTTCTTTTTTCTTCACTTCTTTATACAAAAAGACAAGAAAGATCAAAATTTTAATGAGTTATTCTACTAATTCAATTGTCTAGGAAATGGGTTAGGTCATTTTATTGCCTCTGAACGGCTATATAACATGACTAAATAAGATGAATAATCATGACAATTACTCATTAAAGAGATATATCAGGATCAACTCAAACTTCTCTGAAAGATAGCTAGAATGCTCGGAAGTCTTCACTCATAGAAGAATAAACTACAAAATAACAAAGATAATAAAAAAAATTTAAGCAAGCAAGCCTAGCATAAAGTCATATCATGCATTATTTATAAGAAACAGATTTTTTAAAATTTTTTTTTGGTTTTTTTAAAAATAAAAAAACCCCATGAACTAAATGTAGAATGCACCCCGCTACACTTAATTCATGCATTGTCCATAATGCATGCTAATTGATAAAAGAAAAGAAGATACTGAAAGTGAATTAAAAACTTCCCTGAAAAATGTTGGGTTGCATCCCAACCAGCGCCTTTGTTTACTGTCATTGGCTTGACGCAAATGAGCTCATGGATCCTCTAGTTGGATCACCTCCACTAAGCATATCGGATCTCTTTAATTTCAAACACTTCAAACGTATGCTCCTTTTTGTCTTCCATTATGCGACCACTCCTTAATCTCATAAACTAAAATAAACTATAAAAATAAAATACTAGAGCTAAAAGAAAACAATAAAAGTAGTAAAATTAAATAGAAGCAAACTAACAATCTTATTTTCTTTCCCCGGCATCAGCGCTAAAATTTGTTAAGCTTGTCGTAGAGCTACAAATTAAACTACTACTTTGATTTATAAATAACATTTATAGCATAGGAAAGTAGGGATCGATCCCACGAGGAAAGATTATATCAAAAAGCTAGTTTAATTCTAAATGATTATACTACTCTAATTTATTAAAACTTCTCTTTGTATTTCTAAAATAAATCAAATTTAATAAATAAAATCCTTGAAAAATACTAAATATTAATCCTAAATATTATAAATTTAATTCTGGAAATAAAACAGTAAATAGCTATCCTAGATAATCTGGGAAAGAAAAACAAAAAATAATAACACAATATTCAACTGAAAATTAAAACAGAGAATAACAAGTAGAAAATTAATATTAAAAATTACAGAAAGTAATCCAAATTACAATTTTGACTTTGTGAATCCAAAATTATATGTAATTAATTTTAGAAAAATTAAAATAGAAAATTAACTCCAGAAAATGAAAAAGAAAGTAAAATCTAAAATTAGAAAAAAAATAAATTGCACTAATATAAACAGGGAATTAAATAATAAAATTGCCCAAATTTTGGGATATAATTCTATGGACTTAGTAAAAGCTAAAAAAAAAATTAATTTAAAATTAAAAACGTAATATTCAGATTTATTGAAATTAAAACCTCCACATATCCAATTCACGAAATAATTCTGAAAAATTAAGAATTAATTTCCAAAACTTCCAAAATTAAATAGAGGCAGAATAGAACACCATATAAACCCTATAATGGATTAAAACTTGAAAAAGCAAAAAAGGAACTATTTGTAACCTAATTTCTAACAAACCGGTAATTAAACGGCAAAACAGAATATAAATTAAATTTGAAAATTATAATCACACTAAAAATCAAAATCTAACTGATCTAATATTACCAAGACACTCCTAAAAGACTACTCTTTTGGGAGGGGGGCTGAAAGAAATTTATATTAAAGCTCACAAATTTAAGAATTAACATTCACACACTAAAAAAATTCACTAAATTGCAACAAATAATTATCAAAGATACCAAATTTATGAAAAATACTTGGCATAATTTATATCCACCTTGCAAATTAGTATTTATCATCAACACACAAATTGATTTTATCCATGAGTTAGACCGTAGAAGACACCCAGTAGCAGATCTTCCCCGTTTTTCGTTATATTATAGTTTATTTAGGTTCAGCCCTAATATAAACCCTACTAGTTTTGATAACCCCCACCGAAGCACAAGAACCTAATTAAACTAGAGCATTACGTATTAGAAAAACATCATCTAACGCCTAGTAACCAATTTACCAGCAAATTGATTAAACAAAGATCTATAACGATGATCTAATTAAAAGAGATGGGTTTGAGCCATTCATGATTAATTAGGGTGATACTAATGCCTAAAAGACTAACTTTTACGTATTAAAGCCTTTTAAACTATCATACGAATTCGTATTAAACTAACTAGCATGCATTCTAATTAATATAACACGAATATCATGAACGATAAGCACTAATCGTTATTGAATCATGAATAAAAATCAACTATGCAATAAAATATAAAACTTGTTTCAAAATAATTATTTTAGCATGGTTTCAAATAGATTATACTAAGCACAAAAAAAATCACTCACTCATAATGAGAATGAAATTACACAATTTACCTAAATAATTGAAGTTTGAAGCTAAGCAAAATAAAATACAATAAAAAAAAGGGAGTAGCACAATACTATTTGGCATGATTGACGGTGGTGATCGTGAGAATGTTGCGTGAGACTGTTGCGAGGGGATGAAGAGGGCGTGAAGGTGGGTGTGTGTGAGGGATGATGATGGTGATGATCGTGAGGGTGGGCTGCCGTGGTGATTGAAGATGGTCAATGTTGATGATTTATGGTAAGGCGGGAGAGGGAGAAGAAGCTGCCGTGAGTTCTTTGTTGAAGCTGCGTGTAGACCTGGCAAAACTGACCCGAGACCCGAAACCCGAATCGAATGACCCGTACCCATACCCGACCCGACACCCAAAATATGCTCACCCGAAAGTAGACTCGAAACCCGAATTGACCCGACCCGAACCATACCCGACCCGAAATTTTCAACAAAGTTGCTTGTTTTGGCATGATGAGTGCATTTCACCAAAAGTTGGTTGACTCAAAATCGACCCAACCCGAACCATACTCGACCCAACCGAAACGACCCGAAATGTCACTTAACCCGAACATGACCCGACCCGAACTTGACCCGATCCGTACCCGAACCGAATGACCCATTTGCCAGGTCTAGCTGCGTGACCCTTTTTTTCTTGCGATGAGATGCTGAGATGGTGATATGGTCATGAGGAGAAGAGGGTGGGGTAGGGTTTTAATACTAGGGTTTTTTTTCCTTCCTTAGACTCCTCTCCCAAGTCTTCTACCTTCTCTTCAACTAGGAGTAATAATCCAACATCAAATAAATCCTTATGAAAATATTATGTTTTCATAATTCATTATTTTTTTGGACCGACTTGATAAATTTGCTTGTAAAATCTTTCAGTAAATAAAACTCGAACTTCAACGTCTTCTCTTCGCTTCTTTATTTTATTAACGCTTAACCTGAAAAATGTATAGAATAAAGTAAATTAGACGAAATAATATATATAATATAATCAAAATAATTATTAAAACAATGCATGATTTATGACTTAACAAATTCCTCCACACTTAAACTTGGACGTCCTCGTGTAAAGAAATCTTGGATTCGACCTAAAAACTGACCCTCTTGCTTTCTTATAAAGTCATGCATAGCTATGATATTCATACTAGGCATTGGCTTGCTTTAGAAACAGTTTTATTGAAAATTAATTAGTTTTTCCTCCAACAAATGAATAACTACTAGACATCCAACTACCATCAAAGAGTTTCTTCATCAACCTCACAACATTTCCTTAATGAAGTAACAAAATCAATAATTATCCATCTTTTTTAAGTATATATATACTGATCAAGAGATCTAAAAATTTTACGATAGAAAAATTGAGGTAAGGTGTGGCTATAAAGACAATTAATCCGAAAGGAATAACTCATTGAAATTGATTCTAAACTTTCCTTGTATTTTTCTTCTTCTTCTTCTGTTTTTTTTTTCTTCTCATCTTTCAAACTCCATTTGCACACATATTCGAGGCCCGTATAAGGTCTTAGAAATTAAAACACACCCTGTCTCACACTCACCCGAATAGAGATGCTGGAGCAAACAATTCATTCTCATCTTTATTACTTTTTGACTGTTAGATTGGGGCGAGTCAATGATCGGCCCAAAAAGGGGCATGACTTTCCCAATCATGGATTACTCCGTACATAAGGCTCAACTTGAGACCTAAACTTAAGAAAAAGGTGCCGAGCCATCTATTCCTACGCATGTTGGTAATCTAACCTTTTTTTTCCTTTTCTTTGTTGTTCACTTCTTTTTATAAAAAGACAAGAAAAATCACAATTTTAATGAGTTATTCTACTGATTCAATTGTCTAGAAAATGGGCTAGTTCATTTTATTGCCTCTGAACGGCTATATAACATGACTAAATAAGATGGATAATCATCACAGTTACTTATTAAAGAGATATATGAGGATTAACTCAAACTTCTCTGAAAAATAGCTAGAATGCTTAGAAGTCTTCACTCATAGAAGAATAAACTACAAAATAGCTAAGATAATAAAAAAAAGTTTAAGCAAGCAAGCCTAGTATAACATCATATCATGCATTATTTATAAGAAAAAGAATTTCTGTTCAAATTTTTTTTTGTTTTTTTAAATGAAAATACCGTGTGAACTAAATGCAGGATGTACCCCTCCACACTTAATTCGTGCATTGTCCTTAATGCATGCTAATTAATAAAAGAAGGGAAGATGCTGAAAGATAATTAAAAACTTCCCCGAAAAATGTTGGATTGCCTCCCAACCAACGCCTTTGTTTACTGTCCTTGGCTTGACGCAAATGAGCTCATGGATCCTCTAGTTGGATCTCCTCCACTAAGCATACCGAATCTCTTTAATTTCAAACACGTCAAACATATGCTCCTTTTTGTCTTCCATTATGTGACCACTCCTTAATCTCATAAACTAAAACAAACTATAATAATAAAATACTAGAGCTAAAACAAAACAATAAAAGTAGTAAAATTAAATAGAAGTAAACTAACAATCTTATTTTCTTTCCCTGGCAACGCCGTCAAAATTTGTAAAGCTTGTCGTAGAGCTACAAATTAAACCACTACTTTGATTTATAAATAATATTTATAGCATAGGAAAGTAGGGATCGATCCCACGAGGAAAAATTATATCAAAAAGCTAGTTTAATTCTAAATGATTATAAGCACTCTAATTTATTATAACTTCTCTTTGTATTTCTAAAATAAATCAAATTTAATAAATAAAATTCTGGAAAAATACTAAATATTGCTCCTAAATATTCTAAATTTAATTCTGGAAATAAAATAGTAAATAGCTATCCTAGATAATCTGGAAAATAAAAAAAGAAAATAATAACATAATATTCAACTGAAAATTAAAACAGAAAATAGCAAGTAGAAAATTAATATTAAAAATTACAGAAAGTAATCCAAATTAATATTTTGACTTTGTGACTCCAAAATTATATGCAATTAATTTCAGAAAAATTAAAACAGAAAATTAACTCCAGGAAATGAAGCAGAAAGTAAAATATGAAATTAGAAAAAAATAAAATAAACTATACTAATATAAATAGGGAATTAAATTAAAAAATTGCCCAAATTTTAGAATATAATTCTCTGGACTTAATAAAACCTAAAAAACATTAAATCAAAATTAAAAATGTAATTTTTAGATTTATGTAAATTAAAACCCGCACATATCCAATTCATGAAATAATTATGAAAAATGGTCAAATAATTTCCAAAATTTACGAAATTAAATAGCAGCAGAATAGGATGCTATATAAACCCTATAATGGATTAAAACTTGAAAAAACACAAAAGAAACTATCTGTAAGCTAATTTCTAACAAACCAATAATTAAACGGCAAAACAGAATATAAATTAAATCTGAAAATTATAATCACACTAAAAATCAAAATCTAACTGATCTAATATTACCAAGACACTCTTAAAAGACTACTCTTTTGGGGGGTGGGGGAGGAACAAAATTTATATTAAAGCTTATAAATTTAAGAATTAAAATTGACACACTAAAGAAATTAACTAAATCGCAAAAAATAATTATCAAAGATACCAAATTTATGAAAAATACTTGGCATAATCTATATCCGCCTTGCAAATAAATATTTATCATCAACACATAAATCGATTTTATCCATGAGCTAGACCGTAGAAGGCACCCACTAGCGGATCTTCCCCGTTTTTCCTTATATTATAGTTTATTGAGGTTAAGCCATAATATAAACCCTACTAGTTTTGATAACCCCCACAGAAGCGCAAGAACTTAATCAAACTAGAGCATTACGTATTAGAAAAATATCATCTAACGCCTTGTAACCAATTTACCAACAAATTTATTTTATAAGGATCTATAACGATTATCTAATTAAAAGAGATGGGTTTGAGCCATCAATGATCAATTAGGGTGATACTAATGCCTAAAAGACTATAACTTTTACATATTAAAGCCTTTTAAACTATCATACGAATTCGTATTAAACTAACTAGTATGCATTCTAATTAATATAACACAAATATCATGAACGATAAGCACTAATCATTATTGAATCATGAATAAAAATCAACTATGCAATAAAATATAAAACTTGTTTCAGAATAATTATTTTAGCATGGTTTCAAATAGATTAGATTATACTAAGTACAAAAAAATCACTCACTCATAATGAGAATGAAATTACACAATTTACCTAAATAATTCAAGTTTGAAACTAAGCAAAATAAAATACGATAAAAAAAAGGGAGTAGCACAATACTACTTGGCGTGATTGACGGTGGTGATCGTGAGAATGATGCGTGAGAGTGTGGTGAGGGGATGAAGAGGGCGTGAACGTGGGCGTGTGTGAGGGATGATGATGGTGATGATCGTGAGGGTGGGCTGCCGTGGTGATTGAAGATGGTGAATGATGATGATTTATGGTGAGGTGGGAGATGGAGAAGAAGCTGCCATGAGTTCTTTGTTGAAGCTGCCGTGACCTTCTTTTTCTTGTGATAAGATGGTGATATGGTGATTTGGTGATGCGGAGAAGAGGGTGGGGTAGGGTTTTAATACTAGGATTTTTTTTCCTTCCTTAGACTTCTTCTCTCCCAAGTCTTCTACCTTCTCTTCAACTAGGAGTAATAATCCAACCCTAAATAAATCCTTATGAAAAATATTATTTTTCATAATTCATTATTTTTTTTCTTTTTTGGGACCGACTTGATAAATTTGCTTGTAAAATCTTTCAGTAAATAAAACCCGAACTTCAACGTCTTCTCTTTCCCTCTTTATTTTATTAATGCTTAACCTAAAAAATATATATAAAAAATAAATTAGATGAAATAATATATATAATATAATCAAAATAATTATTAAAACAATGAATGATTTATGACCTAACAAATTCCCCACACTTAGGCTTTGGACGTCCTCGTGCAAAGAAATCTTAACCTGTACCTAAAAACTGACCCTCTTGCTTTCTTATAAAGTCATGCATAACTATGATATTCATACTAGGCATTGACTTGCTTTAGAAACAGTTTTATTGAAAATTAATTAGTTTTTCCTCCAACGAGTGAACAACTACTAGACATCCAATTTCCATCAAAAAGTTTCTTCATCAACCTCACAACATTTCCTTAATGAAGTAACAAGATCAATAATTATCCATCTTTTTTAAGTATACATTCACCAGTCAAGAGGTCTAAAAAGTTTACGATAAAAAAATTGAGGTATGGTATGGCTGTAAAGACAATTGATCAAGAAGGAATAACTCATTGAAATTGATTCTAAACTTGCCTTGTATTTTTTTTTTTCTTCTTCTGTTTTTTTCTTTTTTTTCTTTGCCCACAAATTCGAAGCCCATAAAGGGTCTTAGAAATTAAAACACTCTCTGTCTCACACTCACCCAAATAGAGGTGCTGGGGCAAACAATTCATTCTCATCATTATTACTTTATGACTGTTCGTTTGGCGCGAGTCATTGATCGGCCCAAAAAGGGGCATGACTCTCCCAATCATGGGTTACTCCAAACATAATGCTCAACTTGAGACCTAAACTTAAAGGAAAAGGTGTCGAGCCACCTATTCCTACGCATGTTGGTAATCTAATCTTTTTTTTCCTTTTCTTTTTTCTTCACTTCTTTTTATAAAAAGACAAGAAAAATCACAATTTTAATGAGATATTCTACTAATTCAATTATCTAGGAAATGGGCTAGGTAATTTTATTGCGTCTGAACGGCTATATAACATGACTAAATAAGATGGATAGTCATGACAGTTACGCATTAAAGAGATATATGAGGATCAACTCAAACTTCTCTGAAAGATAGCTAGAATGCTCGGAAGTCTTCACTCATAGGAGAATAAACTACAAAATAGCTAAGATAATAAAAAAAAATTTAAGCAAGCAAGCCTAGCATAAACTCATATCATGCATCATTTATAGGAAAAAGATTTTTTTTTAAATTTTTTTTTGTTTTTTTAAAATAAAAATACTACATGAACTGAATGCAGGATGCACCCCCCACACTTAATTCATGCATTGTCCCTAATGTATGCTAATTAATAAAAGAAAAGAAGATGCTGAAAGCGAATTAAAAACTTCCCTGAAAAATGTTGGGTTGCCTCCCAACCATACATTTGTTTACTGCCATTGGCTTGATGCAAATGAGCTCATGGATCCTCTAGTTGAATCTCCTCAACTAAGCATACCGGATCTCTTTAATTTCAAACACTTCAAACATATGCTCCTTTTTGTCTTCAATTATGTGACCACTCATTAATCTCAGAAACTAAAACAAACTATAAAAATAAAATACTATAGCTAAAACAAAATAATAAAAGTAGTAAAATTAAATAGAAGTAAACTAACAATCTTATTTTCTTTCCCCGACAACGGCGCCAAAATTTGTAAAGCTTGTCGTAGAGCTACAAATTATACCACTATTTTGATTTATAAATAATATTTATAGCATAGGAAAGTAGGGATCGGTCCCACGAGGGAAAATTATATCAAAAAGCTAGTTTAATTCTAAATAATTATACTACTCTAATTTATTATAACTTCTCTTTGTATTTCTAAAATAAATTAAATTTAATAAATAAAATTCTTGAAAAATACTAAATAAGCTATTTATGGAGGTTTGGCTAGTTGAATAGAATGATGACCGAAGTCACAAAATAATCAAAATAGAAATGCGAAAAAATAGATGTAGACGAAATAAGCTATTTATAGAGGTTTGGCCACACCTAGTTCTTTGCCCATAGGCACGTCTTGCCAATGGGATTTTGAACCTTTTTCTTTTATTAGGTTGGTCAGTTACACAAGATTCACTAATCGTACTACCTACGAGTTGATCCTACAACTCCAGGTGTCCTAATATACGCGTTGCTCTCAACCGTACTTCAGTTGTCAGCCCTTCGACTAATCAACCCAACCCAATGCAAAGAAAGATAACAACTACAAGATACACTTATTTGGTAGAGAACAAAATAAATATGCCAATGTGGGCTTAAACTATTCTCAAGTTTCTCATCATGATTTGCAAGTGTAGTGCTTGCCTTTTCCTCTTATGTGTTTCCAATCTTCAAATGCTCCACTATTTATAGCTAATAGGATATAGTCATTGGAGCCTTTTAAGGCAAGTAACCATTGTAACCAAATAAGGAAAAAAATCATCTTCAGCAAATTTCAAGCCCTTGAACAACATTTCAGGCTCTTGGAGATTCAGCAGTTTACTTTTCCAGCCTTGCCAACTTTAAGAATAACGACTACTTCCCAATTTTGTATTAATTAGTAAGATAAATGAGAATAATATCCTAGAATATCTTTTAAATGAATCAGCAAGTATATAATTATTCTTAATCTTGCGTAATAAAGTTTGAATAACAAAATATAATATCTTAAAGATCACATATTCAAAATTTGAATACTAGACTTCTCAAATATATTATGACACCTTACATAAAATCAATTACCTAATACTAGATGCATATATCCACTTAGAATCAAACATATTTAAACAATATAAATATAAAGGTTAATCCAAATGTAACATTATGAACTTACCAATAGACCAATCCCTTTTTGTCTTTCATTAAAACATACTAAAAAAAACACATTATAAGCTTAAGGAAGCTAACAATCTCCCCTATTTGGTATGTCTAAAACTTCGCTTTGCTTGGGGACACACAAAGGATTAAGCATAGGGAGTGTTGAATGTCATGTTTGTATAGGATTTTGTGCCCATTTTCTATTTTGTGCTCAGTTTTAGTGTTGTTGATGGTATTTTGCAGAAATTAACTAAAAGAACTCAAGTGCGCCTATAACAATTGATAAGGAATGATGCAAGAAGCCAAGAGCCCATAAGAATTAGCTCAAAACCCACCACGAACATGGTTTGCCCGGGCATATAGTAGGGTTAACTAAGGCTAGTGTGCACAGTCAACCCGAGTTGACCAAATTTTATCGAACCATCTAGGCATATAGTAGCGTTAGCTATTTGTAGCTTACTTAGATATTAGTAACACGTGACTTGCGCTTGTCATAACTAGTTTGCTTGAGTTTGTTGTTTAGATACGTTTATTTCTTGCTAGATTGAGTTTAGACTTTTCGTAACCCAATTTCATCTTCGCCCATGAGGAGGCGACCCTGAAGTGCTATAGTGATAGGCTATGCACTTGCAGTTATATTTTTATTTTGAAAATTCATGAACACGATTTTAACGCCACTATCTGGGAATGAAAATCCCTAAAAATTGAAAAAACTAAAAAATTTCAAAAAAATGTGGCAATTTTTCGTTTCCCTAGAGAACATGATGTGTTTTGGAAATACTTTAGTAGATTAATTTACCTTCGTGCACAATGTGTTGATCGATGTTTTGAGAATGGAAATTTGCAAGTGTTTTTTGAGAGCTTTAATGATGAACATTGTGTTCATGTTGAGGGTGTACACCTGGGGGGTTGCGAAGTTTGTTTACTAATACTCTGGATGAAATTTAAGATTTCTAGGAATAATTGGCTCATTATACTTAGGACTATGATAGTACTAGAGGGATATTTAGTCTGCGCATTCCCAACCCTTATCTGCTGCGTGCTACACCTTTGGATAAGAGTTATTTTGGACGTATATCTTATGAGCACCCTCATAGTCCATGTGCTTCTGTTTCATGTGAATATCATTATTCCTCTTACCATGATGCTGACTCTTGTCCTCAAGTTACTTTTATGGACTCTAAAATTGATCAAATTGGGCAAGAAAGGAAAATCTATAGAGAACCCTTGGAGAAAACGACAACATCAGTCATTGGCTAACTCTCAAAGTTGGTTAAGGTCATGTAGAGAACAATGTGCTTGTCTCACATGAGACCAACCTTAGGGTAGGACTCACCACACCCAAGGGTTGTTTTTGGGGTGATTTTGAGTCCTCTTATTATTTGAGCTTTGAATTTTTAGTTGATACACCTTTGCTTAGGTTTGAGGGTAAGAATGACATCTCTTTACTTTCTTTTGCAGGGGCATCTCCCCTTGAGACTATCATTTCTATGGACACCTCCAAGGATGTCCCAATTATCTCCAATGCCCCTCTTAAGAATGATGCTAGTTTTGATGTTTAATGCATACGTGACATATTTGTTGAGTAAGAGCACATATTTATTGAGGAGGATTCATTTGAGGATCTTTATATTGTGGAGTTAAGTGATGTTGTACCTTCTATGAAGCTTGTTGATCCCATTCATGTAGAGTCTTTCCTTGAATTATGTCCTATCCCCTATTTCGTCACTTTTTTCCCCTCAGTTTGCCACCCTTCTTTAAGCCCTCTCAAGTCTACTTTTGAAGAGTCTGAGACTTTTATGCCTAGCGGTCATTGTATAGATCAAACTCCTGATGACATTGACACAAAGAGACTTCGGGATCTTATTGAGTAAAGGAATTGACTTTAGGTCCATGTTACATTTGATTGGGTTTGCCTAGGTCATTTTCCTTCCCCTCTCAGAGACGGTGGGCTTCCTTTTGGACGTGCAGACCTTTCTAGATTTTCGCTGCATTCATATAGTCGAAGTATCGGTATACTGCTAACGTGTGTGTCAGATTTTGCATATACACATATGTTATAATTGGTCTCAGAGCTTCAATAAGCCTAAGAGAGCATTGAGTAGCATTCCACTTACATGATAGATTTGGGGTACACCTCCTGATTCTTAGTACTTCCATTTTTCTTAGGATTGTCGTCGATTACTTGATAAGTTGTTACGAGCCCTGGGGAATTTTGATATGAGTAGTAGCTTGTGAGCCGAGATGGAGTGGATGATGCTCTGTGGACCTCCTTGACAACATCCGAGTAAAGGATTGGTTTATGTACAATCAGTACCAAGCCAGTATGATTATTCCACCTATTCCATATTTTACTTGTTCATTTTCTTTACTTTCTTTCTTTTTGTGCATAGTTGTGGATATTTAGGATTGTGATTGTGTAGGCGATCGATTTTGAGGTGAAATTTGGGATTTGTTGAGCCGAGTTGGTTATGTTTACCGTCATTTGATTTTTGTATTTAGTTTTATACGTATTTATTGGTGGTGAATTTGTTTTGTAAATATTCTTTGATGTTGTTTGTTTTTGTGATCTGTTGGTGGTGTCATAAATTTGTTGGTTTTGTGGTTGTATTGCTTATGCGATTGTTCTTTTAGTGCCTTGGTTCCAACAATTAGGACATTGTAGAGTTTTGATGTAGGGGTTAGGTGCCCAATTTTATATATTTTTCAAAAATTTTGAAATTTTTTTTAAAACTATTTTTCTTTGTGGACTTGTGTTCTTTATTAGGTGATTGCGATCCCATGTTGTTGTGTTGTTGAGTTATGTGTAATATAGTTTGCATGATGAGATGTCTAGTTGAGGATGTATATTTGATTTTTTCATAATTACCTTGTTTCATATGTGTGATTTTGTGCCTACCTTGCTCACTTTGTCATCAATTCCTTGGGTTTGTTGTTGTTAAGTTGGCATGCGAACTTTTTGTTTCTCAATGTTGCCTTCCATGCTCTTAAAAAAATACAAAAAAGAAAAAGCCTAAATATGTAGGCAAAAGATCGGGCGCCAATGTTCAAAGTCATTATCTTTGTCTCATAACTCTAATTAGTTTGAATATGTGCTATTTCACTTGATTACACATCTACTTGGACAATGAAATAGGTGCTTTACACAATCTAATAAAACCCCTCTTTAGAAAATGTCTGGATTTTTATATGTCAAGTGGGTATTGATCTTGAAAAAAAAAATGAAGAATAAGTGCACAAAAGCCAATTAGGCAAGGAAATCGGGAATGTCAATATTAGTAATTCAATTACTAAGGATTGATACGCAATTGTACATGCACTGATGTACACATACGATTGTATATTGTTGCATGGGGTGAAAAATGAGCATTAGGGTGCAACTCCTGGCTTAGATATCTTTTAATAGAACATTCTATTTGTATATAATTTGGTGACTGGTTACTGGGGTAATACAATTGCCTAAGTCATGTATTGATCGAAAAAATTGAAGTTTCAATATTTATAACCTCAAGTACAACATTTATCACTGAGTACTTGGGGTGTTGTCTACTGGGAGTTGGGTTTCAAGTACTAGAGTACAACTCAAGCATTTCAATCTAGGCTAAATGAAAAGGAATGAAAAGAATAAGGAACTAAACTACTAAGGCAAATAGACAAGACCTTGATTATAATTAAACCCAAGATTAACCAACTAATTAGGTCAAACCCTCTCGCCTTCTAAGTTATGCTAGGATTCAAAGATGATCAATGGCACCATAAAAGCTTGCCCAAGCCCTCTTTCAAGGGTTGAAGGCTAGTTTAATTGCTCTAGCCACCTATTTTCATGGGGTTAGCCCAATTAAATTACACGAATAACAACCCTAGATCTGGCTAGAATTTGGACTATTTTCATGTCCAGACGCTAGCTATCCTCTCTATCCGCACTAAATAATTGACGTCACTTGTTAGCGTAAGTGAATTTCCCTAAAACACAAATGAAAACTCTCTCAAGCATTTTATCGAACACTTTGTAGGCTTGAGAGAAAACCCCAAATCCATACATAAACAAGGTAGTCTAAGGTTTAAACAAGATCAACTAGCCATCTTAAGGGCTAATCAAAATCAAAGATCGCAACTTGATCACAACTGAACTTCAAAAAGAAAATCAAATCAAAGAATCAATCAAGTAGTGAACAAAACAAGAAGCATGAAATTAGAGAGAGAAAGAGAGAGACAGAGAAGAGAAACTTAATCTCCAATATTGAAATCCACAATCTTCTACATAATATACCTTAATCTACCTAAGTTATTGTCCCCATAATGGGGTTTTTGGTGGCTAACTCTAAACTAAACCTAACTCTTAAAACCTCTCCAAAAAAAAGGCCTATCTCTCACCAACTAAGAAGTCCCCCATTTATAATGGTTAAATCGGCAAGGAGGCCGATAAGAATTTGTTGGGTGGCGACTTGTCGCACCCGCTGGAAAGTGGGCCTCGCTGCTTAGGGAACACAATGGCCGTCGCCAGGGCGGTAGGCACACGTCGCCGCCCTTCTTTCTTAGGTCCTTCACTTCCTTGCTCACTTCCTTTTTTTCTCCTTGGCCCTTTCTGGCACTTGCTTGATTGAATTTATTACCTACAAAAGTTAAATAAAACCAGTAAAAATCCTAAAATTATATTATTTTGCGAACTAGAAGTAGCTGAGAGAGACAAGTTAAATATGACAATTTAGTACTGAACAAATACCCCTACATCTATGTTTTACTTGTCCGCAAGCAAAACAAAGGGAAAACTAACCTAAGAACCCAACTCACTTTCATAGAAATCATAGTAGCATTTACTTGGTGTTCCTAAGTGGATGAGTGAGATCTTGTGAAGGTTTATAGAAGATATAACTACAAAATCTTTTGAATTTTTTTCAAAAGCAAAACATATATACAAAGCAAAGGGGGAAAAGATGTACACATCTAAATTGATTCTATTACCCTAACAACCTAGCTACTAAGCCATATACAAGCAGAACATATATTCAAGACACACATAGGGTATAATGCACATCGACTCTCATTTTTCTTCCCATGCAAGACAATTGACACGATTTGTACATCTTGGTGCTCTGTGCAAAGTGTATGGAGTCTTAATGTTAGGCTAAAATCAGGCAAAGAGGTCATCTCGACTTGGCATATGACTCCCTTTTATTAGGTCTTATTTTTGTTTTCTTTTTTTTGTTCTTTTGTTCTTTTTTTTCACTTTTCTTCTTGTGCTCCTTCATTCGGATGGGTAGTTCTTAGCTTATCAGGCCTTCAACTCCCTTAGGAACAACTTAGGATGTATTTTGGCTTTTTCCTTTTTTAGGGGTTTTATTTGGATGCGCTAAACACTTATTTAAGTCCAAATAAAGGTACTGGAGTTAAGCTTACTTTTACACTTTTGTTTTTCTCTTCTTTTTTTTCTCATTTTGGTGACAAAGCCGGAAGTCAATTAACCAAGTAGAATGTCCCCAAACCAAATTTCAATAACTAGCACCAAAAGTCAATGGTCAAGTATACACGGTAGGCACAAAACTGCATATGTGAAATGAGGTTATTATGAAAAACCAAAAATCGTAGACAACTATTCCATCATATATTTTCAACCTATATACAACCTAGCAACCAAGCTATTAAATGCCAAAAACCAATCACAAAGGCACAAAAGTCCCCCAAAGCCAAGAAGAAAAACTATACAAAAATTAAAAAAATTTCAAAAAAATATGCACAAAAGGATAGATGACCTCTCCAACCCCACACCTAAATCTTAAAATTAGGGTTGTTTATCGGTCCAGGACCGGACCAGACCAGACCAGACAGACCGGCCTGGACTGAAGGCTGAAAAGGGGCAATGTGATGGACCACGGACCCGACTGATCCAAAACCGATCTGGACCTAGACCGGACCGGTTAAAATTAGCCTATATTGATTTGGACCAAGTCCAAGGTCCTCGCGGTTGCGGGCTTTGACTGGGCCAGTTGCTATTTTTTTTAGTTAGGCCTATTCTTTGGCTGCTATTTTAGAGCATATCAGGGTAGGGTCTAAAGGGAAGGCATTTTTAGAGCTAGAAGAACTGAATGTGAAATATTGTGGCAAGTTATTGTGGGGAAACTAAAAACTCAGCAAAGGAATCACATTTGCTTTTATTTCCATTTGATCCCTACTATTGCCTAATTTTGTATTGACTGCAAAAATGAGAAAAGTGGCTTCACTCTCTTCCCTGGATTCTCCACCTTTTTCTGAGCTGCAAATCAGTTTGATTGGCACTAATTCCATTTTTGTATCCGTGATTCACGAAGTTGATTACATAACCACAACACAAATGTAAAGAAACTCCCAAAGCAAAAAGTTTAATACATGACCATCTAGGTAAGAAATTTAATTACATAACCAAAGTTCAAAATGTTTAATGAAATCTTCAAAGTGCCTCAATCTTCAACCAAAAGCAACTCCCAAACTTGAAGTTGCAACCAATGTCTTAGATTTGGAGAGGGATTTCTTTCCTTGCAACAATTTGGTCTTCTCTCGAGTATTCCACTAATTGTTCAAATAGTATATGAAATAAATACAAGATCAAGTTAGTAAATATAAAAACCAACAAGTAATTTACTAATGATAAATAATAATGATAACAATAATATAATGTAAAATAAACACAATAAAAAGAAGAAAAGTTACCTGAATATTAAATGTTCAAAGTATCATCCACATCGATCACATTGTCCTTAAGGCTCAATTTACTAAGATCTTAAATTAACACAACAAAAATAACAAAATTTAAAGTTAGAAAATGTAACCATATAAAGTAACGGAACAAAATTAAAAAAGAAATAAAAAATTGAACAATATCCCTATCAAGGTCGTCGTAATTCATCGAAGTAGTCATCCATATCTATTCTATTGCTTGGCCTTAGCCAATCTTGTGCACATATAAGAGCTTGGACCATCTTTTGTACAATCAAACCAAACAAAATTTTAGAAGTTAACAAAAGATAAATAACATATAAATTTATAATACAATACAAAGAAGTATACTAATTAAGTCAATTACCTTTGCGGTTAAAGAAGTTCTAAATGAATCAAGAGTACGTCTCCTGCACTAAATGTTGATTTCGATCCAACCGTGGAAGCAGGCACGACCAATATATCACGAGCCATACGAGCAACCACGGGATATCTAGGACAATGTACTTTCCACCATCCCAATACATCATCCCTTACTTCATGATGGAGTCCCCACCACCATTGACAAGGAAGAAGGTCCAACAGGTCATTTAAGGTCCAATTCAAGCTCCAAGATGCAAGCATTGCTTCAAAATGTTCAAGACATTCAAGGGAGTGCAAACGGGTTAGCACACTTAAAGTTGCCCAGTTTTGTTCATGTCATTACTTAGGCCTAATCATGGCTTAAGTCGTGAATTTTGTATTTTTGGAATCCTCAAGAACTCTACAATCAAGTCCAAGCATTGATTTCAAATCATGCACACAAGAGGATGAAGAATCAAGGAGTTTTCCCAAACCGCCCAAATTGCCCTCCAATTTGCACGGTTTAATGTGTGAGATTGATTACCCCACTTAAACACATCATAACCTTGATTTCTTGGTGGGGGGAGGGGGTGTTATACACATCCTAAAATTACGCCCCCCCATGATTAAAACCCAAATCATGATCACTTTTGCTATGCTTAAACCTTGCATGAAACCGGCTGCCCACGGCTTGAACCCGGTTTACTAGAACCGGTTCTTCTCTTCACCAAACTGGCCGGCTCCCTCATTTAATAGAGAGATTGGCACAATTCCCAAGCTTGGCACACTTCCCAAGCTTGGCACACGTCCCAAGGTTTCCTAGCAGTGGTGGCTGCATGGGGAAGTTCAACCAATGGGAAAGCAAAACAAAATATCTTGTCTCTTCATTGTGATTGGCTAGCCGAAAAATGGCTATGGAATTTTGGCTATGCACATGCCTTTCTAGTATTTTGCTGGTTGTTTTAGTGTTTAAGCAAGGGCTAAGTATTGTATAATCAACTTAGACAATGTTTTAATTCATGATTTGGATGTATTAGTTTAGTTAAGCATGCTTGTAATTAGGATTGCACTACACCGGATGTAATTAGCTCTTAATCCTTTTCCTCCCTAGTAAGGAAAGGTAAGAGCCGTGTGTACTTGCCTTGTACTTGCTTGTACTTTCTAGTGTGGCCTTTTAAATGCTTCACACGGCCATAACTAGCAGCATACTCCATTTGAATGAAAACTCAAGTTTGAGAGCATTTGCTTTCTCTCTTTCGAACTCTTGCTTGCTTATCTTAGTTTAGGCCAAACTAAGTGGTGTTCAAGTGAGTCTTAACCTTGGTTAAGTGGTGTTTTTGTATCTTAATCAAGATTAAGGGCCCTAAACTCAAAGGTTGGTGGTGATTCTGTATCCAATCCTGGAGTTTAGTTTATCCTATCCTAGTTTGAGTTCCTTGATTTCTAAGTGCAGATATTAGCTTAATTATTAAGTTAATCTCTTTCACTTATCATATTCTTCATATCCCCTCATTCTTCCATTCCATTTACATCCATTTACACCCATACTCCACGGCCTAAACATCACGAAAGAGCTTAGAATCAAAGCAAAGATTCATAGACCTTCAATCGTGCAAAATTAGCATTTCCTTGCTTTCGGTGGCAACAAGTTGGCACGGCCACACCGTGCACATAGGCACGACCGTGCCACCCTTGGCCGTGGCAAAATCCTTAAGTTTTGGTTTCCAATTGATGTGTGTTGGCTTAGGTAGCTTCTTCCCTTGACACATAGATCATATTTGGTATCAGAGCTAGGGGTGTTCATCGGTCCAAACCCGGACCGGACCGGACCGGACCGGGTTGGACCGAAGACCGAATAAGAGGGAGGTTATGGACCGTGGACCGGACCGAATAAGTCAAGGACCAGACCGGGACCGGACCGAAAAAAGTAGGACCGGACCGGACCGGACCGAATTGTAAAGCTAGCAAATTTTTACAATACGAACATCTTATATTTATTTCAATATAAACAATTTCTACATATTTTCACCATGAAAAACAAATCAATATTCTTGAATGTTTGAAAAATTATAAGTTGCAAAAGAAAATCAAAATTTAGTAAGTAAAAAATCAGTTTTTAAATTTTTTTATTCGGTCCTCGGTCCGGACCGGTGGACCGGTGGACCGGACCGGACCGGACCGAAGACCGAATAAAGAAAATTTGTGGACCGTGGACCGGACCGAATTCATTCTGTCCGGTCCGGTCCGGTCCGGTCTAGGCCGGTCTTCGGTCCGGTCCGGGTTTGGACCGAATAATGAACACCCCTAATCAGAGCTACGTTTCTCCTAGGCCTTGCATACGCTTCCACTTCCACAAATCATTCATCTATTCCCTTCCACACAAATTCAGTTTTTCCCTTTGTTCTAGCAACCTTATTCAAGCATGACTTCTTCAAGCATGTCTTTGGAAGAAAGGTTTGAAGCATTGATGAAGCAAAATGAGTTCTTGGCTAGCAAAATTCAAGAAGATTCTCAAAGAAACCAAGAAGCTCAAGCACAAAATGACTACTTACGAAAGCAATTGGGTTCATTTTTGAAGCAAAAGCAAAAGTTGAATGAAGACACTCTTCAATTTGAACCAAGAGCACGTGAGCAAGTCTATAGCCATGATGTTGATTCATCAAGTGAAGAAGAAGTGCCTAGAATGGTTAGAGGAGAACCACGAAATCAAGCTATCAACAATGATTTCAGAGTTGAAGTTCCTGAATTCGAAGGTAAGCTTGATCCTGAAGAATTTATTGATTGGTTACATATTGTTGAAAGAGTCTTTGAGTATAAGGATATACTTGCTGATAAGAAGGTTAAATTGGTGGCTTTAAGACTCAGAAAGTATGCATCCTTATGGTGGACAAACTTGAGTGCTAAGAGGCTTAGAGAAAGGAAGTCTAGAATTCAAACATGGGAAAAAATAAAGACTAAGCTTAAGGCACGGTTTCTCCCACCTACTTATGTCCAAGATTGTTATTCTCAATTTCATAATCTCACTCAAGGTAGTATGAATGTTGAAGAATATACTCGTGAGTTTGAGAAATTGATGATTAAATGTGACATTCAAGAACCTGAAGAGCAAACCATAGCTAGATACTTGGGTGGTCTTCATCCTAGGTATTCTAATGTGGTAGAATTGCAAGCCTATGCTTCTTTTGATGATGTTTGTGTATTAGCTCACAAAGTGGAACAACAAAAGAAGGCTAAATAGCCCCACAAACCTCAAATTGCAAATCCTTCCATTCGAAACCAACCTTTTAACAAGGGGAGTTCTAATCCACCTCCTAAACCACAAAATCCCTTTCCCTTTAATCCACAAAGAACCACGGCACCTCAAAAAGCTCCAGCACCCCCATTTCATCCTAACCCTAACCCAATGAGCAATAGAAGGTGTTTTAAATGTCAAGGGATTGGTCATATTGCTTCTAAATGTCCAAACAGAAATGTTATCACCCTAGCAGAATGGACAGCCGTGAAGGAAGACTTTGAAGAGGAGGAGAACGAAAGTGAAAGTGAGCTAGAACCTGAAGAAGCTCACGAAGATGTCATTGAAGAAGCTGATGAATGAGAACTCTTGGTCCTAAGGAGAGTTCTAAGCAATCAAAAAGGAGTTAAAGATGAGCAAAGAGAGAACATATTCCATGCTAGATGTACCTCTCAAGGTAAAATATGCTCTTTGATCATTGATAGTGGTAGTTGTTCTAATGTTGTTTCTCTAAGTATGATTGAGAAACTAGGGCTGCAAACAATGACTCATTCACATCCTTACAACATCTAGTGGTTAAATCAAAGCAAGGGAATTCAGGTGAACTCTCGTTGTTTGGTTTCATTTTCCATCGGAAAGAATTATAAAGATGAGTTATGGTGTGATGTTATTCCTATGGATGCATGTCCTATTCTTTTGGGAAGACCTTGGTTGTATGACCGTAGAGTTATGCATAATGGTTACCTAAACACTTACTCCTTTAGCAAAGATGGCAAGAAAATCACCCTAGCCCCTTTATCCCCATCCAAGCTCCACGAAATACCCCCACAAAATAAGCCCAAACACGGTGAATGTCTACTAGCCGTGAGTGAGTCAGCTTTAAAGCTTTCACAACATGAGTTTAAGGCCTTTAGAGAGTGGATTCTAAGCATCTAAGAAGAACCTAAAAATTTGATGCCCACTCATCCCATTGCCAAAGCACTCATTGAAAATTTCTGTCACTTATTCCCTGAGGAGATCCCCACGGGTTTACCTCCAAAGAGAGACATTCAACACCACATTGATCTTATCCCTGGTTCTATCCTACCCAACAAGCCTGCATATAGGATGAACCCAAAGGATACTAATGAGATTCAAAGACAAGTAGTAGAATTGCAGGAAAAGGGCTTGATTCGTGAGTCTTTGAGTCCATGTGCCGTTCCAGCTCTTTTGGTGCCAAAGAAAGATGGTGGAATGCGAATGTGTGTTGATAGCAGGGCCATTAACAAGATTACTATCAAGTACAGGTATCCCATACCAAGACTTGAAGATATGCTAGATGAGTTACATGGCTCTAAGGTGTTTTCAAAGACTGATCTTCGAAGTGGTTACTACCAAATCAGAATCAGAGAAGGTGATGAATGGAAGACAACTTTCAAAACAAAAGGTGGACTCTGTGAATGGTTGGTAATGCCTTTTGGTCTTTCTAATGCACCTAGCACTTTTATGAGGTTGATGAACCAAGTGTTTAGACCTTATATTGGCAAGTTTGTGGTAGTCTATTTTGATGATATTTTGGTGTATTCTAAGAATGAGCATGAACATCAAGATCATCTAACTCAAGTTATGCTTGTCTTAGAACGTGAGAAGTTATTTGGTAACCTTAAGAAGTGTGCTTTCTTCACTCCTGAAGTTACATTTCTTGGTTATATTGTGACTGAAGATGGTATAAAGGTAGATGAAGGTAAGGTAGAAGCCATTCGTTCTTGGCCTATACATAAGAGTATTCATGATGTTAGAGCTTTCCATGGTTTAACTTCTTTCTACAGGAGATTCATTCGAAATTTCAGCACTATTATGGCTCTTAAGACTGAAGTTATCAAAGGTACATCCTTTTTATGGAATCCAAAAGCTCAATCTGCCTTTGAGGAGATCAAGACTAGACTTACTCAAGCAGCGGTTCTGTCATTGCCGTGCTTTAGTAAAGTCTTTGAAGTTGAATGTGATGCCTCTGGTGTAGGCATCGGTGGAGTTCTTACACAAGAAGGTAAACCTCTAGCCTTCTTTAGTGAGAAGTTATGTGATTCTAGAAGAAACTACTCCACTTATGATAAAGACTTCTATGCTATTGTGAGATGTTTAGAGCATTGGAGTCATTATCTTATTGCAAGTGAGTTTATCTTACATTCTGACCATGAAGCATTAAAGTATATTCAAGGCCAGCATAAGTTAAACTCCAAACATGCCAAGTGGGTTGAGTTTATGCAATCATATCATTTCACTATCAAGCACAAGTCAGGTAAACTCAATCAAGGTGCAGATGCTCTATCCAGGAGGTATCTCTTATTATTTCAGTTAGATGCTTGTGTGCTTGGTTTCGAGTATCTACAGGTTTTATATGCCAATGATGAAGACTTTGGGGCATTATACGCTGCTTTTTCTAAACACCCCAAAGGAGATTTTCACATCCAAGAAGGTTTTCTATTCAAGGGCACTCGGCTATGTGTTCCAAAGTGTAGTACAAGAGAGTTGCTGATTCGAGAAGTTCATGGAGGATCCTTAGCTGGACATTATGGTGAGAACAAAACTATTATTATGCTAAGGGAACATTATTATTGGCTATTCCCATCTCTCCATGGGTTGATGTAAGTATGGACTTCATTCTTGGACTTCCTAAAACCCAAAGAAATAAGGATTCTATCTTTGTTGTGGTTGATAGGTTTTCTAAGATGTCTCATTTCATTCCATACAGCAAGACCAATGATGCAACACATATTGCTGAGTTATACTTCAAAGAGGTGACAAGGTTACATCGTATTCCAAGGTCTATTGTTTCTGATAGGGACACCAAGTTTTTGAGTCATTTTTGGATTACTTTGTGGAAGAAGTTAGGTACTAAGCTGAAATATAGTACTACTTGTCATCCACAAATTGAAGGGCAAACTGAGGTTACTAATCGAACCTTAGGAACTCTCCTAAGAGCTTTGATTAAGCCTCATGCCAAAGCCTGGGATTTGCTTTTACCACATGCAGAGTTTGCTTACAACAGGACACCAAGCAAGGCAACTGGTCTTTCCCCACAGTCTTTTGATCAGAAGCCACATCCAGATTTAGCTGCAAGGGTAGAACAAATCAAGAAGATTCATGAGTTGGTAAGGAGCAAGATTGAGAAGACTAATGAAGCCTATCAAGCTCACGCCAACAAGCACAAGAAGCAAGTGGTATTCCAACCAGGAGATCTTGTATGGATTCATCTTAGAAAGGAGAGGTTTCCATCCAAAAGGAAGAATACTAATGCCACGAGCTGATGGTCCATTTGAGGTACTTGAACGTATTAATGACAATGCTTACAAACTTGATTTGCCAGGTGACTATGGAGTTTCAGCAACATTCAATGTAGCTGATTTGCAAGCTTACCATGACGATGATTACCTTCCTGATTTGAGGATCAAATCTTCTCAACAAGGGGAGGATGATGGAGTCCCCACAACCATTGACAAGGAAGAAGGTCCAATAGGTCATTCAAGGTCCAATTCAAGCTCCAAGATGCAAGCATTGCTTCAAAATGTTCAAGACATTCAAGGGAGTGCAAGCGGGTTAGCACACTTGAAGTTGCCTGGTTTTGTTCATGTCATTACTTAGGCCTAATCATGGCTTAAGTCGTGAATTTTTGAATTTTTGGAATCCTCAAGAAGTCTACAATCAAGTCCAAGCATTGATTTCAAATCATGCACACAAGAGGATGAAGAATCAAAGAGTTTTCCCAAACCGCCCAAATTGCCCTCCAATTTGCCGGTTTAATGTATGAGATTGATTATCCCACTTAAACACATCCTAACCTTGATTTCTTGGTGGATGGGGGCGGTTATACACATCCTAAAATTACCCCCTCATGATTAAAACCCAAATCATGATCACTTTTGCTATGCTTAAACCTTGCATGAAAACCGGTTGCCCACGGGTTGAACCCGGTCTACTAGAACCGGTTCTTCTCTTCACCAAACCGGCCGGGTCCCTTATTTACTAGAGAGATTGGCACACTTCCCAAGCTTGGCACACGTCCCAAGGTTTCCTAGGAGTGGTGGTTGCATGGGGAAGTTCAACCAATGGGAAAGCAAAACAAAATATCTTGTCTCTTCATTGTGATTGGCTAGCCGAAAAGTGGCTATGGAATTTCGGCTGTGCACATGCCTTTCTAGTCTTTTGCTGGTTGTTTTAGTGTTTAATCAAGGGCTAAGTATTGTATAATCAACTTAGACAATGTTTTAATTCATGATTTGGATGTATTAGTTTAGTTAAGCATGCTTGTAATTAGGATTGCACTAAACCGGATGTAATTAGCTCTTAATCCTCTTCCTCCATAGAAAGGAAAGGTAAGAGCCATGTGTACTTTCCTTGTACTTGCTAGTGTGGCCTTTTAAATGCTTCACACGGCCATAACTAGCAGCATACTCCATTTGAATGAAAACTCAAGTTTGAGAGCATTTGCTTTCTCTCTTTCAAACTCTTGCTTGCTTATCTTAGTTTAGGCCAAACTAAGTGGTGTTCAAGTGAGTCTTAACCTTGGTTAAGTGGTGTTTTTGTATCTTAATCAAGATTAAGGGCCCTAAACTCAAAGGTTGGTGGTGATTCTGTATCCAATCCTAGAGTTTAGTTTATCCTATCCTAGCTTGAGTTCCTTGATTTCTAAGTGCAGATATTAGCTTAATTATTAAGTTAATCTCTTTCACTTATCATATTCTTCATATCCCCTCATTCTTCGATTCCATTTACATCCATTTACACCCATACTCCACGGCCTAAACATCACAAAAGAGCTTAGAATCAAAGTAAAGCTTCGTAGACCTTCAATCGTGCAAAACTAGCATTTCCTTGCTTTCGATGGCAGCAAGTTGGCACGGCCACACCGTGCACATAGGCACGACCATGCCACCCTTGGCCGTGGCAAAATCCTTAAGTTTTGGTTTCCAATTGATGTGTGTTGGCTTGGGTAGTTTCTTCTCTTGACACATACATCACTTCATCCTCTTCAAGTCCCTCCTTTATGTACTTTTGCAACTCCGTCTTGATGACTCTTCTTCCTCCGTCTGGCCCTTTCAACTTATTTCTTAATTATTGTACATAAGAGGTAGCTCCAGTAGGTGCAGTACCCTTATCAACTTCAGGTTGTGCCCCACTACTTTGTCCACTTTGAGGAGTCAATGGCTTGTACAATGGCCAATACTCATCAAACAAAGTTTCTAATTTCTCTCTCACTTTCAAAACTACAACACTGCCATGTACTTCACCAAACAAATCACAAAAAGAGACCTCAAGACTCGCCAACTTATACCAAGGATCAAAGATGGGAGCAATATACACCAAATGGTTCATTTCTTCAGGTGTGCCATGATACTTATCATATTTCATCCTCATCCTCTTAGACACTTCTCTAAAATTTGTGACTCTAGATCCATTATCCTTAACGTCCTCACTTTCTTCATCATTAGCATCAATGGTTTCAACAACTTCCTCCAATTGTTTTAACATAGTATGAATAGCCACAACCTTAAAGAAAAGCAGGTTGGACGTCATATATGAAGTACTAGACAAGCGCAATGTAACATGATAGAAAACCTCCAAAAAAACTAACAAGTGTTTAACTTGTTTCCAATTATTGGAGTTAGGAGGTCTATCTGCATCATCATCTTTTGCCAACTCCATATTATAATAAGGGTCTCTTTTGCTATACTTTGTGAATGCATGCTCATACACTAAAGTAGTGCTAAGCATCTTACAAGTGGAGTTCCATCTAGTGGGAACATCAAGAGATAAAGAAGCATTGCTCTCAATTTTTTCTACAACTGCACATTCTTGAAATCTTTGCAACCTGCTAAGCGATTACCTAATAAACCTCACAACAGCTCAAACACGCTTAACCAACCTTTAACCCATCCCATACAACCAAATTAAGTATATGAGCAACACACCTAACATGTAAAAATTCCCCACTAGAGAAAAGAAAATGACCATCTGGCTGAAACTCACCAATAAGGGCAGTACAAGCAGTGCTATTGCTCCCAGCATTATCAATAGTAATAGTATACAACTTAGAAACTAAACCCCAATCCTCTAAACATTTTCCAAGAACAAAAGCAATATCATCACCTTTATGACTAGAAATTGCACAAAAATTCAATATTTTCTTATGCAATTTCCAATCATTATCAATAAAGTACGCCGTTATAACCATGTAATTAATCATCTGAAGTGAAGTCTATGTGTCTGTTGTCACATACATCCTTTGACATGAACGTATAAAATATTCTTTCAATTTCACTCTCTTATCCACATATATATGATATATATCTCTTACAATGTTAATACGTGAAGACATGTTAAGTAAGGGACAACAAATAGACATCATTAGCCTAAATCCCACACTTTCAACAAATCTAAAGGACAACTCATCAATTATGATCATTTTGGCTATAAACTCCCTTGCCTCATGAGGATTCAATACCTATGACTTCATTCTAGCTTCTCGCTCATTGTTTGGATCATTTTCAAAAACTAACTGACTTTGTGCCTATTTGCTTTTATTATTTGGGTTTTCAGGGCACTCTGGAAAATGATTTTTCAAGTTCTTCGTTTCGTTCTTACTAGGGTCAGCCTTATATATAATAGCACAATACTTGCACTTACTGGCCACTCTTCTTCCATTCTCTTCGATCTCTTTGGAATGGTTCCCACACTCTATCCTTTGAGTAGACTTTCTAGCCACTTGTTTCCCCTTGCTCTTGCTTTGTGTTGCTTTTTCACTTGCCTTTTCCTCCTCTTCAATTTCAATAAGGTCATTCGATTGGTACTCACTTGGAATATTGGTATCCATGTCAACTGATTCTTCCATTTCTAAACTGCCTCTCTTTTTTGATTTGGAGCTCGACATCTAGCATTAACAAGTGATTCAAAAACAATAAGTAAATAAGATTCAAAAACAAAAAGTAAATAAGTTATTAATAGTTTAATATTACACACACCCTCCATATAGAACTTACGAGAACAAGCTGTAAGGGACTCGGTGATGACAAATCTGATCAAAAGTTGGACTTTAAAAGTACACTTACACCTGAAAATAACAAATGAATGAATGGACATTAACATAATTCAAATCAAAGGAAAGTAGATTAAAAGAAAACCCTGAGTTCCTATTTCGGTTAATCACTAGAACACAACCCACTAGAACTCAACCAGGTGAATTAAAATTGATACAAGTCCAAACACATCATTATTAGTTAAAAAAAATAAAACAAAAAATGGGGAATGAGGATCAAAATCCAAAAATACTAGCATCTAATACTAAAGATGAATAGATGATGATCCATTCAAAGCTAACACTTTTAAACCTTGTGTAATTTAATTTTTTTTAGGGAGGGGATATAATGCCTTATTGCCCTTAGACCTCATGACTGACTCACTGTAACTTAAAACCTTACAAGATTACAAACTTCCCCTCCATTAACCAACAGAACCAGTAAAAATTAAAAATTAAAAAAATTGTCATAATCATCACCATAAACTTCCTCCACAAATTACAATCCCATAAAAAAAAATCAAAAATTCATTTCATTCTCCTCAACAACAGTAGATGCAAACCAATAAAAAGCTATCAGACTTTACTAAACCAATAAAACCAATTCATTCTCCTCATCCACAGATTACACTTTACAAACCAAAAGAAAGCTAGTAGATGCATCAATCGATCATCATTCATCACCATAAGCTCCCTCCACATATTACAAACCAATAAAAGTACAAAAAAAAATTTCAATTCATTCTCTTCAACAACAGTCAACACTTTCCCACTCCAAAATAGAACTGCTACAACAGTCAAATACTGCCTCACTTAATTCAATGATTTCGTTCTCCTCACCCAAGAAAAATTATACAAACTGATAGCAATTACTCATTAGCCCAAAAGATATAGGAAGGGCCAGAACAAACATAGGACATTAAAGAAGAAGAAATTGAAGGACAAAAGTGTAGAACGAGCAACATTGAGCATGAAAACAGAGAACATCAATGGAGACTGAAGTAAAATAGAGGAGGAGTCAAGGAGAGAGAGAATACCATGCTGAGTGAGTGCATATCTGACCACGGTTGGGCTTAGAGTCATGATTGTCCAGGAGCCAAGAGTATACCCTCTAATGTCACCTAGGGACTCTTAAAATGCATGCAAATGAGAGGGGTTGGTGGGAAGCAAGAGGGATGAAATGGGGGCTAAGTCAAGTGACTTGGTACAAATAGGACCTATATGCTCAATGCTAGGAGCGGTGCCAACCACTGCACCATCACCACGCGACTCCTCAAATGGAGCCTCCTCAAGAGATGGCTCAATGAAGGTAGGTTCTTTCAACCAATCAAGCAGATCATCCTTAACAAAACTAGCATCACCCTTAGAAGATTAATCTATCCTTAACCCCATGCACTGAGCTAAAGAGAGGAGAGAAGCAAGTAAGATAATGTCACTAATGGTAGTGTCTTTAGATGTGCTAGACAAGGATGAAGTGACAAATGGTATAGAAATCAAGGGACGGTCAATACTTCCTCTAGGCCGGTCAAATGTATATGAACCATAAAATTAGGGTATGGGAGAATAGAAGACTCATAATCATCATGGAGACTAACCTCAAATGCAGGGGAAGATAGACTAGGGTCGGTCTCTTATAATAGGCTGCTCTCCCTTATCTCACTAACAAAAAACTCATGTCATCATTCATTGTCTCTATTACGATATTAAGTTTTGCATAACATTCATTAGAAAGATCATAATAGGGACAAAAATTCACATCATGGTCAAAAGATTTGCAATAAAAGCACACAACATGAGAATAAGAGGAATGGTCATGAAAAGAATCCCTAAATTAATCTACACATAAGGATTTAGCGTGCAAACCATAAGGAAAGGGGGCAAGGGCACACAAAAGACTCACTAGCACTCTCATGTTTTCATTTATACCAAGGTAAAGACTCAAACAAATCCCATATGTCACTAGCATTTAAAGAGCACATAGCACCACAACACATGGGCACAAGGGTGGCTCGAGTCTCATGTGTTATTCCCTCAAGCACAACATTGCATATTTCTAATTTTTCATACGTGAAATGCATATATTCGGCACAATAATCATTTAATCTAGGCAAATGTTGCCACAATGGTTCATACTCTAATTGAGGTACATGGAAAATAGCCATTTTGATTTGTTTTTTTTCAAATTTTTGATTTTAAATTTTGTTGAATTTTTTTAAAGGCCTAGCCTTGAATGCTCAAGCAACCCCGATATTAACAAATGCCAACTCCCTGACAATGGCGCGAAAAACTTGATCAGAAGAATTGAAGTATTAATATTTATAACCTCAAGTGCAAGGTTAATCGTCGAGTACTTGGAGTGTCCTTCACTGGGAGTTGGGTTTCAAGTACCGGAGCTCAGCTCAAGTGTTTCAATCTAGGATAAATGAAAAGGAATGAAAGGGAAACAAGCTAACCTACTAAGGCAAACAGAAAGGACCTTGATTATAATTAAACTTAACATTAACCAACTAATCGGGTCAAACCCTCACCTTTTCGATTTATGCTAACATTCAAAGATTATCAACTGCACCATAAAAGATCGTTTAAGCCCTCTTTCAAGGGTCAAAGGCTAATTTAATTGCTCTGACCACCTATTTTCATGGTGTTGGCCCAATTAAGCTACAAGAGTAGCAACCCTAGATCTAGATAGAATGTGCACTATTTTCATGTGCAAATGTGCTACCCTCTCTACCCACTCTAAACAATCAACCTTACCTTTCAGCATAAGTGAATTGCCCCAAAGCACAATTGAAAACTCTCTTAGGCATTTCATTGGACACTTAGTGGGCGTGGGAGAAAACCCCAAATCCAAACATAAACAAGGCAAGGTTTAAACAAGATTAGCTAGCCATCTTAAGAGCTCATGAAAATCAAAGATCACAACTTAATCACAACTAAACATCAAAAAGAAAAGCAAAGCAAAGAATTAATAAAGTAGCAAACCAAACAAGAACAATGAAATCAGAGAGAGAGAAGAAACTTAGTCTCCAATGGTGAAATTCACAATGTTCTGCACAATACAACCTAATCTACCTAAGTTATTCTCCCCCTAATGGGCTATTTGATGGTTAACCCTAAACTAAACCTAACTCTGAAAACCTCTCCAAAAAAAAGGCAGTCTCACCAACCAAGACGCCCCCCTTTTGTATCAGTTAAACCGACAAGAAGGTAGAGAAGAATTTGTAGGGTGGCCATAGGCCATAGCCATCGTGACCGCTAGGAAGTGGGCATAACTGCAGGCGGGCCTTGACAACCATTGCCAAGGTGATAGGCACACGTCGTGGCCCTTCTTTCTTGGGTCCTTCACTTCTTTGTTCACTTCCTTGCTCCTCCTCGGGCCTTTCGCAACACTTGCTCGATTGAGCTTATTACCTACAAAAGTTAAATAAAATAAGTAAGAATCCTAAAATTATATTATTTTATAAGCTAGAGTGTGGCAGGAGAGGCATGTAAAATACAACAATTTAGTACTAAACATGTACATAATCTCCCCACAACTGGTATATAAGTACATGTTTTGAAAAAAGCAAAAGATTTTCCTCTGTTTTTGAAAAGATTTTGTTGGTGTATCTCTTAAAAACCCACACAAGACGGCACGCGTCCACTTGGGGAACCAAGAGGTTTGAAGGGCTTGTTATATATGCTAAATGCAACATTTATTCCTGCGAATGTGAGTTAGGATTTTCTTTTTCTTATTTCTAGTTCTTTTTAGGTAATTTAGTTTATTTTATTAGAAGACGAGCAAAATTTAGGGGTGAGGGTATTTGTTTCAACTAAAATTATGATATTTTCACAATATTTTTGCACCTAATTTGGTTACTAATAATTATTTTTTAAACAAATTTTATGTTATTTTGCAGGTCTTGCAAATATTTAAGAAAAATGCTCAAATAGAGTGGTTTGGACTCAGCTTCCGCTGAACTTGCTCATTTTTAGTCATGGTCTAGCAATACAACAACAAACTCCCAATGTGGGTCCCGCTTTCGCGGGGTCTGGGAAGATCCAGCTGTAGGCAAACTCCCAATGTGTAGTCATGGTCTAGCAATAAAAAGCATATAAAAAAAGGAAAATTTGCTAATAAGAAAATCCCATCAGCTCCCCTCACCTCTCTCATGTGCTTCCTCCCCTACCTTCATTTTCTCTCTCCTCCTTAAACGTGTAGAACCCCTTTTTATTTGTCTTGCTGGACTCATGGGCGGAGCTACATTAGGGTAAGGGGAGTCAATTGACCCCTCAACTTTTTGGGAAAAAAAAATAAATATAGGATATTTTTGTGGATATATATATATATATATATATATATATATATATATATATATATGTATATATATATGTATATATATTAGTTTACATACATTTTGTGAATGTGTGCTTAGTAGGATGGTTGGTTGCATTTTACTTGTTTCAAGGGGGTACAGGTTCAACTCTTATCACTCTCCTTTTGTGGTGCCTTGTATGTTTTTGTTTTTTAGATTTGCTCATTCATTTTCTCTAATTTCTGCTTCTCGACTCTGTAGTCTTGCTTTACTTTCCTTCTCAGATGCACACTCTCTCTCTACCCAGCCCACTGTCCGCTCACTCTTTCTCTCACTCTCTGTAGTTTGCTCAGTCCAGTCACCGATGCCGCCAGGCCCGCCACTAGTGCTGGTAGCTGCCTTCGCTCCTCCCCAGCTATCCTCCTAACTCTTAAATCCCAAATCCCAATTTGAGATAACTCTAAAAAATTCTCGCCCTCCCCCTTACTTTGAATCCTGGCTCCGCCCTTGACTAGACTCCTTGCTAGACACGAACCATTCCCAAACTCCACCGTCAACACCACCATCTCTTCTCATCTTTATCTTTAGCTTCATCTCCCTACGGACATTAATGCGCCCACATCACCGAATTCTTGGCCTCTCAACGCAACCCCACTTCATCATTAGCGTCCAATACATCCCATGATCGAATGACTTAGATCAAAATGGTGGACGCTTTAAAAGCAAGTGTAGCGAACAAAGAAGGCGATTCTAAGGGTTTTAATTCAAGCTTCGTTTGGAGTAATTTTTAATGTTTTAATTTAGGTTTTACTTTTGGATTTTACCTCCCCTGTTTATTTTGAATCACGAAACTATTTTTGGAGCTAGCAATTTCTCGTCAGTGGGTTTCAAATCCATAATTTCTGGATGGAATGTGAGTTGAATTCAATGATTAGGGGTTAGAATTAACGAGTGGGTTGGGTCGATTTTAATTCTTCTTCCCCTGTTTTTCTACTACCTACTGTTACGCTTTTCCTACTATGTTATGGGATTTATGCTTAAATGACTGCCGAATTTTGATTAATTTCGGATTTTTGTCCAATTGTAGAGTCATTGCCATTTGGAAATAGTGGAAACGCCATTGAAGAATGCTTGGGATGAGCTCTCTGTGAGGAGACCCATGGTTGCCTTCTCACTCTGTTGCTCTTCTTTTCTATGATTTTTGGTGCTCTGTATTCTCAACTTCTAGATTCAACTTGATAGAGCTTGATTGTGATGGGATTTGCCAATTAGGTTTAATCTTCCATTTTCTGGAGTTCTATTTATTTTGTATTATTATGCTCAGATTAGTCTAGTTCATTTCCAGTTGCCTGTTCTACTTGAATTTTGCACTTTGTGATATAGGTATTAGTCGAATTTTGATGAATTTGGGGTTCATTCTTCATCTATGTTTGTTTGGATAATTTGGTTTGGGTTCTAGGTTACTGAGTTGTAAGCATGGAGGAAACTCCATGGATGGAGCTTTTGAGGTTTGGCTAAGCTCATTGGTCAGGGAAGCTGCATCAAATTCGTCACTTCTGATGATTGTTCTGAGTAATTGTTCTTTCTTTTTTGCTTATGATTTCCTTAATTACTTGTTCAAGCAGAATAGAAGCATTATGATTAGCTAGGTTGGAGATTAATTTGTTATTTATTAGTAGTATTTAGTTTTGACTCATGTTTTGTGTTTTTGGTTATGAGATTAGGTAGAATATTTATTCTTGGTATTTATCGTGTGATTTAGTTCAATTCTTAGGGCATTTAGCTACTTGTAACTCAATTAGATATTAACAACATGCGACTCGTGTTTGTCATAGTTAGTTCACATGAGTTTATTGTCTAGGTTGGTTTAATTCTTCCTAGATTAGTTAGTTTAGACTTTCAGTGACCCAATTTAATCCCCTTCCCTAAGAAGATGACCCCAAATGCTATAGCGACAAGATGTATGCTTTCTGCTATATTTTTGCTTTGAAAATTCACAAACGAGTTTTTGGCATCATTGTTGGGGATTGGAATTCCTTAAAATTGAAAAAAAAATTAAAAACTTTTAAAAAAGGCAATTGTCTATTTCCCTCAATATGATCATGAAGTATTTTGACGATACTAAAGTAGATTGAATGTCTTTCGTGTGCAACATGTTGATCAATGTTTTGAGAAATGAGAAATATGTCAAGTGAGTTTTGGGGGCCTTAATGATGAATATCATGTTAATATTGAGTTTATGTACATACCTTAAGGGTTGGGAAGTTTACGAGGACTCTGGATGAAATTTGAGATTCCTTTCAATATTTGGCTCGTGATATTTTAGAGTATGACAATGCTAGAGAGATCTTTAGTCACTCCATTCTTGACCCTTATGTAATGCATGCTACACCTTTAGATAAGAGTCAAATTGAGGATACATCTTTTGAGCACACTCATACTCCATGGGCTCCTATTTCATATTTTTATTGTTATTCCTTTGACCATGGTATCGAATTTTGTCTCATGTTACTTATATGGATTATAAAATTGATCAAATTGAGCAAGAAATGAAAAGATATAGAGTGTTCATCGAGAACATTACAAGATCACTCGTTGACCAGTTTTTAAAGTTGGTTAAAGTTCATGTAGAAAGCGCTATGTTAACTCTAATGAGATCTCTTCACCTTTTTTTGCATGTGGGTCTCCACTTAAGACTAGTATTTCTATGGACGCCCCTAAGGATGTCTCAATTATCCCCGACCCCCTGTTCCTCTAGCTTCTCTAAGAGAGCCTGATAAGAGAGATATACTTGAGACTGATGCTTGTCTTGATTATCAATGTGACGTATTTGTTGAATCAGAGCATACATTTACTGAGGCGAATTCATTTGAGGAGCCTTATCTTGTGGAGTCGATGACATTACACCTCCTAAGAGCTTGTTCATCCCATTCATGTTAAGTCTTACCTTGACTTAGCTTCCACCCCTACCATTTCACCCTTTCTTTCCCCTCAATTTTTCAAGCTCCTTCAAACCCTTCTAAGTGCACTTTTATATAGTCTGAGACTTTTGTGGCTGGCAATCATTGCTTAGGTTAGGCTCTTAAAGATATTGATATACAGAGACTTGAGGATCGCATTGAGGTGGAAAACTTGACTTTAAGCCATCATATAGGCATTCATGTTCACACTACATTTGATTGGCTTTGCCTACATCCTTTCCTTTCCCCTCTTAGAGATGTTGGACTTCATTTTGGATATACGTACAAATTTAGATGGTCTATGTGTTCATATAGTCACAATATTTTAGACCGTCTGCACATGTGCTTGATTTTGCATATACTCATCTCTTGTATGATTGGACTCAAAGCTTTGATAAGGTTAAGAGAACCTTGAGTAGCGTTCCACTTACATGCCGAATTTGGGGGTATAGCTTTTGATTCTTACTACCTCCGTCTTTATAAGGATTGTTCCTGATAACTTCACATGTTGTTATGTGCCTTGGTGGGTTTTGATGTGAGTAGTAGCTTGTGAGATGCTATTGAGGGGATGATGCACTGATAAATGCTTAGAGTGCACTTCATTTTGGGGTCATTTTGCTGAATTTTCAGGGAGTATTATGAACTTCATGTTATAATCTACACTCATTTTTCCGTGTTATGCTTGGGTATGGTTCTTCTCTATATTTTGCAGGTTTTTGGACCTTTTGGCCATCGCTTTGACCCAATTGAGTGTATTTTGACTCCCCACAGATGGCATAAGTCACCATGCCCATGGAGAAGAAAGAGGACCTAGAGAACGTTGAGACAAAGGCTACCACGGACCCTCCATGGTGAACGCCACAGTCCATGGTGAGCTTGAAATTGCTTGCCTCTTCATCTTCCTTCATCTTGTGGCTGAAGACGGCCGAGTTCATGCTTAAATAGGGTTTTTTTTTATACAAAGAAGGCAGGGCATAGAAAGCCAAGACATCTAACACTCACTTCTATAATTAGTTTTAGGATTTTTCAAGTTTTCTTTAGAGTAAGAGAGCGAATTGCAGTGGAGGATTGACACTTGGAAGCTCAGAGTTTGGGAAGCCATTGAAGACCACCATAGTTGCTAAGTTTTCTTCTTCTTCTAATCTCTTCTTAAACTTTTACTTATATGTTGATTATTTAAATTGTGTGTGAGTAGGTTTTTTTTATCTAGGAACTTGTTAGCCAAAGTATTGATACAAGATCTCTAATTTTTAATATCTGTGTTTTATCAAAATTGGTCTAGTTGAATTTTATTTTGTGGATGAACTATTGTGAGTAAATTTTGGCCAGATTTGCTTGTACATATTAGATAGTTGAGTGAAATACTAAGAGCAGAAACTTAATATTAGAATAACAAGTTAGAGCTTAATTCAATGACTACTTGAAAGAGAGTTGTTTGTTGAGAGGAAAATTCTAGCAATCAAAAATTCATAACCAAGACTAAACCAAGGATATTTGAAAGAATGTCAACTGGATTAGTTTAGGAAATTCAGTTTGTTTTAAGAGAAAAGATTGAATTCTTAGTTTGATTGTGCTCCTTTGAATCATCCAATATAGATAAAGCACATATTCAAATCCAACAATCCAACTCTTCACTAGGCGAAACAAATCCTTAGATGTTTTTAATCTGATTAAATTTTTAGTAGTTAAATAGTGATGGTTGAGACAACCCGTTGAAAATTTTGTTGCTTAGACTTTTATAATAGGTTAAAACTCAAGAGATTACAGTTGGTCTCTATGGGAACAACATTAAAACTATACTACAACAACTGTGCGCTTATGGTAGCAATCAAGCTTTTAGCGCCATTATTAGGGGCCAATTTTTGGATATTGAGTTAACCTATTTAGATTGACTAAGTATTTTTTGATGTTTTTCTTTTTCATTGTATTTTCTTGATTTGCGTTGGTAGTGTTTTGTGATGATATTTGCAGGATCTTTCCACTTGTATGTGAAGTCCCTTTTCGTTTGAATTTGATCCAAAAATAGAAAGGACCTTTCATTCTAGGTGGAAGAAGATGAAGTTAGGGGAGCAAAGAGTCAAAGCTCAAGAAGCCTCTTCAACGATGGTAGGAGGGGGAGATGACCAAAGAAGGATACTTTGGGATTTTGTCACCCCGAGGGTCCGAGGCATTGCCTCTAATCTTGCTCGACCCAATGTAGAAGCCCACAACTTTAAGCTTAAGCCAACTCTTATTTTCATGGTGCAACAATCCCAATTTGGAGGAACCCCACTAGAGGATCCCAGCTTACACCTCTCAGTATTCTTAGAGGTGTGTAACGCGTTGAAGTTCGACGGTGTTTTTATCGATGCTATACAATTGCGGTTATTTCCCTTTTCATTGAGGGACAAGGCAAGAGCATGACTACATTCTTTGCCTTCGGGATGCATCACAACGTGGGATGAGCTCGCCAAAGTCTTCCTTATGAGATCAAATCACCACTTTTGCTCAAAGGGAGGATGAATTGTTATATGAAGCCTAAAGCATTTTAAGGACCTATTGAGGCTATGTCCTTATCATGGCCTTCAACAGTGGATGTTAGTGCAAGCCTTCTACATCGGAGTCACTCAACAGGTGAGGTCTACTATAGACGCATCAGCGGAAGGTACACTTATGAACAGCACTGGAGACAAGGCCTACAATCTTATTGAAGAGAAGGCGCTAAATGACTACCATTGATCTAATGAGATAAGCCAACCCAAGAGGGCTGGAGTAAGTTAGAACTTCATGTTTTCTCTATGCTTTCTGCTAAGGTAGATGCCACATCTCAAAGGTTAGAACGATTGAATGTTAATTCTATTAATTCAACTACCCCTTCCCCAACATGTGAAATTTGTGGGTCAGTTGATCATTTGACTATGAATTATCAAGTTGGGAGTCCATTTGCTGAAGATGTTAGGGAATCAGTCAACTATGTTAACAATTTTAATCTTAGACCAACCAATGACCCATTCTCTAACACCTATAGTCCTGGTTTGATGAATCACCCTAGTTTGTCCTATAGGTCTAATGCCCCTTCTATACCTCAAATGAATTTTAGACTACCCTCTGGATTTCGAAGACCATATCATCCTCAACAAACACCTCAAAAATCCAACTTAGAGACTATGATGAAGAATATGCTTTTGGCGTAGCAGAAGCAAGATGAGTATATTAAGCAATTAGCCTCTAAGGTTGATGTGCTTACTACTCATAATAAGATGCTAGAAGCACAAATTGCTTTTGGCGAAGAATATGCTTTTGGCGTAGCAGAAGCAAGATGAGTATATTAAGCAATTAGCCTCTAAGGTTGATGTGCTTACTACTCATAATAAGATGCTAGAAGCACAAATTGCTCAAGAAGCTACCTCTTCATCTACACCCATGGGTAGACTTCCTAGTAAGCCCGAGGTAAAACCCCGTGAGTAGTGTAACTGTGTTACCTTGAAAAGTGGGATAGAGGAGTCTATGGGTATGGAGCTTGAGAAAGGTGAAGAGGTGCCTAGAGCCGAGAATGAGGTGAAAAATGTTGAGTTTGAGACTCTACCCTTTAGAGGGGTGCGTACTGTGGTGGTACTTGAAGAGCTTTTCCCTAAACCTAAAGACCCAGGTAGCTTCTTTATTCCTTGTATGGTTGGTCAGGTGAGGATTGATAGGGCCTTGTGTGATCTTGGTATAAGTATTAGTCGTATGCCTTATTCCATTTTCCAGAAGCTTGGCTTAGGTGAGTTGCAACCAACACCTATTTCCCTTCAATTCACGGATGGCTCCATAAAGTGCCCAGATTATTCTAGGGAGAACATTCTTGGCCACTTATAGTTACAAGGTTGATGTGAAGGGAGGACAGTCAACATTTGATGTATGGAAATGTCATGTTGAATTTGCTTTGTTTAAAAACCAGAATATCTTATCTTCTTCTTCTACTTTAGAAAGAGACATGGAGTTCCATGAGATTGGCTCATTTGATGATTCATGGCATGTTGACTCTTTTGTGTTTGAATATGTTACATCTGAAGGCCTCAACCTAGATTATGTCAGGGTAGAGTTCAATGCGCCCGTATCTCCTAGCATAGTCGAGGACGAGCCTTATGCTACTAATGGGGTATCCATGAGTGATTATTGTAGGTTTGCTCAAGTAGTCCAGTCCATGGCTCCCATTGATGATATAAAGCATGACTTTAACTTAGGAATCGAGCTTAGTAATTGCTGGTCTGATGGGGCCCACTGCGAATTCATTTTGTACACAGATCACATTAAATGGAGTCACTTTATGGTAAACAAGGACCTCCATCCTAAGCTTTTGAGATGGTATCTTCTGGTGTAAGAGTTTGATTTCGAGGTTCGAGATAAAGGTAAATCGAGAGACGTGGGGGAACCCATTGACAAGCTGTTGTCCACCACCTTTCTGATCCTGAGCCCTTTTAGAAGGGATGGTCGAGCTCCCGGCCCTAGAAGAGCGATTCTTAGGTGGCAACCCAAACTTTTCCCATTTACTAGTTTTTCTTTTCTTTTATTGTATATAGTATATTATTTTTGTTTGACAGATGAGGGGAAAAAAAGAAAAAGAAGCAAAAGAAGAAAAAAGAAGAGTTAAAAATAATCAAAAATCACAAAAAAAAAAAAAATAATAAGAGAGTTTTAGTAGCTATACCAGAGCTCTCCACGGACCCCTAGTGATCCCCAATCCAATCCCTGGAGCTATTGCTAGGAAAAATGAAGAAAATACAGAAACAGAGCTCACCAAAGACCCTCTGTGGTGAGGCTCTCTGTCCACAGTCAACAGTTTTTCAAGCCCTTTAACCCAAGCACCCCTTCACTTTCTTCTACCTTTCATCCTTCTCTAACTCTCTCATTCTCTCTCTAAAACCTCTATAACCACCCACCTCTACACCTTCAATTTTTCATCATTTTTCATCAAATTTCTTCCCTTTCTTCTTATTTTCTTCACTTTCACTCCAAAGCTCCTTGAAATTTCTCTTTTCTTGCCCTCTTTCTCTCACATTCTACCCATCTTCATACCCAAACTTGAACAACTCCACCTCACCCTTCATTCTTCCAAATTCTCTCATTCTCTTCCACAGTTCTTCCATTTCACCTTAATTTCCACAAATTTTGCATTTTTAGTTATTTTCTTTATTTTTGGTTACTTTCTTTTCCATTTTCTCTTTAGGAAGAGTTTAAAGTTTTCACCCATCCTTTCACCATTATAATGGCAAGGCAAGAACCAACAAAGAGGGGGGCATCCACTCATGCACCTCAACGAGCACCCTGGACTTCCCGAACCTCAACCAATGTACGATACTGAGGAAACATCCCTAACCCCCTTGGGTTAACACATCTCGAGCATATTACTAGATATAATAATTTGAGTAGTAAGCTAGTTTGATGGGGACCATCTTCAAAGCCCCTCTAACCTCTCCCTCTCCATCCCCCAAGGGCCCAACACCAGTAAAGAAGGCAAAGAAGTGCAAGCCATGGTCAAAAACTTCATAAACAATGCGAACAACTTGCTGCCCAGTTCAACCGAAAAATGGCCTGGTTTTGTCACTCTTTTTGGACCAGCTACTGAGGGGATAAGTGACTGCCATGACCACCCCCTTTAAGTTTGGGATGTTATATTTCCAATAAGACCAGTTGCAAGTCATTTGGAGGTTGTTTGCTAGGTCAAACAGCAAGTTCTTTCTGACTGTGCAGTCCAGATTAGAATCCAGTGCAGGTCCGAAAGTAAGGCTTAATGCTTGACCTATTGAACTCCAACTTTTTTGAAACTTTAAGGCATGAAAGAGGAAATAAATATTTATCAAATCATCAGCCTTAAAGGACCAGGAAGCACCTCCTTGTGCTGCTATTAACCAGTAAAAAGGATGGTTTAATTCCCTTTGGACCGGTTCTTAGCTAGTTAGTACAATGTGATGTAATTCTTGATTTTCTCTTGTCCTTTGCTGCAAATTGACTTGTACCTAAGTATTTTCAGCATCATTAGAGGGTTGACAACTCATTTGGAGGTATCATTAGTCCTAATGTGGTGTCACAAGTAGGATTAGACTTTGTAATAGCTAGGTTATGCTTGAATTGATGCCTATTTGTACTTGTTGTCTCTTGGCTGCTCTTGGAGGCCTTGGATAGCCGTGTAAGGGGCCTTAAAACACAGCCAAGGAGCTTCTTGTAATCACTTTTGAAGAATCAAACCTTTGAGTTGTGAAAACTCTCTTCCTTTCTCTCAAAATCCCTAGTGTTGCACCTTGAGTATTGGCACTCTCAAGTGGGTCTCTAGGTCTTCTTCCCTCAACTAAGAAGGTGATTAACTTTTGTAACTTAGTTGAAGAAATAAGATTTGCCCAAGTGTGTAAACCAAGGTGGTCACCCGCTCCCTTGCTAGTGCACTTGTAAGTTATCTTGGTTCTTGGTTTCTTTGAATCTCACTTATCTTCTCTTACCCAAATGCATTCTTGTTTCCCTTTTGCTAAGACCTTGCATTAGTGAAGCTAGAATACATCATAGTTGTTGCTACTCGTTATTATAACGAGGATTTGTTAACTAGATTAGGTTTGTTCAATGACAGACGTTGGTTGTTTGCTAGGGGAGGTATGTGGCAACTTTTAGAGATTAAGGATTACACTTATCATGATATCACCCTTGAATTTTTGAGCACGTTGCATGTAGAGGTCACGAGTGAGCCTTGTTGTCTAGAAGAATACATTTTCTTCTATCTAAATAGGGAGTTTTACGAACTAAACTTAAGTGCCTTTAATAGCATATTTGGTTTTCCAACAAGGATGGACTTGCCATATCGATATATCCCTAAAGAATTTAACTCAACTGCTTTTTGGAATGAAATTTCTAGGGATTATTGATATGATGCAAGCAACTCCAAAGACACTGTCATTAGAAACTCCTATATTCGAGTGGCCCAATTATTGCTTACTTGTAGTTTGTTTGCGAGGGAGGATAGTTTGAATGCGCCTCACCTATCTGAATTGTACTTCTTCTATAGCATGCTCCAAGGTGACTGACTTGACCGTAATTCATCATTGGTTAATAAGTTACATATTGTGGCCACTAGTTCTGCATAGAGGATTGTGAGTGGGGGCCTTATTATCCCCATTGCTAGGTCTAATAGAATAGAACCGAACCCTGACGATAGACTTCCCAGTTTCGAAAGGTTGGATTTAGTCGCTTTTGAACAAATGAAGTTTTGTAAGGTAGAGGTTGGGTGTGTTTGTTGGATTTATCCTAGGAACCATCTTATGACTCTATCTAATGTTGAACGAACCACTCTCTTGAATTAGGCCAATTTATACTTTTTGTCGGGTGATGAAGAGTTGGCACAACGCGCACCACTTCTTCCCCCGCCTCACCTAAGGGCCTCTAGTTCATCCCAACCATCCTCCTCCTTTGATTATGCTAGTTTGCACGCTACCCTTCAGTCCATTCAAGAGGAGCAAGCATCCCTCCACGCTTATATTTAAACTGAGCATATCGCGCTCCGTGACTTTGTCCAGGAGCAGCATGATGAGCTCCGTGGGAAGATTGCTTCCTGAAACCAATATTTTCAAGACTTTAGGGCATGTTTATAGACTTGGCACGAGTGGTATATTTCTCATCACCACCCTCCTTCTTCTTCCCCTTCTCCCCTTTTTTAGTTCTTCTTTTTCTTCGCCATTGATTTTTATGTGCTTTCATTGAGGACAATGTTTTGTCCAAGCATGGGGGAGATATGTGTTATTATGTGGATGTGATGTGGATGTGTGAGTAATTTGCATTTTAGTTGTTGCATTTAGGAATAGTTTGCATTTTTAGTTGACCATTTCGTTTTCTTTCTATTTTTAGGTTTCTTTTCTTAGTTTTAGCTTTATTTTGGCATTTTCAATTTTTAGTTGCATTTTAGAGTTTTAAAAAATGAACAATAGAAAAAGAAAACGAGCATTAAAAAACCTAAAAGCAATAAAATCCTCCGATGATGAGTCTTAGACTATGTAGCTTTCATTGGCTTATTTTGACCCTTTTTGTTATGCCAATTTGTGAATAAAATATTTGATTATAAGTTTTCAAAATGTGTTTCATGTTTTGTCTATCATGTTGACTGCGATTCAATTACTCAATGAGTCTTTGCATGAATATTTGGCATGTGTGATCTAATGAGCTAATTGAGCTTTGGTACTTGTCCCATGAGACTTTGCGCTTTGTTTGGACTAATTCATCATTTTAGTATCTTATTATTTCCATGTGTGGCTCTTCCTAGATTGCAAATCTCTAGAACTTGCTTTGAATCTTATTCAAGATCACATTTAGCATGCATGTTTAGGCAATATGATTGAGGCATTCTTTGAATTTAAAAGCTACATTGATCAAATAGCCACCCTTATTGTGATTTATCCCTTGTGACCCCTCTTGAGCCTTGACCCTTTTTCTTGATGCATACCTATAATATTGAACCTTGGCCAAATACATATTCTAACTTTTTAGCCAAGACTATAGAGTTTCATTAGTGATTGGGAGTAGTTGGTGGATAATGACATTCTTGTTTGGTGTGGTTTGTTTGTATGCAATGAGGGATTCATGCGATATTTCTCTTAGTGTTATTTGGGTTGAATTTTACGAGTTGTTAGAAAAAGTGTTGAAAAGTGCATAATTTCTCTTGCCATAATCCTTCTCTAAAAAAACGAATAGAAAAAAAAAGCAAAATCAAAAGAAAATCAAAAGGAAAAAAAGAAAAAAAATGTTGAAAAAAAAAAGAAGCAAAATAAACAAGGATTTGGTATAGATTTCATATTACATATGCTTCAACACTTTTTCGCATAATCGATCAACTCAGGGTTATTTTGTGTATTTGAGACGTATTGGTGTTTGGCGTGAGGAGTATTTTTGTGAAAAGTTGGGTGAAAATGATTTATACTCATAGCCTTTGGCTTTGAGCTCACAAATCCAAACATATTTATTCCCCTCTTAGCTTTACCCACCGCCCTATTACAACCCTATCAATGTCCTCATGAGTGTCTAGCATTTGTTGCATTTTAGTGGTACCAAATTTGAGAATCTTGTTAAGCTTATGGTAGATTTGATTCTTTAGAATGAGATTTGAGTGAACCGCATTATATTTTTAAACACATGAGTAATGAGTGCTTCACCCTTAAAGTGAAGGTCTACCTGTTCTTTAACTCTCCTTATTTTGTATACCAATATGACTGTTAAAGCTAATTTGAGTGATCGATTCAATGTTTGATGTGATGGTATTTGTTCTTATTTTGAAAACTTCATTCCATAATATGTTTTGTAATATTTTCTATCACTTTTGGGCCAGCTTCTTGGGTTGGTAGGCCATTGATGTTGCTACTTATGTTTACCTGAGGAGATTTTTCATTTTAGTTTTGGTTTTTTAGTTGCTTGTCCCCAAGCAACGGTTCAAGTATGGGAGAGTTTAATACCTTAGAGTGCAGTTCATTTTGGGGTCATTTTGCTGCATTTTTAGGGAGAATTATGAACTTCATGTTATAATCTATACTCATTTTTCGTTTTACTCTTGGGTATGGTTCTTTTCTATGTTTTGCAGGTTTTTTGACCTTTTGGCCCTCGCTTTGACTCCAATTGAGTATGTTTGGACTCCCCACGAATGCCCCCAAGTAACCATGCCCATGGAGAAGAAAGAAGAACCGGAGAATCTTAAGATAGAGGGCACCACGAACCCTCCGTGGTGAGCTTGAAATTGCTTGGCTCTTCGTCTTGCTTCATCTTGTGCCTGAGGACAACCGAGTTCATGCTTAAATAGGGTTTTTTCGGCTACAAAGAGATGAGAGCATAGAAAGCCAAGTCATCTAACACTCACTTCTATCATTAGTTTTTAGGATTTTTCAAGTTTTCTTTAGCGTTAGAGAGGGAATTGGAGTAAAAGATTGGTACTTGGAGGCTTCGAGTTTGGGAAGCCATTGAAGACCACCATAGTTGCTAAGTTTTCTTCCCCTTCTAATCTCTTCTTAAACTTTTGTTTAGATGTTGATTATTTAAATTATGTGTGACTAGTTTTTCTTAATCTAGGAACTTGTTAGCCAAAGTATTAATGTTGGATCTCTAATTTTCAATATTTGTACTTTATCAAAATTGGTTTGGTTGAATTTTATCTTGTGGATGAACTATTGTCAGTAAATTTTGGCTAGATTTGCTTTCACATGCTAGATAGTTGAGTGAAGTACTAAAAGGAGAAACTCACTATTAAAACAACAAGTTAGAACTTAACTTAGCGACTACTGAAAAGAGAGTTGTTTGTTGATAGGAAAATTCTAACAATAAAAAATCTATAACCAAGACTAAACCAAGGATATTTGAAAGAATGTTAATTGGATTAGTTTAGGAAATTTAGTTTGTTTTGAAAGAAAAGATTGAATTTTTAGTTTGATTGCACTTCTTTGAATCATCTAGTCTAGAAAAAGTGCATATTCAAATCCAATAATCTAACTGTTTACTAGGAAAAACAATTCCCTTGATGTTTTTAATCTGATCGAATTTTCTAATAGCTAAATAGTGATAGTTGAGACAACCCGTTGAAAATTTGGTTGCTTAGCCTTTTATAATAGGTTAAAACTCAACGGATTACTCTTGGACTTTGTGGGATCGATATTAAAACTATACTCCAAAAACCATGCGCTTACGATATCAATCATGCTTCATGAACCTCCTTGACACCATCTGAGTGAGACATGTGTGCTTTACAGATCTATGTGTGCTTTCATATATAGGTGATTTTGATCCATGTTACGACATTATTGAGTTATATGTAAATAGAGTTTACAGATGTCTAGTTGCGAATGTAAATCCAATTTTTCATAATAGCCATATCTCTTATGTGTGATTTGGTGTCTACCTTGCTCACTTTGCCATCAATTCTTTGGGTCTTGTAGTTAAGCTGGCATGTAAACTTTTTGTTTGTCAAAGTCACCTTCTAAGCTCTTTAAAAAAATGCAAAATAAAGGACAAAAACCGAAAAATGTGAATAAAAACCCAAGCATCGTTGTTCAAAGTCACTATCTTGATCTCCTATCTTTAATTGACTTTAATATATGCTATTTTACTTAATTACACATCTATGTGGGTAATGAAATAGGTGTTTTGTACAATCTAATAAAACCCCCTCTTTAGGGAAGGCCTAAATATTTGTAGATTAAATGGATATTAATCTTGAACAAAAAATGAAAAAAAGAGTAAAGAAGTCAATTAGGTAAGGAAATGGGAATCATGTCAATATTAGCAACTTGATTACTAAGGATTGACACACAACTGGACATGCACCAATGTGTACGTATCATTGCATATTCTTGTGCGAGGTGAAAAATGAGCGCTCGGTTGCATCTCCCGCTTAAGTATGTTTTGATTATACATTCTATTTATATATAATTTGATGACTGGGTTCCTATGGTGATGCAACTGTGTAAATTGTGTATATAATCTCTTTATTACTTGCATATAAGTTTATGTTTTGAAAAAACCAAAAATATTTTTCTTTGTTTTTGAAAGGTTTTGTGGGTGTATCTCTTAAAACCATTCACGAGACCTCACTTGTCCACTTTGAGAATAGAGGGGTTTAATGGGCGTGTTGCATACGCTAAATGCAACTGTGATTCCCATGAAAGGGAGTTATGATTTTTTTTCCTTATTTTCCATTTCTTTTTTGGTATTTTAGTTTGTTTTACTCGAGGACAAGAAAAATTTAGTTGTGAGGATATTTGTTTGTGCCGAAATTATAATATTTTTGCAATACTTTTGCACATAGTTTAACTCCTAATAATTATTATTTAGATTTTTTAAATTAATGTTATTTGGTAAGTCTCGCAAAATGTCATAAAAATGAAGAAAAATGCTCAACTAAAGATTTTTGGGCTGAAATTCTACTCGACTTAGCCCATTTTTAGCCAATGGTCCAGCACTAAAAAGTAGAAAAAGAGGGAAAAAGAATTAATAGCGAATACATCAATTTCGGATTTGACCTCCCCTACTTTTTTCAAATCGCAGATCTATTTTTAGAGCTTGCAATTTCGTGTAATTTGGTTTTGAATCCAATAATTTCTGGATGAAATTTGTTGTTTTTGAATTGAATGTTATGATTATGGGCTGGAATTATACAAGTGTGTTGGGTCAATTTTAATTCTCCTTCCCTTGTTCGTCTACTTCCTATTGTTATGCTTTGCCTACTCTGTTATGGGATTTTTGCTTAAATGACTGTTGAGTTTCGATTAATTTTGAATTTTTTTTTCAATTGTAGAGTTTTTGCAAATTGGTAATGTTGGAAACACCATTGGTGACTGCTTGTGTTGAGCTTTGGGCGAGGACACCCATGGTTGCCTTCTCCTTTCTATTGCTCTTCTTTTCTGTGATTTTTGGTGCTCTGTATTCTCAATTTCTAGGTTGAACCTGACAGAGCTTGATTGTAATGTGACTTGCCATTTTTGGGTTTAATCTTTCATTTTCTTGAGTTCTATTTCATTTAGGTCATTATGCTTAGATCTAGTTTATTTCCAGTTGCCTACTTTGTTCGAATTGTGCAATTTGTGATATGGGTATTAATCGGATTGCGATAAATTTGGGGTTCATTCTTCATCCCTATTTGCCTGAGTAATTTGGGTTGGGTTCTAGGCTACTGACTTCTGGGCACAGAGGGAAATCCACGGATGGAGCTTTTCAGGTTTGGCTAAGCTTGTTGCGCAAGGAAGTTGAATCTCATTCCTCACTTCTTATGCTTCTTCTGAGTATTGTTGTTCTTTCTTCCTCGTTTATGATTTTGCTCAATTACTTATTCAAGGAGAATAGAAAAGATCTGATTAGTGAGGTTGGATCTTTATTTGTCATTTATTAGAATTATTTAGTTTTGACTCACTTTTGTGTTTTTGATTATGAGGTGAGGTAGATTATTTATTTTTGGTATTGATCATGTGATTTAGTTCAGTTCTTAGGGAATTTTGCTAGTTGTCAGTTAATTAGATATTAGCAGTAAGTGACTTGTGTTTGTCATGGTTAGTTCGCCTGAGTTTATTGTCTGTCTTAGTTTAATGCTTACTAGATTAATTACTTTAGACTTTTCATAATCTAATTTCTTCTTTATCCTTGAGGAGACGACCCTCAAGTGTTATGGTAATAAGTTGTATGCTTATGGCGATATGTTGACTTCTAAAATTCATGAATATCGAATATGCCTGACATGTATTTAATTTGCATGTCTGAATTGAAAAGTCTAACTAGTGAGGGTTTTTTTTTTTTATGAAAAATAATTCGTAGTCTTAAAATGACAAGAAAAGGGATGATATGTACCAAAAAAATAGGTTTTAATTGATTATTACTGCATCTTTTTTGTGGTTTTCCAATTGTATATTCAGCGGGAGATATAGGACAATATCATATCTTATTTGATCAATTAACTAATACATTTTTCTCCGTACCATGCATGAGATAATTTTTAAAACTACTACTGCTACTCCTATTACTAGTAGCAGTAGTATTATCTCTTAATATTGTGTATTTCTAGTAAATAGGATCTGCAATTATCATCGTAATGTATCTAATATGTCTAATGTTTTGCATTTCCAAAGGTGAATGTATTTTATTATTTATAATTTTATTTAAAAATAATGATTGATATGGCCTGAAGTTAGGTTTTGAACTAGGCTAGAAAAAGTCCAAACTTTCAAAACTTTGACAAATGGAATATGTTAGCTTTGGGAGGTTTTGTAAAAAAACTCAATTGTAATATATTAAATCTTTTTCAAATCTTCGTTTTAGAAAAATGACTAGGTACAATAGTTTTATGTAATTTATGAATGATTTATTATTCATTTAATAACTTATTTGTGGTGAGATCATATCGGTACAATGATGATGATGATGATGATGATGATCATAATAATAATAATAATAATAATAATAATAATAATAATAATAATAATAATAATAATAGTAATAGTAATAATAACAATAATAATAACAATAGTAATAATAATAATATGGTAGTAGTAGTAGAAAACAAAAATCTATTATTATTCTTAATAGTTACATATTTGTAGTAAATAGGATCATAATGTATCTACTATATCTAATATTTCATGTTTATAATAGTGAATATAATTTATAATTTATTATTTTAAATGGAAACAGCAATAGCAGTGACTACTATTAGAATACTAAGGATGTCATAAATTGAAGTGCAAGCTGAGGGTTCCCTATTTATGACTTTATTGGCACACTTCATTATAAATTGAAGTGCAAGTTCAATAACCAACTAAAAAGAACATTTAATTAATTGGTAATCACTAATCAAATTGGGGATGACAGGGGGTCAGATTCGAATAGGATGTTTGCATATCAAAGTCCAATCTAATTAATAATCGACTTTGAAAATTCAATCCAAATCCAACTACGTTGCATCGGATGTAAAATCACATTCAGATTGGATTTGGGTCAAATTAAATCCGAATATAGTCAGATATAATCCATTATACATTTTCATTCAATATTAACATAGTTTTTAATTCTCAACTTTATTTTTGTTGATTTGTTAATGCAACGTTAAACATCTTTTCAATGTGAAATATCTTTCCATTTCAAATATTTCAATTTGTTAAGTAAGCACCTGTTGGAAAAAGAAAGCGCGAAGTCGCTTTAGAGGGAAAAGGATAGACAGTAGTAGCGCAACTAGAAGGAAAGGGAAGAGAATACAACTTTAATTGATACAAAGGAGATATCAAGAGGGAGATTGGGAGGGAAGAGGAGATTAGTTAAAAAAGAAGAGGGTACTAGAGATAGAGTGTGGACCTTATGCATATTTTTTTAGAGTGGGATATTAAGATTTTTCTATTTTTTAAATAAAGGTGAAATTACTAAAAAAATATATCAGATGGAATGGACCTCCTTCTAAATCAGATTGGATAGAAGTCAGATTTGTCTGGGATTGGTTCGAATTTGCATCGAATTCGAACTATATTGTCATCCATAAACCAAATTTGAAAAGGATCGGTTTAGTGTGAAGAAGTAGTCGTAGTGTAACGCCCCCAAAATACTAATGACATTATTACTGATAATTGCAACGAAAGACTCAGTAACCGAAGGCGCTACCGCCGTCCTGATAAGGACAAGGCTCACTGAAACCATTTAATCTCGCAACTCGTGCTTACAATCACAAAATCTAGTAAACTGAAACACTTCAAGCCCGAAGTTCATAATAGTTTAACCATACCACGCAAGTACTTAACCCTAAGGTCGGTTCCAATATTCAAGCTATGTTGAATCCACTGTGAGCATCTGATGACCTTCAAAAAGGCTTGCTAAAAGGAGGAATATGTGACACTTCATCACCTAAAATGGAAAATATGAAAACAATTCGAAAACATGAGCAAAAACTCAGTACATACATCCCTGTATTTGTAAAATGACCATAGAAACACTGGTGATGGGTACCCGACTTTGCAATTCATTTAGTTGGCAATAAAAATGAAAATGAAAGTAATATGAAATTGAATTGCCCATTATTATCTGGATGTGAACCCTTGCACTGATATGATCTATACATAGGTGTACACCTGCCAATCCGATCAAGAGTTGGCCTGAAGTCGCGCGGGTAAATGATGGGCTGACGCCCTATAGATGATAACTGACGGGGTCACAAGTTAAATGGCAAATCACTATATAAACTGATTCATTGATAAACTCATTAAGAGTTGTAACTTGATAAACATGATCTGCTTTCTGAAGATACAGGCAATGGACGTACCTTGAGTCTTTAAAACAAAATGTTATCTAACTTGATACAGGTCAGCTATTTCATAAATGTCATCTGACTTGAGACATGTGCATAATGGGGAACAAAAACTAGGCCTCAGCTCTGTTTCATAAATGTCATTGAAAGTATGTGTAGTTAGTAAATGATCCTTACTCGCACAATTGAGTAAGTAAAAGTATGCGTAACAGAAATTGAGTAATTAAATGGTACACATAGCTCGTGTATTTCAATATAACTTCAAAACTAAATTGATGAAAGTAAAAATAGTCCACAATGAGATAAATGGTATTACAGAGGAAAAGGCCTGGATGACGATAACTGAGAGAATGGTTACGGCCTTTTTTGAAATAAGTTGCTGATACAAGTTTAAGGCTCGCTTATGTATAACTTGGTTCAAGATAACAGCGAGTACACTAGACTGGCTTGATAAATACATTTGATACAATCTGAATTGAGTAAGTAATAGAGGTCTGAGGCCAAGAGAGGTATATCTTGGTTTAATGGCATAAACTGCAATAACTTGGTCTGATATGGTCTGATAAGTCACAACATCCCACCTCTCATATTTCATTCATAAATCCATTAGATAAAGAATTCCACCTCAAATGGGTCATTGAACTCATTAGAAGCTATTAAGCTCACCAAGCATGGTATTTTCTTTGTAAAATCTATAACTGAATCAAAACTCAAAAGCAAGCTAAAAGCTCAGTAAAAGTCCTTGAATATTTATTTCCCCCTATAAATGACTTGTCCCAAAATACACAAAATGAGTGCATGATCAATCTCACTTGATTTTTTTTTTATTGCTCTTTATACAGTTACTCAAAATGCTTCCAACAATCACTAAACTCAAAATACTCATCCAAATTTCACGAGATCTTACAGGAAATTCAGAAATAATGTGAATAGTCTACAATAAAAGTTTCACAATTTTGCTCCAAGTATATACTGCACAGAAATTTTAATAACAACCTGATTTACACCCAAGCAGGTCAGTTCACTTCAAAAATTCATAACTTTCATTCAGGACCTCAAATGGAGACCTAAAACCACAATATGAAAATATTAAGAAGTCCCCAAAAACTTTCATTTACAACTCAAAACATGATTCCCACAATAGGATTCCCAAAATGGGACTAAAACACAAGTGTATCAGTTTTAATCTCATTCTGCGTAGTTTTGGTAAAACGACCATAACTTTCTGCACAGACCTTGAATTAAGGCGATTCAAGAGGCCTTTTAAAGATAACACACTGAACTATCTACCCACCAAAAATAATAATTTTTGGCTGGACCATTCATTACCAGTTTAATCCCAAAGTTATCCCTAATTTCCTGAAATTCCAGCCCTTAACTGATTTAACTTCTCTTCCTTTTTCACATAAAAATCACTTGAAATAATTTCAAATCACCACAATCATATACAAAGATATCATTTAAGGCCTCATATATGTATCCAAACTCTAAACAACTTTATTAATACATAATTACTAAATTCGTATCCAAAACAAGGCAGTTTTCTTCAAAATTCCATAACTCACTGATTACACCTCCAAACTTCATGAAATGTTTCCTTCAAAACCCAAATAATATAGAGAACCTACAGTAAAAATTTCAGAATTTTTGGACAATCCTGTGATTTCCAGAATTTTCGGCAGCAGTAGTTCAACAGTTGCAAAATCATGAAAATCATGCTCTTGATCAAATACCCATAACTCCAAACATCTCCAAACTCAATAAAAATTGCACAATAACTATCAATTTGATCATCCAAACATAACCCTTAAAGAAAACAACCATAAAACTCAAGATAAAACAAGTTAGGGTTTTAGGATATACCTCACTTTAGGCTTGAATTAGAGAGAGGAGGAGGAGGCTGTTTTGAGTGATTTGAGGGGTTGGACTTGATAGCTAGCAGCAAGGGCAACTCGGGGCAGTTGGGAGGTGGCCGGAAAAGTGGCCGGAACCACCAAAATGGGCGGCAGCTGCTGCCCCTGTTCTGCTGTGAGGAGAGAGAGAGAATGGGAAAAATGGGTTTGTGAATTATGCTGAATATTTGTGTTGATAATTTGCCTATTAATAGCAACATGTGGCTGAAAATTATCCACCCAAAAATTAGCTTTTTACTAATGAAAATTAGGTGCTAAAATGAGTAATTAGTGAAATAACAAAAGTTAGTAAAGTTTTGGGCTTTTGTTTTGGGCCCAAAAAGCTAAATTGGGGCTTGAAAAATTATTTGGAGTGTTGAACAAAAAAATAAAAATTGGTATTGCTCGGAAATAAATTTTAGCTAAGATAAGAAAATAATTAATCACTAATTTATACTCATCGAGGCCTAATATCGATTCACCCGATATTTAATCAATCAATGAAGCTTGAGTTGTAAAGTGGTACCCAAAATGAAATATCTCCCAACCGGGAAGATTAAATACGATGAATGAAGGTGAAAAAGTGAAATAACATGATGGAACTCATTAAATAAATAAATGGAGCGTAATTGAATTTAATCAATATGATTTGGTTAAACAAATAACCATGAGTGATTAAGTCAATAAACATGGTAAAGTCAATGAATAAACATGATTAATGAAATAAATAAAGATGATTTAAAAAAAATAAATATGAGTTAGGGTTGGGTTATTACACGTAGTAATAGTAACAGTACCAGTAGTCCTAGTAGTAGGGTCTGTTCTTTTCGTGGGTAAATTGGGGTGAGTAAAAGGGTAAAGTGGGTTGAAGTAGGTTGAGGTAAGTTAAAGTAAGTTGAAATGGGTTGAAGTAGGTTAAAGGTGTTTGAATTTTTTTTATGTGATAAATTGAACTTAGTTAAACTAGTAGAAGTGGATTGAAGTAGGTTGAAGTGGGTTGATGTTGATATATTAGAATTGACCTACGAAAAAAAAGGCTCATAGTAGTGACAATAATAATAACAGTAATATAATAGCAGTAGAAATTAAAAATCTATTGTTATTTCATAATAATTATGTATTTATTATGAATAGGATCTAAAAAGTATCATCGTAATATGTACAATATCTTTAATATTCCATATTTCTGATAGTGAATATATTTCATTATTATTACTTTAATTAAAAATAATAATTTCTGTGGGCTTAGCTTAGGTTTGAAATTGAGCTAGAAAAGTTGAAACTGTTAAAATTTTAGGTACATAGTTTTACGTGATTCATCAATAATTTGCTATTCATTTAATAAATTGTTATTGATAAGATCGCATGGTGATAGTAATAATAGTATTAGAAGCAGTAATAGTAGTAGTAATAGTAATAATCATATTGATGATGATGATGATGATAACATAGTAGTAGAAATAAAAAATCTTGTATTATTTTTTAAAAATTGCATACTTGTAGCAAATAGCATCTAAAATGACCGTCTAATATCTCTAAGACTTCATATTTATAATAGTGAATTCCTTTTGTTATTTATTATTTAAATTAATAATAATAATAATAGTGTCTACTATTGGAATAGTAAGAATGTAGGGCAACTTAAGGGTTCCCTAGTTATGAGTTGGTTGGAACACTTCATTATAAATTGAAGTGTAATTCAACACTAGCCAACAAACTATAAAGAATACTCAATTAATTGGTAACCATTAAACAAACCTGAAAAGGATTGATTTAGTAAGCACGTACGGGGAATTAGAGTTCTTGTGTCTCTTAATAATTGTGTATTTATAGCAAATAGGATATGTGACTATCATCATAATGTATGTAATATCTCCAATATTACATGTTTATAATAATAATCTATACGAATTAGAGTTAGATTTGAAATTAGGGTATGAAAATCAAAATGTCTAAAAACTAGACACATTGCGCAAGCTAACTCTCGGAGCTCTTGTTCATATATACATACATATAAATATGTATGTAAACACAAATTTCGAGTCTAAAATAAATAAAGACAAGAAATTCAGAAACAAATTTAATTTTGTATTGATGTAGTGTGTAGGTACAATATCTGAATTTAATACAATAAAAATGATCATCTAATTCGATCTCCTAGTGACTTGAGTATTCCGAGGGCTTGATACTTGATCTCGATCGATGCAAATCAGCTAAAGAACTCTGAAGGCTGTTCTTGATTTTGATATGCAGGTGGCTGATTATGGTTTCTGAAGCTCTGCAAGTCTTGATGCTTCTCGCTTGGTAGCTGGATGCTCCTTGCCGTCTGAGCTCTGAATTCTGCCAATGCTGAATGCTTCAAATGAAGGGGGAGGACCCTTATTTATAAGCTCTACCAGTTAGGGTTAGAGCTGAGTTTTGGGCCTAGGCCTAATAATTATTTTCTTATTTTTAAATAAAGAAAATAATTACTAATTTCTGCATCATCGATGACACGTGGCGGTTTTTGATTGGTTGTACTTGATTTTGACCAAGCTGGTCCACCAAAGTTAACGTGACACATGGCAATTTGTAATTGGCTGATTTTATTTTTATTTTTTATTTTTATTTTTACACGTGGCACCATCCGATTGGTTGCAGAATTTTTGCCTTCTACAAATGCCCCCTCGAGAGTCGGTCGCGTACACGAACTTGAAGTGTTTGAAGCGATTGAATCTCGAAAACTTTGATGATACTGATGATGAAAAATTTGATGAATAACCTCTTTTTTTCTTTTTTTTTATCTGCCCATGATGATGATTTATTTATTTATTTATTTATTTATTTATTTTGACACTTACTCGAATTTTTTTTCTTTTTTAAAAGGGCCCAAAAACATCTATCCTTTTCTTTTGTTTGTTTGTTTGCTTCTTCCCCTTTTTTTTTCTTTATTTTTTAGGAAAGAAAAGTTGAATGGAAGATTTTGCTGCAGAACCCCCATGTCTGGCCTTCAATCTTTCGGCCCCCTTTTTTTTTTTTTTTACAGAATATATGGAATATTTGGATGGTACAAAGATATGAATCTAATATACAAGAGAAACTTTCTAAAACCAAAATAATTTTCCAAAAGATTTTGATCACACCATAGATGCTCAATTGCCTATTACTATATAATTCCATATGCTGCTCCAGTTCATCGTTCATGACTCAAAATCATCTGTCTCTATCTTGCACTCTTGAAGGCGTTCGTATGTTATTTTCAGCTCTCCTTGATTTTTCAGGTCAATTTCTTCTGCTTGCCTTAACTTCTTATGGGCATAGAAGTTGGATTGTGTTTTGATCTTCCATTGCTGATCTTACATGATCTTCCATTGCTGATTGTTTTTTTTTCCGCGTTTATCAGTTGTAGATCTCAAGCATTTCTTGCAAAAACTGTGCCTAAAAGGTGTGATGAAATTTTGGGGTTGATTTGGGCTTTTATTTGATGAAATTTTGGGGAAATTTTCGAGCCTTTGCTTTGGATCTCTAATCACCATTCTCAAATTCTTTGAAGATTGAATTCTGAAGCAGAGTTGGCTTGTTTTTTTTTTTTTGGTTCTCCATCATCACTGCAATGGACGAAAGGGAGGAGAGAGAAGGAGTAGAGGAAGGAAGAAGGAACAGGGGGCGAGAGAGCAGAAGCAGGGCACTCGATATACGTTTATTTGCAAACTAAAACATCAAATTACGACAAGGTGTTGGTCTGGATGAGATTAACACCTTATTGTAATTTAGAGCTTTGGATGCCCTATCCTCTGCAATTGGAGAGCCGTGCTCAGCCTTCTGATTACGCGTTCCCCAATGTGCTTTCACCAGTTTTTATTTGGTGTTTCTGATTCCTTCTTTTTTTTTGGTTTTTTTTTCGGCCTTTTGATTTTGTTTTTTTTTTGGCCGTTTGATTTTGTTTGTTTTTTTTTGTTCGTTTGTTTGTTTTTTTTTCTTTTGATTTTTTTTTGGCTTTTTTTTGTTGTTTTGTTTTTTTTTTGGTTTTTTTTTGCCTTTTGATTATTTTTTTTTGGAACTCCCTTAAATTAACATTTTTTTTTAATAATTTTTTTTAGGAAGCTGCTGAATCAACTTAAATTTTTTCCTTCGAGTTGCGACTCCTCCGATTAGATTGTGAAGTGAGGTCGACTTTTAAGACGAGGAATCGTTTCTCCCCGTAGATTCGATTCTTCGCAGGAGACTCCCTCACTTAATCTAATTGGGGTCGACTTGCCTTTCTTCCTTCACCATGGTGCATTTTCTGGACTCATCATTCGATCCCAAGAAGCCAACTCTTACCATCTTGGATAGAGAAGATGATTCAATTGAAGAAGGCGTGACTCTCCGTGTAGATATGTCAACACCCCTACCTTCCAGACGTTCTTTACTCCATAACTACCTTGCAGATTCATGCTAGAGTATGGAATCTACCCGTGACATACAAAGATCAGACGGAGTCATCTCAACTTTGAGAGTCCTGAAGCTTAGCTCGCCATTATTTGCATCTTCAATTCCTTCTCAAGGAGCTACACCCTTATTCCGACATCATATAATGGATGGGACGCTATCTTGGGGCAATTTTTCACCTTGTTTCTTTGACAACTTCTTCACACCATGCTATTGGGAATGGCTTGAAGACGTTCTTAGTCGCAACAAAGACAAGCTTATGGAATGGAGGCTTTACGATGGAATGATGCATCCTTGTTCTCTTATGACATGAGTCTCACCGTCTTCAAAGCATTCTGTGAACTGTGGTGCCACACTACCAACACCTTTTGCACAGAGAGCGGCGATATATCAATCTCCTTATGGGATTTGCGAGCTATAGGTGGACTTCCAGCTGATGGTGCTTACTACGAAGAAGTTGTTCCATCCGCTAGAGAACTCCTTTCTGTGGGACGTGGAGATAATGATATTCTAGTGACGTGCTCGTTCCTCTTCTCTGCATTCCACAGACTATGCCAGGATGTTCATGGCATCGTTCAACTTACTGCTTCGGAATGGATACGCTTCTGGTTTCGAGGGCGGCAGATTTACACACCTCCCCCCAGTCGTGACAACAGAAAGCGAGTTAAAGCTCCACCAAACACATCATGTCCGTCTGGCATGATTGTTCCTCGAACAGGGCGAACGAAGAGAGAGAAGGACCCCTTTGTTATGCTCAACATCCCTGAGGCCCTAATCTAGGAGACCTACCTTGCTGCCTTTATTTCCTGTTGGTTGTGCTCCTTTGTGCTACTAACTGAAGCAGTGTGTCTTATCCGCCCAGCTGTGTTTGTAGCTGCCAGCAAACTGGCCCATGGGGAATGTCTAAACCTCACAATTCCTGCCCTGGCTAGCATTTATCGGGGGCTGAATAGAATTTCTATGGCTCGGAGCCTGAATAAGTTGGAAGCAATCTTCCCCATTCACTATGTTTATGGATGGTTAGGGACTTACTTCCAAACTTATTTTGATCATCCTCATCATCGGCACGACCATCCTAAAATGGTGAGGTTTTCTGGTGAAAAGATGAATCGGACTCCTGACGTACAAGAAGCTAGAGAGCTATTGAAATGCAAGGATCCGTCTGTCATGTATTCTAACGCTCTTATGAAGGATACATCGATCACCTTGATTGACACCCAGAGTTTATCCTCAAGCTGGAAAACATAGTTGATTTGCCTTCGCTCTGGGTTTTTGACCTTGCGACAAGGAAGGACAATTGTGATTGAGCCGTACTTCCCCTGCAAGTTTGGTCGACAGTTTGGCTTTTATCAAGATGTACTAAGTGAGCCACGAATGAATGACTGAGAGGGTACCCTACAGGACGTAGCTCGCTATTGGTTCAACCTTACCGAACACATAACAAGGTCCATCGTGACAATTCCTGCTCCTCCTGATAAGAAGTCTACACTGGTTACTATTGCATATGCTAATTGGTGGCGATCTTCGCGGGGCGATCTTTTCTCTCAAGGACCTAAATATCCTAGAGGCGAGGCTGTGCAGCCCTGAAGAGCTTCTAAAGTGAGAGTTGCTGATGCTGCATCCGCCTTAGTTGTCACTTCCGGTAAAGCGTGTGCACATAAACCAATCATGCAACAACCTAACGAACATGCCCTATCGTCGGCTGAGCTTGGAAGGGAAGAAGGTGATAGTTCCTCATTGGGAGTAAATGCATCCTCTCAGAAAAGCAGGAGTTGCTTGCCTGGGAAGGAGAAGATTGAAGCCTTGAGAGGCTTAGGTATCAGATCTTCTGCTAGCAGAGAGAAGAATTTATCAGCCTCAAAGAGCAAACCAGATAGCATAATCAAGTTGCCTAGCTCCAAGGACAAGTCTAATAGTGCGACGAGCTCACTGAAATCAAAGAGAAAAGCAAAGGAGGAGGTGCATCTTGTTATTTTGCCCTATTTCCCTTCTTTTCTTTTTTCTTTCTTTTTGGTTTTTTTTTGACATATCATCCTTTTATGTAGGGATATACTGCTGAAGTCGAAGATGGACTTAAGGCTGCATTTGGTGACAAAGATAGTGAAGCCACCTTGACCGTGCCTGCCACTAAATCAGCCGAGGATGATTATATTGACATAATGCCATCACCAGCGAAATAAGTAGAGCGTTGTCAATCACCTACTCCCTCTGTTGTAACCTACTTCCCTGGGAGAATTGCCTCTAGCGTGTTTAGCGACCTGGCCTCGAGTGTGAAACAACGTTTTCAACAACAGTTGAAAAAGTTTGTCCCAAAGACAGAAGGAGACATCACCAACATCCGCCAGGAAGCCGAGCAAATATATGAAACCTTATCATCCTTTCAGGCAGATTACTTGGAGCTAAAGAATACTGTTGAGGCGTATCTGAACGAAGTTGGGCAGTACTTGAAGTTGAAAACCCAATTAGAAGGTCGGACTCATACCGAAGAAATGCTAAACAAGCGAACAACCTTGTTGGACAGGCTTGGGGAGGCACGTGGCTCAGTGGAAAAGGTTGGTGCACAGTTTGATGAGACAACTACTGCTATTGCCCAAGCTCATAAGCGAAGGAAGCTACTTGAAGCAGATCTTGAACGAGCAAAGGCGGATGAGCTGGAATTGCAAGACAAATTAGTAGAGACTGAAGCTTCATTGAAGAAAGCCAAAGATGGTGCATCTCTTCTTGAAAAAGAGGTTGCTGATTTAGATGTTGCGCCTCAAGTTACCGCAGAAGAAACGACTCAAGTTGAAGCAGCAAGGCAACGGGTCCAAGAGCTTTTTGGCGCACTGGCTGCCTAGACCATATCCAGTGGATTTGTTCTAGATTTTTTTTTATATATTTTTTTCCTACAACTTGCTACTTCTTTTTGAACTCAGTATGATTTTATTGTAATTGGTTTTGGTATATTGCAATAAGATGGATCTTTCAATTCAAGTTTGCGCAATAATATGTAGCTGTATCAAAACCAATGCACTAACATAATTTATTCATCCTTTTTTTTTCATGGCTGTATTTAGGAAATATACCCAAGTTGCCTACGTACCTAAAGAGAATGTAGTACCCTAAAGGATCAAGCCATACGTAGTTCAAAGACGTAACACTTTTCATTTATTTTGTTTTGCCGTTCATAGTTTAAACTCTTGCGGGCTAGGAGTAGTACAAAGTTTTTTTTTTTTTTTTGGTGCATGAATGAGCAGTTTAGGCTCTTGCTTAGAAGCTTACATATACTAATACATTAAGGATAGTATAATTTTAGGAACTTGCCATTTATCGGCCCAACTTGCACTCTATCGGTGTCGACAATCCTATAAGCTCCGTTGGTGTAGACTTCTCGAATCACGTAGGGGCCATCCCATTTGGAAGTGAACTTGCTTCCAGTCTTGTGTGGGATGATGATAGGCCTTCTTACCGCGATCACTTGATCTCCAACTTGAAATGAACGAGGTCGGACCTTTTTGTTGAAGGCTCGTGATAAGCGAGCTTGATAGCATTCCAACTTCTGTTGCGCGAGAAGTCTTTTTTCATCAAGGGCTTCGAGCTCTGCCAGGCGAAGCTTGTGATTTTCATCTTCGGTCAAGCCTTCCTGTATGGCAATACAAAGTGAAGGGATTTGGAGCTCCAAAGGTAGTACTGCTTCGACCCCAAACACAAGAGCGAAAGGAGTTGATTGGGTCGACGTTTTGTACGTAGTTCTGTATGCCCAAAGAGCTTCCCCCAACCTTTCATGCCAGTCGCGTTTTGACTCCGCTACTACTTTGCTTAGCAAGTTGCATAGTGTCTTATTGAAGGCTTCTGCCAACCCATTTGCAGGTGCATTGTACATCGAAGATTTGCGCTGGGCAAACTTAAACTTTTCGCAGAGGGCGGTCACCAGCTTGTTGACAAATGATTTGCCATTGTCAGTAATAATATATCGAGGCACGCCATATCGGTAAATGATATGTGTTCGAATAAAATCAACGACATTTTCTTTCTTGACCTTTCTCAGTGGGATTGCTTCTTCCCATTTGGAAAAGTAGTCAGTCGCTGCCAAGATGTACGAGTGACCAACAGAGGATTTTGGAGTAATAGGGCCCACAACATCAAGCCCCCAAGCTTCAAATGGCCAAGATGCCACAGTTGGATGAAGCGGCTCAGGAGGTTGATGAATAAAATTGGCATGAAACTGGCAAGGCTCGCACCTCTTTGCATAGTCCATGCAGTCTTGCACCATGGTAGGCCAGTAGTAACCCATCCTCTTGATTCGATCATGTAATTTGGGCCCTGCTTGGTGTGCTCCGCATATTCCTGAGTGTGCTTCCTCCATTGTTTGTCTTGCTTCTTCGTCTCCCAAGCATCTTGACCAAATGCCAAGAAAGGAACGCCGATAAAGAGTCCCATTGAAATAAAGGAAGCGGGGAGCTCTTCGTTGGATTTCTGTCTTATGCCTTGGATTGCTAGGGAGCCTCCCATGCTGCAGGTAATCAATGAGTGGTTGGCGCCAGTCTTTTCGTCTACTTCCTGGGCACTAATTGCATTGACCACTTCCTCAGACTCTTCAACGAGATGTGCAACAACCCACCGGCTGCAAACAGGGACATTCATGCTTTCTTCTGCCCCCAGTGCCAAAGTGGCTGCCAGGTTTGCGAGTGCGTCAGCCATCTTGTTGGCACTCCTAGGAACGTGCTGTAACTTGGCGGTTTCAAGATTGTCGAGCAGTTGCAAGGCATATTTATGGTAGGATAAGAGGTCATCCTTTTTGACTTTGTATTCCTCTAGAAGCTGTTTGATGACTAATTGAGAATCACCGTAGATGTCAAGGTCTTTGATTCCTATTTCGGTAGCCATTTGAAGGCCCAAGATCAATGCCTGGTACTCAGCCGTGTTATTTGAGCATAACTGGGTTAACACGAATGAGTAGGTGAGGACATGCCTTTCAGGAGAGATAAACACTACACCGGCACCAGCTCCATCGCTTCTTGCAGCTCCGACAAAGTACATTTTCCAAGGCGGAAGGATATCGACAAAGAGCACATCTTCGCTTGGTAAGTCATCGATTAGCTCCCACTCATCAGGAGTTGGGTGATCGGCTAGGAAGTCTGCTAGTGCTTGCCCCTTGACAGCTTTTTGTGGCACACAGACAAGATCATGTTGCTTCAAGATCATAGCCCACTTCGCAAGCCGCCCACTGAGGACTGGCCTTGACAGAATGTACTTGATGGGATCGGCTTTAGAAACCACATGCACTGTATATGCCTGCATATAATGTTTGAGTTTTTGAACGGCAAATACAAGTGACAAGCAGATCTTTTCCATGGGTGAATACTTCAATTCAGCCCTCACCAATGTACGGCTTAAGTAGTACAGAGCTACTTCTTTTCCTTCCTCATTCTTTTGAACACACAGTGCTCCCAGTGATTGTTCTTGAGCCGCGACGTAGAGTATAAGAGGCTTGCCAGGGATTGGTGCTCCCAATACTGGAGGGTTCGACAAGTACTTCTTGATTTTCACGAAGGCTTCGCGGCATGACTCGTCCCAATCAAAAGGTGCTCCCTTTTTCATGAGGTGACTGAAAGGATGACAACGTCCAGCTAGATTTGATATGAACCTTTGAATATATGCCAGGCAACCTTGAAGGCCACAAAGCTCTTTGAGATTTTTAGGCTCAAGCATTTCCTGGATTGCTTTGATCTTGGATTGGTCAATCTCGATCCCTTTATGGCGGACGACAAAGCCCAAGAATTTCCCGAAAGTGACTCCAAATGCACACTTGAGTGGGTTCATCTTCAACTGACATTTCTGCAGACGTTCGAAGATGCTACGAAGATCTGGAATATGGTCGCATTTTTTTTTAGATTTGACCACCAAGTCATCGATGTAACACTTAACTGTCTTGTGGACCATATCATCAAAAATGTTTTGCATTGCCCTTTGATATGTTGCCCCCGCATTCTTTAAACCGAAAGGCATCACCTTGTAACAGAAAATGCCTTTGGGTGTGCGAAAAGCTGTGGCCTCCTAGTCTTCTGGCGCCATTTGGATTTGATTATATCCTGCAGTACAATCCATGAATGATAACACCTCGTGCCCCGTAGTGGAATCAACCATGAGTTCGGTGACAGGGAGTGGAAAATCATCCTTTGGACATGCATCATTGAGATCCCGAAAGTCTACGCAAATGCGAAGTTGTCCATTTTTCTTCCTTACGGGGACAATGTTTGCGATCCAGGTTGGATATTTTACCTCCCGAACGAACCCTGCTTCAATGAGTTTATTGACTTCTTTTTCAATTTCAGGTACCAACTCTGGACGGAAATGTCGTTGGGGCTGCTTCTTTGGAGACACTCCCCTTTTGATGGACAGGTGATGAACAACAACTTTTGGATTAAGCCCTGGCATTTCTTTATAGCTCCATGCGAACACGTCCTTATATTCCGAGAGGAGATTAAAGTACTGACTTTCTTCCTCAGGCGTTAGCAACGAACTTATATAAATGGGGCGAGGTTCGTATGTGGTACCAAGATTCAATTCTTTCAGATCATCGACCGTGGCTTGCCCCCCGTCCTCAAGGGTTTTAGGAGTCTCTGCAAGCTCCGTCTCTGAGTCTGAATCCTCGCATTCTTGACCTGGGATATGGTGAGAGGAAGCCATTTCACCTCGCTCTTCCTCCTCGTTCGAGTCAGGGTTACTTTGTTGACCAGTGAGGATCACAGTGCGCCTTTTCACTCGCAACGAACCTTCCGTCTTGATGTCCAAGGTTGAAAGTCGTTTCATCCGTGAAGGAATAGAACTTCGTACTTCATTTGTATCACCTAGACGGTTAAATACGGAACCTTTGAACTTTTGGGAAGACGTCTTTGAGGGCTCTATCTCCTTCTTGATCCTATTGAATACTGAAGGCTTTGGCTGTGCCCCAATTCTGGCAAAGACAGAAGGACATTTTGTTGAACTGGACGGTTGTAATCTATCGAACACGGAAGCCCTTTTGCTAGGCGGATCATCCTCCTTTTCACTCCCATCTATCTCTTCGGCAGAGATATGTTGGACTGTCGACTGCTTGTTCTTTCGTCGCCCTGAGATTCTGATTGGCTGGAACGGCGTGTAGCCAAGTCTGACTTTAGAGGTGCCTACTGAAACCCCTTGCTCCTGGATCACTTTTTGAGTTTCATTGAGACCATGAGCCTTGACTTCGATCACTTTCCCTAAGGTAGCGGGATTTTGAAAGTCATAACCAGCTCTTTCCATAAGCTTGTATGCATTCGGATCGAATCCCTCCTTGGTCCGTGTATGCGGCAAGTCATTCTACTCTTTCAACAAAGCCTCAGAAGAAGAAATGAACCCAGGGAGAGGGTGTCTGCTCACCTTTGGTCAGTACACCTTTTGCGTTGGCAATGTGACATTTCCTTTAAGGGCACCCAAGCTTGCCTCGTCAGCGTTCCTAGTAATCTTACCTTCAGCCGCTCCATCTACGACTCCACCAAAGGGTGATTCTCCTTCTTTACAACGGGATCTCAGAATGTATCTCAAAACCGGCGTCTTGGAGTTTGCTGAAGCTGCCGTCTGTCTTGTAACTGGTTTGACAAACTGTATTTCCCTAGCTTGCTTATCGTTCCTGTCGCCCTGTTGTTGCTTCGTACCATCATGCCCTATTTCCACCTGTGCATTCCTGGTAATTTTTGGCTCACTTTTACCTATAGAGGAAATTGTCGATATCATCATTTCCTTACGCGTCGAATCTTCTTCAAAGAATTTAGCATCAACGAAATATGACTCCGACCTAGTGAATGGCCTCACATCACCCTTAATTTTCCTTTCTCCTCCATGATAGTACTTGAGACATTGATGGAGAGTTGAAGCTACTATCCCATGCTTATGAAGCCATGGACGTCCTAGCAACAACTTGTAGGAAGTCTTTGTGTCAATTACATGGAAGATTGAAGATGTTGATAGGTCTCCCATCATCAGCTCAAGGCGAATCATACCGATTGCACGCTGACTCTCTAGGCTAAATCCTTGGATCACCATTCGGCTCTTAGAAAGCTCTTCCACCGTTATCCCTAGGTCATTCATTGTAGACTTAGGCATGATATTAACAGTCGACCCTCCATCTACAAGGATTCGTTTGACCTTTTGTTCCCTGATATAGCCAGTGATGAAAAGAGGGCGATTATGGGGTTTGGAGCCTAGCAGTAGGTCGTCATCAGTAAAAGTGATGGCGGTGTTGCAAGCAGCATAATGAGCAATATCTTTCACTGGTTGATCTGCACTTTTCGCCTTGTCAACATAAAGCTTTGGGTGCTGCAAAGCAGCAACAATCTGTTGACGTATCTCTTTTGGCAAGCTGAAGATTTGCCTCCAATTGCCACAGATCGGTAAGGCCTCTAAGCTAGTTAGAGCCTCACCATCATTTTTGGGAGGTTTTTCTAAATTTGTTTCCTTCTCATCTTCCTCATTCTCCAACTCATAACACGAAGTCATGTTAACAGTGATCTTCTCAAAAAATCTCACTGGGAAAAATTCCTCCAGTGTGATGGGAACGAGCGACTCCTGCTCGAGCAAGTCGATAGGTCGGACTTCCTGTCTTTTGCTAGCCTTTGAATTTTTCTTGCTCTTCGCACACCAATGAGTCTTCCTCCTGCCTTGTCTCTTTCTTTGGCGAAGGGGTGGTGGCTGAGCTTGTTTTGGATTCCTTGGCCTCCTTCGAGTGACAAGCGTCCATCCTTCTTCGTCTTCGGCCGGATTGAAATTTGTCTCCATCACTGGTCCTCTAACCGTCAAGGGAACAACGACAGGTTCCAAGCTTCCGAACTGAATGGTGAATAGTCCTTGAGAGTGGATTGCACTGCTCTCCCTTTGTTGATAAGATCGAGTAGGCTTTTGTTGCCATGATGGAGGAGAGTACTCCACACCAGCAGAAATATGATTGGCCCCGGCGGAGTCATCCAGGTCCAATATGATCTTTCCATCCCTGGCTAGCTGCATAATGCGCTCTTTAAGAGTAATGCATTTCTCCAAAGGGTGGCTAACAACCCTGTGATAGCGACAGTACTTCGGGTCGCTTGTCCTTCCAGCTTCTTCTGGTCGCTTAGGTTCAGGGAGTTCGATGATCCTATTTTCAAGTAAGTCATCTAGCATCCCTGACAAGTCCGAATCAGGAAATGGGTACTTCTTTTCTTGGAGCTCCTTTAACGTAGGTCACTTCTGTCCAACATCCCTTGAGGATGCTCCTTTCTTTTCTTTTGGCCTAGATTTCCCCGAAATCCGTACTGGTTCGTCAATGGAAGTGGCCATCGATCCCTTTGCTGGTGCCTTGGAAGGCTTTGAGTTCTTCTTGATCTCACCTTTGTCCTTCTTGAACTCATATGAGGAGGATGACTTGCTGCGACGATTTGCTATCGTCATTTCCATGTCATGTGCCTTCGTAGCTAGCTCTTGGAAGGTCCTAGGCTTGCTCATCTATAAGACATAAAGCAGGTCCCACTCCATGCCCTGAGTGCACATCTCAACAGCGGAGGCCTCGGACAGACAGTCTTTGCATTCGAGGCCGAGAGATCTCCAACGGTTGATGTAATCGAGGACTGGCTCATCCTTCCACTGCTTAGTATTTGTCAACTCCGTCATACTAACAGTGCGCTGGGTACTATAGAACCTGTTGAGGAATTCATGCGCCATTTGTTCCCAACTGTTAATAGACTCAGGCTCCAGGTCCGTGTACCAGTCGAAGGCGATTCCTTTGAGAGACCGAACAAACTGCTTCACCAATCTGTCTCCCTCAGTGCCAGCATTGCTGCATGTCTCAATAAAACGGGCGACGTGCTGTTTGGGATTGCCCTTACCATCAAATTGGTTGAACTTAGGGGGCTGGTATCCATGAGGCATACGAAGAGCATCGATTCTTTTTGTATAAGGTTTTGTGTACAGATGGTTCTTGTGAGATCCTCCCCCTAATTGGGCTTTAACAGCATTCGCGATCAGGCTTTGAATCTGTTCAGTAGACATTGACGCCAATGAGGACTCCTTCTTCTTCATATGCTCGTCACCAGAGCCTTAGCTGTGGTTAGACTCCTTGTTGGACTCTTCTCCGTCCGAACCTTTCCTAGAGGATTCGAATAACCGCTTCTCTAACTTCTTCATCAGAGTAGCAATCTGTTCACTTTGGCGCTTGATTTGAGCGTCTTTCTCTAGGTTTTCTTTTGCGAGCCTCTCCAATGTTGCTTTCATATCGGCGAGCTATTCTTCTACGTTGGTCGCCTCCATCACCATGGCTGGCATAATGACAGAGTTTGAGGACTCAGTTTCTGATTCAACAACTAGCTCCCTTGGTGATGGTGGTGAGGAGTCACTGCTAGTATAGCCATGATCTTCCTCACCGAAAGGTTGGAAGGCGGGGTTTGCCTGAGTTTGGAGCTCATCCATCACTTGTGGAATTGTCTGATGCATTTTGAAGCCAGCAACAGATTTTTGCTTCAAAGGATGCGAAGTGACTTTGTTGACTCCTTTAGGCTGGTTGGAGCCAAGGCTTGGGATCTTGCGAGATTGCGACGGGACAGTCCCAACTGATTGTTTTATAGCAATCACAGCAGCAGCTTTTGCCATGCTTCTAGTCATGACTCTGCTAGATGTAACGCAAGCGGTTGTCGATCCTTGAGATGTGGATCGGACAGCTTTCCTTGAAGGTTGAGAGATGATAGTCTTAGGGGCCATGCCGTCTTCGAGGGAATGTAGAGTTTGTGGTTTCGAGAAAGAGATGAAAGGCAGAGAAAGTTCCACCGAGCGTGCCAAAAATTTGTAAACACAAATTTTGAGTCTAAAATAAATAAAGACAAGAAATTTAGAAACAAATTTAATTTTGTATTGATGTAGTGTGTAGGTACAATCTCTGAATTTAATACAATAAAAATGATCATCTGATTCGATCTCCTAATGACTTGAGTATTCCGAGGGCTTGATGCTTGATCTCGGTTGATGCAAATCAGCTGAAGAACTCTAAAGGCTGTTCTTGATTTCGATCTGCAAGTGGCTGATTATGGTTTCTGAAGTTCTGCAAGTCGTGATCCGTCTCGCTTGGTAGTTGGATGCTCCTTGCCGTCTGAGCTCTGAATTCTGCAAATGCTGAATGCTTCAAATGAAGGGGGAGGACACTTATTTATAAGCTCTACCAGCTAGGGTTAGAGCCGAGTTTTGGGCCTAGGCCCAATAATTATTTTTTTATTTTTAAATAAATAAAATAATTACTAATTTCTGCAACATCGATGACACGTGGCAGTCTTTGATTGGTTGTACTTGATTTTGACTAAGCCGGTCCACCAAAGTCAACGTGACACATGACAATTTGTAATTGGCTGATTTAATTTTTATTTTTTATTTTTATTTTTATGCGTCGCACCATACGATTGGTTGCAGAATTTTTGCCTTCTACAATGTATATATATACAA
>JACYFF010019584.1:46650349-46665267 GCA_017589665.1 Selenicereus undatus
CAAGTCAGTGATCTGTTTCCAAAAAGAGTAAATGATAGTCCAAGTTCACTGTTTTTTTTCTCCCCCTTTTCCCGAGAAGGTAGGTCACTATTTATAACCCCCTTTTTGGACAAAAAAGGGGTAAGATGGTAATTTTTTTGGAATACGCCAAATAAATTCCCGGTCCTAGGGTTGCTGGGCCCTAGGCAGGCCTTTAGGGTTACGTCTTGGGCCCCTTGGAGTGTGACCTTGCGGGTGAGTATAGGCTGACATTCCTAAGGTCTCTTGGCCCATGTATGGGCCTAGTTGATTAACCAGATCCCAGGGCCAGGCCCGAGAGGCGATATCTGTGTTTTTCCCAAATCACTTAGCCCCTCACATCTTACCTGATCACTGAGCTCGGCAGATGGTTAGGTGAGATGTGGACCCAGGGGTTTTATTGTCCTAATAACTCTACTCACCAGTATACGGTGGAGTGAGATATGCGCATTATGGCCACCTGCCATGCAGCAAGGGATTATGGGGATTCGCACCCCTGGGTTGGATGGTTGCTACAACTGTCTAACATAGATGCATGGGGTTTCGGGGTGAGAGCTACGCATGCACAAGGTAATTATGATCTAACATAAAAGGCGATTGAAGGAACGTGGTGTCCCACAACCTCTGTGGACCTTCATGTCTATTTCTCTTGCTTATAAATACCCCGTTGTTTTTGTTGGAGATGGGTGCGATTGCAATTGTTGAGGAGCAAACCAATCATCAATTTGAGTCATCATGGCTTTCCCTCTCATCCGCAACACCAGGGAGATGACACTTTACTTGAGGGAGACGCTCAGATGGCACCGAAGGAATGCATCGCATCCCCCTCGCCCTCTCCCCGAGGGTTTTTCTGGGCTATGTCCGGGCTTTTCCTTACCTGAGGCTGAACTAGTCGCGACGGAGCTTGGACTCCCTGAAATGGTTCAAGCGACCTTCTACGCGATGCTGCTGAATTATGCTGTCGAGCTGGGCGCGACTCATGAATTCACAGGGGATGAGATGAAGTTTGTACTCATGGATCTGAGGTGGTCATCCTTCGAAAAGTGGATATACTGTATGGACGATATTTTGAGGGCTGCTCAACAGAATCGTCCGGCTGACGAGATAAATGTCTCGGACGTTGCTGACGTTCAGGGAGGAGTTTCTGACTTAGGCGGCCCCCTTCCCCTTCTAGCGATGAAGCCTAACGGCCTTTTGTATCAATGTGCGCCCTGAGCCTGGGACCTTTATGTAATGAAACCTTGCTTTCTTTCTCGCATCTGTACTTGGTATTCCATCTGTTGGGCCCCCCAGGCCGTGCTCGATGGCCTTTGGCCCCTGGGGGAACGAAGAGCGTAGCGACCGGCCGTGAGCCGCGCTCGATGGCCCTTAACCCTCAGTGGGATGGCTAAGAGCGTAACGACCGGTACTTGGTCGTGATCGAGCGTCCCTTACCCCCTAAGGGGACTAATAGCGTATCGACCGGCCGTGAGGCCGTGCTTGATGGCCCTTAGCTCGTGGAGGGGTTAAGATTGTAGCGACCGGCCGTTAGGCCGTGCTCGAGGGCCCTCAGCCCCTAGGGGACTAAGAGCGTAGCGATCGGCACTCGGCCGTGCTCAAGGGCCCTTAGCCCTTTCAGAGGCTAAGAGTGTAGCGACCGACACTTGGCCGTGCTTGAGGGCCCTCAGCCCCTAGGGGGCTAAGAGCGCAGCAACCGGCACTGTGCCGTGCTCGAGGGCCCTCAGCCCCTAGGGGGCTAAGAGCATAGCGACCGGCACTTGGCCGTGCTCGAGGGCCCTCAGCCCCCGGCCCCTAGGGGGCTAAGAGCATAGCGACCGACACTTGGCCGTGCTCGAGGGCCCTCAGCCCCTAGGGGGCTAAGAGCGTAGCGACCGGCACATGGCCGTGCTTGGGAGCCCTTGGCCCCTGGAGGGACTAAGAGCGTATCGATCGGCACATGGCTGTGCTCATGGGCCTTTAGCCCCAAGGGGAGCTAAGGGTGTAGCGACCGGCACTTGGCCGTGCTCGAGGGCCCTCAGCCCCTAGGGGAGCTAAGAGCATAGCGACCGGCACATGGCCGTGTTTAGGAGCCTTTGCCCCTGGAGGGACTAAGAGCGTATCGATCGGCACATGGCCGTGCTCATGGGCCTTTAGCCCCAAGGGGAGCTAAGGGCGTAGCGACCGGCACTTGGCCGTGCTTGAGAGCCCTCAGCCCCTAGGGGGCTAAGAGCGTAGCGACCGACACATGATCGTGCTTAGGAGCCCTTCACCCCTAGAAAAGCGAAGAGCATAGCGACCGGCGCTTGGTCGTGCTCCATGGCCCTTAACCCCCTGGAGGGACTGTGGCCGTGGCATCCGGGGCCTAGGTCGTGCTGAGGGGAGCCCTTAAGTCGTGGCGATAGTGCCTGGCCTTAGAGGGACTTCTTGAAGACCGGAGTCAGGCTAGCTTAATTTCCACTTACTGGTGACGTGGTTAGTCCGCATGGGCCACGTGGCATGCATTTCGAGGAGGCGTGGTTGTCGAAGCGCGTTGGGGTATGTGAACCATCTCTTGGCTCTATATAAGGATGAGGTCCTTACTGCCTTAACCATTTGTGACATACTTCCACTACCCATTAGAGAGAGAAAAAAGGGTTCTAGAGAGAGAGGCTCTGACATCCTCCTTCCTCCTCCTTCCTAGATTGCCTGGCTGCTTCCAACCAAATCTCTATTTCCTCGACATCCACAGGTACACGCTCGCCCCTTTCGCCGCATTCTTTGTATGTTATGTCATCTTGTACATCTAGTGGGGGCGTCTCCGAGGAGCAGGTTGGCCCTCTCATGGAGGGCCGGCATCCGCAACTCCCCAACCTCCCGACCCTAATTGATGGTCGTGTGGTGGCTGGACTCCCCCGAAAGAATAAGCCAAGGGAGTCGAAAAAGGTCCCTTATGTCGTACCCATTTTTGAACCCAGCACTCCCTCGCGGTCCAGCTGCGAGCATTCTTCCACCCCTAGTATTTTAAGTCCCGAGGTGACTGTGACGTATCCGTGGGAGGTTACTATTGCTAATTTTGTACCCGACTTCCAGGTCCGCGGCATGGCGAAGACGAAGTCAACCCCACGCATCCGGACTCCAGACGAGCTATTGGCCGAGGGCTCGATAGGTCATGTTTGTTCAGCTCTTCCTCAGTCTAATATGGAGGCCCGAGTTGCCTCCTCCAGCTCTAGTACGTCCTCTCGACCTGGTTCATCCAGTGGGGCCTCGGGGTGCGGCTCTTCGTCCGAGGAGGCATCGACAAGCTCCTCATCCGAGTCTTCAGGTCCGGGCGATCCGGGGTGCTCCTGTCGTCACCGTGCGGCGCCCATAACAGGTATTGTGGCCGAGGGGTTGGAATTTCCCGGGGCTCCAACCCGTTCGGACCTTCAGGACGGACCGGGAAGTCACTTCCCCGACCCGCGAGTAATTTCCAAACTCAAGAAGTCGGCGCTCGACAAGCAGTACCTCCTGCCGGCCGGGTACTCCTTTGTAATGCCCGAGCCGGACGACACAGTGAATGAGCCGTCTGCCAATTGTATTGCCGTGTATAGAGCGGCCCTAGATTATAGCCTTCAGTTTCCATTACATCCTGTAATCAAGGATATTCTCAATAAGTATGAGTTGGCACCCGCTCAAATTGTGCCGACGTCTTGGCACAACATCTGCTCATTTGTGGCCACATGTGAACTGCGGGGTTTGACCTGCTCGGCGGACGCGTTCAGTCTAGTACATACGGTCCAAAGGGCCCTTAAAGAGACCGGGGACCTGGGATGGTACTATTTCAATAACCGACCGGGCTATATGACAGCAATCGAAAAGAAATCCAAAGTTAGATACTGGAAGTACGACTTCTTGTTCCTGCGCCGGGCGTCGGGTTGGGGCGACGTCCCTGACTGGAATGAGGGAAAACCGGTTCAGAATCCATTTGGGGAGCCTACGGCCGAGGAGCGGCGAACCGCCCGGTACTTTATGTTTTATATCCGTGAAGATGATCGCCCTCGGCCCATCCCAAGATTTATGAGTTAGGCTATTGAGGCCATGAGAGGTCCAGAGAAGAGAAGGACCAAGTTTAGTGACCGGGAGCCGTTGAACTGGCTGCCGAAACTGAAATTTTTTGCTAATGACTTCTTTCTCGCCGCGGCCGGTCTTCTGATCCTTAAAAATTTTACAAAGGGTACTCAGTTGTCCTGGCGTGCTTTAGTTTTGCGTTTTGTGTTGACCTGACCTGTTCATCTTTGTGCAGATCAAGCCAGGGCCAGACTGACAGTCTTTGAAACCGGGGATGCGACGGCCGAACAAGTGGCTGCTACTGCCGACCGTAGGAGGGAGGAGGAAAGTCAACTTGCCCTCGTTCAGCAGGCTAGGAAGGTACGATATGACCCCCTTTGTTAGTTGCCCTCACGTTCACAAGAGATAACTTAATCTTTTGCAGGCGCCCTCCCTTGGACCTCGCGGGAAGAGACCTACCGTGAGTCTGCCTCCGCCACGCAAGAAGCCGAGAACCGACGAGGTGACCGGGGAAACTGGTAACGAAGTTAATGCTTAGGTCGCAAGCCGGTCTTCTAGAGAGCGGGCGGTTACCTTGCAGAGACGCCATACACCCCCCTGAGGCACCGACACTTCCCCCGCGGCTCCGACTGGTGTTACCCATTCCTCTCGTCCCTCAGGGAGCTTCATCAAGGCCGACCCCACCATTCGCCTTGCCCTTGTCTAAGACATCGTTAAATCGTGGTATCTATCAGCTGCTGGTGTCTCGGATCCGCCGCCCGTATCCGTGGAGGAGATTGGCATGGAGGAGGCTTTTGCCCGAGGTGTCAAGGCCATGGCCGAGTGCCGACGCCTAGAGGGGATGGTAACCAGGTATCAGCGTCGGTGTGAACAGCTTCAATCGGACCTCGCGGCCTGCGAGGCTGCAAAAAAGGAGGTGCAGCAGAAGCTGGAACAGGCTGTAGCTGACACGGCCAAAGCACAAGAGCGGGGCTACCAGCAGGGCCATTCCGATACCATGGCCTATCTCCGCAAGGTCCTGCTAACTCTTGCGGGAGAATTTGATGACGACTGTTACTTCGAAGCGTATCTGAAATATGTTGATGAGCGCGAGCGGGCCGTTGCTGAGGGCCGTGACCCGGACGAAGTGGAGTTCGTCTCTGAGGGCGAGGCCACTGCTGATGAGACCACACATCCTCTGGAGGTAGCCGGCCTTTCCGAAGAGGAACCGGCAGATGACAATGAGCCTGATGCATAGCCTGCGCTACTTTGTCTATTTTGCCCCGCCCTTTTAATTTTCTTGATTTGCCTCTGCTCCGGCTTGTAGACAACGTTTGTTTTAATAACAAGGATGTGCTTCTCTTGGCCTTTTGTTTGTGTATGTCTCTTTTTTTTTCTTTTTTTTTTCCAATACTCGTATGAGGATGGCCCTTAAACAGAAGGTGTTAGATTTATGAGTCTACTTCCACAAGAGGGGGGTGAATTGTGGTGTCTGATTTTCGCGTTATAAGTAATAAACACCCTGACTGAGGTTGTTCTCAGATGACGAACACCCTGTTGACTTGTTTGCAGGGGGTGTTTTCAGATATTGCAAATACGAAAATCACCAAGATAAATGCGGAATTAAAGCACACACAATTTTTACGTGGAAAACACCTCTAGCCCAACTGAGGTGTGAAAAACCACGACCTACCTCGTGTAGGCTTTTAACCACTTCACTATAACCGGGCTTAACTCGTTACAAATGTAACACACCTTGTTACAACTTGCAACCACGTAATCTCCTTCTCAAGGCAGATTACACCACGTCCAAATCTCACCAGATTGGACACGTCCAAAGTCCACACAACTTAGGACACACTCACTCACTTTTGACTGATTCAAGATCAGGGTTACAAACACCTTACAGGGGGTGCTTCTGACTAAGCAGATGTAAGGTACAATGAAGATCCTATTATGCCAATATATTGAAAGTTTGCTTTAAACACAACTTGAACTGGTTTTTCTTTTCTCAAGTGACGCTCAGAAATTCTTTTCACTAGAAAAACCTCTTTTGAAATTTTGCCTTTTGCGAATGTTGTGTTTCAAGATTTCTTTTTGCTTTCCTCTCTCTATCTCTCAGTATGTGTCTCTGTGTCAGTGAAAACGGAGCTGTTTTTAACAATAAATTCCAACGGTCAAAAACCAAGGAGAGGAAAGGAAATCACCTAAGTTTGGAAGGTGATTTTTCAAGAGAAAAAACTCCCAACGGCTAGTGATAAAACATTTCCCAAAATCTAAGGGATTTGTTATCTTAAGAGATAACCTTTATCTCCTTATAGCCGTGGGTAAGCTTTAAGTAAGGCAACCAGAAATCTTTAGTAATTTAAAAACTTTATCACAACCGAAGATATGGGCAGAGAAAATCTTCCAATTTTGGCAACTCTCCCAAAATCTATTTTCCCAAATCTCCCATAATATATTCAAGAAATATATTTTCCAGAAGAATAACATTTGAAAATATTCTGGAGATTTTGTCCAACCGAAATAATTTTTTTTCAAAGATAATCGGGTATGGCCACTTCAGGTCAGAAACACCCTAGGCACCCTGTTTGCAGGGTTGTTCGCAGTCTGGTGTTCTGAAGCACTTAGCGCAAATACCGATTCAAGAGATGTTTAGAAAGCTTTTTCAATATTGGCATATTAACAAGAGCCTAAATAAATAAAGCCTATATACCCAAGACTTCTTGTTTGAATCTGATCCAAGATCCGTAGAGCTGCTGTGAACATCAAGGCTACCTTGTTTGCTGGGGTTGTTTTTTGCATCGCTAGAGAAGCTGCTGGGAACATCAAGGCTACCTTGTTTGTTGGAGTTTGTTCTTTGCATTGCTAGAAGAGCTGCTGTGAACATCAAGGCTACCTTGTTTGCTGGGGTTGTTCTTTGCATCGCTAGAAAAGCTGCTGGGAACATCAAGGCTACCTTGTTTGTTGGAGTTGTTCTTTGCATTGCTAGAAGAGCTGTTGTGAACAGGCCTTACAACCAACTGTGAGATGGCGTTCTTGACTTAATGTAGAATCACCCATTTGAAACCTGTTTTAAGAACTTGTTCTCACATGTAGCAAACCAGTTAACACAGTAAAGATTACAAACACCAGTTAGGCCTGTTTGCAGATCATGTTTGGAGCAACACTACTTGGACACATTTTTACACTTGGATTTGTTATCATCAAAACTTGAGTATAATAACTCAACAAATTCCCCCTTTTTGATGATGACAAACCAAGTGACCATATTGACAAAACAACCAGAAAGTGAATGCTGATAGGGATTCACGTAAGTCAAGATTAGGTCAAAAACAGGTTGGTCAGTTCAGATTCGCACATGTCAATGTCAATAGGTATCACCTCTTTTTTCAATGTCAATTTCTTCCCCCTTTTGGCATCATTAAAAAGCAATAATAACAATTATAAAGGAGAAGGAATAACAAGCAAGAGAAACTGCAAATGGATATTTCATTAAAGAGCAAAGCAGTACAATGAGAAAGAGGAAAAAACAGAAACAGAAACAGAAACAGCCTATACAATCAGGGAGCAGGGGGTGGTTTCGTCTACAGGGGAGGAATACTAGGAGCAAGGGAGGATAGAAGAGCAAGCAAGTCTGCATGACGCTTAGCAGCGAGGGCTTGTTCTTCAGCAAGAGCAGCCTTGACAGCGGAGAGCTCATCCTTGAGCATTGTCCTCAAGAACAGCCTCTACCTTGGTGGATGGTTGCTCAGAAACAGGTGGTCGAGGTGGTCGACGACCCTGTTTGGAACCGGACCCTTCCCCAAACTCAAAGCCACACCCTAGTAGAGTGTCAATCCCAATTGCATCAATTACTTGGGCCTCCACTCGCCGTGTGAGCACTATTCCAAAGTGCTCAAACACCCTTGTCAGCAGAAACCCATATTCGAGATCATGAGCCCGGGTGATGTTCGCAATTCGCCCAATGTGGCGAATCATGATTGCCGGAAGATTGATGGGTTCCTCCCTGTCCAATAAGTCGACCAGGCACTGATCAAAAAGGTCGGCTGAGTTTCTCCCTTGACCCCTTGGAATCACGTTCTTAATGACGAACATGAAAAGGAGTTGGTGGGGAGGAATCAGATCACCCTTTTTGACAGAGCAGGGTGTTCTCAGACCCTGTTTGTGACTTAGGCGTTTGGACACCTCCAGGAGCCTGGCTTGTTCCATGGCTGTTTTGTCTTCCCTCACATACACAGCAAAACCTTGTGAGGGTACTCCCAGAATTTTCCCAAGTGTGGGCGCATCGACCCTGATGCCTTGCCTATTCACAGAACTTGTCACCATCCCTTCGGTGACTCTGCAGTTGGTGTAAAATTCAGCCAACTCAGGCACAGAACACCCCAACTGGGTGTTTGTAAACAAATCAAGCCAGCCTTGGGCTCGAAGCTTGGTCAAAAACACCCCCAGACCCTGTTCCTCAAAAAAACTGACAGACACTACCTTCCCCCTGACAACATTGCGTTTAAGCAACTGCGCATGTTTGTCAGACATAGGAGAGGGAGTGGACTGCTTTGGGCGTTTGGAGGCAGGAACAGAGGTAGTCGCTTTTGGTAGGGGGGCTGTTCTTGGTTTTCTTTTGAGAGGTGGTTTTGCTGGAGAAGACTTCACAGCAGGTTTAGTGGTTGTTTTTGGAGGGGCTTGATCTTCAGAGGACTCAGAAAACACCGGTGTCCCCTGTTTGAAGGTGGTGTCTTTAGAGTCAGAACTCGAGAACCCTTCAGTAGAAGAGGAGATCTCTTCGACAATAGGAACGGAGGGTTTAGAGGTTCTGGGGGTTGATTTGAAGACAATTCTCGCAGACTTGCGAGGAGGTTGAGAAGGAGGTGAAGAGGGAGTTAGAGAGGGGCAAGACCTTGGTTGTGGTCGTGTTCTTGGCGTTCGAGTGCGCCTAGCCACCATCTTTACCCTTTTCCTTTTCTCTCCAGTTTGAGAGTCGAGAGGAACAGAGTCATCCCCAACAGTGGTTTCTGGGTTTTCTAAGAATTGGTCTTGGAGACCCGAAGAGCCAACACACGCTGTAGAAGGACAGGGGATTGTTCCCACATACACCATTAATTCCCAACCAAAGGGATAGGGAATATCATTCAACCCAAGCCCAACACTTTTGAGGTTTAGCTGAGTGAGATACCCGAAGGTTTTGTGAATAATTGGGCGAAGAGGAGACAGAATTGAGAGTATACTCATGTTGTTACTCTTAGAGATTGATGAAGAAACAGGTTTGGGAGCCATTATCGCAAGGAGGATTTTCGGGTTTTGGGGAGTTTTTGCTAGGGTTTGAAAGCAAGAACAGAGGAGAGAGAAAGAGCAAGATGAAGAGGACAGAGGCACACAAGGCAGTTTTTAAACTCCTCACCTATCACGAAGGGTTACCTAGGGAACACCTAGAATTTTAGCAGGTAGCAATCAATAAAAGCAATTAAGGCATACCTGTTCGAGCCGCCTGTTCTTGAGCATGCTTTTCTCATCCCAAGGTCTGTCATGATTACTCTTTCTCCATCTCCCAAGACAGCAGTACATAATCATGAGAGTACACAGACTACATATATTCGCTAAGCACAGACCACAAAAATTACAAACAAGAGAGAAGAACAGGTATTATAGGGTGTTTTTCGTCAGTTTGATCTACCTCTGAGAACAGGTGTTCTCAGGGTGTTTTCACCAACCCCAGTTCCAGTCTGTTTCTCTCAAACTGATCTCTAGCTAGTGCCTTAGTGAATATATCAGCAATCTGTTTTTCCGTTGAGCAAAAATTCATAGAAATTAAGCCTTTTTCCACATTATCTCTTAGGAAATGATGTCGAATGTCAATATGTTTTGTCCTTTTGTGTTGACAAGGGTTTTTGGCAATGTTAATAGCGCAAGTATTATCACAAAAAATAGGAATGCGTCCAGTGTCAACACAAAAATCCTTGAGTTGTTGTCGTATCCACAACAACTGAGCACAACATGAGGCTGCCGCCACATATTCTGCTTCAGCTGTGGACATGGCAACTGAATGTTGCTTCTTGGTAGCCCAAGATACCAAACAAGGTCCAAGAAAGTGAGCCATACCTGAGGTACTCTTTCTATCAACTAGGAAACCTGCATAGTCAGCATCAGCATATCCAACAACATCAAGATTGCAACCTCTAGGATACCATAGAGCTAAATCAGGTGTATGCTTTAAATATCTTAGTATCCGTTTAACAGCATTAAGGTGAGTCTCTTTAGGACTAGACTGAAAACGGGCACATAAACCAACACTAAAAACGATATCCGGTCTACTAGCGGTTAGGTATAGGAGTGACCCAATCATGCCCCTATAGAGTTTTTCCTCAACTGAGGGACTCCCATCATCCATAACCAATTTGGTTGAAGGAGAAATAGGAGTGTCTATGGGTTTGGCCGACTCCATCCCAAAACGCTTAAGTAGCTCCTTGATATATTTTTGTTGATGGATCATGGTGCCGTTTGGAGTTTGCTTGATTTGTAAGCCTAAGAAAAAGTTAAGCTTACCCATCATGCTCATCTCAAACTCACTCCTCATCATATTTGAAAATTCATGGCATAAATCATGATGAGTTGCGCCAAATATAATGTCATCTACATATATTTGGACGATTAATAAATGTTCCCCCTTAGATTTCAGAAACAAGGTATTGTCTACCTTGCCTCTTGTAAAATCATTTTCAAGTAAAAAGCTTGACAACCGTTCATACCAAGCTCTTGGAGCTTGTTTTAAACTATAAAGTGCTTTGTCAAGTTTAAAAACATGATTTGGGAAATCACCATTTTCAAAACCAGGGGGTTGTTTGACATACACCTCTTCTTTAAGGTATCCATTGAGGAATGCACTTTTAACATCCATTTGATATAGCTTGATTTCCATATGAGCTGCAAAGGCTATTAAGATTCGAATAGCCTCAATTCTAGCAACTGGTGCAAAGGTTTCTTCATAATCAATCCCTTCTTCTTGATTGTACCCTTGAACCACCAGCCTTGCCTTGTTCCTAGTGACTGTTCCTGACTCATCCAGCTTATTTCGGAACACCCATTTGGTTCCAATGATTGTTCTGTCTGTAGGTTTAGGTACAAGGTGCCACACTTTGTTTCTTTCAAATTGATGAAGCTCTTCTTGCATAGTCGCGATCCAATCTGAATCTGCAAGAGCTTCATTCACACTTTTTGGCTCAATGTTAGAAAGAAAAGCATAGAAAGCACAAAAATTCTTAAGTTTAGATCTACTTTGCACTCCAGTATTAATATCTGACAAGATTTGATCAAGATGGTGCGAACTATGGTGCTTCCATGATCTTGGATTAATTGGATCCACAGCCACATGTTTTGTTCTAACTGAAGTGTGTGTAGGATCAGGCTCAAGAACACCTCCTGATCCTGTTTCTGCACCTATTTGCAAGCTGGTTCCTGAAGAACATGGTTCCGAACAGGGTTCAACGGTGTTTCCCCCTGTTTGGAGCTCACCTTGACTATCGCTTTGAGGAACAGCTTCTGTACCTGTTTCCTTCAAGGTGTTCTCACCTGGTTTCTCATGGTTCGGCAATTCCTTTTGGACAAGACCTAATTCAAACTCTTCTTCCTGTGCATCATTCTTATTCACAGTATTAGTTTCATCAAAGAGCACATGCACACTTTCCTCAACACACAAGGTTCTTTTGTTAAAAACTTTGTAAGCCTTGCTGTGAGAAGAATAACCAATAAATATTGCCTCATCACTCCTAGGATCGAACTTTCCCAAGGCATCCTTTCCATTATTATGCACAAAACATTTACAACCAAAAGTTCTCAAGTGCATAATATTAGGTTTTCTACCTTTGAAGAGTTCATAAGGAGTTTTGCTCAACATGGGTCTGATCATACATCTATTCATAATATAGCACGATGTGTTCAAAGCTTCTGCCCAAAAGTTCCTAGGAAGACTACTAGCAACAAGCATTGTTCTAGTCATATCTTCTAGGGTACGATTTTTACGCTCAACCACCCCATTCTGTTGGGGTGTTCTTGGAGCCGAGAAGTTGTGATCAACACCATGCATATTACAAAAATTTGTAAAATTTACATTTTCAAATTCAGTACCATGATCAGACCTCAAGCTAACCAATGAGTGTCCTACTCTCTTTTCAACCCTTTTTAGAAAAGCAATAAAGTTTTCAAACGTTTCATCCTTGGAAGCCAAGAATAGGGTCCAAGTAAATCGAGAGTAGTCATCCACTATGACAAGCACATACCTCTTCCCACCTCTACTTACTATCCTCATGGGACCACATAGATCAATGTGTAATAATTCAAGAGGTCGGGTAGTGCTTACATACCTTTTAGACTTTAAAGAAGATCTGACTTGTTTTCCTTTTGCACAAGCTTCACATACCTTGTCATCATTATACTTGATGGAAGGTAGTCCAACAACCAAGTCCTTGGAAACAAGTTTGTTTAGCAAGGACAGGCTTGCATGACCTAGTCTCTTATGCCATAGCATTATATCATCATTTAAAGCATTTAAACAAGTCAGATTATTTTGGGGAAGAGTGGAAATACAAACTTTATAGACATTTTGACATCGCTTCCCCCTTAATACAACATCTCCTGTGTTGTCATTCACAACCAAGCAACGTGTTTTTGAAAACAGTACTAGGTTGTTCTTGTCACACAGTTGGGACACACTTAGCAAATTGTGCTTTAACCCATCAACTAAGTGCACATTATCAATTGAGTGGGAGAGAGTTTTACCAATATTACCTATACCGACAATTGTCCCAGATTTGCCGTTTCCAAATGCTACACTCCCACCATTCAAAGCTGTAAGTGAGAGAAAGTTTGATTCTTTTCCAGTCATATGCCGCGAACACCCACTATCAACATACCACAACTGCTTGTTTTCAAGGGTGTTTATGGGGTTGTTCGTAAGGTTGTTTTCTCTCACTTCAGCCTGCAAAACAAATCACGGGTTAGTTTTGGGAACCCAGATCCACTTGGGTCCCATTTCTTTAGACATGTAAAGCTCATCTTTTCTAATCCAGATTTGTTTCACATACTTTTCATTCTTTTCATTGGCATGTTTTCTTAAAGGACAAGTATATCTATAATGACCCGTTTTACCACAATGAAAGCAAACGATGTTTTCAGGTAATCCCACATACTTCCTATGTATTGGGTAAACGGTCCGTTTAGGCTTGTATCCAAGTCCCTTTTTGTTTCGACTGTGGTGAGTGTTTAACCAATCAAGGGATTGTGAGGACTTGTTCCAACGCTTGGTCGTGGCAAGTTCGGTTTCCAGTTTTTCTATATTAGCATGCAAGCTCTTGTTCTCTTTGAGCAAGTCTTCAACCATTCCTTCCACCTCAAAGAGTTTTTCTTCCACTCGAGTATAATCTCCTTCTTTTATAAAGAGATTTTCTTTGAGCATGTTAATATTTTCATGTAAACCAAGTTTTTCATTTTTAAGAATTTCATTTTCAAGCTCTAGGTCACGAACTTCTCTTTTTAGATCAGCACAGGTGTCTAACACATTATATAGAAGTTCTTCTAAAGTAGCTTTGTTAAGACCATGTACCTTGTTCTTGAGATCTGAGAGGCTGATTGTTGATTCATCACTTGAATCTGAATCACTTTGTGCCATTAGTGCTACAACCTCTTCTTCAGCTTCAGATTCTCCTTCATCTTCAGAGGAATCTCCCCAAGCAGCCAGCATAGCTTTCGAGAATCGCTTGCCCGGATTGTTTACAGGGTGTTTTCGACCCTGTTTTCGAGGTTGTTCGGGCATATGATCTTCTCGAAGCAGAGGACAATTTTTGACTAAGTGATCTGGTTTGCCGCACTTGAAACACCCTATAGGTTGATCTTTAGGTGTGTTTCTGGACTTACTGAATTCTTTTCTTTTGTTGTTGACCTTTTTGAAGAATTTCTTGAATTTTCTGGACATTAGGGCCATATCTTCATCTTCAAGGTCAGAGTCAGTGTCCTCATGTGCTTTTAAGGCAAGCCCACAATCTTTCTTTTGCTCCTCTTTCTGTTGTGAGTTTTTCCGGAGTTCATAGGTTTGGAGATTACCAATCAACTCATCAAGGGTGATTTTGTTCATGTCTTTAGCCTCTTGGATGGCTGTTACTTTGGCCTCCCACGTACGAGGTAGAATTCTAAGGATATTCCTCACCAACTCTTCAGTGGTGAAGGATTTTCCCAAGGATTTTAACTCGTTCGTTATGTGGGTAAACCGTGTATACATATCCATTATAGTCTCACAATCACCCATATCAAACAACTCGTATTGTCGCATAAGTAGCTCAATTCTAGATTGTTTAACTTGACTCGTACCTTCATGAGCAACTTGCAGGGCGTTTCAGATAGCTTGGGCTGATTCACACTCAGAGATGCGAGTGTATTCATCTGGACCTAGGCCGAAATATAATAGCTTCTTGGCCTTAGCATTCTTTTCCATTTTCTTATAATCTTCAGCATCAAACTCTTTGGGTTCCTTGGGAATCATCTTGCCATCTTCAAGCACCTTGGTGGGAACAAGGGGCCCGTTCTTGATGAGCATCCATAACTCATAATCTTCAGCCTGAATATAGTTCTCCATCCTATTCTTCCACCAACTATAATGTTGGCCGTTGAAATAGGGTGGACGAGTAATGGATTGCCCTTCAAGAATTCCTTGTGGTGTACTCATCTTCAGAATCTCTCAAGGTGTTAGCCTTTTGAAAGAGAACCTGCTCTGATACCACTTGTTAGATTTATGAGTCTACTTCCACAAGAGGGGGGGTGAATTGTGGTGTCTGATTTTCGTGTTATAAGTAATAAACACCCTGACTGAGGTTGTTCTCAGATGATGAACACCCTGTTGACTTGTTTGCAGGGGGTGTTTTCAGATATTGCAA
>JACYFF010019584.1:46688887-46700177 GCA_017589665.1 Selenicereus undatus
TATATATATATATATATATATATACATATATATATATACATATATATATATATATATATAAATACATATATATATGTATTTATGTATATATATATATATGTATATATGTATATATGTATATATAAGTATATGTGTATATATATGTATTGTTTTAAGAATTTCTCGAGTTGCTGAAGTTGATGTGGGATAAGTGTGATCTTCCGTGATGGCAAGTACTAAAGGTCTTTTGGTCTCTTTTTCGGACGTTATACTTGCAAAAAGGGTACCCTCGCCTTGTGATTTCGGGAACGCCTCTCCGACGTTCGAGTCAATGGGGGTCCCAGCAACTGACGAAGCAACAAAGAGAAAATGTATGAGAAATAAGAAAATAGGCCAAAGAGCTAATCCTTTATACGATGTAGGTAAGTGGGTATTTATAACTCCTGTAGCAAGGGTAAAATGGTAATTTCACTGTGGTGGTTCCTCTAGTGGGCTGCCAAGTAGCTTGCGTCATGAGACTCTGACAAGGGCCTCAAGGATGCCGCCAGGGCCTGCTGCACCTAACTGGGCCTAGCCCACGATTGAGTATGTGGGGGTGCACCTGGGAAATCATACTTCCAGATTGTTTAGCCCCTCATATTTTACCTGCGCGTAGAGCCCGACAGATAGTCAGGGGAAATGTGGAATACACTGGTGGGAAGAACATTGACTGGCCTCAAGAATTGGCTCAATGATTAGGGGTGTGCAAAATAACCCAAAACCAAAAACCATACCAAAAACCCAAAAAAATTGAATCGAAAAACCGGTTAACTGTACAAATTTTTTTAAAAAATTTGATAACCAAACTGAAATTTTTTTTTGCCTTTTGGTTTGATTATGGTTCAGATAATTTAAAGATTCGATTAACTGGAAGGTGACCGAACCGAAAATGATTTTTTTTTTTTAAAAATTATACATTAAAAAATAAAAACATTTAGGTAAGAAAGTGTACTTTTTTATTATTTATAAATGGTAATCAACACTTAATTTTTATAAAAAGAATTTAAACATTAAAAAAGGAAAAATTTAGTTAAGAAAGTATAGATTTTTTTATTATTTATAAACAGTTGACCAGTAACTGAACTGAAAAACCGGTTGGTTATGGTTCGGGTTTTGGACGAACCGTAATTTTCGGTTAACCGAAAAACGACTAATTGAAATTTTCGGTTTGGTTACGGTTCGGAATTTTTTTGAACCGCAAAATTGGTTAACCAAAAATCGGTTAAACGAATCTCCGGTTAACTAATTTTGCAAACCCTTATCATTGATTGCCAGGGGGCCCTATCCCGGATGGTCACTTGGCCACAGACCTCTAGTCCATCAGGCAGTGACCTCATTCCCAAAATTGGATGGTGGTCTGGGAAGTCACCACAGTAACCTGGTCTCTGAGATTGGACGGTGGGCTGGGAAATTACCACCTTTCGGTGTATAAAATGCTCATGCCAGGAGCTGCATTCCATCCTCCGTGTGCAAGTTTCACTTTTACAAAAGGTTTCTCAAGATGGTATTTCGTCGCTCATTGACGACGTATAAGATGGCCCTCTACGTGTTAGAGAACTTTGAATGGTGTCGAAGGGAGGTTGCATTCCCTCCCCTACCACTCCCAAATGATTATAAGGATCTGTACCCAGACTTCGACCTCGTCGTAACTGAGGAGGCTACTCGGGACTTTCGTCTTCCTAAGATACCCCAGGTCGTATTCTTTGCAATGCTCCTCAACGACGCTGTGAAACTGGGCATACTGTGCGGGTGGATGATCGATATAATGGAGTCGGTCCTGAAGGAGTTGCGGTGGGGCACCTTCGAGGAGTGGGTGTGGCGAATTAGGGGCAGCATCTCCCCTTCCCATTATTGGTAACAACAAAAGGTTCTTAGGCCCTAGTGCGACCTTTTTCATGCTCTCTCTCCGTCTCCCATCGTGTCTCCTTTCTTTCTTTCTTCTTTGTTTTTTTTGGCTCCACCCCTTGATTTTAACAATAAAACGTCTACCTTTCTTCATGGCTTTGCTTTTAGTTATGCGCTTCTACTAGCTTAATTTGGCCAAGGGATCGTGTTGCAAGGGATTTGTTCCAACGGCCAATCTGTGAGCCTAGTTATAGGGCTCTCGGCCTCGCAGGCTATTTGATAGGATTGGTAGCCCCTTTTGGGGGCTAAAAGCGTGGCATTTTGGCCTTCAGATCAAACTCCATGCCTTGAAGCCCCTCTTGGGGACCCCAGGGGGCGATGGCCGGTTTTTAGGTCGGGCTTCCACTCTACTGACCTTTTTTGGGAGTTTTAAGGGCAGCGATCACCCTGTAGGCTGAGCGGTAAAGCCCTCATCCCCTTTTGGGAGCTAGGTCCTAACGATCGGTCCATGGATCGCATCATCAGACTATCTGCCCCCTATAGGGGACATATATGTCCAGAGGAGATCATGAATGTTCGGGTGTCATGTGTCAAGGGATGAATGGCATCCTGGATCTATAACTGCTTTGGGGGGGGCGTTCTCCTTTCCTCTTCTTGTCTTCCCCTATAAAGATAGGATTAGGTTTTTCATGAGAGGTCACTTGATCACGCTTCCAAACCCTTTCTAGAAAGAGAAACATGTTTTTTACACAGAGAGGCTCTACCCTTTTCCTCATTGTAGCCTTTCCCCTTTTTCGTAGCATCGAGGAGATGGTTGCTCATGTTAGGGGACTTTTAAATGGCACTTGAGGGGGGTCTCATGCCCTCGTCAGCCGCTTTAAGAGAACCATCAAGACCTCTGCCCGGCCTTCACTCTTTCTGATACGGAGGGCCGCACGAGACTTTCACATTCCCAAAATGATCCAAGCCACCTTCTGTGCTACAGTGGTCAATGATGCTTTGGAGCTGGGCGTCATGAGTAGGGACACGGTCGGGGCCCTGAAATGCACCCTTTAGGCTTGTGGGGGTTTCTTTTTGAATCTTGGCCGAGGATCAACAAGCACGACCTTCTGGGGGCGCACTTATGTAGACAAGCCGATCCTAGAGCGACACTTGGACCGGTGGGCGGTCAAGAGGAGAACTCAGAGTCAAGCGATGCCCCGCCTCCTGCCACTGATGATGAGTAGTCACAGGTTTCTTATCATAGCTTGCTTTTTTGTTTTGTTTCATTCCCTTGTAAGGTTAGCTTATGTTCATCGATAATGATAATGAAAAGTTGCACCTTTACATTGGGACTTGGTTTCTTCGTCGATCCTTTCATGTTCTTCTTGTAGCACTTTTACATAAGTACAACAACCAGTCTGTAGATTGCGCATGAGGATGTAGTGGTTGGCCAGAATGGCAACCCTTATCCACTTTCCGAGGGCTAAAGGAGCAGCGACCGGCCCTTGGGCTGTGCTTGATGGCCTTAGCCCCTTTTGGGAGCTAAAATGTGTAGCGACTGGCCCCTAGGCCAAGCTTGAGAACCCTTAGCCTATTTTGGGGGCTAAAAGGTGTAGCGACCAGCCACTAAGCCGAACTTAAGAACCCTTAGCCCTTTTCTAGGGGCTAAAGGCACAGTGACCGGCCCCTGGGTCGTGCTTGGTGGTCTTTAACCCCTTTGGGGGGCTAAAATATGCAACGACCGGCCCCTAGACCAAGCTTGAGAACCCTTAGCCCTTTTTGGGGGCTAAAAGGTGTAGCGATTGGCCACTAGGTCGAGCTTGAGAACCCTTAGCCCTTTTTAAGGATAAAAGCTATAGCGACCAACGTGTAGGCCGAGCTTAAGAACCCTTAGCCGCTTTTGGGGGTTAAAAGGTGTAGCGATCGGTGCATAGGTTGACCTTGAGAACTCGTAGCCCCTTTTGGGGGTTAAAAGGTGTAGCGACCGACACATAGACTGAGCTTGAGAACCCTTAACCCCTTTGGGGGCTAAAAGGTGTAGCGACCGGCTACTAGGTCGAGCTTGACAACCCTTAGCCCCTTTTAGGGGGCTAAAAGGTGTAGCGACCGACCACTGGGCTGGGCTTAAGGACCCTTACCCACTTTGTCTGGTACGTGACACTCCTGCTTTGTTTGGTTGATTCCTTGGTTCTGACCTGACTTTCTTTTGTCTTGTGCAGAGCAAGCACGGGAGATGTTTTCGCCCTTTGAGAGTGGGTCGGCCATAAAGTAGGAGATAGTGGTTGAGAATGAAAGGCGTTTCGAAGAGGAATGGCGCCGACGTGTTAAGACTCAGGTGGGGAAGGTTTGTTCACTGGTTATGTGGTTGCTTTTCTTCGTGATCTTTTGTGAATGGTCATCTTAACTTAGTGTTAATTCACCTTTTTACAGGCGCCAAAGTTCTCACCGTGCGACCGAAAACCTCCTGTGGTGTCCCTAAACCTACCTCACGCGAGCACACATAAACGTCCGCACACTGAGGAAGGACAAGACTTGGCTACGGCTTCTGCCTCCCACCCCCTTAGGGACTGAGCCCCCTCCTTCCAAAGGCATGTCCCCACATCGATGGTCCGAGGAGCACTCAGCCTTCAACGAGGCATTGGGATCTCCGGCAGAGGGTGGCTCCTGAGAAAGCCAGCAGGTCACCCCGCGGGCTGCTGGGGAGCCCTTGGTGAACACCTAGGGCCAGGTCGTGGACTTCTTGACAGTTGATCTCCCCGCTAAGTATGCTTTGGTGGAGGGCTTGACTAAGTCCTGGGCCTTTGCCCCTTCTGGCTCAACAGAGTCGTCAAAGGTCACCGAGGAGCAGGTGGCCATTGTTGAGGTAAAGCCAAACCTTTTCCTTACTGCCACCCTCCTTGTTGATTTTCCTCTCTTCGACTAACCCTACATAGTTATTCGCCAGGCCTTTGCCTCGGCGCTAAAGGTCTTAGGGTCAACTCTAGCCATTTTGGTCGTGGAGAAGCGAATTCTCGACCTGCAGACTAAGCGCTAAAAATCGAGTCAAAAAGGGGGACCTACAGCGCCAACTACAAGAAGCTAACTCCATAGCAGAGACCAAGGCTGCAACAGGGGCTGAGAAGGCGGCCAAAGCCAAGCATTAGGGCTACTGGCGGGGATATGAGGACCGCACAGAGTTCTTTCGTGAACTTTTGTTGACCTTGGCTCCTGACGCTTTCGGCCAAGAGGGCTACTTCAAGCCGTATGTAAAGTATGTAGAGGATCGTTGTTAAGCCCGGGCCGAGCGTCGGAATCCTGAGTTGGTGGATTTCATCCCGCCCACGACTGACGAAGATGGCCCGAGTGACGAGGAGACTACGCCTCTGGACGACAATGTCGCAACCCCTGATGAAGAAGGCAATGAGGCCACGATGCACGAGGACAGCAATAATGATGAAGATCCTGATGTTTGATGTATAAGGGTCCTTGTTTACTTTTTGTTCTTTTTGTGCTCGGCCTACTGGCCCTTCATTGGTGTTTGTACTTCTCTTTATTCAATGAAACTTCCGCATTTTTACAATGGAATCCTTGACTTCGACTTTTACTTCGTTACCTGTTGTTTCTCTTGTCTTTACACACTTGTCTTTGCATTCGTTTCTTAATTGCTAGTGTTGTAGGACTGTGGCCCTTAAGAGAAATGACAAGAAAGCGGTGAAGTTTTCGGTTTGGTGTTTGACGAGATCGCTAGCCCCTTTTTGGGGGGCCAAAAGTGTAATGACTATTAGCCCCTTTTGGGGCTAAAATGTATAGCGACCGTCCCGTAGGTTGTGCTTGAGAATCTTGAGCCTCTTTTGGGGGGGCTAAAAGGTATAGCGATCAACCCGTGGGCCGTGCTAGAGGACCCTTAGGCCCTTTTGGGGACCGAAAAGGTATAGTGACTGACCACTGAGCCATACTTAAGGATCTTTAGCCCCTTTTAGGGGCTAAAAGGTGTAGCGACCGACCCCTAGCCCGTGGTTGAGGACCCTTAGCCCCTGGGCCATGCTCTAGGTCCCTAGGTCGTGCTCTAGGCCCTTAGCCCCTCTTGGGGGCTTAAAAGGCATACCGACGGGCCCCTGGGCCATGTTCTAAGACCCTTATCCCTTTTTTAAGGGCTAAAAGGTATAGCGACCGACCCCTGAGCCGTGCTATTGAACCCTTAACCCATTTAGGGAGGCTAAAAGGTATAGCGACTGGCTCCTAGGACGTGCTCTAGGACCCTTAGCCCCTTCAGGGGGGCTACAAAGTATAGCGACCGGCCCTTGGGCCATGCTTAAGGACCCTTAGCCCCTTTTTGGGGGCTAAAAGTGTAGATGAGCTGGACGGGTGCAAAGTGGCCTTTGCGGATTTATTACAGAAAAAGCACAAGTACAAAGGTATCAAGCTTTTAATAGAGAAAAAATCGTTACAGACAGTACTTCCACATATTGTTACTATGCCAGGTTTTCGGAATGAGGGTGCCTCTGGGGTCTCTAGACAGTATGTACCTGGTCGTACTTGGTTTGTTACTTTGTATGGGCCTTCTAATTGGTCGTGAGCTTTTCGTGCTCTCCTGTGCGTGCCACAGCTTCTGTGTGGTGAAGTACTAGATCTCTAACCTTTCTGGGGTGGAGTTTGACTATGCGATCATGGAGTCGTGTAATGCGGAGTTTGTAGAGTGCCTCTTGGAGGAGGGCATCACCTTGGACTAACGGGAGGAGGTTGAGAGCTTCTCGGAGTTTTGTGTTGTTAAGTTCTTCATAGAAATTGGTAAGGCTATGAGTGTGGAGTGCTACTTCGACCGGTAGCCCAGCCTCCGACCTATACGTCAACATGAATGGTGTTTCTCCTGTTGCTGTCTTTTTGGTCGTGCGAAATGACCATAGGACGCCATGCAATTCCTCAACCCATTTGGCCTTTACTTTGTTGAGCTTCTTCTACAAGCCATACAGGATGATCTTGTTTGCGGCTTCTGCCAGTTCATTTGTTTGAGGATGAGCTATGGTGGTGAACCGAGCGTGACACCTTAGGGCGTTAAGGTAGTCGGTGACTTTTGCCATGTCGAACTGCCGCTCGTTGTTGAAGATCATTGCTCGAGGGATGCTAAAGCGGGTGATTATATTTTTCTAAATAAACTTTCAAACCTCGACTGCGGTAATGAAGGCGACAGCCTCAGCTTCTATCCATCCACTTAGTGAAGTAGTCCACCGCAACAAAAAGGTATTTGCATTGGCCCATGGCCTTAGGGAAGGGTTTGAGTATGTTGATGCCCCAAGTAACAAATGGTAAGGGACTGATGATCAGTGTTAGGGGCGTGGTGAGCCATCATTAGATGGAGGCGAACTTCTGGCACTTGTTGTAAGTGCGTGCCAAATTCATAGCACCCTCACTAGAAAGGCTAGCTGTAGCCAGTCCGTATCGCCGTGACCACTAGGGCGCGACCGCCAATGTGAGAACTACACACTCCTTTATGCAACTCCTCCAGCATCCTCTCCCCCATTTCTGAGGTCACACAACGTAGAAGGGGTTGGACATAAGATCGCTTATATAAAATCCCTTCATACAGGATAAACCAATTTGCCCATCTTTTTACGTGGTCGACCTCCTTGGAGTCTTGGGGCAGCATACCATCGGCTAGGTATGCGCATATAGGGTCCTTCCATATGGAACTCCTATCAAGCCACAATACCTCGTAAGGGTCGATGCTTCTCTCTGCCAAAGTTTCCCATTGGATTCATTTTGGCTTCCCGTCCTCAAAAGAACTAGCTAGTTTAGATAGCGCATTGGCTTAACGGTTCTTTAACCGGGGTATATGCATTATCAAGAAATGCTTTAGTACCCTTGTGGCTTTGTGCACCCGTCTGACATAGGCTACCATAGTATCATCCTTCACTTCGTACTCCCCATTGATTTGGCTACCACAAGTTATGAGTTTGAAAATTCTCAGACCGAGTCTGCCCCTGTGGTATAACATAACTCCATGCCTGCTGTCAAGGCTTCAAACTCAGCCTCATTGTTAGACGCCTTGAACATGAACTTTAAGGCATGTTGGCGCCGGTCGTCGTGGGGGTTTTCGATGATTAGGCCAGTGCTATTGCCCTCTTCAGTGGACGAGTTGTCCACGTAAATATTCCAATAGGGGGGAGGCGATAGCATTCGTAGGTACATTGGTGCTTTCTGCCAAGAAGTCTACCAAGGCCTGGGCCTTAATAGCTCGATGTGCCTTGAAGACGGGCTCATACTGGGATAACTCTACCGCCCACTTCAAGAGCTGTCTAGAAGCGTCTAGCCTCTAAAGGACATTCTTTAGAGGCTGGTCAGTGAGGACGATTACTTTATAAGCCTCGAAATAAAGTCGCAGCTTCCGGGTGGCCATCACTAATGTGTAGGCAAACATCTCAATGAGTGGATAGTTTATCTCGGCCCTTGCCAAGTTGTGACTTACATAGTAAACTAGGATCTGCTCCTTGGTTCTCTCCACCACTAGAACTGCACTTATAGCCTGTTCTGAGATGTCCAGATATAGTAGGAGTGTATCCCTGAGGAGTGGGCTAGATATCTTCGACAAGTGAGCCAAATACGTTTTAAGTGCCTGGAAAGCCTCGTCAACTTCCTTGTCCTAAGCAAAATTTGCAACTCTCCGAAGCACACGGAAAAAGAGTTAGCATTTGTCAGTGGACCTGGACATGAAACGCCCCAACGCCGCGATGCACCCAGCTAACCGCTACACCTCCTTGATCTTACGTGGAGGCTTCATATCTAACACTGCTTAGGTCATGTCCGGATTGGCCTCTATTCCACAGCTACCGATCATGAATCCAAGGAATTTTCCTGACTAGACTCCAAACACGCACTTTTTCGGGTTGAGCTTCATGCCAAACGTTCGAAGGATGTCGAACGTTTTCCGCAGGTGTTGACCATGCTCAATGTCAAGTAGACTTTTGACGATCATGTCATTCACATATACCTCTATCATTCGACCGATTAAGGGTTCAAATGGTTTGTTTAGCAACCGTTGGTATGTGGCCCCTGCATTTTTCAACCCAAAGGGCATCACTTTTTAGGAGTGTAGGCCTCTGTCAATTATGAACGCCGTTTTTTCTTAATCCTTGGGGCACAAGGGTAGTTGATGGTACCTCGAAAATGCATCCATGAAGCTCAGCAACTTGTGGTTAGCCATAGCTTATCGATCTTCGGCAGAGGGTAGATGTCCTTTCGGCACACCTTATTTAGATCGGTGAATTCCACGCACATTCTCTAGGCACCATTAGGTTTCTCAATGAGCAACACATTCGAGATCCACTAGGGATATTGCCACTCTCGAATAAAGCCTACCTCTAATAACTTTTACACCTTCGCGATCGCTTCTTCTGGATCACTGGCTTGTGTGCGGGGTCTACGTTCAGCCGGTGCTCCATTACTTTGGGGTCGATGTCGGGCATCTCCTTGGGGCCGAAGACAAAGACGTCCCGGTACTCCTCTAAGAGCTTAACCAGGGAGTGCCGGGTGGAGGCCTCCATCTCCTGGCCCAACTGAACCGTGTGCTCAGGACGCTATTCGTTCAAGGGGATCTCTTCGACGTCATCGGTGGTCTCTGGACATGATCGCCTGGGCTCAGCTGAGGCCAGTGTGTGTATTACCAAGGCTTCAGTAGGAGGAGGAGGCGTGGTTCGTTGCTCCTTGTCCGAGGGTGTAGGCTTTGCGGGTTGGCACTCATTTGACCGGTCCACCAATGGCCGAATGCTGCCAAGGTAGCACTCTCGGGCCATTCATTGGTCTCCTTGCAACTTCCCAATGTTTCCATTGCCGGCCTCGAACTGAAGCTGAAGTAGATATGAGGCAATGACAGCCTTTACCTTATGTAAAGTTATTCTTCCCAGGATGACGTTGTAGTCCGTGGGGACATCAACTACCAAAAAGTCCACCTCTAAATTTCTTGCCTTAGCCTTGTCTCCAAGACGCAGTAGGAGGCGAATCATCTCTGTGGGGTTTACCTCTTGCTCCCCGAAACCCAAAATGGGATGCACCAGGGGAACGATTTCTCTCCCTGGATACTTAAGCTTTTTTAAACAATCCCACGTGATGATGTCCATTGAACTTCCCATGTTAATTAGGATCCTACAGACTAGCCACTTTCATCTCGACCACCAGTGGGTCGTTGTGCAGTGAGGCAAAGTGTGAGCCCTCCGGTCTATTGAACACCATAGTTAGTACTATGACATTGCTCCCCTGTTCAGGCATGAGGATCTATTGCACTACTCGAAGCTGGGCTTTCCAGGTGGACCGAGTGATACCCACCTCATATCCTCCAGCAATAGTAGCCACTATTTCGGTGGAGCACTCTTCTTCGCGGGGTTCAGGCAGCACGAGCTCACGTTCGTTTCGAAGGAATTGCGATCCTCTCTTTAAGAAACGATCGATCTGACACTTTTCGACCAACTCGTGAAGGGTCGTTGTACTTTGGTGCCGAAGTCATCGACTGTGGCCTCTTCAGCATTGGGTGCTTTTTCACTTTCATGAGTATTCCTCTGAATCACTGGCTTGTGTGCGGGGATCTACGGTTTCAAGCCTCAGCCTCTTATCCCCTCGTCCTGGGTTCCTGGCGACCGAGGCCTCAGCCTTCTTCGGGGCATCCGTGCTCTCAACGCAAATTTCGGTGGCACTGATGAAGTCGACCGTCTTTCCCAGTGCCTCTGCTAGTGTGGTCTCCTTCTACTCGGCCAGAGAGAGCTTGAATCATCCGCCTTTCAGACCATTCAAAAATGAGGTGTATGCCACCTCGTATTCCAAGTTTGGAATCAAGATCTCTTCCTGGTGGAAGTGCTTGACAAAGTCCGCCAGGGACTCCTGCTGCCCCTTCTTAATTTTGGACAGGTGCTTGCTGGTCCGCCTCTCCTTGTGGCTGGCAATGAATTGGTTGACAAATCTATTAGCCAAGTCCTAGAAGCAAGAGATGTTGCCTGGCGTTATGCCACCAAACCAGGATTGCACTACCCTTTTTAGGGTCCCAAGGCAGTATCGGCAGTACGCATTATAATCCACGTCTTGGATGTACATCTGTGGCTTGTACACCCCTAAAAGCTCTTCTGGGTCTGTGGTCCCATTGTATAAGTCCATGGTGGGCATCATTAGTTTCCCAGAGCGTGGAGCGTTGATGATCTCTATGCTAAACACGGTAGAGAAGGGGGCAAGTCCTATGCGAGCAACCGGAAATCTTAATGCAGTCTCCGGACGCTTCTCTACCGATATGCTTCTTCAGGCAAGATCAGCCCTTAGGGATCTAGGCGGAAACCAATCATTCTAGCGGGATACCTGACCGTGCTTGCCTCTATACACACACACATACATACACACACACACACACACACACACACACACACACACACACACACACACACATATATATATATATATATATATATATATATATATATTTATATATATACAT
>JACYFF010019584.1:46729635-46753868 GCA_017589665.1 Selenicereus undatus
TCCCAGAATTTAGGTAGAAAGTTAAGAACACGTGACGTCTTCGGCCCTAGGGGCTGGGGGTGTTACATAATGAGTGCGAGGCTAAGCTCGAAGTTGTTAGTTTTGACTATTGGGTTCACAATGGATGATGTGATAGTCGATGCTTGCGATATGGCGTAATCTTGCAACACCAGATTATCTTGCCCTACCGTCACTGCTTCTGCCTTCTTCCTTCTTCGCCTCGCTGGCATGCAGTTACTTCGATCTTAGGATTAAACATGACAAGGTTCTGATTCCCTTGGCTCCTCCTGTGCATACAAAACAAACAATACCCAAGCGTAAACAGTGTCTAGCAAGAACAAACAAGAACTAAAAGCTACAAAAAGAAAAATAAAAGCCTAGTCTAGAGTATTGTAACCGGTTCTAATATAGAAACAAATAAGTTCCCCGACAACGTGCCAAAAACTTGTTGTCTTATAAATTACCGCAAACGCACGGTGTACCTGTAGTTAGCAACCAGCGAGTACATGTCATGTCCATAGGGAACTCGCTTTCAATTATCAGAACTAATTTAAACACTCACTCTAGGGAGAACAAATTCAAAGGTTTAACTATTGTCTAATGATGTGGGAAATTAGAATATTAAAACACCCAAGTTGGAATTAACGGCACAATTACATTAGAGGATCAATCACAAACCCCATCAAATTCACCCAAGCATGCATGATGAATGGATCGATTATCAATTAAGCCAATCTCCTCCCTCTCTCAAGGGTCGAGAACTAATCCTAGAACTGCAATCACCTATTTTTATGAGACTGAAAGTTGAAGGATTACAGGATCTACAATCTCAAATCCTAATTAGAACTTCAATTATTTTCATATGAAAATTGTAATTGTCTAGTAAGTCACGCTAGGTAAAGGTTTTGTCTCTCAATGCTCCCCTAAACCCGAATGATAATGGATGAACGCTCGTTCAAGTAATTCATGAAACACCTAGTGCGCATAGTAGAAATCATGAACACAAGCATGGAAAGAGAAGGGATTTGGGGCAAAATCATGATTCAAGTAGCATAATTGGAATTAATCCCAACCTAATTTAGGAGCTTAGCCACACGTCATCTCAAAATCAAACAACACAATTCCAAGAGTCACATGCATAATTCACACAAAACCCTAAAAGCAATAACAAAAGAGAGAGAGAGAGAGAGAGAGATTCAAGAAACAAACTTGAATTGAATTGAAGCGTAATTGTTGAACAATCCTCAATCTACCCCGATTTGATTGTAAAATTAACTCACTAAAAGTCTCTCTTACAAACCCTAGAAATCTCCCTCTAAACTGCTCTCTAAGGAAAAAGAACGAAGTATCTCAAAAACTACCTGAAAAATCACTTAAGTCGCGCGTATGGGGCCGACGCACTATTGTGCTTCGACACACGGCCTAGTCGTGCATAGGCGCACGGTCATGTGTCCTTGTAGTCAGGCAATGCGTGGCTTCTCCCTCGGCTGCACGGTCGTGCAACCTTGCTGCACAGTTGTGTCGTCTTCCACGCGTCTTCAGTTGGCTCCAGGGCTTTGCTAGACCTCTATTCTTCCTTGTATTCATTTCCAAACCCGTCCTTTCCATTGAAACCCAAAGATTTCTCCTGAAAGTAAGATGAAACAAATTGTAAGCACAATATGAATCAAAGGAAGCGAATTTGACCCTTTTCTCATCTAGATTTAACATGGAAACAATGAGGAACAAGATCAAATAAGGGCTAAAATGAGGTCAAACGGAGGTTTATCAAGTTGATACCGTCAACAAGGTTTGGTAGAGTTGACCCTTCAACTCTATGATCCTACGCAATTACAACTTCAAACAATATATATAACTCAATTGAATGAATAGCAAATTAAAGCTCAAGGTACGCAAGCGAGTATTGAGTAAGATTGTTGCTTGTGCTCTCTCTCTCTCTCTCTCTCTTTTGTGTCTTCTTTAGCTGCAACTGACTCTCAATTTATAGGCAAATGATGTTGGAGATGTTGAGGGATAATTAGGAAAGTGACCGTTGCGTCAAAACAGAAAGAATGATCTTCAATATTAGTTCAAGGCCTTGAAGTATAGTAATCAAGCCCTTGATTTTCTATCGTTTGCTTCAGCGGCTACAATCCTAATTTCCAACGGTTACTTGCTTAATATAAGGCTGAAGATCTTTGCTGATTAGTGATTGATTTTTGAGCAAGCAACATGATTTCAAAAGATATTAACCCATTTAGGCTCATCTTGATTATTTGAAAGATATTGTCATATAGAGAATCATAATCTCATTATCAATTTGAATCACAAAATATAATATCATTAAATTATTTCAAGGATATTATGCACCTTATATAAAATCAATTAAGTCATAGTAGATGCATCCATCCACTTAGAGTTATAACATATTTAAACAATATAAATATTAAGATAATCCAAATATAAAATGATCAATATATCAATTGCCCAATCCCTTTTTGTCTTTCATCAAAATATATTAATATACACATCCTAAGTCTAAGGGAAGCTAAGACATTATTTACTAAGCAAGATAATATTATGCAACACCTATTAATTTTGATGGAAAATGTATACTTGCTTAACATTCATATCATTTGAGATTAAGACAGAACACTCAACATTAAATATTTGGATGCGCTTATAGTGATTGTCATAATATGACAACACCAAACCTTAGTCATACATAATTACATGTGTTATATTTAAATCTTGACCCTTCATTGTTTTTATGCTACAAAATAAAAATTATATTTTTTTAAAAACCATTTATAAATATTAAGAAAACTGTTTTGTTTAGGACTTCTCTGCTTCCTAAAATTGCAAGGAAGAATAGAGAAACGGAGGCAAGGCCCACATAAATGCCACAACAAGGTGGAGGGGTGTCTCGTTGGAACAGGACAACGTCAGAGGCGAGAGAGGGGAAGAGAGACACTATCGCGGAGGCGAAGCATCGGCCGGAAAGTATGGGGTCGCCGACAACAATAATTTCGCCAATTGGTGGGCCATGGGGGTTAAAAAATGGGAATAGTAGTGAATGAGATTACTGCTTCAAAAATCTTTTTTTATGAACGAATCTAGTTAACTTTATTCAAATTTATTTTATAGATACTTTTTCTAATTTTGAGAAAGTATTTTTTGTTATTTAATTAAAGATAAACAAATAAATGATGAAGATTAATAAGGACACTTGTATGGTCATGATTTAATAAATTATGATGGTTGTAATATAATGACAACCACTATAAATTTTTGCAATATAATTGATGCCTACTATGAATTGTGACTAGTTGGAAGTTTTTTCTTTTCCCCTCTTCCCTTCACTTGCCTAGATTTCGTTTCTTTATCTCGGGTTGAGATTTGACAACTTGGCTAGAAATATTATAATAATCACATCTTTTGCCATGCTTTTCCATGCTTCTTCACCCCGTAGTATGCTTCATTTTGACCAATGTTATTTATAACATAATCCTCCATAAGCGAAACAAAAAGGGATAAGAAGCGATGTGGCAATTAGAATTTAACATCAGGAAGAATAGACTTTCAGATGTCAACATACTGCTAGAATATAACTTATTGTTCGACTGGGGATAGTGGGAGAGAAACGAAAGCGTGGTTAGGAAAAGATGGGGCACAGTTTGCTAATAGCTCTAATTTTATAGTTCCATCCTTTGCAATTAGTGATAATTTTATAGATTTAGAGGAAATAAATTTAAGATTAGGGATACAATAGACAAAACAAAAGTTACACATTAAATGGGGTGTTGGCTTATTATATAACACACGTCATAAGATCTAGAATCGTCAAATTTTTAAAAGTTACAAATAATTATAAATTGTAAAACTTTGGTACACATTAGCTATCTCAATAGTGCAAAAGACGCCTTAACAAAATCTGCTATATTAGTGAAGTATTAAATGTGTACAGATGAAAACATAATTTTACCAAATTTATAAGTTTTACACTATTCAATTATACCATTTTTTCCACCCTAATACATGAAAATACTTAAGATGTGTCTTGTGCGCTGACACATTTATATTTTTGCTGATATGAATAAGATCTCTACTATGGCCCTATTCGGAAAAAAATAATAATTGTTCATGTAGTAAATAATTGTTTCAATTTAATTGTTAGCACATAACTGTTTAAATGAGTGGTTGAAGAATATGAGTTTGATAATTTAGTTATTGGGTTAACAGACTAATGTAAAATGACATAAAATGATATAGATAATTTTTAAATATAAAATTTTCAAAGAGTACTTTTTAACGAAAAATATGAAAATGCAATTTTTGGAAGCTAAAAGCTAGTATTAACTTTTCAAAAATATTACTTAAAAGTACTAACCTAAACGTTAACTTACGAAACACTAAAATATTACTAATTAATGTCTTGATTTGATTGAAATAATAAATAATACTCTAAATATTGTTATCAAGCACGGCGTATATATTTTTCTTATCCCTATCTCATCTTGGAGCTGCACCCGAGCCACGAGAATGCGATTGGAAAATCGACCCCTGGTTCTGCCCATCCCTCCACAGCCTACAAGCTGCATGGCACAAAAATGCATGTGGGACCTTGTAGGTTGTCCAACACACCTTACTTTTTTTGTCTTATTCAGGACAAATGCTGTATTTTGGAAGGGATCAATCATGTGTAGCACGTCATTTTGATCCAGGCATTAAAAAAAAAAAAGAAAGAAAATCCAAAGACCCTGATTTTGTGATAGTTTGGTTGGACTTCTCTGCTTGGCTTTGAGAGCTAATCCAGAAAGCCATTACAAAGGCCCTTGTTCTTTTTGTTGAAAAATTGTTGGTGTGGAATGAGTAAGAGTGGGTAAGAGTGGTTTGTTATATGTGGGTATGAGAAAGGGGAGAAAAGAGTGGGAATAAGTTAGAATAAGTGGAAATGAGTTAAATAAAGTAGGAGAATTGATGTAAGTTACGTATTTTGTTCTTTTAATGTAATTTTTTATTTGTGATAGTAATTATCGATGATAAAAAAAAATTTAGACTTAAAAAAATATTTTTCCGTGTTGACTCGGGTATGAAATATTGTTTCGTGACTGTTGTTACCCCCAAAAAAATTGTAATTTTTCGTTATGCATAAAACAAATTGCAGATGCATTTTTTTTCATATATTAACCATATATGAATAACAAAAAAATACACATATTTTCAGACCCTGTTCTCTTTGTTGGTAAATCCAAATTTATCAACTTCAACCAACTTCAAACCATATTAACTCATTTCAATTCACTTCACGAACTTCAATTAAAAAAAATACCAATTTCGACCCACTGCAACCAACTTCAACTCATTTCCCACTATTTTAACCAACTTCTATCTATCATACCAAAAAAAAAAAAAAAATCAACCCGGTTCAACCAACTTTTAATCCACTTCAACTCACTTCAACCCACTTCACAAACTTCAATAAAAAAAACCAACTTCAACCCACTTCCTACTATTTTAACCAATCTTCTACCAATCATACAAAAACAAATTCAACCTATTTCAACCAATTTCAAGTCACTTCAACTCTCTTCAATCCACTCCACGAATTACAATAAAAAATATCAACTTCAACTCACTTCAACCCACTTCAACCAATTTCATCCCACTTTCCACTATTTTAACCAACTTCTACCCATCATACAAAAAAAAAAAAAACAACTGACTTCAACAAAATAATACATACTTCAACCTGTTTTAACCCATTTTTACCAATTTCAACTAATTTTATCAATTACCAACCCATATTTTCCAACGAAAAGAACAGGCCATCAGTACATAGAAAATATTATCTGCAATTTGTGTGAAGAATTTTCAATATTTTGTTACAAACACATACAGAAAAAAATATATTGCACATACAGCAACAACCATCCACACTTTGGTGACCTATACTATAACAAATATTTCGTAACCAACGCAAAAAATATATATATCTAAGCATCTCTTCCATATATAGAATCAAACCCAAAATATCTACCAATCACAAATAATTAATATTTGCTTAACAATGCATAAAAAAGAACTATTATTTCTTCAATATATAAAACAAAAATTACGTTTCCAGCACGACTAACAAACATTTCCATAACATCTGAAAAGTAAATAAAACTTTTCATAATTTTTATCAGACTATTCGTACACACAATTACATAAATTATAAAATTTTTCAAAATATATAAAATATTAGTTATATGTAGGAGTGAGAAGGAGTATGTGAGAATTGATGGAAGTAGGAAGGAGTGGGAAGAAGTTGTATTTTTTTTACATATGGGAAGATATGGAAAAGGGGGGAAAGAAGTGGATGGGAGTGAGAATGACTAGGATGGGTCCCTTAAACCACAAAAGAACTGGGCTGAAGCCTAATGTGGGGTTTACTTTTTTTTGGATGAAATTTTTTATATAAATGCTCCTACCCATGAGGATAAAAATCCTTTCCAGACTCATCTCAATCTCATTTAAAATTGGGGGGGGGGGGGGGGGTGTGTGCAAAAAAGAAGTGAAGTGAAGTGAATCATTCTGTTATGTAAGTTTTTATTAATTTATTATAATTATTTAATTTAGTATTTTAGTTATATTTATGTCTTACTTAAATTACGTCATTCAATCATTTTGCTATGTGTTTCATTTAATTACTCATAACATAGAAGAAATCTTTGACTATTGGAAGAGGACATGAATAGTATCCTTAACTTAAATACCATATGAAATGCTGAAAACTTCATAAATTATATTGAACATAGTTTTTTCTGTTACTATAGTTGACCAGTACGACACATTAAATGAGGAAGGTAAAAATATATTAAGAATAATACAATCACCAGCTGTTATTTTCAAAATATTATGTAAAGAAACTGAAGCAGAATTTACCAAAGTTAAATTTGATTTTGATGAGTAGAGAGTGGCAAACAAAGTTTAATTAAATCGGACCCAATGAAGTGAGGTTCTAGGAAATTATATTATTAAACTTAGTCAATATAATTACCAAGTTGGCATACTGAAACCAATGCTGCTATGTTTATAACAAATTACCTTATCCAATAAATTTCATAATCAATGCAAAAATACATTACACGGTTTGAGAAAGCATGTGTCATTTATGCCCTTAGTATAAGAATATCTTATTTAAGAAAATGGGTTATTGATTAATGTATTGATCTCCAAAAACAAAGAAAAATGAAGAAATAATTTTCAACTTGTTAGGACACTTCTTATTAATGGGGAAATGAAAGAGAAGAAAGAGAAAAATTTATTTAAAAAAAAAGAGTTATAACAAACAAAAGGGACAATATAGGAGAAACTACTATAATAAGTCAAGCCCCAAAAAAGCAATGATTTTTTAGAAAAACTGTCTATTGTCCTCCAAGGAAAAATAGCTATGAGTGTTGTGGCATGTAGCGAAGTAGGTCATTATGCAAATGAATGCAAACATAGGCAGAACAAGCATATTGACACTTCATGTAGTTTAGACTACTTTGAGCTTTGTGAAGAGGAAGCACTAAACCTTACCCTGAAAGACATAAAATGAATTATTTGAGATATTAATGGAAGACGAATGTGAAAAAAATGATTATGAAGAAACCAGTGAATATGATAGAAAGTAGCTCATTTAGTCTCGGGGACCTTCAAGGATAAGAATTTATAGTGGATAATGAAATTGAAGAGATTAAAGGAGATTAAGCTCTTCCTATAATACAAAAATTATAATTTATAAAAAAAATCATCTTTCAATTGAAGAGTAAGTATGTTTGTGAAACAATGAAAGATAATTTAGAGATAAAAAAAAACCTATCAATTTGTTGTAGGAGAATTAAATATTATTAATTAGAAAAATCTCCTTAAGCACAACAAGGATACAAAATAGTACAGATATCTCCATGTTGGAAGTATTCAGTTCAAATTAGACTATTATAGTATTTGGTAAAGATATCAACCTTTTATGCTTTGCTTTGTGATGTTAGCTATACCAAATTTAATAATTGAATTATTATAGGGATCAAGACCAAGTTGTGTGATAGTTCAGTAGGATTAAATTCCGACCTTGATATTATATGAGCCTAAAAAATGAATTTGCTAAAAAATTTCCATCACTCAAGAGAAAAATAGTTAGAATGCACATGAAGAGAGGGGGTTAACCATTAAACATATTTTGAAAAATAATCTACAAATGAGATAATACTATAGATTCGAAGACTTAGGCAACAATGATAGAGGTAGAACAATTTGAAAGTCCTAGTCCAGTGCAAAACATTGTTGTAATCCGCAAACACACGATTTTATCATTGTGGCACTTATGAGTGTCGATCCTCAGGTATGGATTGTGAATTTAGGTCTAAAGTTCCAAGTTAACAATGATGATCAACTCGCACACAAAATTACACTAGTGAATAAAAATAAACATTCTAATCCTATAAGCACCTAAAGGTCAACAATGATCAACCCAACCAATAAAAATGGCAAAAGTAATAATAAGGAGATTTATTCAGGTACGAAATAGCAGTAATTAGCATTCAACATCAATAAAAACCAAATGAAGACTGAATTCAAAACTAATCAACAGTTAATTCCAACCAAAAAGCATTAAAATTCAACCCGTAACACTATCGGATTAAAGAAAGTATTACCCTTCAAAACCAAAACAAGGCAAAGAACATGAGCCTACATTATCTGACCTAGGGCTATTCATTTTTCGGTCCAAACCAGGACCGGTCCGAAGACCGGCCTGAGCCGAATCGGATTAGAGCAAATAAATTCGGTCCGATCTTTGGTCTGTAACTTGTCCTTGTTAGGTCTTTGGTCCGGTCCCGATCTGGACTCGAGTGAACCGACGGATCGAACCCTGGACCTGTCAAAATTAGGTTTAGTTTTTGGGCGGTCGGGCTTTGATTTGAATTGTGGCCCACTGGTCCTTTTGCCTGTCTTGCCTTCGCCCTTCAATTAGGCCTTCACAGTTCACAACTTCTGGAGTTTTGGTCTTCTGCCCTTCTCTGCGAGCCTTGCTTCAGTGTTGACTGCCATTTGCTTCTACGTCTCAGCCCTTAGGCATTCAGCGTCTCGCCGTTCTCTTGTGCCTGTGCCGACTACCTCCATCCTCCAACCTCCACTCCATAACTCGTCCTCCTCAGAACCAGCCTCTCTCTCTCTCTAACAGCCTCTCTCGACTCTCTCTGAGTCTTTGTCTAACTATCGTCTACTCCCTAGTCATCACGCGACTCACGCCGACGATGATTTCTCTGACTCTTGGCTTCTGGACAGTCACGACTCCAAGCCCAATAGTGGACAGATATGCACTCACTGAGCACGGTATTCTCTCTCTCCTAGACTCCTCCTCTGTTTTACTCTAGTCTCCATTGATCTTCTCTGTTTTCATCCTCAATGTTGTTCGTTCTATACTTCTGTCCTTCGATTTCTTCTTCTTTAATGTCCTATGTTTATTCTAGCCCTTCCTATATCTTCTAGGCTAATGAGTAATGGCTATTAGTTTGTATAATTTTTCTTGGATGAGGAGACTGAAATCAATGAATTGAGTGGGGCAGTAGTTGACTGTTGTAGCAGTTCTGTTTTGGAGTGTGAAAGTGTTAACTATTGTTGAGGAGAATGAATTGAATTTTTTTTTTAATTTTTATTGGTTTGTAATCTGTGGAGGGATTTTATGGTGATGAATGATGATGGATTGATGCATCTACTAGCTGTTTCTTGGCTTGTAAAGTGTAATATGTGGATGAGCATAATGAATTGGTTTTATTGGTTTAGTAAAGTCTAATAGCTTTTTATTGGTTTGGATCTACTATTGTTGAGGAGAATGAAATGAATTTTTTATTATTATTTTTATGGGTTTGTAATATGTGGAGGAAGTTTATGGTGATGATTGTGATGATTTTTTTTTTAATTTTTATTGGTTTTGTTGGTTAATGGAGGGGAAGTTTGTAATCTCTTAAGGCTTTAAGTTACAGTGAGCCAGTCACAAGGCATGAGGGCAATAAGGCATTATATCCCCCCGCAAAAAAAATTAAACTACACATGGTTTAAAAGTGTTAGCTTTGAGTGGATTATCATCTATTTATCTTTAGTATTAGATGCTAGTATTTTTGGATTTTGAACTTCATTCCCCTTTTTGGTTTTGTTTTTTTAATTAATAATGATGTGTTTGTACTTGTATCAATTTCAATTCACTTGGTTGAGTTCTAGTGGGTTGTGTTCTAGTGATTGGGTGTTTTCTTTCAATCTACTTTCCTTTGATTTAAATTATGTCAATGTCTATTCATTCATTTGTTATTTTAAGGTGTGAAGTGTACTTTTGAAGTCCAACTTTTGAATGGATTTGTCATCACGGAGTCCCTTACAGCTTGTTCTCATAATGTAAGTTTTATATGGGGGGTGTGTATAATATAAATTATTAATAGCTTATTTACTTATTGTTTTTGAATCATTTATTAATGCTAGATGTCGAGCTCCAAATCCAAAAAGAGAGGTAGTTCGGAAATTGAGGAATCAGTTGACATGGATACCAATATTCTAAGTGAGCACCAACTGAATAACCCTGTTGAAATTGAAGAGGAGGAAGAGGCGAGTGAAAAAGCAACACAACGCAAGAGCAAGGGGAAACAAGTGGCTAGAAAGTCTACTCAAAGAGTAGAGTGTTGGAACAATTTTGAAGAGATCAAAGAGAATGGAAGAAGAGTGGCTGATAAGTGCAAGTATTATAGCATTTTATATAAGGCCAACCCTAATAACAACATAACGAAGAATTTGAAAATCATTTTCCAAAGTGCCCTGAAAACCCTAACGATAAAAGCAAATAGACACAAAGTCAGCTGGTTTTTGAAAAGGTCCAAACAATGAGAGAAAAGCTAGATTGAAGTCATGGGTATTGAGTCCTCATGAAGCAAGCGAGTCTATATCCAAAATGATCATAATTGATGAGCTGCCCTTTAGACTTGTTGAAAATGTGGAATTTACGCTAATGATGTCTGTTTGCTGTCCCTCACTTAACATACCTTCATGTATTACCATTGCAAGAGACATATATCACATATATGTGGATGAGAGAGTGTAATTGAAATAATATTTTATACATTCATGTCAAAAGGTGTGTATGACAACAGACACATGGACTTCACTTCAAAGGATTAACTACGTGGTTATAACTGCGCACTTTATTGATAATGATTGAAAATTGCATAGGAAAATATTGAGTTTTTATGCAATTTCTAATCATAAAGGTGATGACATTACTGTTGTTCTTGGAAAATATTTAGAGGATTGGGGTTTAGCTTCTAAGTTGTATACTATTACTGTTGATAATGCTGGGCGTAATAGCACTGCTTGTATTGCCTTTATTGGTGAGTTTCAGCGACATGGTCATTTTCTTTTCTCTAGTGGGGAATGTTTACATGTTAGGTGTGTTGCTCATATACTTAATTGGGTTGTATGGGATGGGTTGAAGGTTGTTGGGAGGTCAGTTAAGCATGTTCGAGCTGCTATGAGGTTTATTAGGCAATCTCCTAGTAGGTTGCAAAGATTTCAAGAATGTGTAGTTGAAGAAAAAATTGAGAGCAAGGCTTCTTTGTCTCTTGATGTTCCCACTGGATGGAACTCCACTTATAAGATGCGTAGCACTACTTTAGTGTATGGGCATGTATTCACAAAGTATAGCAAAAGAGACCCTTATTATAATGTGGAGTTGGCAAAAGATGATGATGCAAATAGATCTCCTAACTCCAATGATTGGAAACAAGTTAAACACTTGTTAGTTTTTTTGGAGGTTTTCTATAATGTTATATTGCGTATGTCTGGTACTTCATATGTGACATCCAACTTGCTTTTCTTTGATATTGTGGCTATTCATACTATGTTAAAACAATTGGAGGAAGTTGTTGAGACCTTTGATGCTAATGATGAAGAAAGTGAGGACATTGAGGATATTCGATCTAAAGTCACAAATTTTAAAGAAATTGCTAAGAGGATGAGAATGAAATATGATAAGTACTATGGCACACCTGAAAAAATTAACCCCTTGGTATATATTGCTCCCATGTTTGATCCTAGGTACAAGTTGGCGGGTCTTAAGGTCTCTGTTTATGATTTGTTTGGTGAAGTACAAGGTAGTGCTATAGTTTCAAAAGTGAGAGAGAAATTAGAAACTTTGTTTGATGAGTATTGGCAATTATACAAGCCATTTACTTCTCAAAGAGGGCAAAGTAGTGGGGCACAACCTGAAGTTGATAAGGGTACTGCATCTAGTGGAGTTGCCTATTATACACAACAATTAAGAAAGAAGTTAAAAGGGCCAGATGGAGGAAGAGGAATCATCAAGACGGAGTTGCAAAAGTACCTAAATGAGGGACTTGAAGAGGATGAAGTAAGGGATGACATGTTGGGATGGTGGAAAGTACATGGTCCTAGATATCCCGTGGTTGCTCGTATGGCTCATGATGTATTGGTCGTGCCTGCTGCTATGGTTGCGTTGGAGTCAGCATTCAGTGCAAGAGGATGTGCTCTTGATTCATTTAGAACGTCTCTAACCTCAAAGGTAATTGACTTAATTAGTATACTTCTTTGTATTGTATTATAAATTTATATGTTATTTATCTTTTGTTAACTTCTAAAATTTTGCTCGATTTGATTGTGCAAAAGATGGTCCAAACTCTTATATGTGAATAAGATTGGCTAAGGCCAAGCAATAGAATAGATATGGATGACTACTTCGATGAATTACGAGACCTTGATCAGGGTATTCTTCAATTTTTCATTTCTTTTTTAATTTTTTTTTCTTTAGTTTATATGATTACATTTTCTAACTTTAAATTTTTGTTGTGTTTATTTAAGATCTTGGTAAATTGAGCCTTAAGGACAATGTGATTGATGTGGGTGATACATTGAACATTTAATATTGAGGTAACTTTTCTTCTGTTTATTGTGTTTATTTTACATTATATTATTGTTATCATTATTATTTATCTTTAGTAAATTACTTGTATGTTTAACTTAATCTTGTATTTATTTCATATACTACTTGAACAATTAGTTGAATACCCGAGATAAGACCAAATTGTTGCCAGGAAAGAAATCCCTCTCCAAATCCAAGACATTGGTTTCAACTTCAAGTTTGGGAGTTGCTTTCGATTGAAGATTGAGGCACTTTGAACATTTCATTGAACATTTAAAACTTTGGTTATGTAATTAAATTTCTTACCTAGATGGTTATGTATTAAACCTTTTGCTTTGGGAGTTTCTCTAGATTTGTGTTGTGGTTATGTAATCAACTTAGTGAATCATGAATACAAAAATGGAATTGGAGCCAATCAAACTGATTTGCAGTTCAGAAAAAGGTGGGGAATCCAGGGGAAGAGAGTGACGCCACTTTTCTCATTTTTGCAGTCAATACAAATTAGGCAACAGTAGGGATCAAATGGAAACAAAAGCAACTGTGATTCCTTTGTTGATTTTTTAGTTTCCCCACAATAACTTGCCACAATATTTCACATTCAGTTCTTCTAATTCTAGAAATGCCTTCCCTTTGGACCCTACCCAGATATGCTCTAAAATAGCAGCCCAAGAATAGGTCGAACTAAAAAAAAAAACAGTAGCCACCCCAGTCAAAGCCCACGACCACGAGGACCTTGGACTCCGTCCAAATCGATCCGGTCCAAGTCTAATCCGGTATTAACCGGTCTGGTCTCAATCAAGACCGGTTTTGGGTTGGTTTGATCCACGGTCCACCACATTGCCCATTTTCGATCTTTAGTCCAGGTCGGTCCGGTTTGATCCTGGACCGATGAACAACCCTAATCTGACCCTTGAATCAAAACTACGCAGCAAGGAAAGAAATTGAACCAAGCACTTGCAATCTCAATTCAGAAATCCAAAGTTAGTCTCCAATTAAACATAACCAAAATCCAACTACATGACCTTTAGAACCTAGAAATTGGATCGACAATTATAATACCAAAATCAAAGGAAAGGAAAACTAAAACTACTCTCTCCCTTTTCTTTTCTTTTTTGGAATTGGCTTGCTTGTTCCCATTATAATCCAATCGAACTCTTGATGCTCCATTAAACTAGATTAAGGCTCTCCATTTACTATTTGTAATTGTTAAGTTGATGATAGATATGTAACAGTCATGGCTGGTATTAACTCCCTCAAAGCCCACAAAGAAATTTTGAGTGAAAGTATATTTAAAACTTAACTAAACAATTGATGGAATAATCTATGGAATGTTCCTTATTAATAATTGATGAAATTTCTGTTGATAATAATTTTCTGATTATGGTTGAAAAAAATGTTTTATGATTCTGATTATGTATTTCCCACCTTTCTAGGGATGATTACTTAATTTTCTCTAACTAAGATTATGCTTAATACTTGCCTCAAATTTTAGAAAGCAATTGCCATCCTTATCAAGAAAATCCCCAACAGCACAAAAATGGAAAAGTAGCTACTGAAGAAATCTGCAATTAGCCAAAAAGATGTGAAATAACAGTTGCCCACAAAATAGAATCAGCAAAAATAGCTACTGAACGTTGGAAGCTGAAAATGGAAGATTTTCAAGGACCCTGAACTAAAGTTCAAGGCCTTGAACTGAAACTGATTTAAAGGAAAGTCCAATGGCTAGTTTGTAAGAGCTCCTTCAAGACCTGGCTATAAATATAGAGCTGAATGAAGAGCTAAAGCACAAGAAAAAGCGAGCATTCATTGGCATACTACTTCCTCAAGCATATATTGGCATTCATTGTGCTTAAACTTGCGTCCCTTACATTTGAGTTGTATTGTTAAGTTTGTATTTTGGTAGGATTATATAGTTGAAGGGTCAACTCTACCAAGCCTAGTTGAAGTGTTCAACTTGTGACTTGGAACTTAGAGTAAGGGTACTCTAGAGTTGTGTAATCAATCCTCCTAATAAAAGTTTGGGTTAATCCTAGAGTTAGGGAACTCTAGGTGGGGATTAAGCCTTTTGAGGCCCAATCTCATTAACAATCGATTGTGTTTTGTCCCGATTTACTTTTCTGCATTTACATTTCGATTGTTTTGCAACCTTGATTATCACCCTATTCACCCCCCTCTAGGGTGATCTTATAGCCTTTGATTCTTCAATTGGTACCAGAGCTAGACCCACTATACTTTGACTTTACTGTCAAGTGGGAAACGATCATGGCCACCATCGGAGAAGGCTATTATGATCAAGGTCACTCTACCACTAGACCACCTTTATTTAGAGGCACTAATTTTTCTTATTGGAAAAACTTGATGCAGATCTTTATCAAAACTGAAGACTACGAGTTGTGGAACATTGTAACCAAGGGACCATATGTTCCAATGACAATCATTGATGGAAAAAGTCAACCGAAGACCGAGGAACAATATACACAGGAGGACTTTGCAAAACTCTATGAGAACTTTAAAGATATGAACATTTTATATTGTGGTCTCAATGCCAATGAATATAACCGTATTTGTTTTTGCGAAACAACTAAGCAAATTTGGGACAAGCTGGTTGTTACATATGAAGGAATGAGTCAAGCGAAAGAAACGAAGATCAACATACTCCTTCACCAATACAAGTTATTCAAAATGTAACCGGATGAGTCTATCAAAGAAATTTTTACAGGCTTCACTGACATAACCAACAACTTTAAGTCCCTCGGCAAGTCCTATACAAATGACGAGATGGTCAGAAAAATTCTTCGATGCCCTCCTAAGAACAAATGGGGTCCTAAGGTCACTACAATTGAAGAAGCTAAAAACCTCAAGACCTTACCTCTGGATGATCTACTTGGGAAGCTTATGACTCATGAAACTCATCTTAAAGAAGATGAAGAATTAGATCAAACTAAGAAAGGAGTAGCATTCAAAACTGCAAATGAAAACCTCATATCCTCGGAAGACGAGGCAAACGAAGAAGATGAAGACTCTATGGCAATGATTGCTAGAGGATCGAAGAAAATGTTCAAGTCAAAAAGATTTGACCCTAAAAAGTTCTATAGGAAGGGATCTTCATCAAACAAGAATGAGAAATACTCAAAAGGTACAAAATTTTCTAATAATAAAATTGAATATAATATAGGTCCTTGTTTTGGCTGCGGTTTACCAGGACATATTGCGAAAGATTGTCTAGTGTTGCAAAAGAAAGCAGAAAAACGTAAGCAAAAGGTCAAGCAACAATTCAAGAAAGCAATGATAGCTACATGGAGTGATAGCGATTCAAGTGATAGCAAGAATGAAGAAGAACAAGTGACAAACCTTTACTTCATGGTGAATGAAGGTCAAATCCAAGAAGAAGAAACCGAGTATGAAAGCTCGGATGAGGTAGATTATTCTGAATTTCTTGATTACTCTAAAGATGAATTAGCTCAAGCCTTTATCAACTGTATTCAATGTGAGTAAGAGTATTTGTCCAGGATCAAGGCTTTAAAGAAAATAGTCAGTGACTTGTCCTTTGAAAAAGAAGTTTTACAAAAATCAAATAACAAGTCTCACACAATGATTGAAATTCTTGAAAAAGAAAACCAAGAAATTCAATCCAAAAGTGAAGATCTCGAAAAAGTGATTTTAAAGTTCACCAAAGGACAAGACAGCTTGGACAAATTACTAGGATCTCAAAGGATGTCCTTTAATAAAGAAGGTATTGGCTATAATCCCTTTAATAAAAAGAAGACATATAAAAACTTCTTCATTCAAGTGAAATCCAATAATAAATCCCACATCACTTGTAATTATTGTTTAAGAAATGGTCATATCTCTTATTCATGTCCCCTTAGAAAACCAAGCACTAAAATGACTCAAGTTTGGGTACCAAAAGAGACAAGATCATCTAGCTAGGTCATGGACAACAAAGGACCCAAATTCAACGTCAAGGCTAGAAAGGTTTGATCTTTTTTTTGTAGGCATGCTTGAAGGCCGCTGATGAACTTTGGTATCTTGATAGTGAATGCTCAAGGCACACAAGTGGAAATGCATCACTCTTCACTGAAATCAAAAAGAAAAAATGTGGAAGCATTACCTTCGGTGACAATAAAGTCGGTAAGATCATAGGAATTGGTAAGATCTATAAAGATCCCTCTAACTCTGTAGATAACGTATATATTGTAGATGGATTGAAATTTAATCTCTTAAGTATATCCCAACTATGTGACAAAGGCAATAATGTTATATTCAATTCCCCCATTGCATTGTACAAAATGTGCATGATGACAATATTGCTTTATATGGGCCTAGAATAGACAATGTCTATGCCATCAACTTGAATAACATTTCATCAAATAAATTATCATGCTTTATAGCATCTCTTGATGATAGTTGGTTATGGCATCGGAGACTAGGTCATACTAGTATGCACACCATAGAAAAATTATCCAAGCTTGACTTAGTGCGTGGCTTACCTTCATACAAGTTTGAAAGTGATCGTATCTACGATGCATTTGTAAAAGGAAAACAAGTTCGCAGTTCCTTTAAGCCCAAAAAATTCATTAGTACATCTCGACCGCTAGAATTGCATCACATGGATTTATGTGGTCCAATACATGTTCATAGCCTCATAGGTAGTTCTTGTATTTTTGTTGTTGTGGATGATTATTCGCTTTTCACTTTGGTCTCTTTTCTAAAAGGGAAAAATGAGGCCTTTCAAGAGTTTTCAAAACTTTGCAAACAATTGCAAATTTACAAAAACTTACCTGTTATTTCAATTCGAAGCGATCATGGTAAGGAGTTTGACCAAAAGAATTCATTAAATTTTGCAATGACCTTGGTATTTCACATCATTTTTCATCACCTAGAACTCCTCAACAGAATGGCGTGGTTGAAAGAAAAAACTGCACCTTAGAGGATATGGCTAGGACCATGCTTTGTGAAAGTAGACTGCCTACATCCTTTTGGGCAGAAGCAGTCAACATTGCAAACTATGTTTTAAATCGCTGCTTAATTCACCCTATTTTGAAAAAGACTCCCTACGAACTTTTCAAAAATCGAAAACCAAATATCTCCTATTTTCGTACACTTGGATGTAAATGTTTCATTCACAACAATGGAAAAAACAGGCTAGGTAAGTTTGATGCTAGAAGTGACGAAGGTATCCTTGTTGGTTATTCCATGAATAGTAAAGCTTATTGTGTTTACAACAAGCGCACTAAGACAATTGAAGAAAGCATTCATGTTGTTTTTGATGAGTCTAATGATGGAGAGCTAAGCCCTTCTTCATTCCAAGAATTAAAGCTAAGCAGATATGATGATGAGGAGGAAGAAGAAACAAGAGTTAGGACAAGCAAGGAACACATAGAGCAACCTCAAGATTCAAATATTAAAAACAATGTGCCTCCTACAAGTGAAGAGCCAAATAACATGAATGAAGAAGAAGCAACTCCCAGTGCACAAAATGAAGAACCTTTGGATGAACAAAGACGAAGCTACAAGTTCAAGGCACATCATCTTCTAAACAACTTACTCACTAGTATATCCATAGGTATAAGAACTAGATCTTCTCTTCGAAACTTTTGTGCACTTTCTTCTTTTGTGACACTCATTGAACCAAAGGCCCATTTAGAGGCCCTAGAAGACCCTAATTGGATTGTCGCTATGCAAGAAGAGCTTGGTCAATTCGAAAGAAACCAAGTATGGTTTCTCACTCCTAGACCAAAACACCACCCTATAATTGGGACATAATTGGGATAAAATGGGTATTTTGGAATAAGTTAGATGAAAGCGGGAATGTCGTAAGGAATAAAGCTAGACCAGTGGCGAAAGAGTATAAACAAGATGAGGGTATTGACTTTGATGAAACTTTTGCCCCAGTAGCTCGTCTAGAAGCCATTTGTATTCTTTTGGCATTTGCATCATACATGGGCATCAAACTTTTTAAAATGGATGTCAAATGTCCTTTTTGAATGGGTTTTTGCAAGATGAAGTTTATGTTAAACAACTACCTGGGTTCGAAAATCCTAATCTCCCTTATCATGTGTTCAAGCTTGAAAAAGCTCTTTATGGCTTGAAACAAGCTCCTAGAGCTTGGTACAAGCAATTGAGCAAATTCTTACGTGAACACAATTTTAGACGTAGTCAAATTAATAAAATAGTTTTTATAAAGAACAAGGGGGAGGATTTCATTATCATACAAGTTTATGTTGATGATATAATTTTTGGTGCTACTAACGACTTTCTATGCCAGGAATTTTCAAACCTCGTGAGTAAAGAATTTGAAATGACCATGGTTGGCGAACTCACATTCTTCCTTGGCTTACAAATCAAACAACTTAACGATGGCATTTTCATAAGCCAAAGTAAGTATGTGAATGAGCTATTAAAGAAGTTCAAAATGCACAAGGCTAAACATACAAGTACTCCAATGGCTGCAAGTAAAAAACTTGATCAAGACCCAATGGTAAGCCTGTAAAGGATAAAACATATCAAGGTATGATTGGTTCCTTATTATATTTAACTACTAGTCGCCCTGATATTATATTCAGCGTATGCTTGTATGCCCGATTTCAATCATCCCCCAAAGAATCACATCTTGTCGCAGTTAAGCAAATTTTTAGATACCTGGTAGGTATTAAAAATTTAGGACTGTGGTATCCTAAAGGGGGAGATTTTTCTCTAGTTGGATATTCTGATGCCGATTATGCAGGTTATAAGGTAGATAGAAAAAGTACATCAGGCACGTGCCAATTCCTTGGTCCATCTCTTGTTTCTGGGCACTTTAAGAAACAAAACTCAGTGGCACTTTCAACAGCAGAAAAAGAGTACATTGCTGCTGGAGCATGTTGTGTGCAAATCTTGTGGATAATGCAACAATTGCGTAACTTAGGAATTAATCTTAAAAATGCTCCTATTCGTTGTGACAACTTGAGTGCTATCAATATCACAAAAAATCTAGTACAACATTCTCGAACAAAGCATATTGAGGTATGTCATCACTTTATTCGAGATCACCTTGAAAAAGGCGATGTCTTATTAGAATTTGTTCCAACAAATTCTGAACTTGTCGATATTTTTACAAAGCCCCTATGTGAGGATCAATTCAACCATATTCGTCAAGAACTCAGGATGATTAATATCAATGCATAAATTGAGGGGGAGCCTTCTCTCAGTGCTAACTAAGTTCCTTAGCTTTTGCATGCAAAATCAGCCACTGTCCAGAACTTCAAGGCCCTAAACTGCAGTTCAAGGCCTTGAACTGCAGGCAGAAGTTAGACATTTTCAGCATGATTAAAACAAGGGCTTGAAACTCCATTTCAAGGACTTGAACATGAGTCATATATCAACGGTTCATCCAATGGGAGGAAATCTTATGTATTTACTTCTAAATTGGACTCATGGGATTTTTTTTTTCTTTCTTGAATCTGAAAAATATTTTTGAAAATATTTTGATCTCTTTTCAAAATTGATTTCCTTTTCACAAGATCCTAACAACTTTTATTTTGACAAGAACCAAGAAACCTCCTCCTCTAATTAAAACCTTCTGGATTCTTTTCTTTAATTCCCTTCTTTATTCACTCTAACCACCATCGCTCTCCTCCATCACGCGTGCCCCTCTTCTCCACTCTCCATCTCTTCCTCTGCCGAGCCTCTCCATTAAAACACCTCTCAATCCTCTCTCTCTCTCTCTCTCTCTCTCTCTCTCTCTCTCTCTCTCTCCTCCTTCCAACACCGCCATTGCCATGCCACCTCAAAGCCCACACCTCACCGCCACCTCTCTTAATTTCTACCTTGCTAAGGGTTCTTGAATTCCTCCCTTTCCACTCACACCTCTCTCTCATACTCTCTCTCAAAATTTAGCCTCCATGCCCTACACTAGAAGAGGTAAAGCCTCCAATTGCCCTTCCAAATCCTCTAAGACCGCCACCTCTAACCCTCACAGTGGCGTTACAAACGCTCCGCCTAAACGGTGGTTTAATCGGCTGGCTTCTCAACCAGCAAAACGAGCTTGTCCCCTGAGAGTTAAAACCACGGTACATGTATCTGACACCTCATCTGCCTCTCGCTTCCGGTCCGACCAGTCGCCGTCCAAACACGATTCTGAACAGACACCCCCTGTCTCTTCTCAACCCGAGCAAGGTCACCTCGTCGAGTTAAGAATCGGGCCCTAGACTCCATTCCCGGAGAGTGGCTTTGTACTTCTGCCAGCCAAGACCAGTACAACTCCTTTCGTACCTGATCTATTTCAGTTTGTGAAAAATTAGACATTCAATTCTTTAGATCTGAAAAGTTTTCCTTCGTTGAGAAATTGGCTAAGGATAACTATCTAGGGTTGTGTGAATTAGGCGACATTTTGTACCCTCATTTAGTTCGATTATTCTATGCCAATTTGGAAACAAAAATGGGTGCCAATGGGGTTTATCTTGTGAGTTTAGTAAAATCTGTGCCCATTACTATAAATCGCTCAGTTCTTAAAACTGTGTTTGGTCTCAAGTTCACTGAGACTGCCCCTCCTACCTTAACCTGAAAAGTGGCCAAATATCTGTGTCTCACTCACTATGCTTGCCCTCAAAAAATGGAAACCTACAAATGTCAAAACAGGACACCATCCTATCATGTCCTCTTTCCAGAACCTCGTCTGCTTCAGTAGATCTTTGTTTGGATCTTTTACCCCAAAGATAACTCTAAAGAAGCCTACAATGAAGTTGTCCTTGAAGCTATCTATCGACTTATGGCTGGCTACTCGGTAGACTATGCCCGGATTATAGTCAGTTACATGTATTGCGTAGCCAACATGAGTCGCCCCTCCTCTCTTCCATATGGAAATCTCCTCACCTGTATCTTTACATACTTCAAAGAGCCCCTGGATTCTAAAGAGTGTGTCCCCTATACCGTTCCGATCATCTTCGCTCATTTCCTTAGAACCCTTCGCTTCTACAAGACCGCTACCAAAGGATGGAAACATGTCTCTGAACTCACTCCTGCATAGGCAATTGACCCTAAAGTCCAAGGACCTCAACATCACTCCTTAGACACAATTGCAGCCACCATTGACAGGTTCAAGGAAGAGCATGCTGATTTGAGAACAAAAGTGGATTTGTTGCATTTTGATATGGGTCTACTGAGCAGAAAAGTAGACGAGCTAATTCGCTTGACCAGTCTGGTGCATCATGGTGCTAAACTTGTCATTCCATTCAAGCCGTCTGACTTGGATCATGCGTCTACTGCTGCTGAAAATCTCATTCACTCATTATCACCTCACCCTCACTTCAGTTAGGCATATTTTCTGATTTGGATCAACTAATGTTTTCTTCCTGTTTTTGGTTTCTCCCCTGTTTTTTCTTCCCACGAATCTGAACCAACATATTTTTTGGGTACCCCCTGTTTTTTATGAAAGTCAAGGGGGGAGACGACCAATTGTTGTGGTCTTGCTGATGTTGAAAAAGTAATCAGGTGATGTATTGGTAAGTAGGTAAGCTCACTTTAGTACTTAGTATGAACTATTCTTTATCCTAGTATTGTATGCATTGAACTTTGATGTTCCAATTATGGTTTTCTTGGTGATGATAACTCCAGTGAATGTTCAATAACTTTATAAATGCTCATACTGAGTGCCAATTGTTTATCAAGCTTTAAATATTGCCTTTCATCAAAAAGGGGGAGATTATTAACTCCCTCAAAGCCCACAAAGAAATTTTGAGTGAAAGTATATTTAAAAATTAATTAAACAATTGATGGGATAACCTATGGAATGTTCCTTATTAATAATTGGTGAAATTTCTGTTGATAATAATTTTCTTATTATTGTTGAAAAAAATGTTTTATGATTCTGATTATGTATATACCACCTTTTCAAGGAAAGCAATTGCCATCCTTATCAAGAAAATCCTCAACAGCACAAAAATGGGAAAGTAACCGTTGAAGAAATCTGCAATTAGCTAAAAAGATGTGAAATAACCGTTGCCCACAAAACAGAAACAGCAAAAATAGCTACTGAACGTTGGAAGCTGAAAATGGAAGACTTTCAAGGACCCTGAACTGAAGTTCAAGGCCTTGAACTGAAGCTGATTTTAAGAAAAGTCCAACGGCTAGTTTGCAAGAGCTCCTTCAAAACTTGGCTATAAATATAGAGCTGAATGAATAGCTAAAGCACACGAAAAAGCGAGCATTCATTGGCATACTACTTCCTCAAGCATATATTGGCATTCATTGTGCTTAACCTTGCTTCCTTTACATTTGAGTTGTATTGCTCAATTTGTATTCGGGTACGATTATAGAGTTGAAGGGTCAACTTTACCAAGCCTAGTTGAAGGGCTCAACTTGTGACTTGGAACTTAGAGTAGGGTACTCTAGAGTTGTGTAATTAATCCTCCTAATAAAAGTTTGGGTTACTCCTAGAGTTAGGAAACTCTAGGCAGGGATTAAGCCTTTTGAGGCTCAACCTCATTAACAATCGATTGTGTTTTGTCTCGATTTACTTTTCTGCATTTACATTTCGATTGTTTTGCAACCTTGATCGTCACCCTATTCACCCCCCTCTATGGTGATCTTATAGCCTTTGATTCTTCAGCTAGGTAGAAGTGAAGATGAAGTGGCGCAGCATGGGTGAGTGGTGGTTATGGGGCACTGAGAAGAAAGAGAAGAATGAGGATGACACCTTGTTAATAACTTTCCACCATGCACATAATGGTTTTACTAATTACAATTATTGAACGGCATAAATATTTACATGTTAAATTTAAATTTCACAACATAAGCTATGGTTTAAGCTATATGAAGTAGTATGTTACATATATTGTCTTCAATGATTGTTACTTTCCTTAATCACATTAACATCAGCTACATATTGTTAATGAAAATGCCTTCAAATCAAACAAAAGTGGCAAACAAGGTGATCCTATCAACTTCAAGAAAAATTCCACTTTGCAATCTCTACATCAATGTAAAAGGAAAAAGATTCGTTAGTCAACACATGAGGAGTGGAAACCGCATGTGATGCATGTGCTAAAAATGAGTATATATTAAAAGTTAGATAGAATTCAAGTATGACGATGTAATTAAGCTTACCATGTAAGATGTCACATAGGAAAGAATAGTTATATAAGATAATTTAATGCAATATAGGATGCTTCATGATTTAATTTTTAAAAGACTATGTAGGATGAATGTAAATTTAATGCAACATTAATTCTATGTAAGAGGATAACTTCTCTATCTTCTCACATGTCTTCCAACTGTTTATTAACAAAATTTAATCATAGAATATATATATATATATATATATATA
>JACYFF010019584.1:46758868-46787268 GCA_017589665.1 Selenicereus undatus
TATATATATATATATATATATATATATATATATATATATATATTATACGGAGTTACAAACATATAAACGATTAAACGTTAATGTATGACATAAAAGAACATATAATAAATAGGCTTATGGGTTTGTCTAATTAAACGGATGTCATCTTTTATATATAATTTAATATTAGAAATGAGCACATTCAAAATATACGCTAACCTGAAATTAACACGAATTAATCTATACTTAACCCGATTTACACCCGATCCAACATTCCCCAGAACATTGAACCGAATCCCTCCCGATCCGAACCGGACTACCGTACACAACTCGAAACATATCCAACCCAAACTCCACCCGAATTGAACCCGAATCCGACCTGAATGTGATTGACCCGAAATTGACCCAAACCAGAACTTCACCCGAACCGAACCGAACCCGAACCTGACCCGATCATAGTTGACCCGAAAGTGACCCGAACCGAACTAAAACTTGACCCGTACTCAATCCGAATGATCTATTTGTCAGGTCTAGTTGGATGAGAGACACGGGCAAGGAGATTCGCAATGTCTGTGACTTGCGCAGTTGCGCATAGTTTTTTACCTGTAGCTTCTCAAAAGTTACACTACGCATTATTTTTGGCTTCCCAATCACCACACCAGAGGAGAGGGTAGAAAGAAGGGGAATCGACGATCTGCGTCGGCCATTGCTAGTTGCTACTGCTAAGCGCCTACCGTTGACTCAAACCTTTCAAGGCACTGGCTGTAGTGCCTGGCCATGACTTCCAATTCAAAGGCAAAGTTCATAGTCAGCCAAGGTTGAAAGAACCGACACGGTGATCGACCCGGTCGACCGAGTGGGTCGATGGTTCAACCGGTCGGACCGTTTGGACCGGTTGACCCGGTTTACCGTCCAACCGGGTTAGACCGGCACAACCCGGTAAACCTAAAAATTCTTTTATATATATTTGTTATATATATTTTTTTCAAATTACTAACTAAAATCTAATAGAAAAGTTACAAGTACAAAATAATAAAGAAGAGAAATGAGAAATTTATTTATGGTCCCACATTGATGGAGTAGAAGGTGATTACAAGACTCTCATTGCATAAATATGAGTTCTATTATAGAATGAGAATTGAGAAGTCCCACATTGCCAATTTGAGCATATTCTCAAACTTGGTAGCCTTATAAAAAAGCATGGAAGGCAAGCCAAAGACAATACAAAGTCATGGGCTTATAATTAAAGCTATGCTTTGTAAAAGAACTCAAGGTTCTTGTGTGTTTTTTTCATCTATAATTGACATTCACACTCCAAAAAAAATAATATAAGTTAGATATAAATAATATAGTAACACAACTAATTAGAGGGTCATAATTTTTTTGATTTGGATATAATAATTTGGTAAACCATGCTTGAATATACAAATTATAAGAGTTTGATGATAAACAAAAAATATACATTTATTACATTAAATGAAATAAAAATTACAATAAATGAACTACTACAAAATAATATGGAAGAAGAGATCATTAAAATATATATTTGACGGAAAAAAAACTTTTTGATTTAACAACATAAATTACTAAAATCTAATAAAAAAAGTTACAAGTACAAAATAATGAGGAAGAAGAGAAATAAGAAATTTAATTATAGTCCCACATTGATAGAGTAAAAGGTGATTGCAATACCCTCATTACATAAATATAGGGTTTGTTAGATTGTGTTAAATGGGATGTCCCACATCGCCATTTTGAGAAAATTCTCAAACTTAGTAGCCTTATAAAAAAGCATGGAATGAGTAGGCAAGCCAAGGATGCTATTGAAGGGTTGAGTTGTGCTCAAAATTTTCATAGCCAAAAAAAATATTGATTTATTATAAAAAGCTGAGAAAAACCAGTCCAACCGCGGGTGGGCCGGTTTGACCGAGTCAGCCGGTCCAACCGGGTTGTACCGGTTTTTCCCGGTTTGGTAGGTTAAACGGTTTTGGAGAAGTTTCGGACCGGTGCTGTGGTCGGTTCCCGGTTCAACCGGTTGAACCGGCCGGTCCGGTCCGGTTCTCTCAACCATGTAGTCAGCCTCTCTCTCTCTCTCTCTCTCTCTAGCTCCCCCATCTTTTGCTTATCCAAAAACAAAAACACCGAATCAACTAGTTAAGAACAACAGTTAACTGTCAGAACCAGCCGGTCTAACTAGTTCCTGACCTGATTTGACCGATTCCTTTGTTCAACGGTTTAACAGGCAGCTCCAGACCGGACCTGTCTCCGGTTCCCAACCAGGTGGTCTGGTCCAGTTTCGCAACACTGGTACTAATTAGGTTTTCTTGAGAAAACGACAACCAACAGTGAACACCTATATGTACAAGATTACTAAACTCTCCTCCTGTGGTCTAAGAAACTTTTCCATAGGCTTAGTTTAACACGCTTGTGCTCAGAAAGATGAGCACAGCAAAAAGACAAGATAACACAGAATAGTATTGGTGAATGTTGTTATTGTCAATCTGTGGTTTGAATGATTTCAAATGACCTCTTGGGGGGGTATATTCAGAACATCGTTCTACAATACACTAACATTCCAGAGACAATGTGCTAGAAAGTTCAAGTGTAACCTACGGCTCTAGAGATCCGACAAGCTCCTCGGCAATCCAAAAGGAAAACTCAGCATATTATATGCAGTACAGGCATCATAGCACACTTAAAAGCAACAAAAAAAAGAAACAATAGGGGGGGGGGGGGGTGTTTGAGTCACCGCAGAAGGGAAAGGGGGTGGCGTTGAAAGTCAAGAGGGGAATCCAGGCGCATGCCATGCAACCAAACATTTATATATTGCAGAACGATGCAAATTTTTCCAACAAATGCGTTCAAGGCTCTAAATCCAACTACAATATCCATGCCAACAGCGGCAATTATCAGTCCTAGTATTGTACAAAGTTGGGTCCGTCAGCGGAAAAAGGAGCAGGAAAAAAGCCACAGATCCAGCCATGAAAGCCAGACTTACCAGTATACCTGAAGGGAGCAGGAAAACCATGTTAGGCCTGAGTTACACTACAAGTCCACACAGCAAAACACACACACACATGTTACATTTTTAACTTGACCACACACAGTACATGTCAGAACCAACCCCCCCCCCCCCCCCCAACCTCCGTTTCCATCATCTCTTACCAAGAGTGAAGGGCAAGAAGGATCGACCATGCAGCCAATAATAAATTTCTTTTAAGTTTTCAGTACCTAGACATGATAGCACACTAGCACCGGGGGGGGGGGGGGGAGGTTCACTCCAGGCCTCCAGAACATTGTACCGAACTCCATTCCTTGGAAGTTGAGCATACTTTTGGCACCAAAGTCCTAAACCATAACTTTACGTAAAATTTCAAATTTTGAAAGGTCCATGCCAGAAAAGCCATGATTTCCGCAGTTACATTCCCAAGGCCACCGTCAAGACCCCGCAGCAGGGGTATTACCATACTTTAGTTATATGATCTCACCCAAATCAATGGCAATATTTGTGTAAAGCAACCATGTTCAAGAGCATCCTAACCTCCAATAATAATGGGAAATCTACCATTGCTGGACTCGTCCTCCCTAGAAATTCTTTATTTACATCATGGAGAAATTAGTTCACAAGGTGGAATTATGTGGGCAAACTGAACCAATCACTCAAATGACTGGCTTGCTCGTATTCAGATTTGACAGTTACCAAGAATGCTGTTGTTAAAGAGGGACAACAGGTGTTCAGAAGTCCAAATTATTTGATCGTGAGGGAGTGGAAGCTGGAATGAAGCTCAATTAGCACGGTGCTGGTTTGGGCCATGTCTTGTGATACATTTCTGGCCTTGGTTTTCCCAAATGCTGAACCAAAGGGGTAGAATGCCAGGGAACCCATATCTTGCTGATAAACTAAATGCCACTAAGAGGAGCTCTCGATGCAGAATATTGAGACAGGAAGCAATAGGAGAGAAAGTCATAAAATCACCACACACAGTGTTTTTGATCGTGTACCTTTTCTTCCAGAATATAATGCAGGCAGTCCCATGTAATTGCAGACAATATGTGCAACTAATGGAGCAACTAGATGGCCTGTCAAACAGTGAGTTGAGTTACAGAAGCAACCAAGTTAAACAGCGAGAAGCAACCAATTTAAACAGCCTCAAGGAACCAGATTGCTGATGACAAATTAAGAACCGTGTATTGACCAGAATGCTTCCAACAACCACAGTGGCAAAAATCATAAGCATGATCATCTTTAGTCAAACGCATCACAACGTGGCATTTCAGGATAACAATCAAAAGAAATAAAATGGGAGAGGAAGGATGGAGGAGGACCCTTAGCATATTAGTAGATGAACAGAGATGCATACTTGATAATTTTCACGAACTTCCCACTGTCATAAGTTATGCATGGTCCAAACAATAAATACGCAAACCAAAATGGTGCAATGTCAATGTCGTATTAGCATAAGATCTAATATTGTCTCAAAAATTGCACAAACTATGGATCAAAGCAGGTCACGGAAACCAAGCAGACCTAAGCAAACTCAGCTTCTACAAAAAGCCAACATCTACCAAACAACATTGTGTGTCTATTGTAAACGATAAGAAAGTAACTTGTCCGTACTTGGTATCCTGACATAGGAAACCTTGCAAGAGTCAAGATCTCATGCAAGGGCCTCAGCTCAAGTTATCCATGCTAAACACATGACACGCAGTGAATCTCTCGGGATCCATCTCCTGCATATGTAAGACTATCTACATATAGACCTCCCCACACCAACTCGAGCAGATCCACATTGTATCTCTGTTGTAGATGACAAGAAAGTAACTTGTCCATTAATAAATGAACTGACAATGGCCTCAAACTTTAGTTAGACTGAACATTCACTCTATCCTGTCAATTGGGAGATGAGAAACATGTGTGCATGTTGGAGCGGCCTTCCTTTAACAGAGCTGACAGGACAGAGGAAAGAGGAAATGGACAAAGAACATCTTCTGATGCTCAGAAGGGGGGTTGAAACTGGCGCATTCTGCATCCTTTTACCCAGTAAGTGTGGAATAACTATGGGTTGTTTGTGAAAATAATTCTAGCAGCCAAAGAATTCGATGCTAAGCATGCATCCTACAAGAAGCAGCTAATTGCCTCCCTATAGACTGATGTCTGTGAACACAAAATTTAGTTGCAGTTTTTTACATATGTCGATCTGTCGAGGCAGAACAAAGATGCCACGAAAGATCTCTTGTATGCAAACTTATCATAGATCTTGTGAGTTGATAGCTCAGGACAGGATGGCCCTCACTAATTATCCCCTGAAACAGAGTGCATACAATGGGTTTCTTATGGAAGCAGCACAGCTCAGGAGCTCAGAACTGTTGATATGTTAATAAAATGTTAATTTGGTTGATGATTCTATGAAGCAAATATTTTTTCCCCTTTTTTTGGGGGATGGGGGAGGTGGGGTGGGGGGGTGGCTATAGTCGATGGACACAGAGAAATTTCGTACAACTGTGTCCCACTTTTAAACTCCCTAATATTTGATAATACTAGTTAATTTTTATGGTTGTACACTTCAAAATTTTACGGAAAACTAGTTTGTGACCGAGCGTTGCACTGGACATTTCGGTGTTAGATAAATATTTTTAATAAAATCAATTATATTTTGATTTTCTCTTTGGTCAAAGAAACATATGAAATATTTTTTTTTTAAAAAAATCTAATGACAATTAAGGAAAAATCATGGCTAGTCAAAATAAATCATTTAATATACTTCATCCAACTATTTCCAAGTATAGAAGAACACAAATTAGTCCGAAAAATTAAACAAATTTCGCTAACAAGTATGAAAATTCAATAAATTCTTAAACATTTAATCAATGCTATAATATTACACATCAATGACTATAGTACTCTTTTATCTGAAGGAAGCACGAAGGACCACGCATGCGAAATTCAAACTCAATTATCTAATAAGAACTCTCAAAGATTTTCTCATTTAAGCGAACTAATACCTCCAAAGGCCACAATGACTATAGTACTACTTAAACATACAGCAAATTAGATGAAAAAGAGTGACTATTTATAAATACTATATAGGTTCTATATCAATATAATATTAATCAATTTATTTGTAATTTGTTTATTCATACTCAGGTCGAATTGTGGAAACAATCTGATTATCATATATATGCAGAATGGCCCTAGTTAATTGCTTAAAGAAAATAATATTACATATATCATCTTCTAGATTGATATATGTTAAAAGCTTTTCATTTTTCTTTTTTCCTTTGTAATTCTTTTAGAGGTGGTCTAGAAGTTTTATGTTAGGACTTAATACTCAAACCTTTTCCGCTTTTTTAAGCAATATCCTCAGTAGATTTTTATCTTTTCCTTCTTTCATGTTTTTTTTTTTTTGGGGTCGTTTCAAGTAATTAGTTTTGTAAACAACATATTGAGATTTTAGAATTCATACTTTTGTAATTTTTAGATGAAAAATATTGTGATCAGTATATTAGGATAAACAAAAATCTTGTAATGATCAATATTTTTTTTCCAATAGCCCTTGTTTGATAAAATAAATATATCTTTTTTCCTTAAAAATCTTTCCTTTGGCCAAGTAGTTACCTTGCTTTTTCTTTTTTTTTTGAAAGGAAAATATTTTGTTGGCGGTGAATTCAGATTTATAAAAAGCTAACCTTGGGAGTACAAATAAATAAATCTTTAAATTAGTACCATTTTGAGAAGATAATCGTATCTTTTAGCTAAATATAGTATCGTATCCAATCCAATCTTACATTTTAGTCAAGTATGTAAATTCTTTTTGGGGTTTTTTTTGGGGGGGGGGGAGTGCAGTTGATGCAGTATCACGGCATATAAAAGTCTAGGAATTTAGGAATTATCTTTTGATAGTAGAATATCTTTTTATTATCTTTTTAGCAAGGAATCATATCTTTTTTATTACGTTATCCTTTAGTTTCCTTAATGTTTTAGGTTTCTTTAATGTTTTAGGTTTCTTCTCTATTTAAACTCTTTTGTTACGTATTCAGAAGACACACTTGAATGAATTAAATTATTGAGTTCTCAAAGTTCTATTGTGAATTTTCTCGGTGTGGGAATTGCTCTTAGAACGTTCTACATCAATTATTCCCCTTTGTAAGAATTGCTCTTAGAGTATCCTACATCAACTTGGTATCAGAGCTCTCGATCTTTGTCGCTTCCCTTTGCGTTTCCCTTTTTCCATTTTTTTTCCCTCTCTCGTTCAAAAAAAATAAAAAAAGAAAATTCTTTAACCCATCCTAGAAACCCTAGCTGGGGAGCCATCCTTCGATCGCCACCCGTCCCATCGGCCACCACCACCACCGACCATCACCCCGAGGTTGCCACCTCAGCCTGACCCCCACCATATCTCCACCGCCGCCACCAGCCGTTTGCTGAACCTCAATTCCCCAACTCGCCACACCCAAGCCCTAGTCGCGCACCACCAGCGACCCGATTCCGCCACCTAGCCCCATCGCCCACCACCACGCCCCACCACCCCTTGGTTGGAACCTCCGGTCGACCACCACCGCATCCCCACCACTGGCCACCGCTCACCGAAACCCTAACAAAAATCCCAATTCGTAAACCCTAATTGCGAATTGCTTCAATTTTCAAATCCTAGCCTTAATTCACCCTCAATCCATCCAAGTCTCACAAAATTGACTTAACCCCTTCCATCTCCTCTTCAATTCAGCCAAACCCCTCGAACAATTGGGTTGATTCGTTCGAATTGGTTCAATTGTTCATCCATCGCGAACCACTCTTGCTTTCAATAGAAGGCCCCTGTGCCTTTGGCCATCCACAGAGAGGCTCGATAGCCTCTTGACCATTTCGTGATGCGACCGCCGGCTCTGCCTCTCGCCGGAAAACCCCTTCTTGGGGCCGACTTACAGCCGCAGGCCCTGACATATGTTTTGCTGCTAGTGTTCGGCTAGTCCACTAGTTGTTCTAGTGTTGTTTGAACACTAAGTTGGCTGTGGTTGAGTTGCTGTCACCTCCACTACGTCCAAGATTGCTCACTTGCTTCCAACAAGCTGTGTCGCTAGTGTGGAAAGGTTGGATCTTAGGCCAATACTTGTGAACCGCTAAGAGGTACAAGGAACTCAAATTACCTTGGTGATTATGTGGATTTTATGTTGTGGAAATTCGATTAATATCTAATTACTTGGGTTTTCAAGCACTTATATTAATCCTGACTTTCCTGCTCGAATTTCCTTGTTACGTTTGAGACATATCAATAACCCATACCAGTTTTTGTGCTTTGCTGTGCTCATAGTGATTGCTTATTGTTGTCATTATTATTGCACTTTTGATTAATCTGAGCACGCACATTCATTGTCTACATTCAACATGTCGTCATCCCCTAAACAGCCTTTCCAAACTCATATTGACGTCCTCACTAAAAGACTAAACCATCAGGATGAGAGGTTTGACCAGCTAGAGGCTAAGATTGACAAACTGACCCGAGCATTTGAAAAATTCCCCCTGTTAGACCAACCTCGAACCCCACCACAAGATTCCTCTGAACTTCTTGTAGGAGGAAGTGATCACCATAAGTGGATTGTCTATAAGTCGGGTCGAACTACCGAATTTGAGGAGAGGGAGCCCGAACAACCTCCTCACTCTAGCCATCGAGAGCAAGAGTAGGGAAGTGGTAGGAGACATGGCCAAGGAGACCCTAGGAATCCAAGGTTTGACAACCGAAGCCAAGTAGCTATAAGGAGCCTAGATATGTGGAACCTGAAGCTAACTGTAGGCTTATGCATGAGGGTTATTCAGACATTACTCGAAAGGTCAAGGTTGACGTCCCCACATATGATGGTAGGTTAGATGCCAACACTTTTTCAGACTGGCTGATTGCCATGGAGGACTATTTTGATTGGTATGGGATGTCAGATATTGAGTGTGTTCGCTTTGCTAAAATGAAACTTGTGGGTTCCGCTAGGAAGTTTTGGCAGACACTAACCACTCAGCTTGAGCGTATGCATCAACCACCCATCACCCAATGGGCAGTTATGAGGGATAGGTTGAAGGAAAAGTATCTCCCTTCTTTTCATAGAGCTCACCTTGTGGACCAAATGCTTGACCTTCAAAAGTCTAGTTCTTGTGTGTCAGACTATATTAATAACTTTAAGAAGTTGATTCAATGTTGTGAGTTGGTGGAAGATCCATCCATTACTATAGCCCGATTTATTCAAGGCCTACGACCCGATCTTCGACGGGATGTGACTTTATCTTCTCCTTTTACACTAGATGAGGCCTATCATAAAGCGTTAGAAGTTGAAATACTCAATAAACCTGTGAGGCCTCCCACCCAACTTGCCTCTAAAGCACTACAATTTTCGGTAAGTACTTCTAATACAAAAACCTCTATTCTTCTCGTCCCCTCTAAGCCACCCTTGTCTTCCAGTGCTACTGCTAGTACTTCCCGTACCCCTGCTGATAATGTCGTGCAATGTTTTAGTTGTCGTAGGAGAGGTCATTATGCTTCCGAGTGTCCTCATCGCACCCTTACGTCAGAACATAAGCCGATTGAGTGTGAGGAAGAGACTGTGGAAGCCGAGGGGATTTATGAGGATCTCGTAGAGGTAAAAAACAGTCTCCTTTTGGGGGATTCTCATCTTGGTGTTGTTAAGTCTCTCTTGTCCAAACCCGTTTTAAGTCATGAGTGGAAGCGTACCACCATCTTTCATACTCTTATTAAATGTGGTGACACTTCGATGACAATGGTCATAGATGGTGGAAGCACCATGAATGTGGTAGCCCAGTCCACTATTAAGCACTTTAACCTAACAGTTGAGCCTCACCCTCATCCTTTTAAGGTAGCTTGGGTCGACAAGACTAGCCTTCCGGTCTCCCATAGATGTAAGGTCCCTATTCAGATTGGAAGTTATAAGGATGAGATCGTATGCGATGTTATGCCCATGGATATCGCTCACATTTTGTTAGGTCGACCTTGGCTATATGATCGCAATGTCACTCATCCTGGGAGGGACAACACCTGAACCTTTAAGTTTAAGACCAGGAACATCACTCTTACCCCTTGTCGGCCTAAACAGTTGCTTTCTCCCTCCAACCCAAAGCCTTCACCAACCTCGTCCTCACCTGTGACTTCCTACACTTTACCTCCAACCAAGGGAACCATCTCTCTCCATCATCATAAACCCTTCGAGAGATTGAGGAACTTCAATCAATTAACAGGTAAGAGTCTTTCTGAGATCGACAATGGATGTTCCCCTCGCACGTCCACTGACCTTATTCCCCTTCCTCTTGATGCCCGAGTCTCCAAACCTGCCTCCACATTTGCCCAGCATATTCATGATTTGCACGCTGAGATTCATTCTGCAATTGCAATGAGTAATGATCGTTATAAGCTTTCAGCTAATGTGCATCGCAGGGACACATATTTTGAGGTGAGTGATTTTGTTATAACTCGTGTTCAATCTGAATCATTACCCAAACACTTCTAGAAAGAGCTCCTCACTCGAGCCATGGATCCTTACCCGCTTATCAGGAGGTCAGGATCTAATGCTTATGTGCTTCATTTGCCGGACAACTTAGGTATTAGTCATATTTCTAATGTGGAAGATCTAACTCTTCATCGAGGTACTTTTGAACCTCCTTGTCTTCCTTTGAGTGCTTCTACAGGTACTGGAGCCCCAAAGCTCCCTCCTTTTCCACATCCACATACTGACGTTGGCTGAGTTGGATGCTGAGTTTGCGGCACCTTCATCGTAGTTTGTGGCATCTCTTTCGTGTATGGTCAAGCCGCCCATGAATTGATGGTCGTGTATTTCTGCGAATGAGTTCCACACCTGGGATCTTGCACTGCTAGTACCTTCAAGACAACTCGTCGGAGTCGAGTTCTTTTCCGGTGGGAGAGAATGATGCAGTATCACGGCATATAAAAGTTTAGGAATTTAGAAATTATCTTTTGATAGTAGAATATCTTTTCATTATCTTTTTAGCAAGGAATAATATCTTTTTGATTACATTATCCTTTAGTTTCCTTAATGTTTTAAGTTTCTTTAATGTTTTAGGTTTCTTCTCTATTTAAACTCTTTTGTTACGTATTCAGAAGACACACTTGAATGAACTGAATTATTGAGTTTTGAAAGTTCTATTGTGAATTTTCTCAGTGTGGGAATTGTTCTTAGAGCGTCCTACATCAATTATTCCCCTTTGTAGGAATTGTTCTTAGAGCATCCTACATCAACAATGTACTATCTCTTTCCATCAAACCTTAGCTAGAGCAACTAAAATACATAGGTATAGGTATTATAATCATTTTCTTACACTATGGATTGAGGGAGGAACGGGAGGTGACAAAAGGTTAATTAATTAACTCCCATTACTTTTGTTTGGGTAGAAGGGAATATCTCACCACTGTTTACCTTCATCCCTCCCCCATTTTATACACCTTGAAGTTCCTCATGGGGTGAAACGAAGATTGTTAATATTGAATTTACCGCCCCCCCCCCCCAAAAAACAAAACTACCTTTCTCTTATTGAAAAATCCAAAAACGGTAGACATTAGTCTCCTATTATTACATGTCATTCTCTTTTGCTTCTCCTTCATCATTTTCCTTCCCTCTCCCTCTAAACAATGTAAAAGACTATAACCAAAACTACAACACCAAGAAATTCAATATTATTTACCCTGCCATCATTGAACTGTACTAGGAAATATAGTTGTAATCATCCTAAGATATTAAAAGAAAGAAAAACAATAAATTATGTTTTCTTTATTTCATCAACGCAAATAAATTCGAACAATGAATAGTGATCATCCTATAGCTATGTGTATCCAATGAACATTGCCCATAAATGGGCGTCCAATGGATAACGACAATGTAGTGGATAGCTAGTGAAACTTGTAAACCTTTGGTAATTATTAACAATCGCTTAGGTTTGAATCTTGTCTATATTAGCCTCTACGCTTCTTATACATCGAAAAAATAAAAAAAAATGATAGTGGATATTTGTTTAACTAATAGATATTATAATAAGAAATATAAAAGGTATGGGCATCCAATGAACAAGGCAAACATAACATCAGAAAATTAGACAAACTGCAAATATGAAATTACGACAATCCTATAACATAACAGCTATTTGAAGGTAACACATATTAGACCAACTTATAGGTATACACCCATAAACATTCACTACCATAGGAAAACCATCATCTAAAAAAAGGGAACAAACATTAGAAACACAAATTTCCCTTGCCACTTGATAGATAAAGAAAAAAGCAACTAAAAACAAAGAAAAATCAAGGGAAATATACGAATCATCAAGAAAATAGAAATCTGACGTGATCCACCAGTATTGCTCAGCAAGACTAATGCATTCTTGATGGATCAACTTCCGAACTTGAAACAAAGCAACAAAATTTGGTAACATTAATCCCAAATAATTGAAATCAAAAAATTTATTAAAATCACAACACCAAAGGTCGTGAAGCTATTGATGCAACAGGGGCTATGGGGTCATGGGGTGGATTGATTTAATAACCATGGAATTATACCAAAGGTATAGTAACTTAATTTGATAGGCTTGAATGGAGGAATGTGATCTAAGGGAATTAAGAAATAGAGAGATAAAATTTAAATGTGAGATGTAAATTTGATATGAGTTTGAGTGGTCCGCATGCACGTTTATTGACTATTCATATTTGCAATATGACCTATGGGAAAGCACTATTTAATATATACTACTATTTACTTTTGTGCAAGGGCAAAAAGAGGTTTTGGATGTTATTGCCTCTTTCGATAGATTTAAATCTCCAATTATCGAAAAAAATAAAACAAATTTAAGAATTTTACGTAAACATGGCAAACAATTTTCACTTAATGTGATTTTTATTAACTTGATCGGCAATTAAGAACTTACTACTTCAAAAAGTGTGTTTAATATAAACAATAATTCTCTCCGTTTAATATCTGCTTAAGTCAGATAGTGTGCATTGTATTGATTTTTTAAAAGATGTTAACTTTGAAATTTAAATGTTAAGGAAAATGGAGGGATGCAGTTTTAAGGGTGTATTTGGGTGGGATTCAATGTGATGAAAATGTTCGTTTGAAAAGGAAAAAAAAAAACATTTAATTATAACAGAGATTTATACAAAATATTAAATAATTTATGGCTAATGGTGAGAACCTCAGTGCTCATGAGAACAGATTACAAATCAGATGCATTTACAAGAGGGAAAGAGCCACAATGCTGGTGAGATGTAGAACCCAATGGCTCAGAAAGATAACCACCCCCATCCCGTTGCAGAATTCAGACAATATATGCAACAGTAAAGTACCAACAGCACAAAATGGACGACAGACCAACGCTGGAGTCCAAAGACAAATTCTCCCGCCATTTTCCACAGAATGAGGCATCCAATAGTTTGGAGTTTGAACATCAACAGAAGCAAAAAAAATCCAATGACCATACCCAGACTACAGAAGTTCAGGACCTCACTGAAGAAAGCTAAACCAACCCACAGGGACGAAGAAAAATTTGGTCAGCCTAGAGACCACCAAAGAAGAAGAGGGGCATGACGTTAGCTCTCGAAGGCTTAACTCCAGTAACCTAGGTAGTGACCAAGGAGATACGAAGCGTGGAGACTTCAAGGGGACACATGTCCAACAAGGAAACACTCGCGGACAGTCTTCGGACGTTCTCAAACACAAAACTAGGTTTTCTCACTGACGACTATAGGATCCTCACACTATGAGCAATTAGTTAATGCCCCCTTCCAAACATAACCCTCTTCATAGCCAAAAGATAGGATGATATCAACACAAAAGTAATTAGAACATATCAATCATATTCATCACATGTGTTGCATCGTACTTTTTTGAAAGTCCGTGCCATGTTATTTTTTAATCTCAGATCAAAATCTGTGCTTCTTAGCCAAGGAAAGAAAAGAGGACAATCTTACTTGGGAGAAGAGAACAGAAGGAGAACGGAGAAAGAGGAGGTAGGGTCACGATAAACTTATGGAAGAATGGAAGGCCGAAGCAAACAAGGATGTCAGCCTTCCGTCATAGCAGAACAACAGTTGGGGGGGGGGGGGGAGAAGGCTCTTTCAAGAAAGAAAGTCTATAGGAAGGCCATAACTGATGAAGCTACCTTTGCCACTGAAGTGTGTCAGAGTTGAACTGGACAAGTCGATCACTTCTGCAAGTTTGGGCTAGATTTATTTAGAGTGAGCCTATATCAAAGCATATAAAACTAATTTAGTCAGAATCAACTTTGCTTTGCGTCCTGCTATTTTCAGGTAGTGCCATTCTGGGTCCATCATCAGTTGATGCCATAAGTTTGCGTTGAAATTCGAAGCAATCTTGGCCAAGAAATTTTCTCCGATTGGTTCATTTACGGTCTAGGTTAAATTGAGTTGCATTGTTTCAGAACAAAATTGGGTCTCGTTTTGGTTGGTTAATACAGAGTGGCCTGTTCTGCCAGGCCAAGTTAATGTAGTCTTCTTAGTTTTAAAAGGCGTAAGGCTCTAGAAGGCACACGGATCACAGACGTGGGCCACACTTCTCTGCAAAATTTTTAACAAGTCATTCATATTTCACGAAGCATATTTTGTAGAAAGAGGTTAGATAAATTCATTAAAAAAGTCATGAAACATCAACATAACTACTAATACCTTATACCGCAAATGCCTTGACATATGTTATATAATCGTCGTAGTTACCAGAACAAACACACTTACAATACAAGCACAATTCAGTTTTTAGCAATCATGGAAAGATAAGGCAAGAAAACGGGTAAAGACATAGCCTTGCATTCTTGAGGCGCACCTCAAGCCCTCCAAGGTGCTGATGTGGCATGTAGGCATGTCTCAGGTGCGCTTTTTCAAACTAAGTGTAGTTGAGGTCCAGTTCTGGATCAAATGCTCAGAAAATGTTATTAGGACTGTTACCAATTAGGAAGTTAGTTTTTTTTTTTTAATTCTATGGATGACATAAAGGACCAGATCCGGACGGATTTAATGCATGTTTCCATATGGGCTGGCACATTATAAGGTGTCTGAAGCTGCCAAACTTTTTCTTGAATACTCGGCTTCTTCAACTTAGAGCAAATGAAGTCACAGTAGTTGTTGACATCACAAATTCTACCTTTAAAAAAAGGATTTCAGACTTATTTCTTGCTATGTTATTTTCCATAAATGTGTGCTTGACATTTTAACAATTATGAATGGTGGTGCACAACATCACATCTGAGACAACAACAATGCATTTTGGTGATGTCAAATTTCAGTGGCAAAGGAACCTCAATTGTCACCAGAGGAATTGCTGATGTGCCCATATGATGCAACAATAAACTACCAACAGAAACACAACCTTTACATCCATACACTCACAAGAAAACACACCCCCTAAACCTTTCAAGCTGAATACATTAAATTTTCTCTGGTTAGTCACATGAAATGTCAGGAAAACGTCACATCAAATATGGCTCAATGAATTAGGAAAACCAGCCATCACTTACCAGTTCTCACAAAGAGAAAAGATGCATATGAGCCAAAAACCATTGTATATGCAAGCTGGGTACCTAGAACCAAGTTAAATAACAACATAAGCATTATTTCCTGATCATCATATTCATGGAAGCACGGTATCATGTCCCCAGGAGAAAAGATTTATTATTCAAAATGAAAGCAGCTGATTGTCATTTGATAGAGAATTATTCAGCTGAAGTCAATAAAAAAATATTTAAAAACAAAAGCTGACGGTAAATAAGAGAGAACATTGATAGATACTGTACCAACTGCCGAGTCATTGCATGTCAAAGTCTCACATTATTTCTAGCCCTCATGTACTTGTTTATATTAGAAGACTCACATTTTTAACTAGCAAATTAATCGATTATCCCTCCTCATTGATGCAGAACATTACAGGCAGGATAAACCGTGAAGACATTCACTAAACAAATCAATCAAACCTAGGATTCAGAAATTTCTCTTCAAATAAACGATAGAAGATTACAAAGGATGACAGCACAACAGAAAAGAAAGCTTCATGGTGTGTCCTTCCGTTTCAAATCCATTTTCATTGCATTTTTTGAGAAATATGTAGAAAATAAGCCAATGACCTGAAAATTGGACTCCGTGAAAAGCTGGAAAAATTTGTTGAATTCTGTGGTTCTTAGAGAAATCTATAAAAATATCAAGCTTGTATAGAAATTCATAAGAATCTCGAGAGTTCATACAAATATGGAGAGATCAATATAAATGTAAGATGGAAAAAAACAACGATAAAGACCATATAACAGGCTCTTACTAAGACCCCACCGAATGTCAGAGATTACAGTCAAAGCCAACCAATATAAATAACGGTCTCTACCTTCTGGTTTCTGATCAAGAGGTTAATTATCCTTTTTCAGCTTTACATATGGTAGAGTCAGATTCATTGGGAGATAGAACGACAAAAAGCAGTTTTTTGTTTCTTACTTCCACAGTCTAGCCCCCACCCCCACCCCACCTAAAAAAAAAGATGGAAAAGGACCCTCATGATTGTGCCACAACCCCTTCAGATTAATTTCATTTTAAAAAGCAAGATGGCATCCTACCCCCCTCCCCCCCAAAAAAGACGCGGAAACCCAAACACATGTTGACATATACATGAGGAATGGCCTCGCAAGGAAGACTAGGTTTTTATGTATTAGCCCTACATCAAATGGACAGAAAAGAAAACAACGAAGAAACTCATAACATCCGGTTAAGTAGCACATACGACAATCCAATCCAACCACAACACAGTTATGACAAACCCAAAGTAGAAAGTGTGACATCTGACTCTTTGGACAGGTCAAGGCCCAAGGGGCCCATCCAATTATGCATCATGTAAAACTGCAAATCAAGGGAGTCAAAAGCAGCACATACCGATAGCCACAGAGGCTTTCAGAAGGCTGCAGTCCTTCCGCATGTAGAACTCCAACAAATGGTTCAAGTGGGCTTCAAATAGAAATAAAAACAAGCGGAAAATAAGTCAAACCAATTGCACATAAGTCAAAGAAGGTGTTTGCAATCAATCATAATAACATAATAATCATCCAAAATCCTAAGAAACTACTAGAGCACATAGGATACTGTGAAAAAACAAGTAGCTAAATCACACATGAGGACTTTATAAATTCCTGCTAATGTCACAACCTAAAGTAATAAGAGGTTCACAAGTGACGAGAGCAGATAAATAGATGGCTATAAACAAAGCCTGCAATACAGGGACCTGATCCATGAAATAGTCTTCACGTATTGGCTTGAATGCATAACTTAAAAGACTTGTTATTTGCCATGGAATCACATCTGGAAATAGAACCAAATTTAATTCAAGTACAAGAAAGGACAAAAAAAGACTGAACTTGACCATGCTGCTACACTGTCTTATATCAGATATTGACCCTATTGTGAAGTGAATCCATTTCTAAAATAATATGCTATGGTTAGTTTCTTAATTTAGTCATTATTAAAGCAAATTCTTGTCAGCTGGAAAGGACCTGGAAATAGGAAGGAAATACAAGAATCTAAAAAGACTTGAAAGGAGTTGGAAGAAATTGTAAGAAGTTGGAAGGAGCCAAAATGACTTGGAAAGAGTTCTAAGGAGTTGGAAGGGCCCAAAGAAGTTGGCTGGGGTTGGAAGGAATAGAAAGGAGTTGGGAGTAGCTTGAAGAAGTTGGAAGGAATTTGGAGTTGGATGGAGTTGAAAGAAGTTAGAAAGACTCAGGAGTCGAAAGAAGTTGGAAGACTTCCCTTCCAATTGAAAAGAGCAGGTTAGTAGTAAAGAAACTAAACATAGATTCCCTCGGTGCATGTTTGATGAACGTTTCTATTATGCAGTAGCCTTCCAAGGCTTCCTGTTTAAGCCCGATGAAGTCTCAAAGTTCACCACAATTGAAGGGAATAGAAGGACCTTAACTGGGCATGGAGCAGCTTTGAAACTGTCAACAGTGAAGAACCAAAGCCACGAAATTGAGGGGAAGAAAAGCAACCCCTCCTGATGTAATCAATCGACATCCGGAAGTATGGCTCTGTCCTTTACCTGTAAAGCTGAAGGGCAACCATTGGTTTTCAGTTTAAGGATGGAAAGAATGCACCAGCCTTAATTTGAAGAAACTTCCATCATTGTATATGTTCTGGGCAATACTCCTTCAGCAGATGAGGAAGTATGTAACTCCACATCTTTTACCTTATAAAGGACATTGCATGTGGTTTGTAAGTTGGATATCGAAAAAGCTTATGACCATGTGAGCTGAGACTTCTTAATTTATGTGATGAAGAGAATGGGTTTTGGGGAAAAATCGATCGGATGGGTTCGTCGGTGCATCTTCTCCACTTCTTTTGCAGTTCTCGTCAACAGTTCTCCAAGTGAGTTCTTTTCAGCTTCTAGAGGACCTCAGCGGGGAGACCCTTTATCCCCTCCTTTTATTCTTGTTAATCATAGAGGTTTTCACTAGGATGCTTGAAGTATCATCTAGTGCAGGGCAAATCTCCGGATTTTCAGTGGGTCACTGGAACTCTCATACTTCGAACGTCTTGCATCTTCTTTTTTGCAGATGACACTATTATCTTTTGTGATAGTGATTGTGAACAAATGATCAACCTTCATTGCTTCCTTGGTTTGAAGTGGTATCAAGTCTTAGAGTGAAATTGGCCAAGAGCTCTATTGTGGATGTGGTACAGGTGAAGAACATTCAGTTGCTCGCAGGTGTTTTAGGATGTAACACCGATTTATTTCCAACTACTTACAAAAGGCTCCCTTTAGGTGCAAGATTTAAGGATAAGCCAATTGGCATCTGACTGTTGAGAGATTTGAGAAAGGCCTTCAAGGTGGAAATCCAAATACCCCTCTAAAGGGGGAAGATTAACTCCTATCAAAAGTGTTCTCTCAAGTATCCCAACTTACTTCGTTTCTCTCTTTCCATTACCTTCTTGGGTAGCACTAACTTAGAAGCAATTCAGAGAAACTTCCTTTGGGGTTCTTTTGGGAGTGCTTCCAAGTATCATCTAGTGAGATGGAAAATTGTGAAACAATCGGTGATTCAAGGAGGTTTAGGGATCAAAGACTTGCAGCTCTACTTAACAAATGGCTTTGGGAATTTTGGAATAAGAAAGGAAATCTTTAGAGAAAGGTGGTAACCATTAAATATGGTGAGGAGGGTTTTGGTTGGTCTCCTTCTACTCCTACTAGCTCTTATGAGCGCCTTTAGAGATTTATATCAAAAGGCTGGGAGAGATTCATTCCATATTTTTCCTTTGTGGCCGGCGATGGCTCCTCCATCATTTTTTGGCATAATAAATGGTGTAATAACATCCCTTTGAGAGAGCTTTTCCATATTCTCTTTGTTCTAGTCAGTGGCCCAGGGATGCCTCCGTTGCTTACTATTGGGGGAGCGAGTATCTCTAGCACCAATTTTTGGTCCCCTATTTTTGTTCGGGACGAGTTTGTTGAAGAAGACACTACTGTTAGCATTTTCAACAAGATTAATGATGCTAAGCTAGGAGACTCCCCACATGATATAGTGAGATGGGATTTGGATTCTAAAGGGGACTTCATAGATGCATATAATTTGAAGCTCCTACATCTGAATTTTCCATCATTACATGACTTTTTTTTTGGAGGGTTCCCTCACAAGAACCCTCACAAGCCCATTCGGAGGTCTTTGGCCCGTTTCAAGGTTTCTTTTTTTATTTGGGAGGCATCACATAGGAAGATTGTGACTAGTGACAATTTGCAAAAGAGGCGAAAGATCTTGGTAAATAGATGTTATATGTGTAAGGGGGAGTTGGAATCGGGGGATCACTTGTTACTTCATTGCCAGTTTGCCAGGGCAAGCTGCAAGCTTGTTTTTAGTTGCTTAGGCATGTTTTGGGTATCTTCTAACTCTAGTACGAACCATCTTTTAGCTCAGTTTGGTAGGAAAGCTAAAATGAAGGTGGCCATGGCTTTTCCTCATGTGACTTTTTGGAACCCTTGGGAGAAAGAAACCGAAAAATCTTTTGAGGGAGAAGAAACTTCTCTTAAGCGCTTAAAAGACAATTTCATCAAGACTTTATTTTTGGGATAAGGGGAATTTTTTCTCCTCATCTTTTGATGTTGTTGACTTTATGAATAGCTTGCATATTGGCTATATATAATCTTTTGTAGGATGCTTTCCTAGCATCCATCAACTGATCCTTTTATTTAATATACATATTGATGTAGGTTGACCTCGAGTTTTAAATTAATGTAGGATGCTCTAAGAGCAATTCCTAGGGGAAAATTATCGCACAGAGAAATACAAATACTCAATTTAACTCAATTCTCATTCATAATTTGTCTTCTCCAATTACATAGAGAGGTTTATATAACCAAGAGACTAACTACTATTAGGACACCTAAATAACAAGATATAATCTAGAAAATGATAAAAATATATAGTGTAATATTATCCTAATAAACTAGGAAACTAAATGTTGATAAAATATCATTAAATATCTTTATTTTGGCTATCTTAGAATATGCTTTAAAATATGCTTAAAAATAACCTCCGAAAATAGTAAAAAATACAGAAGATCTCCATCTCCAATATCAAAATATTCTAATTTCCTAAATTTTTTTGCCCATTCTTTACACTTGTCCTACATCATTCTCCGTTGGAAAAAACTCGGCCTCAAGTTTCGAAATGCATCAGAATTAAGGACGAAAAGGTTAGAATTGATTAGACTTCAATATAGATATTCTGACTTTCATTCCTCAAAACATTCTCTAATGCCAGTAACTATGTAAACATTGGATCATGTTCAATCTTCTCGACGAAGCCTTCTGGAATGAAAAAGTCAACTTGCACAAAAGCTCCTTGGGTCACTGTAATGTCTGCTAGGAGGAGGTCCAAATCCATCCCTACTTACACATGCTCTTCATGTGCCTGTACATCCTCTTTATTAGCCTCCCTTAGAAGAGCTTCATCAGCAATATTTAGAGTAGATGATTCCTTTCTAAGTGTCCCATCCACATAAGAGTGAGAGGCAACATGAGGAAGATGATTGTTTGCATTGTCAAATATCACACTCCATGAAACAATATTTCAACCACTTGATGGCGTTTTACGACTTCGACTACTACTGTGCTAGACTCCTCTCTGAAAGTTTCCTCTCGGCTGAAGTTCAATCTTCTCAAAGGAGCCTTCCGGAATGAAAAAGTCAACTTGCGCAACAACTCCTTGGGTCACCGTAATATCTGCTAGGAGAAGGTCCAAATCCATCCCTACTTGCACATGCTCTTCTTTTGCTTGTACATCCTCTTTATTAGCCTCCCTTAGAAGAGCTTCATCAGCAATATTTAGAGTAGGTGATTCTTTTTAAGAGTCCCATCCACATAAGATTGAGAGGCAACCTGAGGAAGATGATAATTTGCATTGTCAAATATGACACTGCATGAAACAATATTGTCTACGACTTGAAGGCGTTTTATGACTTCGACTACTACTGTGCTAGACTCCTATCCGCAAGTTTCCTCCTAATCCTCCTCAATGGACGCTCGCTTATAGTTTGCCTCAGAGTAGGTAGGATGTTCCTCATCCGAACAACAAATCGGTGATCCCCTAGAAAACCTTGATGATGGAACTCCATAATCATTAGTGGAAATTTTCCAATGTCTTAAAGGAGCTCTAGGAGGTCTATAGTCTAACATAGACCTAGGGATGTAAGGCTTCACCTCACTAGTGATGTATCTGTCTAGGGTCCAAGCTAAAACTCAATTTAAGAGTGCAAGCTTAAAACCAAGAGAGAATACAATCAAGGAAAACTCAAGGAAAATGGTACGTAATAAGCTGGTTGTAAGGCAGCAAACACGTGAGGTAGAAATGGAATTTAGAATCAAAGGATTCTAAATGAGAAAAGGAAAAGAAACTTGACGTATCTTCAAGGGATTAATTGAAAACTTAAGCTAGAAATCATAAATACACGGCTTGCAAACGGAAAACTAGCAAAGTGATCTCAAACCCGTGAGGATAAACAAGGTACATGGATAGTTCTAAACCTTTGTTTGGATACAGAAACACCACTTAAACAAGTTTAAGACTACACTTGAACACCACCCTAACCGGCCTAGTTAAGGATAAGTAAGTTTAGTATTTGAATGTGCAAAAGCACGAAAGCACAAATGCTCTCAATTGGTTTTTGATTCAAAGTCTGATATCTTCTGCCCATGGCCGTGAGTTACTCTTAAATACAAGCCTAGCAAGCTACCAAGCAAGTAAACAAGCACCTAAGGCTTCCTTCGTAGGGAGGAAACGTTTAAACCTAAGCTAATCTCCACGGTTAGCATCAAACCGTGTACTTAGCTGAATTAACTTAAGCTAATTACATTCAAATGAAAAGGAAAGCAAGATAAATGATGTTTACAACCTTAACCACGTGTAATTAAGCCTAATACAAGTAACTATCTAGCAAAATAGAAAGGGGGCAGCCGTAAAGTAAAACCACTTTTCAGCTAGCCAATGAGCTTCAAGAGACATGTCTAGCTGCCTTTGCTTCCCATTGGTTGCTCTTCTCAAGGTAAACTCCTTTTGCAGCTGATGATTGATGATCTAGGAGCCTTGGGACGTGTGCCACTCTAGCTAGAAAGGAGGAAACCCACGGGAGGAGGAAAATAAGTTGCAACTGCCAAACCGGGTTCAAGTATAGAATTTACCCGGTTTTCTAACTTCTTTAAACCCAACCAAAAGTGGTCATGATTCTGATTTCAGGCCATGGGGGGAAATCTTAGGTCGTGTACAACCCCCCCTCCTAGAAATCAAGGTTAAACCATGTTTAAGTAGGGTAATTCTACTAAAACATTTAACCGTGCAGTTTTGAATCAAAACTGGCCTGTTTGACAAAATGCCTTGATCTCCCAACTTCTCTTGTGCATGATTGGAAATTAACGTTTGGATCTGAAAGTAGACATCTTGGGGATTCCAAAAGGGTAAAAATCCAAGACTTAAACCACCATTAAGCTTAAGAAATCACATACCCAAAACCGGGTACATTCTGGTTGAACTGAGCAGTTTGTATATCTTGGGTTTATTGGCTAATTTGAATGGGTAAATGAAATCCAAATGGGATGAAACTTGTTTTGGTGCAAAGCTGACTTCCTGAACTTCAATCTCAATGCAAAATATTAGACTTAAACCTCAAAGAGGCTTAAGTAATTAAGCTCTCAAAAACAGGTTTGCTGTTGACTTAAACCCGTGACCTACTGTTTAATGAATTAAACAAAATAAGGATGATTTATTCATCCTTTGGCCAGCAAAATGAAATTACCGTGATTGATTTGCTTCTCTAAATCAAGGAGCATGGAGGGATCTCCATCAACTAGCAAAGTAAAGATTTAACTCACAACAACCTTTATGAATATGACGACCTTGAAGCTTGCAAAAAGCATTAACAACATCCATATGTAAGTAGTAATTCACTTGAGCATGAAAATCACCCATTATTTCGAATCTAGAAATCTTTTCCACTTCCCGATAAGGGGAGAAAACTTGGTACAAAACATTCGTCCTAACAGGGAGTTTATTATCGTAAATGATCACAAATAAAACCCGATGATGTTTTTCACACCAAGCCACAAACGCATCAGCACAACAATAACAACAAACAAAATTAAGTAAACAAAAACGACATTTATTGAGAAGAATTTTGATAAGTTGCCTAGCTGGCAACGAAGGCAGTAAGTGTGCAAAGCGTAGTGATTGGCAAACGTGTGTGTGGAATTGGTGGTGGTTATTGGGTAGGTTGCATATGGGTTAGGGTTTGGACGATGGTTTTTTTAAAAAAAATTTGTGGATGGCTTGGAAATAGAAAAACTTGAATTAAAAGAGACTTGACAACGGTTAGGATCAAAAAGCTCTGATACCAAATTGATGTAGGATACTCTACGAGCAATTCTTACAAAGGGAATAACTGATGCAGGATGCTCTAAGAGCAATTCTGACAAAGAGAATAATTGGTGGAAGATGCTCGAAGAGCAATTCCTATAGAGAAAATTCTCACACAGAAATATCACTGCTCAATGTAACTCAATTCTCATTCATAATCTATCCTCCCCATTTACATAAAGAGATTTATATAACCAAGAAACTAACTAGCATTAAGAAACCTAAATGATAAGATATAACCCAGAAAAGGATAATAAATATATAGCCTAATATTGTCCTAATAAACAAAAACCCTAAATCTTGATGAAATATAACTAAATCTCGATACTTTGTCTATCTTGAAATATGCTTAAAAATAACCTAACGAAAAGAATAAAAAATATAAAAGATCCCCAACATCAAAATATTCTAATTTCCTAAATCTTTTTCCCCATTCTTTACACGTGTCCTGCATCACATATTTTTCCTTATCAAAAAAGAAGGAAATTTCATTCTTGAATGTGCAAACACAGAAAGAGATAGCTTCAAATTTGTTTTCTAGGGTCTTCTTCTGTAGGAAAACAACCTGTTGATTTCACTTTCAAACAGGAGTTTGTCAAGTTTAGCCTCTCTAGGTGAAATTGCACAATTTGACTATGACATATTTGGGCACTGATTCAGAGCAGAATTGCAAGCTTGATAGGCAGACCTCTATTTCCAAATGAATGTACTAACTAGCAAAATAAAATCATCTCCCTCTGCTTTCTTCTAATCTTGTTTTCTTCAGGGGCATCCACTCAACCTCTTGGGATTTACCCTTTCTTGGCATTATTATCAAACCGAACCAGCATAAATGAAGCAGAATACTCTGCCTTCCACTAAAATTTCACTGGTTGACTGATTTTTCCCATTTAGGGTCATAAAAAGTTCTCAGTAATGTCTTTCATACCCAAAACTATACCTATTTTAGTTTCTCCAGCTGCCACTGGGGATGAAGATCAGACTAGGGATAATGTCAGGAAAGAAGCCGCTGTCTCTCCAGACATAAGTTTCTCTGCCACTCCAGCAGCTCCAACGAAAACCGTGGTCAGGAGGCGTCCTACTTCCTGAGTTCAGCCTGCTTTTAATACTTTCTAGAATGGATGTTACGGAAATCAGCGGTAAAGGCTTGGGTAGTAGCTCTGTCACCTGAACAACAATAACATGGCTTCAAATTTGAGACGTCGGAGAGCTTAATAGAACCTATAAAACAGAGCAAGATGACACTTTTCCTAAAACAAGGTTGTGCAGGTTGCTTGGGACCACATTCGAGCCAACCAAAGCTAAAAAAATTGCTAGGTAAAATTTTACCGAATTGTAAGCTTCTAAATAATTCTCATGTGCAATGAGTAGAAAGACTTGATTTCACATAAGAGCAACACTTTAGTTTGATGTAATTTAACTCAAGGTGCGACTTATTCATAGTCATTTGGTTAGTACAAGCAATTAGCTTTCCTACTAATTTCAGTTGTTTACAGGCTCAATTCAGCAAAAACCATCTATAAAGGGAGTCTGTTTCAAAGTCTACAAGCGAAGTCAAATAGACCTCCAACAAAAATAGCAAAGATTTGATGCTGACTATTGACTGTTGACTGTACAGAGGACCCATTTATTGAATGACCTTGCTTTGCAGGCTCTTGGCCTTCCTTAGTGTCCTCTAGGAAGACCAAACAGGAATGATTCGCCCTCTCTTGACAAGGATATGTCCTTAATCCAAACAATTCTTCCCATATGAAACCAAGTCTATACCATGGTCAATGGTGGCTGAAATCAAATAAGTGCTATGGACTCCCTTTTTCGTAAATGTATTAAGAATTCTTAAAGGCCTTACATGCTGATTTTGAGGTAGCACCTAATGAGTTACCAGGCGCAAAACCATTAGAACCCTGACGTCATTAATAAATAATAACCAAAACATAGCAATATCTATTGACGAAAAGGGGCTCAAGAACTTGGTTACCTGTTCATGATACTCCTAATTGATTTTTTGATGGAATGGAACAGTCAGAAAAAGAAAGGCATAGTATAATTCTCTTCATAGTTATGCTCAGGCAGCTCCGGAGTGTCAGTGTCATTTTCATGGTAGTCAGGGGATGAGCGCCACAGCCACCATAAAAGGAGCTTTAGAAAAGCTCTCCAAAATGCCATGCGTTCTCCTTTGAGATATCTTGAAGGCCACCTTCTTGCTCATTTTAAAGACGAAATGACGAATCATTATAAATCATGTTCTCTCATTCACCAAAGCTCATACCTCATCACACCACGTTTTGAAATTGTCTCATCCTCTTAAGACAAAGTAGGTTCTTCTTCTTGGGGTTATCCAACATCTAGTCCTACCAAAATTGCCTCAATATCCTCTTCATTAACTTGTAGGATATTGATTAGCCAATGCAGGTCAATCCATTCATGGGAAACCATCTTATAATGAAAAGGAATTACAAAGTTCGTTATCATAGCTAGGCTTTAAGGTCCATAATCTAGGTAGTGGAAAAAGAGTCTTTTTTTTCCCCAACGTAGATGGTAGCGGACTAATGCGAAATTGTCTCTCAAAACTTCCTCTCCTTCCTTTTTATGGAGTAGCAAGCAGCCAATGGCTAATCTAAGATCTATCAGAACCAATCTCTCTTTATTTTTTCAATTCAGAGGTATGGTTGCTACATCGGACTCCCCCCCCCCCCCCTTCTTTCACCCGGCCGCCAGGGTATTGGATTATTGGATTTTTTTTTAATCGTAGCTAGGCTTTATGTTTGAGTTCACCAAGGCAAAATACCTCTTTAGACTATGCTCTACATTCTTCTATGGTGTACTATGCAAGGATTCAGAATGTGGTTTTGGTTAAAGTTGCGGTAATGGGTAAGGTGCATTAGAATCATGCTAATGCGGGTTAGAGTACAAATGGGATTTGCTTAACTTCAAAACCTTTCCAGTGTTGCTGTTTTGTCATTTAATGTTCTTATATTGAATCCATGGCAGTAGCTACTAAGTGGTTTTTAAATCTAGGGTGTAATAGAATCTACGGTGTAATGAATCCAATCACTCCATAATTCTGCTAGATAGAAATGCTACAGCTGCCATCTAGGCAGCACTCTTGAGGCATGAATTTGGATATAGATTTAGCGCAACTTGGTGCGCGGGGCTTGCTTCCAAGATAGGATGAACATTAGTTTTGCGATTTTTTGAGTTTTTGGACAAAAACACCACCAACCCATGGCCACCATAAGATAAAAGGCCATTCCACCAACTATGGAGAAAGCCCCTCCTTGAACTCACCATTAATTGAGAAACTAGATAAAGAAATTCAAAATTTTCAAATTTGTGGTTAAGCACCAACAAAAGCTGATGTTCTCATTTCATTCATGAATGTCTAATGGCCTACAAGGGGCCTCTTTATACAAAGGGAGCCAAATCCAAAGTCTACAAGCTTACTCAAATAGAAAATGAAGCTTGATGTTAACCTCTGAACATTAAATATTCACCATTGACATTTGACTGTTGAGTATACAATAAGCCCCCCTCATTTGAGTGTTGATCTTCCTTTGTTGAGTGCTAGCCTTTTTCAAGGCTTGGTGTTGTTGGCTCACGGAGCAGTTTGACGGATAAGATTAGGATAGGATGTGGCTGCTCAAGATTAGACCTCCACCCTTGGCCGTTGGAAAAAGGGTTGGAGGGGCCTAGGGTACATAAAACTTGGCAATTATTTCAAAAGGAAGCTACTCAACCATTTATTTCAATTCCATTAGATGCTTGTTTTCATTTTATCTTATTCATGCGTTTTAGAAATAATTATGATTTGTTACCTTTTTCACACACATTTTTAATTTATTTTTTAGTACTACACATTTGGATTTTATTTTCCTCATTTAAATTACTTTTAAGAAGTTACAATGGAGGAATTCGTCAAGGATTATTGCAAAAAGTGTACTTTTGATCTATGAACCGTATGCCTTTTCCATCTAAGTTGTACCTTAAGCTTGGCTCTAGGCATTCTTTGGGCCTTGGTATACGTCCACCTTCAAAACTAAGGGTGTAAACCCATTGATCTCAGTGCAGGGATTTGAAACTAGGCCATTCTGCCATGAAATGTCATAGAAAATAAAAAAGTCAACCAATCTGGTTTTCACTGCATTTGGTTGTTCGTAAAGTCTCACGTTGGAACAGCCTTAATGGGGATATGAGCAGCAATGACCACTCTGGAACAGAGGATGGCACATTCAGGTTTTTATGGCAAGCAAAGTAATTGACTCCATTCTCATCATCCCAGCTAGCTTGCTAATTCAGTAACATACACACACACACACACACACACACACACACACACACACATATATACATATACATATATACATATACATATATACATACATACATACATATACATATATATATATATATATGTATGTATGTATGTATGTATGTATGTATGTATATCTATCTATCTATCTATCTATCTACATATATATATATATAT
>JACYFF010019584.1:46787368-46840987 GCA_017589665.1 Selenicereus undatus
TATATATATATATATATATATATATATATATACACATACTTATTATGTTCATCTACCACAGCCTTCCCCCTCCCCCCGCCCCCGAAAAGAAAAAAAGAAAAAAGAAGAGGTGCAAACCAAAAGTCAAGCAAGTTTGATGGCCCAATGCAAGTAAAGAGTTATTTGATAACTAAAAGTTTTTTGGCAAAATGTAAGGGAGGCCACGCCCCTCCTGTCCCCTCAATCTTCCGCCACAGATACAGTAGCCAGGTTACACCATGATGCTAACGGGCTGTGGCTCATGAGTGTTGCAAAATGAAAAACAATAATGATAACAATACAAAATTAAGTTACCCTCCAGAAGACAAGGTTAAGAGAACCAACCCATCAAACAGCCCAGTTAAGCAACTTGGTTGTGGCTCATGAGTGTTGCAAAATGAAAAACAATAATGATAACAATACAAAATTAAGTTACCCTCCAGAAGACAAGGTTAAGAGAACCAGCCCATCAAACAGCCCAGTTAAGCAACTTGGTCAATGGTCGGACCATCATTCTTTCCCCTTTGCATTTCCTAGCATTACTCCTAATCAAATACAAACCTATAGGTTTCACCTCATTACTTTAAGTTCCCTCTCACCAAATATGATGTATATGTGGTTTGATCTCAAGCATCAGATTCGAGGGTGACCTTGAGCAATAAGTTAAAGGTGCATCCAATGCATTTAGGAGCCATTTATTTCATCATTTGGGAAGCCCAAGATGTCCTCTAAAGGGCCCTTGAGCCATTTTGGGGATAAATGCAAAAGGAGAACCAAGTATGGGCAGAATATGCAAGTTGAACAACTCGGCAGTTTGGAACAGTTAGCTAGTCCAACTTTGAGGCAACTTTCATCTATACTCCACATGATTTAGCCAAGGTTTCTCTGGCCTAAATTTAAGTTTAGGAAGAGAGCTTTCACATGAATCAAGTTGCAAGTGGATTGGAGGTCATTTGATCGTTCAAATCTGCCAAACAAATCAGACCTGCAAACTGGGCAGAATTCCAGTGCACAAGGTCTGACTTTGGGGCAATTTTTATCCATGGTCCACACGATTTATCCAAGGGGTCTCCACCCTAACTTTAATTTTAAGAAGTTAGATTTCCAATAAAACAAGTTTCAAGGCTTTTGGACACCATTTGGTTAGTCAACCTGCAAGATCTTCCAGACTGTGCAATCCTGGCAGCAAACCAGCGAAGGGCAGAATAAGGAGAAATTAAGTGGACTTAATGAAATCCAATCTTTTTGAAACTTTAGGGCATGAAAGAGGAGATAAATATTTATCAAATCATCAGCCTTAAAGGACCGGGAAGCACCCCCTTGTGCTGCTATTAACCAGCAAAAAGGACAGTTTAATTCCCTTTGGACCGGTTACTAGCTAGTTTGTACAATGTGATGTAATCCTTGGTTTTTTCTTGTCCTTGGCTGCAAATTGACTTGTACTAAGCATTTTCCAGCAGCATTAGAAGGTTGACAACTCATTGGAAGGTATCATTAGTTCTAATATACATCAATCAAACTCACAAAAACATAAACAATTGATTATCAAAATAAATGAAGATGATGAAGCCCAAATGTAAGGTTGAAACACTTGAGAAACTTACTTCCACAAAGTTCAAACTCACAAGAATAGGAATGAAAACCGAAAGCAAGAAAGAAAACAAGAGCTTGGATAGTCAAGTGAACTTTCAAGGGATAATCCTAAGAGCCACCCTTGGAGAAACACTTGGGCAATCTCTTTAGATCAACTAGTTACAGAATTTAATCACCTTCTAGTTGAGATAAAGAGACCTAGAGACCCACTTGAGTTGCCAAGCTCAAGATACAACACTAGGATTTCAATGGGGAGAGAGTTTACAAACTCACACTTTTCATATACGCAAAGCTCCATTACAAAAGACTCTTTGGCTGCCTTTTAAAGGCCCTCACACGGCTCTCTAAGGCCTCAAATGCAGCCAAGAGACAATTAGTACAATATAGGCATCAATTCAAGCTTAGCCTAGCTATTACAAAGTCTAATCCTATTTGTGACACCTCATTAGGACTAATGATACCTTCCAATGAGTTGTCAACCTTCTAATGCTGCTGGAAAATGCTTAGTACAAGTCAATTTGCAGCCAAGGACAAGAAAAAACCAAGGATTACATCACATTGTACAAACTAGCTAGTAACCGGTCCAAAGGGAATTAAACTGTCCTTTTTGCTGGTTAATAGCAGCACAAGGGGGTGCTTCCCGGTCCTTTAAGGCTGATGATTTGATAAATATTTATCTCCTCTTTCATGCCCTAAAGTTTCAAAAAGATTGGATTTCATTAAGTCCACTTAATTTCTCCTTATTCTGCCCTTCGCTGGTTTGCTGCCAGGATTGCACAGTCTGGAAGATCTTGCAGGTTGACTAACCAAATGGTGTCCAAAAGCCTTGAAACTTGTTTTATTGGAAATCTAACTTCTTAAAATTAAAGTTAGGGTGGAGACCCCTTGGATAAATCGTGTGGACCATGGATAAAAATTGCCCCAAAGTCAGACCTTGTGCACTGGAATTCTGCCCAGTTTGCAGGTCTGATTTGTTTGGCAGATTTGAACGATCAAATGACCTCCAATCCACTTGCAACTTGATTCATGTGAAAGCTCTCTTCCTAAACTTAAATTTAGGCCAGAGAAACCTTGGCTAAATCATGTGGAGTATAGATGAAAGTTGCCTCAAAGTTGGACTAGCTAACTGTTCCAAACTGCTGAGTTGTTCAACTTGCATATTCTGCCCATACTTGGTTCTCCTTTTGCATTTATCCCCAAAATGGCTCAAGGGCCCTTTAGAGGACATCTTGGGCTTCCCAAATGATGAAATAAATGGCTCCTAAATGCATTGGATGCACCTTTAACTTATTGCTCAAGGTCACCCTCGAATCTGATGCTTGAGATCAAACCACATATACATCAAAATAGAACTTTTTTTCCCCAATTATTGAAACCTAAACAGGCAAGTCAGTACAAGCAAGACAGAGAGAAACAAGTGTTCCAACATGCCAAACTCATCCTAGTACAAGCATGCATAGGAACAAGTAACCACCGCCACAACTAAATAACAGCAGAAATAATGACGACTCTCCTCAGTGCAAGTCCTGCTTTCGTGTCTAGGAAGATTCAGATCTGGGCAGTCTTGCCGAACTGCTGTAACACGGCTGAAGACTTGCCAGCTACAATAGTTTCCATGGCATGGCTACAAAGAAATCAAAAATCCAAATCCAATACCCCATAAATCCCGCCACCAGGGGGGATGTTGGGGGGGTCTGAGGTAGTCGTCTTACCCCTGAATTCCAAATTATAAAGAGACAGATTCCGATTGATCCTATATTTAAAAATCGTAGACTACCTACTGCTCCACAGAAATGGAGTTGAGGAATTTTAGAGAGGCATTTTGCTTTAATCCATACAATTCAAGCTGAGAAAAAGTCCAAACTACTTAAGAGTTAATCAAGAGAGGTTTTTTGTACCGTAGGTTGTAGGGGACAAAATAATACTTATATGTATAAAGAGAGGAAGTGTAATGTTAATGTAACTGGTAACTCAGGGGCTGCACATCCTGAGGTTTTTAATGCGCCCTTGCTAAAAGCAACTCCCACTGATCCAATAGAGTCCTTGAATAGCAATCTCATGAGTCTAGCATGTTTCAGAGTTTCAGTGGATCTGTATCACATGCACAATTTTGCAAACTAATTTCCCAACCAGAAGAAGAAAAAAAAAAGGTGGCCACAAACAAACAGAACATAACATAATTCTGGTCAGTCATTACGACTTTGGAAGGAGGCCTACTTACCCAAGCTGAAGAAGATAGGGCAGATAAAAATGGCAGTTTGCGACTTAAATCCTCCACACAGAAGTAAAGGCATCATACAAGCCCGGAACACTATTTCCTCAGTAATTGGTGCCTGTTCCATTACATAAGAAATCGACAACATTAGATAATCAATCAAATTTCCAAAATAAAAGGACAGATAAAAATCAAAATAGATTGTGAAAAATGCAACACAAAACTAAGCTCATGTTTTCCTTAGGGGACAGCTTTCAAGGATTTTTTTATTTTTTTTTTTACCAGGAAAAGGTAATGTTTTCATAATAGGAAACACCTACAAGAAAGGATTTTTTAACACATCCCACAAAAGCTAATTACAATCCAAAAATACACTATTCAAAAAATCAATTACAACAATCGGAGAGGAACAGAAAACCTCCTCCTGCAACAAGAATAAAGTCTTGAGTCACCCGTCCTTTAAACGCTCAATCGATGTATCAACACCATCAAAAACTCTACTATTTCTCTCCATCTACAACCACCAAAGCATGGGCAATGGCTCGTAAAACTGTATACTTGACCTTCATCTTTATTTATTTTTTTTAAATACCACACCAAAAAAACTAGGCATCATCCAATGTAGGCCCAAACAACTCACAACTAGCTCCCAAAGCATTGTGACAATTGAAAAATTGAGTAAATGGTCTATAGTTTCCAAATCGCCTTCGCCCATAGAGCACCTATTGACCAAAATTTTTCCCGTCTTCTAAGTCGTCAGAAGCTAAGATCTTGTCATGAGAAGCTTCCCACACAAATAGGATGGTTTCAACGGGGCTGGACACTTCAAAATAATATTCCATCGAAAGAAGATGTATTGCCGATAGCGTGAATTTCTGGGTGGCAATGACGTTCCAACTAGCCCTTTTTTTGGGGGGGCGGGGGGGTTCTCAGAAGCCCTATCAAGCATGGTGAGAACAAGGACACACTACCATCATCTAGGAAGGCTTCACAAACGAAGACAAGGGACCAAACGACCAAAGAATAGTTATGCTCGGAATAATAAGAGACACAAGCATCCATGCCATGCGCAAAGGCCCATAGTGAATTATGCCAAAGAAGATCAAGTAACCATCACCAACCTCAAAAACAATATGAGTAAAGAAAACGATGTCAACCTTTGGTAATAAACTTCCAAAAACCTATAATCCATAAGTGTCATTTTGCTTACTTGGAGTCCAAGTCTGCCCAGCCTTGAGGCCCTATACTAAAACCCTCCAAAGCTTGTCCTTCCCATTCATTAATCTCCACAACCATTTACCAAGGATCTCAATAAAGATGATCAGGACTATAATGCCTAAGCCATCTTCAAGTAAAGGTTGCTTAACAATGTTCCATTTCACTAAGTGATACCTAAACCATCACCAAATGAACCCCAGGTAAACCTCCGCTACACATCTTAACTTATTTGCCACCGAACGAAGGGTAGCAAAACGGAGAATCAAAGTAGGCTGCACTACTAGACCATGATACTCAAATTCTCCATTTTGCCCCATCATACCCATGTGGAATACGACACTCCACGAATATGACCTGGGATGCATATCGGACCCTTAGTCAAACTCTCAAGGACCGAGGTGAAAAAATTAGGAATAACTTGTCTTTTGTCTTTTTCATTCATTAATTTTTTAATGAATCTATAATGTTTAATGGACTAACAAGTAGACAACCTTTTCATTATTGAAATATTCTTTAATTATTAATTTCGAATTGCAACTTCCACTTGTAAAATGATGAGCCCTCATGTATATGTCCAAATCTTGGCTAGTGTCCTCATGTCCTAAGTCCTAAACTTAGAGCTTCGACGAGTTAGACACTCGGATCTGTAACCATGTTCCATATCCAATGCCCAAGTCCATGTAACATAGATGCTTCCTTTGATAAAAGGGGAGGTATTGGGTTTTCCAACCAAAGAGTTTTTTTTCAAATTGTCAACATTTGCTTCACAAACCTCCCAAAAACTAGTTCCCAGATGGACTTCTCTTTGAACTTAGCACCTTGGGGAAGTGAGGTAAGATAGAGGGATGGATATCTGGGAGTAAATGAGCATTATCCCCTTCCCCTACTAGAAAATTAGAAGATTTATTCAGGTTGACTCTCAAATGACATATGGCCTCTACACCACATGAGGAGGCAACGAAGATTTATAATTTGCTCACAATCCCACCAAAACACTAGCAATCAAATTGGTTTGTGAGGCAGTAAACAATGTCATGTTCAAGACCTCCATAATAAGGATGTCTCACCCTCTCGATGCCTTTTGGAAGTGAAAAAGAAGTTTGTTCTCTCACCTAATGACGAAAAACTTTGATAAAAGCTCATACACACAACTAAGCTGATTCGTCATAACCCCTAATGTCTTGTGCACCCAATTTCATGGGAATAAGACCAGTAAAAGTTGCATTAAGAATTTTTTACATTTCTATGTACAATGAAATTATGTAAGCATCCTCAAAATATTAGCTTTCAAGGTCCTAATTATTCGCAATAAAAGCGAAATTTATTCCATCAGGTCTAGAAGTCTTGCCACCAAAACTGATGCAAAGCTTTATAGACCTTTTGCTTGAAAAAATGAAGCCCAAAATCCACCATATGTGCATTGGTCAAAGAAGGTGATAGCCACCCATCTACTTCTGGTCTCCAAGTATGGATGGTAATTTAGTCCAAATTCGATGCAAATCTGAAAGAACCTGAGACAAAATTATCCAATTGAAATCAGAAAAAAATAATCAAATTCGAATCCGGTAAAAAAAAGATTGAATCCGGCCTCAATCTGACCAGATTTGGAGGAAGGTCCATCCGATCCAATAACCTTTTTTATAATTTCACCCATTTTTTAAAGTTAGAAAAATTCTAATATCCTAACCCTAAAAATCTGCATAAAGTTCGCAGTCTATACGCAATATCCTCTTCTTTTTAACTAATTTCCTCTCCCTTCCCAATCTCCCTCTTGATCTCTCCCCTATGTCAATCAAAGTTGTATTCTCTTCCTTTTCTTTCAACTTGCGTTGCTACCGTCTATCACTTTCCCTCCAAAGTAACTTCGTATTTTCTTTTCGCAACACCTTTCTACTTTTAACATATTGAAATGTTTGACATGAAAAAGGCATTTGACATTGGAAAGGAGTTTAACATTGTGTTTACAAGAAAACAAAAACAAGGTTGGAAAGATAACATTGTCCAAATGTTGAATGAAAATGTTTAATCAGATCATATCCGATTCAATCCGGATTTAATCCAACCCGAATCCCATTTAACATTCCATGTGATGGACTCGAATTTGGATCAGATTTTCAAATCCATTTATTAATTGGATCGAATTTGAAAGTCTAGACATCCAATCCGAAGCTAACCCATTGTAATCTTTGTCTCTATGACTCATGCTAAAAGAAAAGAGAGGTATAAAAGTCTTGGATAGCAAACTTTATATCTTCCAAAGAATTATAACAGAACCTATTTAACATTATAAATGACACAAAATTGAACTTACGATGAGGATTAACCATCTTATGAAGAATCTTGGAACTTACGATGAGAACTAGCTATGTTATGAAACAATCTTATGTTCCTATCACCTGCCTAGAGCCATAGGGCTCGAAATTTTTACCTCGATGACTTAACTCAAAGTAGTGTAGTTGAGACCCAGCACACCTAGGTAAGAGGTACATGGGTTGTGGCGTCAGAGGATCTCTAAGGACAATGATTTCTTGAAGCACGAAGCGTGTACCTCAGTGTGAAGCAAGCCCCTAGAACAATGTAATGTTATCATTGAAGAAAGAAAATTTAAAAACAATCTCCATATTTAAGCATACCACTTGCACAAACCCTTTTCAATTAAAACCCAAGAACTCCCTTCAATCCTCTCACCTGCCTCCATCGAAACAGCAAGAGCCCAGAAACCGTGTCTTTTCCATTAACGAGAAATGTTGCTTCCCTTCTACTTGTATTTCCTCTTCTTCTTGACTTCTTTCTCCTTTACCACAGCCTTAGGCCAACCATGCCTTCTTCTTCACTTCTTTTTTTGCGTTGCTCTATTAAGTTCTCACCATTTGTTCCCCGACTCTCTTTCTCTCTCTTCTATCAATCTAATCTCCCTCTTTGTGCTTCTATTTCCTTTTTCCATGTCGTTTTGTCAGCTTTCTACGTATTCCTTGTTCTTCTTCTAGCAATGTTTTAGATGAGTGTCTTTTATTCTTTCTTTTGTGTTTTCTTAATTGCAATTATAGCTATTGCTCGGCTGCTTTGCCGATTGTTTGTATTTTTTGATTGCAAATTATTATCATAGTGAAGTATTGAATTTTAGTTTGAGTTGAATGGAGGATTCAACACGTTGGGTTCATGTTCCTCTAAATCTTTAGGTCTAAGAAGCATGAGACGCAAGATCTTAACTACAAGCACTTAGTGTTGTATGATGATGATGATGATTATGGTGACATCTAGTTGATCTTTAGAGAATTTTAAAAACTACTCTACATGTTGTCTATGTTTTCTTTCCAGGACTATGCATATTCCTTTGTTTCTGAACTTATACTAAGATCTTATGTGAGTATTTAGGTTACTATCATCATACATTAGGGGATCATAACCTATTTGCCACTTTTCGTACTCATGTTGATGCCCAATTGGTTCTTTGATGTCCTTATCTAACTCCTTCATCATAAATAAGTCATGGAAAGTGTTTCCCTTTTTTAGCAAAAATCCACCTTGCATTCTAGAGGCACATGCCTTTGCCCCGCACCTCAAGACCCTTTATGCCACACCGTGCTTCGTGCTTTCTCAACTAAGCTCCATAAAATCTCTTCCATCAAAATGACCTTAGCTAAATCTCTGTGTGTTGCACAGGTTCAGTTGAATAGATATATGCCTCTTTCAAATCAAAGGAAGCAACAGTGTTCAAAAAATAATATTTTTTAACCTTGACATCATCAAATACTTCTTTGCTCCACTTCTTTAACTTCCCCATGACCAATTTAAATTTTCTGGAAATAATAAATCTCTTCCGTCAACTTCATAAAATCTCTTCCATCAAAATAACATTAGCTAAATCTGTTTGTGTTGCTCAGGTCAGTTAAATTGACACAAGCCTCTTTCAAATCAAAGGAACAAAAAGTGCTCAAAAGGTTATATTTTTTAACCTTGACATCACCAAATACCTCTTTGTTCCACTTCTTTAACTCCCCCTTGACCAATTTAAATTTTTTGACAACAATAAAGCTCGCATACCCATGAACTTCAGAATGATCCCCCTAGCTTCTATGATAAGGGAAGGGAAACTGTTCACTTATAACCACATATTCTCAAACCAAAAACGGGGAGTTTCCTTTATTCACTATCATCTTCTCCAAACAAATAAGATAATGATTTGACAAAGGGAGAGCCGACTAATTTTGGATGAAATCAAGACATAATTCCACCCAATCTTTCAATTTTTTTGGGCATGCCGCTGCACAAGAAAGGAATGAAATCAGACTTGAAGTTGAAGCAGCTCTGATATCTGATTTCCCTACAGGTACAACTCATATTTGAAGAAAGTCAAAATAAAATAAAATAAAATAAAAGTCCACCCAAAAAGCTTAGCCAAAAGCGGACACCGGTTACAATTCCTGAAGCCTACGGACAAGGGTGTACAAGATTTAGGTGCATGTAAGGTATTCGCATGTTGGATGCACGCCCATACTGCATGCCTTTCTTCACATTCTTTCTTAGTGTTCCTTGCGACTTTTGTAATCGTTCCAACTATCTCTCCTCTCCAAGCTGTGCTTACATTTTTTATTGCATCCTCCTCTAGTTCAAGAGCTTTAAGCCGCAAAGTGGGCGCACTAACTGCACATTCCTTATAGTCATTTCCCCTTTCTATCATCACAACTCTTCTTCCCTCACCTTTTTGGAATAAATAAAAAATAGGAAGCTATCCAACTAAGAACAAACAAGTAGTGGCATCACCACTACAAGACTAAGTAAGCTTTCCCCCCTCTTAACGGAAGATGGTCGAATAATTGATAAGGTCATAAAATTCAACTATGGTACTAGAAGCAATAGCCCAATATCCCTTCCCAACTATGAAGGATCTCATCGAAGTCCCACTCTATGCACCAAGGGCCACTCCATGCATTTCCTACATTATGTCATTTCTCCCAAAACTTAAGTCTCCTATCCAGAATGTGGTCCATAGACATCAGTGAAGGCTCAAGAGAGGCCACAATCAACCAATAGAAAGAAGCATGTGAGAGGAAAGTCACCACAAGAAGAGGACACCAAATGAAGAACCTCCTCATCCCACATTATCAGCATGCCTCCAGCTGAACCCTTAGCTTTATGGAAAGAAAAATCAATATACATACAACCCTATAGACTACAAGAATCAGAAACAGATTGATGTTCTCTAGTTTTGTTCCCTAGATGCAAACAAGATCGAATTTCCAATCCTGCAAAACACTTCTAATAACATATCGTTTACCGATATCATTCGAGTCCCTCACATTCCAAGAAAGAAGTTTAAACATAAGGTGCCACCATTTCTATACAACTAAACACATCAAAAGAAACTTGATTAGAACCCTTATCGTAGTCAACACCAAATGCTAGTCTATGCATCTCCCTTTGTCTCCTAACAGCTGCATGAGTTCTATGTGAAGATTGATTGGCCACACCAATTTTCATTTAAGGCACTATAATAAAGCTAAGCATCACACTTGATCCCAAGTTTCATAGATTCTACAGCTACCTGGAAAATGCAACCAATAATCTGTCAAAATGCAAAGAAAAAAAAATGCATGGCTTTATGAATATTAATTGGGATATTAGGCATATACTCTGGTGGCACGCAGAGATCACAAACAGCTAGATTTAGGAGAAGCATGGAGATCTTGACCACACAATCCTCATTAAATAGATGGCTTGGATAAGGTACAAGAAACGTCACAGCAGAAGCATGCCAATCAATTGTTCTAAGGAGCAGGATGATATAGGACAGAGAAAAAAAACAGGGCTGACCAGCTAATCGTATAATTGTTCAGAGCCAAAAATAAATATGAAGTCCTTCAAGTGTCAAGAAATGAAAAAGGTTTAAAGTGGCTGGACAAGGCATAGTTCTTGCCCTTGGGCACAATAACACCGATGCCCTCTATCTCAATTGTTGCCATCTACAATTTTCGCTGACCACCTTACGGTCCCTGATGTCAACTATCAAAGAACGAATTTCTTCAATCACTTTACACTCCACAGATATCAGAGCCACCTCACCCTCAAAACAAATTTTAAAAAAAAAGGAAACATCCCCCCCCCCACCCCCTTTTTAAGTTCAGTAGCATCTGGCATTCAAAGAGACGATTATAAAAAGCCTCTACGAATATGAAGATTTTTTCGGGAAAAGATGCATCCATAATGAAAAATGTACTTATGCATATCTTCGTAACATACAACACAACTCATAAAGACCCCCCCCCCCTCCAAAAGAAAAAATAAGAAGGCCAGACGATCCTGTTTGTAGGAATTCCAATGCTCATACAATGCCACACCCATTGTGGGTCCCACCTTATCCCCACCGTAGCGGCATATGAGAAGACCTAGATATATCATATATGAGGCTTAACTAAGCAGTGAGACCAATTCTAAGTAACCCATGAAACATTTCCGCATAGAAACATATTTTCTTTCTTGGGGGAGGGGGGGACAAACTAAAACTTTTTGTAGGAGGCATTAGACAAAAGAAGTATTAGATAACAAAAGCAAGTAGCATTTTATAATGCTAGCATAATAGAGCAAAGGAAATGCGTTAGAACACAACAGCAAGCATAGCAAACAAAACTGATTAGTAACAACCCACTTGCAAGTTATACAACACCAACATCTGCTAGGTGTCTCAAACCCAAGGAGAGGGCGAAATTTCAGCTACTATTAGTCTATAACCCTAGACCTCTAGAAACTCCTATCTTGAGTCATATCTACCATAACCCTAAAATGTGTCATCGATTACATAAAGCCCTTATGATCAGAAGAATTTTTAAGAAAAGAGGCATTGCTAATTGAAAAACTAAATAAATAACAATGCATACATCTTCAACCAAACAGCATAACTCATAAGATGATTGGCTGGTGACAAAACAGCAAATATGAGATGCACATGGCCACTTTCACATAGCTGGGACTTCAAAACCGCCATTGCCAGAGTTGTCGTTGAGGATTTTACTTAGAGAAGATTATCGAAAAGAGCTCTATTTAACTCATGCATAACTTCTAGATTTGTAGCAACTTGACAAAACAAATCATCTCTGATCCCAGTGCAATCCAGTCACTCCCACAGTAGCCACTAGTTATTGAACTTCCTGAGACTCATATACCATAAACTAAACAAAAAATCAATTTGCAGCCTTTTTGCATTGACACAAAGAGGCATGTGTACTGTTCTAGTTACCCATATTTCAAGACACAGAACGCTCCTCTCATCCATCAACCAGTAAACCCACAGCAAAAAGAAAAGAATGGTGGTAAAATAATATCATAAGGATGGAAAGGCAATACGACACAACATTATGTCCAAACACCAAAGATACAGGTTAGCCTCTGATCTTTGATCCTCCTACAGGTGAAAGGAGCAAAAACAAACGTACCACGACAAGATTGCGCCAAGCTGTAACATTGGAGGCAAAGGAAATCATCAAGTCATACATCTTGAGAAATGCAGTACAGAAATAGTTGAATGTAGTGCTTTCGCTCCCATCTTCTTTCCCCGAATCCAACAACAATATAGATTTCACCAGAGATCCCATATACATAAGCGAAGTCAATGAAAATGGAAAGACCAGAGTGCGCCACTGTTTCATACATACAATTGCAATTGAGCAGGCAAATTTATCAGTCACCGTTTCCTTATCTTCAGGGAATCAAACTGTCTAGTATGATAACCAAATATTCTAAAAATCCAGCACTTTGCAAAAACAATCCCCCTAAAAGCATCAAAACAACCACATATACTTACAATATGATCAGCTCGAACCCCATAGAGTGCTAATGCATTCAACATATTCCATCTCTGAATCTGCACAAATGGGCAATTAATATGAAAGGGCTAAACATATTAGTTAAAAGCAGAAAATGCTGCTCTGCACAGGTATTTATAAGAAAGAAAAGAAATGAGGACCGCATGAAACAACAAAAGAAGAATCATCTATTCACTCAAGCTCTTTGAGTCATCAAGGGACATAGACAGGTTCAAAGTTCAGCCCACAATATTCTTGTTAATTTAGGGCAAGGCATATCTTCTTTGGCTCCTTGCCCCTGAACCTATCAACTAATTCTCCAATAAGAGGCATCATTATTGTCATTTGGGATCCTCAAGTCTTGGAGCTTGGTGACTCTCGCATTGGGTCATTTTCTGTTTGTTGTAAGTTTAAGTCTTTGGAGGACAATTTGAGTGGGGTCTGATTGGGGTATATGGGCCTAACGACGACTATATGCGACCGGCTTTATTTGAGGAGTTGTCGTTCTTTATGTCTTCTTGGGACATTCCGTGGTGTTTGGGTGGGGATTTTAATGTCATTAGGTTTCCTTCAGAGATATACACAGGTGGTCAGTCTTCTTAGGCAATGAGAGAGTTCTCTAGTTTTATCGATTCTTGCAATATGATTGATCCTCCTGCAATATGATTGATCCTCCTCTGGAAGGTGCACGCTTTACTTGGTCCAACCATGAGGAGGTTCATGTGTTATCTCGCATTGACCGATTTCTCTTCTCGGTTGAGTGGGAAGATCACTTCTAGGGGGTTCATCAAATTACCCTTCCAAAAATCACTTCGGACCATTTTCCCATTCTTCTTCGAGTTGGGGAAGTCTCTAGAGGTAGATGTCCTCTTAAATTCGAAAATATGTGGCTTGAGGCGGATGGCTTTAGTGACCTAGTCAAATCTTTTTGGGATGAGCTGGATGTTACCAGCCCCTCCAGTTTTATTTTGGCAAAGAAACTGAACTTTTTGAAGACCAAACTTAAACAGTGGAACACGGATGTGTTTGGCCATTTAGAGTTTAAGATGGCTAGTTTGGTGGAAAAAGTGAGGCTCTTAGATGAGAAGGAGCAGCAATCGTCTCCCTCGTGGGTGGATAGAATTGAAAGATTGGAAGTTAAAAAAAGAACTCTCTGTGGTGCAAAGGTCCGCTGATACTTACCGGAGCTAAAGAGCAAAGTAACAACGGATTGTGGATGTTGATCGCAATTCCAAATTTTCCCACCAGGTGGCAAACAGGAGAAGAAAGTTTAATGTTATTCACAAAATTAAAGTGGATGGCGAGCTTTATGTTGACACTGCCTTGGTCAATAATGCACTTTTTCACTTCTATGAAAATCTGTATCATGAAGATCAACCACCAAGGATTTTTCATGATGGTATTGCTTTTGCCTCTATTAGTCTTGATGATGCTAGGGGTCTTGAAAATGATTTTACTAAAGATGAAGTTTGGAATGCCATCACTGACTTAGGAAACAAGAAAGCTCCAGGGCTAGACAGTTTCAATATAGCCTTTTTCCAGCATTGTTGTTCTTCTGTCAAGGGGGAGATTATGGGATTTTTTGCTGATTTTCATAATAAAGGTGTCTTTGAGAAAAGTTTAAATGCTACTTTTATTAGTTTGATTCCCAAAGTGGCTAGTGCAAATGATATTAAGTTTTTTAGGCCCATCAGTTTGGTAGGGAGTATACATAAGATTCTTGCCAAAGTCCTCGCGTCAAGTTGTTGGAAAAGTTGTGGGTCCCTCGCAGCATGCTTTTGTTCCTGGCCATCAAATTTTGGATGGTGTTTTGATTGCTAATCAGTGCATTGATTCTTATATTAGATCTGGGATGTCAGGTATCCTGTGTAAGCTTGACTGCTTGACATTGAGAAGGCTTATGACCATGTCTCTTGGAGTTTCCTTTTGGCTATTCTTGAGAAAATGGGCTTTCCTAACAAGTTGAGGAAATGGATCTCTTTTTCATTTCCACTGTGCACTTCTCTATCTCGATTAATGGTGAAGCATCTGGTTTTTCCTCAAGTTCAAGAGGTCTAAGGCAAGGTGACCCTTTGTCGCCTTTATTGTTCATTTTGGTTATGGAGACTCTCAGTAAGTTGGTGATTAAAGCAGGTAAGGAGGGTTTCTTGAATGGCTTTCATATTAGCAACCCTCATTCCGAGTGTTTGTTGATTTCCCATTTGGTCTTTGCCGAACCCTTATTTTTTGCAAGCCAGACGAGAGTAATTTGGGTTACTTAAGGTGCATCCTTCTATGTCTGGGCTAAGGATCAACCTTTCCAAAAGTGCACTCATTCCCGTTAGCGAGGTGTCTAATGTTATGTTTTGGCCCGTTTCTTTGGGTATGGAGTTGATTATCTGCCTTCTTCTTACCTTGGTCTTCTTCTTGGTTCTCCTTATAACAGCATAGCTGTTTAGGACCCGGTTGTTGAGAGGTTCCATGAGAGATTGGCAGGCTGGAAGTCTAAGCTTTTGTCTAGAGGGGGTAGATTGACCCTCTTGAAAAGTATTTTGTGTAGTCTACCTATCTACTTCATGTCTTTATTCACCATCCCAGCTAGCATTGCTAGTCGGTTAGAGAAAATCATGAGAGATTTTCTTTGGAATTCTAATGATAATGGTAATAGCCTCCATTGGGTTAATTGGAATGAAGTATGTCATCCTAAATAAAATGGAGGACTTGGTATAAGACCTCTCCGTGTTATGAATGATGCTTTGAAGACCAAATGGTTGTGGAGGTTTGCAAAAAGAGGATGATGCTATGTGGAAAAACGTGATCAAGGCAAAATATGGGATCGATGAGTTGAATTGGTGGAGTAAAAAGAGTTCTTATTCTCACGATGTTGGTTGTTGAAAATCTATCTTAACAGGTCTTGAGAGTTTCAATTCTTTAGTACATTTAAGGTGAATGATTGCTCAAGGGTGTTATTTTGGCATGATGTTTGGTGTGGGAATTGACCTTTAAAGACTCTTTTTCCCAATCTTTTTGGAATAGCTCGTTTGAAGGATGCCATGGTACAAGAAGTAGTTTCTTGGAATGGCGACATTAACCATTGGAACTTGACTTTTGTGAGGAATCTTAATGATTGGGAAGAGGACAATATTTGTAATTTGTTAGCCACTTGCTGGCAAAGAGGTTCTGTCCCAAGGCAAGGATGAGATTGTGTGGCCACTAAACTCTAAGGGATCCTTTACCGTCAAGAGTTTTTGTTACACACATTTTGATGCCTTGGATGGTCGTGATTTTGCTGCCAAGTCCATTTGGAAGTCTAAAGCTCCACAAAAGTGGACTTGGAAGTCTAAACCTCCCACAAAAGTGTATTTCTTTGCTTGGGCAGCCACCATAGGCAAGATCCCTACGGATGACATGCATAAAAGAAGAAATTTTAGAGGTCCAAGTAGATGCACCATGTGTGTGGAGGAGGAAGAAACTGTGGATCATATCCTTGTACATTGTTGGTGGGTTTATTCGCTTTGAGATTTAGCTCCCTCTCTTATGGGGATTAGTTGGGTTCAACCTTCTAATGTGAGAGATGTGGTAATGGCTTGGAGGAGAAGAATGAAGAAGAGTTGGATCCTTGGAGTTTGGAACATGGTTCCTTCGGCTATTTGGTGGGCTACTTGAAAGGAGAGAAATCGTCGTATTTTTGAGGACAAAGTCTTGTCGTTTCAAGATTTTAAGTTCTATTTTTTGAGGTTGTTGCATAGTTGGAGTGTCAGGCTTAGTGGTAACAAAAATTTAAACTTTTTGGCTTTTGTTGATTGTATTATGGATGAGAGCATAAGAGCATAATGTTTTTGTATTTGCCCCCTTTTGTACATAGGTGACATCCCCTTAGTGTTCATTTAATATACCTCTTAATTACTTACCCAAAAAAAAAAATCTCCAATAAGAGGCAGAATTTTAAGCCTACAGCTGAAAAAGAAGGCAAAGGTCGAGTACGAATATGTTATGCCAACAGAGTTAATCGGAATCCAACAGCCACCAGGCCATTAATGGTTCCTCATGAAGGGGAATGAGACACAAAGACCACAAAGATGTTATAGGACCTAGGTCACTGAACCAGAGTGCATAATAACTACAGTCAGGTTGCAGTTCTGGCATCCCTGTTTGCAGAGAAATATGGTTACAGTGGCTGAATGGATGATAGCACTGCCAACTCCTTTTTCATGAAATTCCTCCGTAGAATTAGAGGGACTAAAACCCGAGCTTGGTCTAGAGGAATTCCATAGCTTTATTAATAGTTGCGCTCTTGTTGATTTGCCTTTACAAGGAGGAGACTTCACTTGGTCTAGAGGTGGCGAGGTTCCAGCCCGTTCAAGACTAGACCGTTTCCTCATCTCCGTAGATTGGGAGGATCATTTTCCCGACGCTATTCAAAGAAGGCTGCCTAGGCCTCTTTCAGATCATTTCCCAATTTGTTTAGAAAAAGGGTCGTTTCAGAGGGGGAGAATCCCCTTTAAATTTGAGAATATGTGGCTGCAAGTTGAGGGTTTTGGGGATCTTATTAAGAGATGGTGGGAAGAGACTCGTGTTGAGGGTTATGCGAGTTACGTGGTTGCGAAAAAATTGAAGGTGATCAAAGAGGAAATCAAGAAATGGAACAGAGAGGTCTTTGGGGATATCAAGGTTCGGAAGTATAACCTCATGGATTCTATTAACCAACTGGACTTTAAAGAAGGATCGTCTAGTCTTTCTAATGAGGAATTGGAGAAAAGACAAGCCGACAAAGATGAGCTAGCGAGAGTCATTCTCATGCATGAGATTTCCTGGAGACAAAAGTCGAGGGCTTTATGGCTTAGAGTTGGAGATTGGAATACCAGATATTTTCATAAAGTAGCTACTCTTCGTAGGAAATTCAACTCTATGTCTGTTGTGGTTGTGGATGGAAACTGGTATGAGGATAGGGATGAAATGAAATCTTCCATCCATGGTTTCTACAAAGCCCTCTTCACTGAGTCAGAACCGTGGAGACCAAAGGTTGACAACCTGGGAATGCCCTCCTTGACTATTTCTGCTAGAGAGGGACTTCAGTCCGAGTTCTCGGAGGAGGAAATTTTGAAAGCTCTTCATGATTGTTGTGGTGATAAAGCTCCAGGCCCCGATGGTATGACTATGGCTTTCCTCCAAGCAAATTGGGACACTCTTAGGAGTGATGTTCTGAGGATGTTTTTAGAGTTTTACCACAAGGGGAAATTTGTGTCAAGCCTCAATGCTACTTTCATTGGTTTGATACCTAAGAAAGCCAATGCCGAGGATATTCGAGATTACCGACCAATCAGTTTGATCGGTTGCATTTACAAGCTTCTGTCTAAAGTTTTGGCGCTAACATTGAGAGGGGTAATTGGGTCTCTTATTTTAGAAAATCAGAACGCCTTCGTAGGAGATCGCCAGATTTTGGATGCCGTTCTCATTGCAAATGAACTCCTTGACTCGAGAATCAAGTCCGGGGTTCCGAGAGTTGTTTGTAAGCTGGACATCGAAAAGGCCTACGACCATGTTAACTGGGAATTTTTGTTGTATGTCTTGAGAAGAACGGGGTTCGGGGAGAGGTGGATCTCTTGGATTCGTCATTGTATATTTTCGGCCTCCTTTGCAATTCTTGTCAATGGCTCCCCTACAGAGTTTTTTTCAACGTCTAGAGGACTTCGACAAGGGGATCCTATCTCTCCTCTCCTTTTTTTGTTGGTCATGGAGGTTTTCACGAGAATGCTGCATGGAACCACTTCAACTGGCCTCCTTTCTGGGTTTTCAATGGCACGAAGGAACGCAACTATCATTAATGTATCCCATCTTCTCTTTGCCGATGATACAATCATTTTTTGTGACAATGATTGTGAACAGATGGTGAATTTGCGTTGTATCCTCATATGGCTTGAGGCAGTGTCGGGGTTTCGGGTCAACTTGGCTAAGAGCTCTATTTTGCCGGTGGGTCAGGTGGACAATATCCATTTGCTAGCAGGTGTGTTAGGGTGTCGAGTGGATTCTTTTCCTACCTACTATCTTGGTCTTCCTCTAGGAACAAAATTCAAAGATAAATCTATTTGGAAGCCAGTAGTGGAAAGATTTGAGAAAAAGCTCTCTGGATGGAGACCCAACTATCTTTCCAAAGGTGGGAGACTCACTCTCACCCGTAGTGTCCTCTCTAGCATCCTTACTTACTACCTGTCTCTTTTTCCTATTCCGGCTTCTGTGGCGGCCAAGTTGGAAGCCATTCAAAGGAAGTTTCTTTGGGGATCTTTTGGTGGCAATTTCAAGTATCATCTGGTGAGATGGGACGTTGTTAAGCTTTCCGTATCAGAAGGAGGGTTGGGAGTCAGAGACCTAAAACTCTTTAATGAGGCATTGGTGGGCAAGTGGCTATGGAGATTCATGAATGAGAAGTCCAACCTTTGGAGGAGGGTGATATGTTCAAAGTATGGGGAGGAGAGACGTGGGTGGTTTCCGTCTAGACCAAACGGCCCCTATGGGGTTAGCCTGTGGAGATTTATTTGTAAAGGATGGGATACATTTGTCTCTTATCTATCTTTTGAAGTGGGTATTGGCTCTACCATTTTGTTTTGGCATGACCGATGGTGTGAAGGTGCCCCGTTGAGGGACCTTTTCCCTTCTCTTTTTGCGCTAGCGGAGAATAAAGACGCTACTGTGGCTGAGTATTGCGATAATGTGTCGGGTTCGTGCATTTGGTCACCTATTTTTACTCGAGATACCTTAGTGGATGTCGCCTCCCTTTTAAGCTTGCTAAGGAAGCTGAATGGGATGCTCATCAGGCAATCCCCTCTTGATTTAGTCAAATGGGATCTCAATCCCAAAGGGAGCTTCACGATGAAGTCCTACTATTTGAGACTTGCCTCTGTGCCTTCTGCTTCTTAGCATTTACGGGGAAGGCCTTTTCCATGGAAGCTCATTTGGAGTTCTCTGGCTCCTTTTAGAGTGTCCTTTTTTGTTTGGGAGGCTACCCATAACAGCATTTTGACGTTTGATAATTTGCAAAAGAGGGGTAAGATCTTGGTGAATGGGTGCCCATTATGCAAGGCTAATGCAGAATCGGTGGCACACTTATTGCTTCATTGTCCGTTTGCAAGAGCTCTTTGGGATCTAGCTTTCAGTTGCCTGGGAGTTTCTTGGGTCATGTCCAAATCTATTTTGGAACATCTTTATGCATGGGAGGGCTCTTTTGGTAGAAAAGCCAAGGTGAAGATTGCAAGATTATTTCCTCATGCAATTTTTTGGAGCATTTGGCGTGAGAGGAATAGAAGAGTCTTTGAAGATGAGGAGATGCCACTTCAATGTTTTAAAGATTATTTTAATAAGGCACTCTATTTTTGGGACAAAGGGAACGTTTGTAACTCTCCTCTAGATCTCTTAGATTTTGTGGATTTGATGCACTTGGGCTGTACATAGCTAATTGTACGATGCTATCCTTGCATCCATTCTTTTGTTAATATAATTTCTTTTTTCCTGATCAAAAAAAAAAAAAACTCCTTTTTCATGATAAAGTTCAAAGTGTTGATTTTAATTTGCACGACATCTAGCTATTCTAAGCTTACAGAGCTCCATTTTGAAGATGGGGATTTACAGCTGGGAAGACTTAAGCTAAAACAACGATGCAGTGGAGCATTGAGTGGGATGCTTATGTATCTAAAACTCCACCCATTGAATTTCAATGCACTCATATTTCTGTGTTGCATGGAAACAATATGGTTATGGAAAATGAGAACGCAAAAGGCAGAAATGGCAATTCCAATAAATGCAAATCAACGCATGAGAATAACAGTGATTTCCAATCAAACAACGGCACATAATAGGGCGGTTCGAAGGGATTTTGGACTGTTTACTGCAACAAGCCCTGTTGAACATGAATAAGAAAAAGAAGATTAAGCTCAATCCTAACTAACATTCTAGGCTGTTACTTTTGGCCGGACTAAATTTACAGTTTGTGACTTAATGAAGAAAGGATTAAGGCCTCTCTTGGGGATATCATTGTAAGAAGAACTTCCAGGCCTAGAGCCTCCTTTCTGACAATTAAAAAAGAAAGAAAAAGAAAAGACCAATGAGTAATCCGAGAACTCTGAAGTTCAATTTGAGAACTAGATACATCACCGATCAAACAGCTGCCCACCAACCCCACAGAATGGCAAGATACTTTGTTATTCACCCAAAAAACTACCAGCAGCCCTCTGTTCTGAGCACGTCGGAGTTTTTTTTTTTTCCCCCCAAAAAACAAAATGCCAAGGAAAAAGGATGGATCATGTGATTTTCCCATAAAGAATTACCTACATGAGCCTACGAAGAACCAAAACCTTTGCTAAATATCAGGTATTCACTCCACAATCCGATTTTGATGCAATTGTGAGAGAATTTTTCAGATATAGATATAAAGGGCAGAATTGAGTTTCTCACTCAACCATCTTTCTCCACTTCTTTGTAGTCGAGTAAGCTACTAGTGAAAAAAAAAAATTCTCAATCACTTATATTTTGAAGACAGACTCTCCACCAATGGAACTTTAGAAGCATAAGTAATTCATAAGTCTACCACCTCTTCCCCCCCCCCGGGCCACCTATGACAGGACACCCAGATGTCATAGTATTGCTGTATTGATAACACAACATTTTCTCACTTGCTGTTAAGCACTAACAGGACTCCAATTGGAAATCAGAAGTTCTGAAGGAATCAAAGAAGATCAAATAGGTTTCACATGGTGTCACCCCACATTAAGCACCTCGTGCTATTCAACACCACGAAGGGCACATGAACATTAGGAGAGATGAAGACATATCAACATGATTAGCTGAAGCTTCTGTTTTTTTTTCCCCAATCACTTATATTTTGAGGACAGACTCTCTGCCATTTGAACTTCAGAAGCATAAGGAATTCATAGATCTACCCCCCCCCCCCCCCCCCCCGGGCACCTACGACAGGACACCCAGATGGCATGGTATTGCTGTATTGATAAATGATAACACAACATTCTCTCACTTGCTGTTAACCAATAACAGGACTCCTATTGGAAATCAGAAGTTCTGAAGGAATCAAAGAACATCAAATAGGTTTCACATGGTGTCATGTTACATTAAGCACCTCGTGCTATTCAACACCCCGAAGGGCACATGAACATTAGGAGAGATGAAGTATAAAAATGAACAGCTCAAGCTACTAGTGAATTTTTTCCCCCCCAATCACTTATATTTTGAGGACGGACTCTCCGCGATTAGAACTTTAGAAGTATAAGTAATTCATAAATCTACCCCCTCTTCCCCCCCAGGCCACCTATGACAGGACACCCAGATGGCAAGGTATTGCTGTATTGATAACACAACATTCTCTCACTTGCTGTTAAGCAATAACAGGACTCCAATTGGAAATCAAAAGTTCTGAAGGAATCAAAGAACATCAAATAGGTTTCACACGGTGTCACCTTACATTAAGCACCTCGTGCTATTGAACACCCCGAAGGGCACATGAACATTAGGAGAGATGAAGTATCAACATCATTAGTTCAAGGCTTCAAGCAGGTCAAAAGTTACTGAGAAGGGGCAACAAAAACGATTCAAGCATTGTTTCGCTCCTCCTTCCACAAGGAAAAGAGCATACCAGCAAGAAACAGAATCAAATCCACTTATTTTTTTGATGTGCAATCAAAAATAATAGTAGAATACCAAAGGGCTGTCAGTGTCACACTGTCACCCATGTACAAAAGGGACAAGCACCCAAAAAAAAAAAAAAAAACCCCAAACTCTCATAATAACATTACCTACAAAATCAAAAAGAAACATATTTATACCACACTTGACCACAACTCCAACTATATAAAACTCACAAAAAGTAGAGCTTGATATATTGAAAGGACAAAGCTTTCCCCTCAAAGATCTGTCTACTTCTTTCTCCCCACGAACTCCACCAAAATGCGAATAGAATCAACTCCCAAACTCTTAAAATCCAACTCTTTTTCAATCTTCTTCTCCAAGCCACCAAACCTCAGGCAATGCTTGGCTCAAAATACACCCCCAATTGATCCTCACTAATGATAATCAATGACATAGGCAAACTGCCAAAGCCAGGAGATCCAATGACTGGCCAGCAATAACACAAAGTGTTCCCGACTTCAACAAACCGATATTACACAATTGGGACTTTGATGAGATTAATAACTAGCTCCTCAGCCATTCTCCCAAAAACCATCACTGGCGTTCATGCCTTTAATGCAATGAAGTTCCTCTTTCACCTTTGCAAGGCTTTGCGGTGAAACATAATTGGTCCTTTTCTCCCCATCAGTAAGCTCCATTAGCTGTGAACTGAGATACCAGTATGTGTCAAATTCCTGCCAAAGCTTCTCAAGTTATCATTGTATGCCACTGATTTGTTGCAATCTTTACTTGGTTGGGTACGTCTTATGCATGGCTTTAAGATCTTATCTTACTTGAGAGCCTCCCAGAGGTTCAAGTGCTCCAAGCTTTAAGACATTCAACGCAAAATCACTGTTTTATTCATAAGATTTACCCTTGGAATCTGGATCCATGCCATCTTCACCATCTCTTCACACTTTCAATTTAAGATCCAAAAGGCCCAGAATTTTTAAAAGGTCTTTCATCATAGTCCTGCCACCCAAGCGTGCCATGCATCGGTTTGTGGAACAATGGGGCAGTATCCAGAGGGAAACAAGCATAGTGGGCCGCTTTTGGGTCCGCAAAGCTATTGCACCAGAGAGAACAAACTATGAACCTGACAAGCTGTTTCCATATGACTGAATTCTCCAATCTATTTTCTCACCCGGTGAACATATTCCCTAACAAGCTTCCCTCATTCCCACACGAAATATTCCTTATGAATCCCAGGTCTTGCAGCTGAAGTTCATCCGTCACTTTTCTGAATTCTTCAATCTATTTACTCTCCCTCTCAGAGCCACCATATAACTTGTGCTGCTTCTATGTTGTCAAGTAACATGCAGGTGATAGTTTTTAGATCATTAATCCTTAAAAGAAAGGGACATACTTTTGATAAACAATAGTCTCCCCTTCCCATCAAGCACTCAAATGACCCCAATTGGAAATCATAAGTTCCAAAGGAAACAGAGGACATCATGGAGGTTTCAGATTAATACTTCCAACTGGCACATAAGTTTAACCAACTTTCCTCAATGCTATTCAGCCCTCAAAAGCCCATCCCGCACAGTGGAGGAGATGACAGAATTCAACAGGATTGGATCAAGCAGGTCAAACCTACTGAAAGCAAAATGCTTATTTAACCAGAACTGGCATCTAGTCTGCTTATTGCCCACACACTCCTCATATTCACAATGGCGCGGCAACACCACAAACTGTATCCAACTTCAACAACACATGTACTCAACTGAGATATTGAAGTGCTCGTTTGTGATACAGTGTCAAAAACTTTCTCCCCCATTTTTCATAAAGGTTCCCTAAGGACACCATGCTTGCCAAGCGACCCCCAAATAAACAATGAAATATCCCAAGTTTCTAACCGCCGCTTTATCATTGAAACCTTCAAATAATCGTCTCACAACAACAATTTCATAAGATCTCAGCAGTCCAGCTTCCAGCAGCAAGTATAATTAAATATAAAACCACTCATCACACATATATGAACAAATATAAACCTACAAACTGAACTCGCAATCATTATCACAAACGCGGGCCGCTAGAAGTTTAGAATGCTTATTACAAGCATTTAAATAACAGAACAATAGTAATCACAAAACCACAATATAACAAGATTTTGAGCTAGACAGAGAGAGGGGTGACTTACAGGGAGAAGAAGGGCAGAGGAGACGAGGAGAGAGAGAAAAGAGGAGAGAGCGGCGCTGAAGAAGCGACGAATCATGAACTGCTTGTAGGAAGTAGGCGGAGCGAGTCCGAGGATCAACGTCGGAGCGTATAGGATTGCAACATAAACAACAGACATGGCGGTGCAGGCCATTACCGCCATTGATTTTGACACAATCGCTGTGTTCATCGTCTCCTCTTCTACTTCCATTTCCATTTCTACGTTCCAGAAATCAAACAAGCAATCAATCAGAAGACCGATTTCGATCAGTATTCGGCTTCACATAGAGAGAGAGAGACAGACAGAAGTGAAGAGTGAAGACCGACAGAGGGAGATATTGGAAGGGGGGGGGGGGGGGAACCCCGAGTGCATTGAGCTGTGATCGTTGTCGAATGTGAATGCCGATGGCATAGTCAAAAGCAAATCTCCATCGTTGACCGCCACAGACTTGTTTCGAATCTTGGTATTATCATTATCATTAAAATGAACAAAAAATGGAAGCTGGGGTCTCATGCTCCAACTTTCTTAGCGCAAATTCAATAGTAAGTCAATTTTTTTAGCTCATTGATGGGAATTATTACTGTCACATCAAGTCTCTCTTTAATTTTTTACCTTACAATCCTCACTCTCTCCAGTGAAAGACTCATCACTTTACCTCACCAAATAAAATAATACATATAAATCCTACATTTAACCATAAAATAATACCTATAAATCTACTCCATAACACATAACTTTATTTTTAGAATTACAAAAAGAAAAACTAATAAAAAATATTTTAAAAAAATAAAACAAACCTCACGAGTGAGCTCGGGGCTCCGAGGCTCCCCGTGAGGCGTGAGGCACGAGCCTCCTGCTGCAGGTCTTCCCTCGCCTCAGCAGTCTCTCTCTCCTCATTTTCCTCTTCGCGAGGAGTCCATTGGGTTTGCTCTTAGACCACCCCTAATAATGAGTCAGTTTTTTCGCTCATCAATGAGGTCTACCATTACCATATCAATCCTCTCTTCAACTTTTTGCCTTACAATTCTCACTCTTTTTAATGGAAGACTCCACTTTAGCTCACCAAATAAAATAAGACTCATAAACCCTACACCTAATCATATTTAATTGGTTTAGTTTTTTTGGTTTTTGTTGATTATTTGGCTTTATTATTTTTTGAAAAAATAATTTGCATATAATAATTTGATACAACAACAACAACAACAAACTCCCAATGTGGGTCCCGCTTTCGCGGGGTTTGGGGAGATCCAGTTGTATGCAACCTTACCTTTACCGGTATTCCTACCCATAGAGAGGTTGATTCCATAAGACCCACAAAAACAGCTTTGAGAAAAAGGTTTGAAGAGAAAACGATTGCAAAAACCATTGACCGACGTAAGAGAAAAGGGGAGGGGGAAAAGGGGAGAGAGCTTTGAGATAGGAAGCAGAGACATACCTCACACAAACCAGGGGCGCTTGGTGCTGCGACATCCCGGGAAAGCACAACCTGCAGACAAGCAAACCAAAACCCTACCCACCCCACCCCACCCCACCCCGCTTAAGCTTCTGCCACCTATGGAGTCGGTCCCCTACAATCAGGGACCTTGATCCTGTCCCGCCACAAACTCCTATCTTGAGCCATGTCCTCCGTGAGACCGACAACTCTCAGGTCCTCTCTAACCACCTCTTCTAGGCTCTTCTTCGACCTACCCCTCCCTCTCTTACCACCGGGGGGGTTTATACTCTCGCACCTTCGCACCGGGGCGGCCACGCTTCTCCTCTTCACGTGGCCGAACCATCTGAGCCTCGATTCCCTCATCTTCTCCTCTATGGGGGCCACTCCAGCTAAGCTCCTAATTACCCCATTCGAGATCCTATCCAATCTCGTAAAACCACACATCCACCTGACCATCCTCATCTCAGCTACCATCAACCTTTGGACCTGCGCCTTTTTAGAGGCCAACACTCCGATCCATAGAGAATAGCCGGTCTAACTACCATCCGATAGACTTTACCTTTCAGACCCATGAGCACTCTTTTGTCACACAGCACCCCTGACGCTGACTTCCACTTTTGCCAGCCCACTCTAATCCGCTGGCTAATATCCTCGTCAATGTCCCCATTCTGATGGATGATCGAGCCCAGATACTTGAATTTGGCGACCTTCGGTATTGCCCTCCCATCCAGAACGATTTCTCCCCCTTCTTCTATCTTTCCACTGAAACAACAGTGAAGGTATTCCGTTTTCGATCTACTCAGCCGAAAGCCCCTGGCCTCAAGAGTATGCCTCCAACTCTTCAACCTGTCATTCACTCCGTGCCTGGTCACATCGATAAGGACGATGTCATCTGCAAACAGCATGCACCAAGGCACCTCGTCCTGGATTCCTCTAGTGAGATCGTCCAAAACTAATGTGAAAAGAAAAGGGCTTAAAGCGGAGCCCTGATGCAGGCCCAAACTAACAGCAAAGTCATCGGATACCCCTCCCGGAGTCCTAACCCTTGTCCACCTTCCCTCGTACATATCCGTGATAACACGAATGTACGCGGGCGACACCCTTTTCTGTTCCAAACACCTCCACAATACCTCCCTTGGCACTTTATCATACGCTTTCTCCAAGTCAATGAACACCATATTGAAATCCACCTTTATATCCCTAAACAAGCCCATGAGCCCTCTGAGGAGGTATATTGCCTCAATGGTTGCCCTGCCTGGCATGAAACCAAATTGATTTTCTGAAATCTCTACTTCTTCTCGCAGCCTTCTCTCAATCACCCTCTCCCACAACTTCATAGTGTGGCTGAGCAGCTTAATACCCCTAAAGTTATTACAATCTTGGATATCCCCTTTGTTTTTGTATAGTGGGATGACTGTGCTGGCCCTCCACTCTCTGGGCATCTTGGCGGTCCTGAAAATAACATTGAAAAGCTCCGTGAGCCACTCTAGTCCCACTTCCCCCATAAACTTCCAAACTTCCACTGGTATCTGGTCCGGACCCACTGTCTTTCCCTTCGCCATCTTCTTTATGGTCTCCCTAATCTCCTCCTTTGTTATCAAGGCACCCCCACGCTGATCGCTACACTCTCCGCCCCTACTACAGTCGACTCCCCCCCCCCTTCCCCATTGAGGAGTTTAGCAAAAAACCTCTGTCATCTCTCCTTAATTTCAGCATCTTCAGTCAACACCTTGCCCTCTTCGTCCTTGATACACCTTACTACTCCCAAATCCCTAGTCTTTCTCTCCCTCGCTCTAGCCAGTTTAAAAACCTCCTTTTCCTCTTCTTTCATCCCCAATTTATGGTATAGTCTATCAAACGCCTGACTCTTTGCTACTGCCACCGCGCTTCTGGCTACCTTCTTGGCCACCTTGTATCCGATCTTCTTATGGGCCCTCTCGTCCTCCGAACCACTGCTGATGAACGCTGCGTAGGCCTCTTTTTTTGCCTTGACTTTCTCTTTTACCTCTTCGTTCCACCATCAGGCGCCCTCCATCCTGTTGCCGCCTCCCCTGGAAAGACCTAAGGTTTCCTTTGCCGATCTTCGAATGCAATCCGCCACAGCATCCCACATCGAGTTGGCGTCTTCTGCCCTCCTCCAAACTCTCTCCTCAGCTAATCTCTCTGCTATTAACTCTGCCTTCTCCTTTGTGAGGGTCCACCACTTAATTCTGGGTTCTTCGTTTCTCCTCTTCGACCTCTTAGGATACTTGAACTCTGCATCTAAAACCAGCAACCTGTGTTGAGTTCCCAACAACTCGCTTGGAATCACTTTGCAGTCCTTACACGATCTCCGAGTTTCCTTCCTCGTCAGAAAGTAGTCAACCTGGGTCTTGCAAGAATTGCTCTTAAAGGTCACCAGGTGTTCCTCCTTCTTCTTGAAGAATGAGTTGACCACCAACAGATCAAAAGCCTCCGCAAAGTCCAGCACAGAGACCCCTCCCGCATTCCTCTCTCTGAAACTGAGGCCCCTGTGGACCCCAACGTAACCTGCTGCCTCCGCGCCGATATGGCCGTTAAAGTCTCCTCCTATGAACAGTTTCTCGCTCTGAGGTACCTCCTGGGTGACCTCATCTAGGTCCTCCCAAAAGAGCTTCTTAGTTTCTTTCGGTAGGCCTACCTGGGGCGCATACGCGCTCACCACGTTCACGAAAACTGAACCCACCAAAACCTTAATGGCCATAATCCGGTCGCTCTTACGCCTCACTTCGACCACCTAGTCCGCCAAGTCCTTCACGACTAGGATGCCAACTCCATTCTTCGCCTTGGCTGACCCCGAGTACCAAAGCTTGAACCCACCAATCTCTCTAGCTTTCGCCCCAACCCACTTCGTCTCCTGGACACACGCTATACTAACCTTACATCTATGAATAGACTTAACTAATTCTATCGACTTACCCGTGAGGGTCCCAATGTTCCAGGATGCTAGGCGAACCTTCCGCAACCCTAACCCCCTCCTAACCCCAGAACTCCCCGGAGGACAGGCTGAGACAACTACATGGCCCGCCACAGACGCCGACGTCTATGCGGCCAACGAACACCCTAAAAAGCTACCAACTAAAAGACACTCGAAACAGCTGGTCAGCTACCCTGCAACCACCAGAAAAGAAATAATAACAGCAGGACTACTTGGTAAAAAAACTAAGATACAGGATAAGAAGTGAACAAAATCTAAAAAAACCTAACTAATAGACAAAAGCTCCTACTACGAGTAATACAACTGAAAGCACCTACCAGTGAACACGTGCCTCAACTAGTATGGAAAAAGCAAAGTGCTCACTGGGTGACCCCAACTAGTGTGGAAATAGCAAAGTAATGAAACTAAAAGGCCAGGAGACTCTAATAGGAAGCTCAACAAAATCACACCAAAGTACTCCCTAGATGGGCCTAGCTACGAAGCATAAACAAAAATTTGATAACAGAACTAGTAAATTACCCGGCAAGAAAACACAACTAATCAAAGAGAGTTAAAGAGCCGCAAACAAAGCTAAAATAATAAGATTATGCCAAAAATACAACTATTAGCAACACTAGATTAAAAAGAGAAACTAATAGAAACACTTAAAACAAATAAACTAATAATGACAATAGCCAAGAGCTCCCACAAAAAACTAGCAACAAGAAACAGAAACTGCTAATAACAACCGAAAATAATTCTAATAATAAAATCAAATTTGCCGAGAGGCTTACCCAACAATAGCAAAAATCGATTACTAAGTAAGGGAGGTGTAAAGGGCGGCTAAAAAGCAAGGGCACTACTTAGGGCCAAAAAACGACTATTGCGAACACAAGCTAAAACAAAACACAAGCAAGCCACCCAAATCAACACTCTCCAGCTGCCCCTCAGTACCCAAATTCCAAAAAATCTACACGCTGACCCTGAATTCTGAGGTAGACCCTTACTTCCAAAATATGAAATCAAACTCTCAAACACCTAGCATAAGGACCAAATCCTCAAATCAAAGACACTGGCCCTCACACTATCCACACTCTAACAACTCTACACTCTAAACACTCAAAGACACTACCCTCAGTAATTAAACTCAGTACTCAAAATAACCACACAGTCGAAGCAAAAATGGCGACCAAACCTGCAATCGGGAAGAAGGCCAACCTGCTGCTCGGAGGAAGTAGTAATATAGGACAGAAACTAGCAATTTAGCTGAGATAGGAGAAAGAGAGGGAACCTGAGATACAAGAGAAGAAGGACGGCCACCCAAAATCTATGAGTTCCAGCTCTGCCGCGGCCCCCCAAATCCACAACGGGAATGACCAAAGACGCGCAGCTTCAGGCTCAAAACAAACGGGCGCTACCCAAATGACCGGATGAGGGGGAATGATGTATGCTCAGGGCTCAGTTTCAGTCTCTTGAACTCAGGGGTCGGTGTACCATGAAAACAGAGAGAGAGAAAGGTGTACCAAGGCTGGATTGGGCTGCGCTACTCACCGTCGACGATTGACCCACCGCCGGCTACCGGGTTCTGCTGGTGGACGCTACCCAGGTGACCATTCTGTGCCAACGGGAAAGGTGTGCGGCTGACACTTGACCAGAGCAGAGAGAGAAAGTCAGAGCAGAGAGAGCAGAGAGAGTAACAGCTTTCGAAGTCTCAGCTTCAGGCAGTCTCAGCTTCAGGAATCCTTTAGCGCATATAATAATTTGATAACACAACTAATTAGAGGGTCATAATTTTTTTTAAAAAAATAGCACAAGAGTTTCGATAAAAAAAATTCACACATGCTTGAATATAGAAATTACAAGAGCTCGACAATAAATAAAAAAAGATACATTGGTTAACACCGAACTAAAAAAAAATTACAATAGCTCAACCATTTAAAAAAATTACAATATGACAATTATTCAACTATCCTCTCTACCATCGACCCGAATTTGCTTTCATATTTCCTTAATTAAGTCTGCTTGAAAAGCTGCATGCGTATCAGAGTTGCAAACTTCGTATTATTGTTGAAAGTACGTATCATAGCATAGCTGGTGGTCGTGGTTAACAATTGCCTCCGGGACAGTTCTTTCGACAACGTCGTAATCAAATGCATGTTCGTAGTTGTCCCGCTCGTGCTTGATAGTCATGTTATGGAGTATCATACATACTCTCATAGTAACACCGATTTCTTTTTGATCCATCAAACGAGTGAGACTACATACAATGGCAAATCAAACTTGTAACAGACTGAAGGCTCGCTCAACATCCTTCCTAACTGACTCTTGACGTTCTGCGAAGAGCTTTTTCTTCGACCTTTGGGGAAGTGGGATAGTTTGACAATGTTGCCCATTTCGGATAAATTCCATCCGAAAGATAGGATCTTATCTTGTACTCATACTCATTCACGACATACTCATAGTTAGGAGCTCGATCCTCATACAGCTCTTGAAAAACGGGTGAGTGGTCAATGACGTTTACGTCATTGAGACTTCCAGGTAACCCGAAGAACTCATGCCATATCCAAAGGTCATATGATACAACGGCTTTAAGGATGATTGTTGACACCTTGTAAGTTTGATTTTGAAATAATGCATTCCAAGCTGGACAATTTTTCCACTCCCAGTGCATGCAATCTATGCTTCCCAACATACCGAGGAAAGTCACGAGCTTCAGCAACTTGTAGTAAGCGATCAACATCAGCTTGATTCAGTGCTCGCACCAATCTTTAACTATTGATCAACGCAATCGGCTGCTACACTATAGGCAAGCATTCGCATGGCAGCGGTACACTTGGTTAATGGCGACAACCCATGCTTTCCAGCTGCATCGTACCTCACCTGAAAATATTTTGAACGATTGCTAAGTGCTTCAAGAATGCGGAGAAATAAGTGTATTCGCATTCTGAATCTACGTCGAAAATGATGTTCGTTGTACAATGAATCTTCTGCAAAGTAGTCTTTGTATAAGCGGTCGTGGATAACTTCTCTATCTCTCTTAATACATTTACGTCGAAAATGATGTTTGTTGTGAATTTTTCGCAAGTATACAGATTATCGTTGTAAGAATTACAAGTGTCGTCCTCATAGATGATTGTGAAATTGAGTTACTACTCAGCCAAGTTAAAACTTGCTAGACAACCCCTTAAACTAATTTAATCCAGTAATGTAGATTAACAGGTGGTAAGAATATGAAAATTAACATTCCCTCACCAAGTAAGAAAAGCACTCAAATGACAAAGATATAGCATCAAACACATCCTAGTAGAACAAAGCCAACTGTGGTGCGAAGTGAACCAAAAGTAGACAATGCGATTCACAAGCAGAACAGAGTAATCAGATAAGAACTTGTGCCCAGAAATTTTCATATTCAAGCCGTGGTTTCTTTTTTTGCTCCAAACACTAAGAACCGAAATGTCTTGCTTGAACTGAATGAAGATTTGTCTAAATTACAAAATTTGAGTGCTTAGCAATTAATCTGGCAAGAGTAAAAAACAAACAACAAGGAGAAGAAGAAGAACATATGATGAACTCAATTGGGAATCTACTTAAGTGAATCTACAACTTGAAACGAAAAAAAATGAAAAATCGAAGGCCGAGGACCGTGTCCATCGGCTCCGATCTGACCCCCCTTGAAAGCTTCAAAAATCTGTCCTCCCGCCTGTTGGTTGCCTCCCCATTAATCTCGAATTAAACTTCCCTTTACTATTTGAAATCATCAAAGTGATGCTGATGTTGATGGGTAACGGCAGGTGGAATCAATGTGATGAATGGAGGAGGAGAGAGAAAAATGCCATGGTCGTTCGGGGAAGATGAAGCAGCGCTGGCTGTGGTACTCAAGTTTTGGGCGTTTGAGGATGGAGGAGGAAGACGAAGAGATGGGGCAAGTGCAATGTAAAGAGAAGACAAGGCAAATCACGTGAGGGGCATGCATTTTTATACATGGAACCGTGTTCTAGGCTAGCCCAGCGTGAGGAAGGAGAGAGGAGAAAGGAGGTGCGTTTGGAAAACTGGGGCGGCTTGGGTTGAGAAGCATTTGGGCCAGCCCAACAAAGCAAGAAAGAAAAGGCGACAAGAAGGGGGAAGGAGGGGCGCTTGGGCCTCTATTCTGGGCTGCGATTGGTTGGATCGAGAGAAAGAAAAGAGAGAGGAAGGGTGAGGCACGAACTGGGCTTGGGAAAGCTGGGCCGAATTGGGCTACTGGTTGGGTTTGTCTTCCTCTTTTATTTCCTTTCTTCTTCTCTTGATCCAACCCTTTATTAATTGAGCAACTTATTTTTTTTTTCCAAATCTTCCAACTCCTACAAAATAAACAAAACAATATTAAAATCCTAATTTAACAATTTATTTCGAGCAAATATTAGATAATAAAAAAGTACAAAATATTATAATTTATGGTTTAACAAATACCCCCACACCTAAGTTTTGCTCGTCCTTGAGTAAAATGAAACTAAAAATCATAGAAAAAAAAAATCCCAAATCACTTTCGTAGGAATCACGGTTGCACTTAGTATGTGCAACAAGCCCTTTAAACCCCTAGGTTACCTCTGGTGGACGAGGAAAGTCTCATGAGGGCTTGCAGAAGATATACCCACAAAATCTTAAAATAAATCGAAAATATTTTTGGTTTTTCTTATTTCAAAAACTTATATATATACAACACCGGAGAAAATATATACACATTCTCATCACTCAAGTAACCAAAGAACTATATCACATACAAACGCAATGTACACATCAAGAAATTCTTAATTCCCCTGATCACATATAAACACTATCTTTCACCCCATTTGAAAACTAAATACAAGCGTGACTGGTAGAACCTCAATTTAGAAATATGTGGAATCACTCCGACTCATATATTTAAAATATAACAAGGTTCGCTCAATTCATCTTCCAATTAAACAAATTACCATAAGCTTGATAAGATTCTTAATTCTCCACCACTAAAATGCAAAATGCAAAATGCAAAATAATAACCAAGAGGACTTTCCAAGGGTTGTAATGGGGCTAAAATTAAGAGTAAGAGAGGGAAAATTGGTTTGGGAAATGAGGAGCTAAAAGCCAAAGCTAATGAGCAGCAAACACTTATACCAACTATAATGAGCACACACACTCTCAAAACACAAAATAAAAATGCACCCCAATTAGATTGACCATTGGAAATGAATATGCATAATGATACATCCATGCCAAACACTCTTATTCACAACGCTTGAATTTTTGAGATTTTTTTGCAACTCCCTTTTTGATTTTTCGTTGGAAACTTTTTTTCATTTTTTTAAACTTTTCTTGCTTTTTTGCTTTTTTTTCACCTTTTTTTCCGTCTTTTTTCAAGAAGAGAATGAATTAATGACATGTACAAAAATAATGCAACTCAACTTCCGAATGATCACCATGAAACATTCCCCTACATAACCAAAACCAACCACCAAATTTATAAAATACCCAAAAGTCACCCCCAAACGATGAAGTGTTGTCTCACTAGACTTCACATAAAGGTAAGAAATGTATTTAGCTCAAGGGTAAAAGTGAAGGGCTCACAATAAAAAAGGACAAAGCTCAAAAGGGCTAGCAAAGGGTAAAATAGTCAAATCTGGGTGGCAATTTGGCTATGTAGCTCACAAAACAAATGAATGCATCTTTCATATTATCATAATGCACATGCTAAATGTGATTTCAAAGAGAACCAAAGCAAGTTCTAGGGATGTAATTATGGAAGAGACCCACATGAAAGAAAAATGTGAGACTAAATATGATTAATTAGTCCGTAATGCTGAAAATCTCACGGGTTATATACCAAAGTCAAGCTTGTATTAGAAATAATGTTGAGGGGTTCAGATTGTGCACAAACATCATACTTTAGCACTAAGTTCTATCAATGCATATCACATCTATATACAACCTAATACTAAGGCACAAGAGAACATAGCCAATCGAAAATAGCACATAAATTCCCCAAAACAAAACAAAAATCTCTTTGGATTTTATGAAAATTTCAAGTTTTTTTTATAATTTTTTTTTTGCAATTTTCAGTTATTGTTTTAAATTTTTTCAAAATTTCCCACCCTCACACCTAAATCTCACAATGTCCTCATTGGGAGTGGAAAGAAACATTAAACATAAAAACGAAAATACAAAACAAATATGCAAAAAGAAAAATCAAGACTCAAAAACAAAAAGGACACAACTGTAAAAGAAAAAGTAAACAAGAAAAATAAAACAACAAATATATACAAAAGAAAACAACATAAAAAGAAAAGAAAAAGAGGAATGATTATACTAGGTCAGGTGCAGAAGTACACCTATGCTATTGCCTCCAGAAGTCCATGCAAATAGAGGCCTATGGAGCATCAGCCACTCCATATCAAATGAAACATTGCTACTCAAATCAAAATCCATTAGAGCATGTAGCAGCTTGTCAAATCGGCAAGAACAACTCTCAACCAGATTACAACAGTGAACATGAAGGAGTTGGTGCCAAAAGGAATACATTCACCATATCAATGCAGCACAAGTAAGGGTCTGCTTCAACTTGTCAAATAGTTGGGCCCAATTAGGTTTCCGATACTCAGTAGTAGCCAATAAAGTGGTCATCGGCCTAGGGATGTGATTATTAGTAGGAATGACCAGTCTAGGCAAAATAGTGGGTCGGAAATCCACAAGCCTCTCAATTTCAAAAGGCGTAAGAGTCTGTTTGAAATCAAAATTCGCAATGACAAGATTATCAGACTCGACAAATTTAGACTTGCAAAATTCAAAAAGGAAGTCAGTTTGGATGAGGTCAAAGGAAAAAGATTCAAATTCAGCACAAAAACCCTCATCAAAACTTTCATTGATATCAAACCTATATGAAAAAGATTCATATTCCACAAGAAGAATATCATCATCAAAGTCCAAAATAGTGGGCTCAATTACCTCCTCGCATGACTCTTGTAAACACATAGCTTCTGAGTTATCTTTATCATGATGCTCATTGTAATTCGTGACGCTCAGATTTAACTCACGAGGGTTCCCAAGGTATTTAGCCACCTCAAGTTCACATAAGTGATTAAAAGGGGTGGGTGGGTTGGCATAAACTAGGACATCTCTAGTGACATCTTAGGTGAGCTAGTGTGGGGTGCAATGTTAGGTGATAGAGACATAGGGAGGCCACTCTCTTATTCTAGGATGGGCAAAGGCTCAACATTTTACAAATTGGACCTAGATTGATAAGATAACTCAAAATCATCATAGAGACTAACTTCAGGTGTAGGAGATCCTAAACTAGAGTTAGGTCGATTATAATTCTCCCTGCTATGATTAAAATAGTGAGAATATTCACCAATTCTCACTTTCATAGTCTCTACCATTTTATCAGTAAATTCATTTATCTTATTTTCAACACTTGCATATGTAGCATCAACATATGCACGATATGGACAAGTATGAATATCATGATCAAAGGACTCACAACAATCACACAACACATGAGGCACAAAAGAGTAAGACGGGTCATATGAGTGTCCAAAGTGATTCTGGTGGTATGGATTAGCTTGAAAATCATACTCGCCATAAGTTGGGTATCTAAAATTCTCTTTAGGTTGTTCAAACGCATAGGTATCCTAAGTCAATTTTTCACAGAAATCCCCAATCTCATCTTGAGTTCTAGATAATAATCCTATTAAACCATCAGGACATAAAGACTCAACATAAACCAGAGATTTAAAATTCAAACCCACATCAATGACCTTACAAAATTTTTATTTTTCAAAATTTTGATTCAATTGAGCATGATAATCATCAAGTCTTGACAAATAACTCCAGAAAGGTTCATGCTCAAATTATGGGAATTGAAAACTGGCATTACAACAACAACAACAATACCTCCCAGTGTGGGTCCCGCTGCCGCGGGGTCTGGGGAGATCCAGCTGTAGGCAACCTTACCCCTATCGGTATTCCTACCCGTAGAGAGGTTGATTCCAAGAGACCCACGAAAAAAGGTTTGGTGAAAAAGTTTTATAGAAGACAGCGTTTGCGAAGCATTCAAAGAGGAAAAACAGTGACCATGAAGTTGAAACTGCAAGAAAGATGAAAGAACGTACCTCAACACGCGACTTTAAGCAGCTGCCGTCACTCCCAAAAAAACAGCTCAACCTGCATACGAGCCTGACAGACCCCTACCAGCCCAAACCACTACAGTTACAGACAACTACAGAGTCGCTTCTCTACCATCTAAAAACCGAATCCTACTTCGCCACATACTCCTATCCTGAGCCAAGTCCTCCGTCAAACCCACTACTTTCAAGTCATCTCTAATCAACTCGTCCAAACTCTTCTTTGGTCTACCCCTTCCTCTCTTACCACCGGGGACGTCGATTAACTCACACCGCCTCACCGGGGCCGCCATACTCCTCCTTTTGACGTGGCCGAACCATCGGAGTCTTGATTCCCTCATCTTCTCTTCTATAGGGGTCACTTTAGCTAAGTCCCTGAAAAATGGCATTCTTGTATTTTTTTTTCCCAATTTTAAGAATTTCTCAATTTGTTAGGGTTTTTAAAATTTTCATTTTTTTTGATTTTTTCTTAATAAGAAAACAAAAACAAATCAAAGACCCTAGGACACTAATTAGAAACCAAAGACTAAAACAAAAAACAAAATCACTCGAATAATTAAGTGAACAAAACAAAATAAACTAACAAAAATAAAACCACGTGACCAAAATAAAAGAAAGTCTCAAACATCAAATATTAACCTAACACAAAAAATAGAAAATAAACACAAACACAAACACAAAAGAAGAGCATTTTTTTTATATATATTTTTGCTGTTTTTGCTGCTTCTGTGTCTGTTTCCTATGCATTATCCAAATTATTAGTCCTTCTTTTCCAGCAAAAAATAACAACTGAAATCAAAATTAAATGGACCAAAATAAAAGCCAAAATATAAACTCTAATCGAAAAACAAAAACAAAAGACATCTCAAGTAAACTAAAACAACTAAAACTAAACCAAAGCACACAAAATCAAAAAATCAAAGATACGGAACAAAAACAAAATCGACGCAAACGACTCAATGCAACCTAATTTCACAACTGATCCCTGACAACAGCGCCAAAAACTTATTGTGAATTTTTCGCAGGTCTGCAAATTATCGTTGTAGGAATTACAAGTGTCGTCCTCGGAGATGATTGTGAAATTGCGTTAGTACTCTGCCAAGTTAAACATGCTAGACAACCCCTTAAACTAATTTAATCTAGTAATGTAGATTAACACGTGATAAGAATGTGAAAATTAAGATTTTGTCACCAAGTAAAAAAAGCATTCAAATGACAAAGATATAGCATCAAACACTTCATAGTAGAATAAAGCCAACTAGGGTTCGAAGTGAACCAAGCAGACAACGCGATTCATGAGCAGAACAGAGTAATCAGATAAGAACTTGTGCCCAGAAATTTTCATATTCAAACTGTGGTTTCTTTTTCTGCCCCAAACGTGAGAACTGAAATGTCTTGCTTAAACTGAATGAACATTTGTCTAAATTACAAAATTTGAGTGCTTAGCAATTAATCTAGGCAAGAGTAAAAAACAAACAATGAGGAGAAGAAGAGGAGCATATGATGAACTCAATTAGGAATCTACTTAAGTGAATCTACAACTTGAAACGAAGAAAAATGAAAAATCGAAGGCTGAGGGCCCTACCCACGAGCTCCGTTCTGACCACCTTTGAAAGCTTCAAAAATCTATCCCCCCGCGTGTTGGTTGCCTCCCCATTAATCCCAAATTAAACCTCTCTTTGCTATTTGAAACCGTTAAAGTGATGCTGATGTTGAAGGGTAACGACAGGTGGAATCAATGTGATGAATGGAAGAGGGGAGCGATGCATGCTAGCTGTGGTACTGGGGTTCTGGGCATTTGAGGATTGAGGAGAAGATGAAGAGATGGGGCATGTGCGAGGTAAAGAGAAGAGAAGGCAAAGCACGTGAGGGGGATGCGTTTTTATAAGTGGAACCATGTTCTGGGCTGACCCAGCGTGAGGAGGAAGAGAGGAGAGGGGAGGCGCGTTTGGAAAACTGGCGCAGCCGGGGTTGAGAAGCGTTTGGGCTAGCCCAGCAAAGCAAGAAAGAAAAGGGGAAAAGAAGGGGGAAGGAGGGGCGGTTGGGCCTCTATTCTGGGCTTCGGCTAGCTGGACCAAGAGAGAGAAAAGAGGGAGGAAGGGTGAGTCATGGACTGGGCTTGGGAAAGCTGGGCCGAATTGGGCTGCTGGTTGGGTTTGTCTTCATCTTCTATTTCCTTTCTTCTTCTCTTGATCCAACCCTTGATTAATTGAGCAAGTTATTTTATTTTTTTTCCAAATCTTCCAATTCCTACAAAATAAACAAAAGAATATTAAAATCCTAATTTAATAATTTATTTTTAGCAAATACTAGATAATAAAAGGGTATAGAATATCATAATTTATGGTTTAACATTGTTGCTACTTGCCTAAGTTGTAGAAGGAACGTCATTTGTTGTTGAACTCGTTGTTGATATTGGACGTAGGGCCCCATGACGGGTATCATGATATCATCATCTGATGAATATAAGGAGGATGATTCTTCCTCAAGGGCAGCTTTTCAACATTAACAATATCCATTACAAATGGCTTGTGCAACATAATAATAATTAAATGTTAATGTACCCAAAGAGTAATCATTTTATTAAACAACAATAGGCATGCCCATTTTCATTAATTCATATTAGAACATGATTACACCAACTCAAGTCTTAGACAATACATGGAAAATAAAATTTATATAGTAAGATCTTACAACCTAAGATGATAATGAAGAGGGAGGGGAGACATATTATTGAGTTGATGATGAGTTCCCTGATCTCCTTTGCATGGTTTCTGCTCTCCTTTGCTCATAATTAGACCTGACAAGACTGACCCGAGACCCGAAGCCCGAACCGAACAACCTGAATCCATACTCAACCCGACATCTAAAATATGTTGACCCAAAAGTGGACCCGAAACCCGAATTGACCCGACCCGAACCATACTCGACCCGAAATTTTCTGCAAAGTTGCTTGTTTTGGCATGACGAGCATATTTGACCAAAAATTGGTTGACCCAAAATCAACCCGACCTGAACCATACTCGACCCAAACCGAAATGACCTGAAATGTCACTTAACCCGAACATGACCCGACGCGAACTTGAACCAACCCGTACCCGAACCGAATGACCCATTTGCCAGGTCTACTCATAATAAGCCGCTTGTTCAAGAGTCATCGTTGAGGTGTCCATCATCATTATTCTATCCTCCTGGGCCCTAAGCTTTTGTTAACTTATCATCGTCTTCTGAGCTTTTTCTTCTTTTGCTGTTATGATGAAATCTTTGAATATTTGATTCATATTAGTATTGCTACTATTCAACTCTTGCAGCTGAGTAGTGACTAAATCAACGATGGTGTTGTTAGCCTTTTCTTCCAGCCTTCTCTTCGCAAGTTTCTGGCCCTCGGGTCTTTCACTCCCACCAACAACTTTATCTCCTACCTCTTCGGTGTCAGGATTGGACCTTTTTTACGATCTTCACCCTGACTTAGGTGGGTTACATATCGCCCTCCATTTCGCTTGGTCCTTGAGCATCTCATACCAGTACTCCAACTCAAACTTCTTTCCCGTACGCTTGGTGTACAATCTTTGGGCCTCCTACAGAATCTTAGCATCATTGCACCCACTGTGATTACTACGTTCCACTTCTAATATAATAGATGTCCATTTATTGACTATTGGGGAGCACCAAAACTAGTGGCTATTACATGTCTTTGAAGTTCGTGCAGATGCCCCTTGTGGATGGTGTTCATTAAAATTCAAAGCCACCCTAGCCCAGAAGCTAGACTTCTTCTGATCTGCCCCGACAATAGGATCTGTGCCTACATTAACCCACGCTCGTATTAGCCGCTGATCTTCGATAACTGTCCACTTTTTCACGCCACCAATATTACCCCCATTACTTCCTCCGCATCCCGCTTATCAGCACTTGCCTCAATGTTTGTCGCAGGGTGCCCCACCCCGACCATTGATCCCATTGGTGTGGCTGAGGGTGTGGAGATGCTCCCTGCAAAAAAGTAATTTGGGTCAGCAGGTAGCGGGGGATAGTAAGGATGTAATATGGGGTATTCAGTACTATGCACATTCAAAGATTCATTAATTGTCGGGGGTAATATGATGGAGGATAATTTTGAGGATTCTAACTTGAACAATTTGGAATCCTCGAGTTAAGTTGTGGTGGGTAATATGAATGATGCGGATGATGGTGGTGGTTTTGTGGTGGAAATGGGGGCTAAGACACATAGAGATTGTGTATTGGAATTGGGGTAGTAGTCCCCTAGCTTGGGGTGAATCGTCACCCTCAAGTAAGCTTATGAAGGTTAGGGGTGTCAGGGTCCATATTTCAGGTGCAATTACCACCTACAAGTTTATAATTAATCGTATTAATATATTAATGAGTTATAGTAATTGAAGGTAATGACATTAAAAAGTACACAAACATTTTTAAATGCGTAAAGTAATACACAATCATACAATCATATAATCTTATTCAAATGATTACATTCATTTAAGCATGTGTATACTCATGTCACATATAATCATATTAACATATAAACATATAATCATATTCAAATTAAATTTCATGAACCAAATCATATTCAATTTAGTTAGGAAAATCATACTAACCATTTATCCACGTCATAATGTTCAATCTTATATTCATTTTAACAAGTAACATTTCCATTAACATATTCAATTTAGTAACATCTACTAAAATTGCTACTTTTATTTTAATAAGCAACATATTCATTTTTTTAAAATATACTAAAAAAGGAAATTATTAATTTTATGAAGTAACATATTTATTTCAATTATCATTATCATTGTCATTAACATATTCATTTTGGAAACATATACTAAAAAAGGAAAACATTCATTTTTTGCATGATTTTTGTTTATTTTAATTGTCATAGTCATTTATATATTCATTTTAGTAACATATACTAAAAAGGAAAACATTCATTTTATGAACTAACATATTCATTTCAATTATCATAGTCATTTACATACTCATTTTAGTAACGTACCATACCTACTATATTCATTTGAATAGTTACATTATAATATGCATAATTTCTCCAACATGCCTAAAAATATTCTACCAACATATAACTAATTTTAATCATGTCATATTTACAAACATATTTTCAGAATGTTTCTCGAAACACAAATTCTTTTTTATAATTTCATAACATATTCTACCAACTATACTCACTTTAACAACTATTCTACCAACTATATTTATAAACATCTTCTCATAATTATTTCATACATATTCTACAAATATATTCGTTTTAACAACCACCAGTTTAATAAGCCTAACTTCATTAGCATGCTTAAAAATATTTACATAACCATATCATCATGCAATATTTAAAACCTTATTCTCATAATGTTTCCTAAAACATATAATCATATTGCTAAGCTAATAACATATATCCACAACATATAATCAAATTTTAATTATCTCACATTTACACAAATAACATTTAATAACTTCAAATTATTCTATCTACTATATTGATCATCTCATAGCTACTATATTAATAACATATAATCCTTTTAACATTTACTATATAAACTACTACATAATAATTTTTCCAACAAATAAAAGATTATATAGTTACTCGCAATTTAATACTGTAAAATCCCAAAAAATTATATTTATAATTCTTGAAGAATGATGAAGTGAGTTGGTTTTATTAATTTCGAAAACTTACGGTAGGTCACTTGAGCTCGTAGGTAGTAATTTAGTTTGGGCCTCGTTAGGTTAGAATTTTGAATCAAACCTAAAATTTTTTACTTCTAATCCAATCCAATTTTTGTTATAGCTGACCCGGCCCAAGGTGGTAATGAAGAAAGTACTAAATTTAATTTGACAAAAAAAAAATCAGATTTTATCTCCCTCCTAAATATTTTCCTTTGAAACTTTGGAAATAAAATCAAGAGGTTTTTACCCTAATCCCCTCAAACCCTTTCTTCCTTTCTCCTAGCAGTCGACCCCCCATCAAAAAAAAAGAGAAAAAGGAGAGGGAATGCATGTTTAAGAAAGCCTAACCCTATGCTCTCTCTCCCCACCCTCTCTCCTCCTCCCTCTCATGCAAGTCCACTCTCTCTCTCTCTCCCTCTCACACGCCAAATACTCTCTCCTCCCAGCCGGACATCACCGCACTGCCGCCCTCCGGCCACCAACCACCTATCCTCTATCTTTTTGGTTCTTTGGTAAGGTGCTTTTAGGACGGTTCATATCATGTTTAAAATTGTAAAAACAAAAGTACATGATTTTTACAGCAACTTCAATTCATAATCCTCTGCACGTTTATAACCAAATTTTCAGACTTTGGAGTTGTTTGAAAGCCTATACGTAGCCACCTTATTCTGACTTCCATCTTCAAGGTAAAAACTGGAACTTTCCCTCCAAAATCTTTCCTCAAAGGGCTTGGCGAGATTTAATGGATGTTAGAGGAAGTATTGATGCTTAAGGATGATTCAAGACTTATTTTTGGTAGTTTTCTTGAGTGGTTATATGATTTTATGCATGAAAAATTGGGTTTTGGTGACACTAGAAAGTAGACATGCACTAACCCAAATTCAGTGATTAAACTGTGCTTATCTACTAAATCAAAACTCATGAAAAAAAAACTTGGGAAGGTATATTTACAAAGCTAGTTTATTAAGAATTTTGAATCATCAATTTTGGATCTAAAACGAGTGAGAAATGAATTTTCTTCTGGGACTGCGCAATTTTGACGGAAAACTAACTCGGCTGAAAAACATGTGTTTTTGAGATAGTACTTCTGATTATTTACAACTGGTCATAAAAGAAAATTTGTAAGGGACTGAAAGAGATTTCCAGATTAGGCTCATACACCTTAATGTGATAACTTTATGTGATGTCATGGCTCCTGCAAATTAGATAAAAAACTAACCCAAAATCAGGTCACCATCTCTGATGGAATTAAATCTCAATACTAGCTTTTAATTAACAAATGTGCTTTTAAAATTTTCCTAAGTGCTGGAGAATCATTCTTTAGGGCAATAATCTTAGTGAAGTGGGCTTAAGGAGCTTACTTGACTTTTGGGTTGGACAATGTTGATTTTTGGGGTGTAAGAACTCCCTTAAGTTAGTTTATATTGTGACGTTTTATTTTATCATTTAGGCCTAATATTTTAGTTCGAGCTCAAGCTAAGTTCCTACGCTTCTTTGAGGTAATATTTATACCCTAACTCCCCTTGGTTGCTCTTTTGAAATGATTTTGGGTGTTTACGAACTGTTACACGATGTTGTATGCCAAGGGGATTTTATATGTAAACCGTGAACTGCAAAATAGCAATCATGTGATTTATGAATGCGGAATATCATGTTGTGACTTGTTAGGGAAGTTTTAATATTTATAGACCCCAATTGCAAGGTGCATCGCTGAGTACTTGGGGTGTTGTCCGTCAGGAGTTCTGTTTCCAAGTACCAGATCTGACTAAAGCGTCTCAAGTTGGGCAAAACAAGAGGGGGATAGAAAAATAGAACTAAACTACTAGAAGAAACAAAAGACTTTGATTATATTTGAACCTAAGATAAACCAATTAATCAAGTCAAACCCTAACCTTTCCAAGCTATGCTAGGATTCAGGGATGATCGATTGCACCATCAAAGCTCACCTAAGCCCTCTCTTAAAGGTCGAAGGCTAGTTTAATTGTTCTAACCACGTATTTTCATGGGGTTAGCCCAATTAAACTACAAAAGTAACAACCCTTGATCTAACTAGAATTTGACTATTCTCATGTCCAAATACTAGCCATTCTCTCCACCCGCACTAGACAATTAACCTCATCTTTCAACATGAGTCGATTGTCTCAAAACACGGATGAAAGCTCTTTCAAGCATTCCATCGAACACGTGGTGGGTGCAAGGGAAATATCTAAATTCTAGCATAAACAAGTTAGGTCAAGGCCTAAACAAGAATCAATCGGCCATCTCAAGAACAAATCACAACCAAAGATCAAAGCTTTAATCCGCAAACAAACACTAAAACCAAAGCAAAGCAATAATCTATTGAACTAGCAAATAAATTAAACAACATGGAATTAAAGAGAGAAGGAGAAGAAGAACTTAGTCTTCAATTACAAATCCAAAATCTTCTACAATGTTTACAAGAACTCCCTAATCTAATATCCCCTTAAAGGGGTTTATTAGAGGCTAAGTTAAACCTTAATTGGCCCTCAAAATAACCCAAAAAGGCCTCCCAAAAAAAATGAAGAGAATCTGCTTTAAAAAGTCCGAAAAACTGCTTTGCAACGCAGGCCTGGGGAAAGCACGACCGTGCCTCGACGCACGGCCACCACGCACAGCTATGCGTGTGGTCATGCTGCCCGTGCGCAACTTCGGCCTTCATTGCACGGTCGTGCCTTCTTCCACACGTCTTCCGTTGGCTCTCGGGCTTCGCTAGACCTCTATTCTTCCTTGAAATTGCTCCTAAGGTCTTTCTTCCGATCAAAACCCGAGGGTTTTTCCTGAAAGTAAGACAGAACACGTTATAAGCACGATATGACTCGAAGGAAGTGAATCTGACCCTTTCTCATTTAAACTTGACATGAAAACACAGAGAAAAATGGGTCAAATGGGCTAAAATTGGGTTCAAATATAGGGGCAACATGATTGAATGTTTTATTTGAGCAGTTCATGTTTTCAGTGGTTTGTTTGACATGAGTTGGGATTTCGAGAAGCCAAACAGATTATTCATAATACACTGATCCCGATGTGAAAGACTAAGGCGAGTTTGCGGGAAGGTGCCTCCTGAGATTAGGGTAGGTTTACCTTGATATTGAGACACGTTAGTCCCTCGAGTTATAGCATGCAGTTTTCAGGCCATTGTAGATGGACGTATGCCAAGATGGGTTCTGGTAACCCATATGGTTGTTTGGTGGAAGGACATGAGACCCTCTGGGGGGGTCGCTTCCCAAGCATAATATATTTGCTGTGACTTTTGAATATAACGATTATTGTTTGAAATGGAAGATCTTGAACGGGTTGGGAATCATTTTCAAACTATTTGAATGCTCCCTCTCACCCCTAAATGTTTGAAATGAAGTTAAGTAGGTGTTTTATGGTTAGGGTTGGACATTATTAAGCTCTGTCTCACTATTTGAAATGCTTTGTTTTCTGGTACTGATGTGCTGCATGGGAATGGGATATGAGCGAGGTCGTGTAGAGGTTTAGATTAAATTCTTTTTTTATTTGCATTGAATAATATTGAAGCTGTAGTTGACACTAGATCTTGACCTTGACTTTGGTTTATACTTTTATTTATTCTAATTAGTTACCTATTTGCCTTGTATTTCATTGTGAAATACGGCAGTGGCGCCCACTAGGATATTTCTGCTGCACTAAAAATGAATTAGAATTTTCGGGGTGTCACAAATACTTACCTTATAATATGTGTAATTTCATGAACATGACTAAAAATATTCTAGCAACACATTTCAACATATGACATATAATTTCATAGCTACTATATTAAAAACATATAATCATTATAACATTTAACATATCAACAAACACATAACAAGATTTTCCAACAAATTTAATAATAAATTGCTACTCACAATTTTCTTCACTTCTTCCTTGATAAAATACAACACCAAGAACTTCTCTACAAATACAAAAATAACAAAGTTAGTAAAATAAAATCACAAGTTTAATATACAAAATTAAGAATGTAAGGGAATTTAAAATAGAAATTTTTACTAATTATTTCAATTCTTTCATGATAAAATAACTCACTATAGACCCAAAAAAATCACAAATTTTCTAAAGAAGATGAGAGAATTTTGTGTGAGAGTAATGAAGACAAATTGAACCATTTATAGGCAAAAATTACACAAAAAACTGAATTAGGCAGAAAGACGTTGGGCAATGCCTGTAAAATAAGCCAAAACAATTGTGAACACTTTCTAAATATATCCAATCCACTTAATGTTGTAATTTGATGGAAAAATAAAATCAAATTAAATACACAAAAAAATTCTACTGATTTATTTGTAGTTTTATTCCATGTTTCGACATGTTCACTTTAATGCTTAATGTTGATTGTTTTTTTGGGTTTTATTATTTTGTGCTAATGATTTGTGTTATGCAAGTATGCAACGAACAGTTTTAGTAAACGTAGGCAATTGTAACATTCTATAGTTTCAACACAATGTATTACATTCAAAATATGAAGAATCATAGAGAACAAGCGAATAATAGACTAAAATTTGTTTGAGTAAAAAAGTGGGCATATTATTATTGCATATCAAGGTCCGCTAGTGAAGAAGTACAAAATAGAGCGTTTGTAAGGGGAAAAAAAGTGAGACGAAACTTCTGTACAAATAGATTAACATAGTACGTATCAGATAATTTCTTTTTTTTTTTGTAATAGTATATATTAGTGATGATGTTAATAGATGAACACTTATATCTTAAATACTTAGATCCGCCATTGAAAGAACCATATTCCTCTTTTTGAGTTTACTAGTTTGGGCCCGTGCTTTGCACGGAGTATATTCAAATAGATATTCTGTAGATGTGTTATCAAAATAATAAACAAATAGTTATGGTAGATATGATTAATATTATAATTTAGAGGAGATAAGGGAAAAATTCAATAAAAAAAGTTAAATATACAGCAACTTCGTGCATAACTAATTGGATTAATAATTAAAAAGTATATGATTATGACAAAAGTCTATATAAATATGATGGAGACAGTAGATAGTGAATTTGTCACAAACCATGCTAACACCCTGTTCTTTTCGTTGGAAAATCAACTCAACCCACACTCACCCACAGTTTTCCCCATCTTCCCACTCCTTCCCACACTTTAAAAAAAAATATCACTTCTTCTCACACCAACATAAAACAACCATTTCTCATATTTTAAAAATTTTTACAAGTTACATAATTGTGTGTATGAATAATCTGATAGCAATTACTTTTTTTATTTTTCATTATTTTTATAATTTTTCATTATTTTTTATTTTTTATTTCTATTTTATATTTTATATTTTATATTTTTTTACTTTTTTGTATTTATTTTATTTTTGTTTTCATTTTTCATTTTTTTATTTTTTATTTTTTATTTTTTATTTTTTATTTTTTTTATTTTTTTTATTTTTAAAATTTTAAAATTTTAAATATTTTGCATTTATTTTTATTTTTTATTTATTAATTTATTAATTTTTAAATTTTTAACTTTTTTGTATTTATTTTTGTATTTTTTATTTTGCTGTATCTATTTATTTTTTATTTGTTATTTTTTTATTCCATAAAAACAACCAACAAAAAATTCCAAAAAAAAACAAAAATAAATAAAAAAATAAAGAATAATAAAATAAAAAATAAATACAAAAAAAACTAAAAAATTAAAACTGAAAAAATTTAAAAAATATAATAAAAATTAAAATTACAAAAATTACAAAAATTACAAATTACAAAGTAAAAAATAAAAATAAAAAAATTTAAAAAATTTAAAAAATTAAAAATTAAAAATTTAAAAATTTAAAAATTAAAAATTAAAAAATAAAAATTTAAAAATAAAAAATAAAAAATAAAATATAAAATATAAAAAAATTAAAAATTTAAAAATTAAAAATTAAAAATATAAAATGAAATAATAAAAATACCAAAATAAAAAATAAAAAATAAAAAAAATAAAAAAAATGAACATAAATAAAAAAATTTCATCATTATTAATTATTATCACAATAAAATTATTACATTATAAAACAAAAAATTATTAATAACCAATATTTCAACTTCATTAAACTACATTCGGTTGTCACCCACACTCAGTCACTCATCCACTCCTTCCCACACTTAAAAAATACCACAGCTACCCACTCCTTCCCCCCTTTTCCCACACATACTCATCCCACACTCCTCATTTCTCACTGAAAAGAACAGGACCTAAATTGGGTGATGATAAGTCAATTTATGATGCCAATGATGAAAAATCTACCTTCTCCTCTTGTTGTTGAGCAAAAATTTATGAAGTGGCTAATTGTCTAGTGAATTTAGGTATAAACTATTTTGAAGTCAGTTTAGTTTCAGTTTATATATAACAGAAATAAAATTTGTCTTTCAACGAAAATAATTTGAACATTATATTTGTGCTAATACATAACTTTTTTGGCTATTTAAAATGACCAATTAGGGGACGCTAATATAATTAAGTGTTCATACTTTGTACATTTGGGTTTCATGTCAACTGAATAGTTTTATGGGTTTTGATATAAACTTTTCATGCCCTTATGTTGTCTTGCAAGAGATGGATTGAGTTCAGATTTATGGGTTGAGATATTTCTTAGTTTGAAGTGTTATGGCAATTTGGAGTATTTTGTTTTAAACGGTAAAACATTAATTATAATTTTAGGTGTTTTATGAAGAGAATTTGATTATTGGATTTGTATGGTTTAAAAGAAAACAAAAGTAATCTCAATTTTTCTTGTGCGTTAAATAAATTAGATTTGGTCAATTCATTTGAAATGTTAAAAAATTAATTATACGTTTAAGATTTAAATGAATTAAATTTAATTGTAAGATATATATGCTTTGAAACAAAAAGAAAAATAGTTTGTTTATTTCCTTCTATTAAATAGATCATATTAAATGTGAAACAAAGGCCTAATATGATGATTGTGTTTTATTTTAATTTTTTTTTATATTTCACATTCAACTCTTGCAATATGTTATATCATGCTTACAATACGTAATTTTTCAGCACAACCCTTACATCTATATGATCATAATTAATATTGACTATGTTATCAAATTCAAAGAGAAAGATAACAGCGACGATAACTACAACGACAGCAACAACAATAGTAAGAATGGAAATAATCATGGAAATCATATTTATATTTATATTATCTCTAATAATACATGCTCAAATGTACATTTGTAACGAAAAAGACAAAATAATAATAATTCTGGAAATAAATTTTTTTTATTATTTCTATATAAATTTGTATATTATATTATGTGATAATAATAAGGTGTCACATAAGGTTTTACGGCTTGTTCAGTAATTACAATTCGGTTTCCTTAAGTTAAAATTTCTAAAACATGAACTTATTCCATAATAATGAAATAATAAAAACTTTTATATCCATTATACTCCCTTAATCTCTCTTTGATAATTAGATGATCATAATTAATATTGACCATGTTATCAAATTCAAGGAGAAAGATAAAATCGCCGACAACGACAATGACGACAATAACAACAATAATAATAATGGAAATAATCATGAAAATCATAGTTATTTTTCTATTATCTCTAATAATACATGCTCAAATTTATATTTGTATCGAAAAATACAAAATATTAATAATAATAATAATGGAAATAAAAAATATTTATTGTTTCTTTATAATTGTGTATATTATATCATGTGTTAATAATAAGGTGTCATATAAAGTTTTATGACTTGTTCAGTAATTATAATTTCGTTTCATTAAGTTAAAACTTCTAAATTATTAATGTATTTTATAATAATGAACTAATAAAATATTTTATATCTATTATAATCTCTTAATCTCTCTTTGATAATTTGATGATCATTATTAATATTGACTATATTATTAAATTCAAACGGAAAGATAACAACGACGACAGCGATAATGACGACAACAACAACAATAGTAATAATAGAAATAATCATGAAAATCGTATTTATTATTCTATTATCTCTAATAATACATGCTCAAATTTATATTTGTATTGAAAAATACAAAATATTAATAATAATAATGATGAAAATTAAAAACGTTTTGGTCCGTAAGAGCCACAATGGGCAATACAATATAATGGGGGATGAGGGAATCGAATCTGAGACCTAATGTGCCTAGTAAATAGTACAATACAATGAGGGATGGGGGAATCGAACCTGAGACCTAATGTGGCTAGTAAAGATAAATCCAAAGGCTAAAATTGTTTAGGATTTTGATCCAACGGTTGTGAAGCAACATATACCCTAAATTTACTTCCATGTTAGCATTTTCCATTTCCTTAACACTCAACCCCTTACACATTCTAGCATTTATAATATAAAGATTATAATTTCGTTTCATTAAGTTAAAACTTCTAAATTATTAATGTATTTTATAATAATGAACTAATAAAATTTTTTATATCTATTATAATCTCTTAATCTCTCTTTAATAATTTGATGATCATTATTAATATTGACTATGTTATCAAATTCAAACAGAAAGATAACACGACGACAACGATAATGACGACAACAACAACAATAGTAATAATAGAAATAATCATGGAAATCGTATTTATTATTCTATTATCTCTAATAACACATGCTCAAATTTATATTTGTATTGAAAAATACAAAATATTAATAATAATAATGATGAAAATTAAAAACGTTTTGGTCCGCAAGAGCCACAATGGGCAATACAATATAATGGGGGATGGGGGAATCGAACCTGAGACCTAATGTGCCTAGTAAATAGTACAATACAATGAGAGATGGGGGAATCGAACCTGAGACCTAATGTGGCTAGTAAAGATAAATCCAAGGGCTAAGATTGTTTAAGATTTTGATCCAACGGTTGTGAAGCAACATATACCCTAAATTTACTCCCATGTTGGCATTTTTCATTTCCTCAACACTCAACCCCTTACACATTCTAACATTTATAATATAAAGATATGTCGTTACTTTCAAATCGTGTACCAAGTATATTTTTCAAATACATAGGCTACCACATGAAGCATCTTATAATTTTTTTCATTCCAAGTGCATATAGTTGGCGTTGCTGCTCATGAAGTCTCATATATATTGACTCTTGAATAGAAATAAGGCTTTTGTGAGTAGTGGAAGTCTATGCTAGTGGGTTTTATGTTGAAGAATGGAGCTTTAACGACCAATAGAAAAACAAACTGCCTAAAAATACCAATCTTTTATTTTAACAAATGGTAATTGAATTGTGATGTTATATCCCTTCACATTTAGAAAAATTGTATTTATAACTTACTATTTTTAGAATTACTATTTAACCTCTTTACTCCGAAAATTGTTGTCATGTGTAGAAAAAATATTATTATTTAACCCCTTCGCCTACAAAATTTTTATTAAAAGATGAGGCCATACAACAATAATTTTTAAGATGAAGAAGGTTAAATAATAATTTCAAAAATATGTGGTTACCTATAAGCTTTAACTAAATATGAAAGACATGTATCATAGTAATTCAATGAAAATTATTTTCCCAATAAAATGAATATGTCTTAGGTAAAAAATCGTACTCTTTTTACAGCAAGGCTAATGCTGCAGCAAATGAATAAATGTAAATGTTATTTTTGTAATACAAATTAATATAGTTTGTTAAAGAGTGAATATTATGTTTTGAAAAAGTGAATATAGTAACTTGAAACGTTGGATATATAAATGCAAAAAGTATTGAAGATATGCATAGTTATTGCAAACATCATTAAAATGCTAAGTAGTCATCTTAGATTGCCAATATTATTGCCATGTAGCACTTTCCACTTGTTCTGTTAGTCTTAATGAAAAATACATAATAAAATATAAATGAGTATTAAGTCTGTGAAAAAAGAACATTGATGGTATATGAAAAATGGACATCACCTTTATATATAAAAACACGAACATAAAAGTTTAACTAGAATTTGTACCCAAAGTAAGGTTTTGCTCTTGAACATAGGCATATATACGTATAGACACATACTAAGGCCATGTTCTTTTCGTTGGAAAATTCACCCACCCCACACCCACCCACTTCTTCCCCCCTCTTCCCACTCATTCCCACACTTTAAAAAAAATGTCATTTCTTCCTACATTCACCAACTCTTTCTCACACCTACATAAAACAACTATTTCTCATATTTGAAATTTTTTTATAATTTACGTAATTGTGTGTACGAATAATCTGATAGCAATTATGAGCAGTTTTAATTTTTCGGATGTTATGGAACAATTTTATTTTTTTTCTTTTTCATTAATTTTTTAATTTTTTTTAATTTTTTAATTCTATTTTTAATTTTTTTTTGTAATTTTGTAATTTTGTAATTCTATTTTTTATTTTGTAATTTGTAATTTGTAATTTTTTTATATTTATTTTTAATTTTTAATTTTTAATTTTTTAATTTTTTAATTTTTAAATTTTAAATTTTTATTTTTTTATTTTTTTATTTTTTTGTATTCTTTTTTTTAAAAAAAATTTTAAATTTAAAATTTTTTTTTGTATTTTGTATTTTTTTGTATTTATTTTTTTGTATTTTTTTATTCCCGAAAAACAACCAATGGAAAATTCCAAAAAAATAAAAAATAAAAAAATTTATACAAATAATAAAAAATAAGAAAAGAAAAATTAAAACTAAAAAAATTAAAAAAATTTAAGAAAATTAAAATTTAAAAAATTAAAAAATTAAAAAATTAAAAAATTAAAAAATTAAAAAATTAAAAAA
>JACYFF010019584.1:46850201-46865268 GCA_017589665.1 Selenicereus undatus
ATATATATATATAGATAGATAGATAGATAGATAGATAGATAGATAGATAGATAGATATAAGATTAGTGAAATTAAAGGTGTGGCCTTGGTAACATGTGACTGTTTTCCAGGGAACATCTGTGAATACATTTACAATGAAGAAAGCCATGTACCCTCTAACGAGCTCTGATCTTGCATATAATGCCACTTCTAGTCCCTTTGCAAACTCAAGGTATGAGCTACGTTCTTTCATCCTATTTCCGAAAAATAATTAGTTAATTAACTACAAACAAGAAATGAACCAAGCTTATATTAATCTCAAACCAAATGCAATTGCTTATGTAAAAAGGAACATGCGTACGATTGCATTGCAGCATTTGTGAGGTAGATGCACTCTCTCCGAGCAAGGTCAAGGGGAGGATAGTGTTGTGCATGGGAAACTCCGCAGCTGATTGGAGCATCGTAAGAAACAATGGATCCGGCACCATCATTGCCCTCGACGAGGTCAGGGACCTTGCCTCCACCTCCCTAGTCCCTGCTACCATTGTTAACTCCAATATGGGACGCAAGATTGCTGAGTACATCAACTCCACCAAGTATGCCTTCTCATTCCATTTGCTCACATATTTTACTCGAATGCTTCCATTGGTTAGCCTCAGTAAGTGGAAGTCCTATGATGTATGTGAATGAACTTATCATACTTAAACAGACTTCGCTGTCAGATTCTAGATTTCAAGTTTAGTTCTGTGTGCACATTTTTTAAGAACTTGATCATAAAATGAATCTTCGTCACATGGGCCCTGCATGACAATTTAATATGACTTCATTGATGGCTTAACGTCAGCTTATAGGGATGATGCTTGTAAATGGCTTCCGAATAAGATTGCTTGGTACTCCCGAGTCCCAAGCTTTATACAATGATCATTATGTGTTAATCTTCCAATATGAAATGTCTGACGTCTTGAATTGAAACATGTGGAATTTAGAAGGTTGTGAACTGTGATTATAAAATTTTGTCAAACATTTATTTCTCTTAGCCAAACCACTGAATTAGGAAATTTACAGATCTCCGCAGGCAGTTATAGAAAAATCAAGAACTGTTCAGACAAAAAACAAAGCACCAGTGATTGCCTCATTCTCCTCAAGGGGTCCCCAGACAGTTGCGAGAAACATCCTTAAGGTATTAAATCTAACTCAGTATGCAGAAAATTAGTTCAAATATGAATTCAGAAGAGGCTAACGAATTTTGGGAATGGCTTTGACTAACAGCCGGATATGAGTGCACCAGGGTTGAACATCCTGGCTGCTTATTCAAAATTGGTGACCATCACAAACGAGCCAGACGACAGCCGCTACAATGTTTTCAACATCATCTCCGGAACTTCAATGGCTTGCCCTCATGTGTCTGGTGCTGCCGCTTATGTCAAGTCCTTCCATCCTGATTGGTCTGCGGCTGCCATCAAGTCTGCTCTCATGACCACTGGTAAGTAATCATGTCTCATACTGAATCCATAGACTTCATAAAATTTGTTTGGATCATGTTTGGATTGATGGGGAAATATGGGCCATTTGTTTTGGTTAACGGATCATGCAGTCTAACAAGCATGGCAATAATCAACATTGGTTGCAAAAATTTGAGTATGTTTGCTCTGCATCATTTTAAATCTATTTGAATGTTATGATTCTGAGTTGAGTCTACTGCCAGTTTTAACGATCAGGTACAGATCAATTTGCTAGGTTTACTAAAATATCACCAAGTCAAAAAGAATTGGAGGAATATTTGAGTTAGATTTACTTCTGAGCATATTTATTTTAGATCAGCTTTGCCAATGCCAAGTTTCTTCAAAAGAGTTAAAAAATGCAATGTATATTACCCGCACTTTTGGATGGTTTGCTTATTTGGGTAGGTTAAATTGTAATTTTGGGATCATAAGGTGAAAATCATACTTGTTTAAGGTATGAGGGATCAGATAATGCAGTATAGATTTGCTTCGCAATATAACTAGAAGTTTTTGACTTTTGTCCCTGCAGCTAAACCTGTAAATGGCTCTGGATTCGAGAACCCACTAAACTCAGGAGCCGGGTTGCTAAACCCAGCTGAGGCGGTCCACCCCGGTTTAATATACGACGTCCAAGTGAAGGACTACATCAAGTACTTATGCAAGGAAGGGTACAACAGCACCACCGTAGGCACTTTGGTGGGGGCAACGAAGCCCCACTTCAATTGCACCAAGTTCAGCCAGCCCCAAGGGACAGATGGCCTCAACTACCCTTCGATGCACGTCCAGCTCCTCATCGATGACACCCATGTCTCGGCTGTCTTCCACCGGACTGTGACCCATGTTGGGTTTGGACCCGCAGTCTACAGGGCTAGGGTCGAGCCACCCAAGGGCCTTTCTATCAAAGTCATTCCTGATGTCTTGACATTTAACCAGACCAATGAGAAGAAGTCCTTCAAATTAGTCATAAAAGGAACTGTTACTGAAGATTCTCCGGATGTTCCTGCAGCTTTCCTCGAGTGGAGTGACTCGAAGCATAAAGTCAGAAGCCCCATTGTCATTTACAAGCCAATAGTTTAGCGTTGACTTCATTCATTGTAGGAGAAAATAACTTTATTTCTCGCTCAATTTTGTAGTCGTAAGGTTTCATTTCTGGTGCTAATTGGTTGGGTTATTTAGCTTCATTAACTGTGTAGCCTGAGAATTAATTAGATTGTCAATGGAATAAAAAAAAAGGTATAGAAAAAGGGATTTGACAATTTACTTTATCATCTCTGGAGCACTTTTTGATGATTCAAACAAAAGCAAAATCTGTTTGCTCTGGACTAACAGAGGTCTTCCAGGTACACTTCTAATGAATAATTGTTCGCTATGTGGTGTCTAAAATTCAAATTTCTTGACTGAGCACAGATTTGGGGCCATAAAAATACATCTTGTGGAAACATGGGGGAATCAAGAACCCAGCTCTAATGGAGACCAGGAAGAGAGAGAAAATAAGAGAGGCAAGGAAGTTTTTCTTTTGTATATTATATGAATGCCCAGGCACATAGCAGTCTATATATACAACGTGGCTTTCCTTCCTTTTGTTATAACCCTCCAACAACCATATAAATATATAGAAAGTGCATTCTCCACATTCCCCCCTCAAGGTGGAGCTTGGGGAGGATCCACAAGACCCAGCTTGGAACAAAGGAACTGATGATGAGGTGAAGCCAATGACTTGGTGAATATATCGGCTAGCTGAAACTTGGATGAAACGTGTATCGTTTGTAGGAACCCATCTTGGAGCTTATCCCGCACATAATGGCAGTCAAGATCAAGGTGTTTAGTGCGATTGTGAAACACTGGATTAGCTGCAATGTACTGAGTAGCTTTGTTGTCACATACTAAAGAAACAGGGTAGCTGACCTGAACATGTAAGTCTCTAAGTAAACTTGCTATCCACACCAACTCACTAGTTGTTGCTGACATGCATCTGTACTTAGACTCTGCAGAAGATTTTGAAGTAGTCTTCTGCTTCTTTGCCTTCCAAGAAACAAGGGACGTCCCTAAGAAAACACAGTAACCAGAAACTTTGTTTCTGTTGAACACACAACCTCCCCAATCAGCATCTCTATAAGCCATGACATCAAGGGTGGAAGTAGCTGAGCAGAAAAGACCCTTATCAATACTCCCTTTCAAATATCTAAGAACATGAAAGGTTGCATCAAGGTGAGTCTTCCTTGGGTAGCTAAGAAATTGGCTTAGATGTTGGATAGCAAAGGTAAGATCAGGCCTAGTCAAGTTGAGGCAAAGTAATCTCCCCACCAACCTCCTGTATTGTGCTGGATTAGGCAGAATATCATCAGAATCAGTGCATAAATGAAGACCTGAAGGAAGAGGAGTAGCTACAGGTTTGCAAGCTGAGAGGCCAACATCCACCAGAATGTCAAGGTGTACTTCCGTTGGTTAAGGAGTATACCTGCATTAGAACGAGCTATTTCGACTCCTAAAAAGTGTTTGGCTGCTCCCATATCTTTGATAGTAAAGGCTTCATGCAAGGCTGCTTTAACAGATCCAATGCCATCTACATCATTTCCAGTGAGCAAGATGTCATCAACATAAACAAGGGCCGCAAGAAACTTGTCCTCGTGAGATCTGGTGAACATAGAATAATCTTGCTTAGATTGAGTAAAACCCAAATCCTTCAGAAATCTGGTCAATTCTAGATTCCATTGCCTCGAAGCTTGCTTGAGACCATAAAGGGACTTCTTGAGCCACAAACCTTTCTAGGGGGAACAACATAACCCTTAGGTGGTAAAATATAGACCTCCTCATCCAAATGCCAATGCAAAAAGGCATTATTTACATCAAGTTGCTGTAATGGCCAATGATTTATGGCCGCTAATGCAATAAGAACTCGAACAGTGGGCAACTTTGCTATGGGGGAAAAGGGTATGCTTATAGTCTTTGTCCTTAACTTGAGTAAACCCCCGAATGACAAACCTTGCCTTGTATTTGTCAATGGTGCCATCTGGCTTGAACTTGACCTTATAGTGCCACTTGGAGCCAATAGCTTTCCTTACATGAGGTAAATCTGTTATTTCCCATTTGTCATTGGCTTCTAAGGCAGCAATCTCCTTTTGCATAGCTTCCTCCCAGTTGGGGTTCCCTTTTGCTTGCTCATAGGTGCTAGGTTCAGGAATTGATAAGACATTTTGTAGGGATGATTGATATTCAGCACGTAAATGAGAAAAATCTTGAGGCTGGAAAAGAGGATACCTCACAGCATTATGGACATAGTCCTATAACCAAGAAGGAGTTCTTTTGGGCCTACTAGATTGCTTAGTAGAAGGAATAAAGCCTGCATCAGAAGACTGAATAGTTGTAAGATTATGGTCAGCAAGCTCAGAATTAGAAGAGATTGTAGTTGGAGTGGTAACTAGGGGATTTGAGTAAGTGTCTTCAGTGACTGGAATTGCATGATTAGGAAAGAAACATACTGTAGGGTTGGAAAAAGAGGACTGCTCAGCCTTGAACGAAAGTACAGTTTTAAAGAATCTTACATTTCTACTAATAAAGGTAGTATGAGACTCAAGATCATAAACTCTGTAGGTCTTTTGGTGAGGAGGATAACCAATCGCAATGCATCATCTACCCTTTTTAGCAAACTTATCTATAGCAATAGTATCAAGACAATATCATAGGCTCCCTATAACCCTCAACTCAGCATAACTAGGAGATTTCCCAAATAACTTTTCTTATGGAGTCTTCCAGTCTAAAAGGGCAACAGGTAGCTTGTTGATAGTGTGAGTGGCAGCTAGTATACAAGCACCCCAGAACTTAAACGGCAGATTAGCATGAACCATCATGGCTCGAGCAGTTTCAATCAAATGTCGATGTTTTCTCTCCACTCCCCCATTTTGTTGGCGAGTTTTAGGAACACTCCTATGATGTACAATCCTTTTGCTACCAAAATTTCTTTGCAATAGTTCTGGATAAACTTAGCTCCATTATCACTTCGAATAGCCTTAATAGGCTTATCAAAATGTGTACGAACATAAGCAATGAATTGAGAAATCTGAGTCACAGCCTGCATCTTATTTTGCAGAAGAAAAGTCTAAGTAGCACGAGTGCAGTCATCCAAAACAGTTAAGCAATAATGTGCACCATTAATAGCAGGGGTTTTGTGAGGACCCCAAAGGTCCATATGCACCATATCAAATGGATTCAAGGCAATGGATTCGCTTATTTGAAAACTTAGTTTGTGACACTTTGACATCAAACATGTATCACAAGGAAGTACATCAATGTTAGGAGCTTTACAAGCATCTATACGCTTGAGCTTAGACATAGAGCAATGGCCCAAGCGAGCATGGAACAGAGCAATTTCAGGAGACATGTGTACATTATTACATCTATATGAGAAATCTATACACTGCTTGTTTTCAGAAGCAACCTTAGTCCTCTCAACTGAACCAGTGCTTGGCACTCCATCAAGCCTGTACAAGTCAGCAGCTCTGCTGCCAATTGCCACAGTGACCCTAGTAATAAGGTCATGAAAAATGCAACCATCTTTGGTACATTGAGTGTGCAATTGAGAGGTGTCAAGGAGTTTTCCCACTGATAATAGATTATGTCTAAACTCAGGGACATAAAGCACTTCTTTAAGAATCACACCAGGATAAACAACCAAATCACCAACTTGAGTAACCTCCTTAACCGACCCATCAGGTAGACCAATTTTAATGGGTTTAACCAAAATCTTTTTGTCAACTAAGAGATCAAGATGGGCAGTCATGTGATCAGACGCTCCAGTATCAACAATCCAATTATACTTACCAAACAGCCCACGAATACGAACATTATAGGAGCTAGCATTAGCGAGAGAAAACGTACCAGCAAAGTTCACCATTCCAGCAATATTACCAGCAGAAATAGATTTCCCTTTGAAAGCCTTAAGAACCTCCTGGCACACAACTTGAACCAAGCCAGGGCTCATACTAGCATTTGAACTGTTACCTTCTTCAGAGGACAGTGGGTTGTCTTGTAATCCCTCTAAGGCCGAAACATCACTTGAGACTTGAGCTGCTATGACTTTCGCATGCACCTTGCTTCGTTCTCCTTTGTACCAGTCAGGATACCCATGAATCTTGAAGCATAGATCCACAGTGTGCCCTTTCACTTTGCAGTGAGTACAGTAGCGATCTGCTTTGCTCTTCCTCTGTTCCTTCTTGCTAGCATGGGAGAAGGATCTACTAGAGTCACGGCTAACTAAGAAGGCTTTAGCATGTGGCTTCACAACAGCTGCATCTGTGATTTGCTTTTGCTTCACAATCTGTTGCAGAATATAATATGCACGATTTATTGTAGGAAGAGGAACCATAGAAAGGATTTGGCCCCTAGTTTGATCATATCCGCTATTCAGGTCCATAAGGAATTGCAACAATTGATTTCTATCTTCCAATTCTTGAATCCTTTTAAGCAGATTACACTTGCAATTTATGATGATTCCACAAGAACATTACGGAATAGGTTCCACAGACTGCAACTCATCCCAGAGGCGTTTCATCTTGTTGAAGTAAGTCGCAATTGAGTTATTATCTTGAGCGAGATTGCTAATTTCCTTCTTCAATTGATATATCAAAGGTCCATTTGTCTGACCAAATCGCTCAGCAATATCATCCCAAAGAGCCTTCGCGGTCTCGATATACATGAGCGCTTCAGTAATTTCAGGAGTCATGGAGTTTAAAATCCAGCAAATCACCATATTATCACACCTGGTCCATTTCAAGAAATCTAGAGAAGATTCTGCTAGTTTTGCACATGAACCGTCAACGAACCCTAACTTCGATTTGGTTTTGAGAGCTCACTTTGCCGATCGACTCAAATTGATGTAATTATTTTCGTCCAATTGCTTCGCAGTTAATTGCAGACTAGGATGATCGGTACTAGAGAGGTAAAGTGGATCATCATAGGAATTTTGATTCATAGAAGAAATTATGGATTTAGATGTGTTCGAAATTTCAGACTCCACTAAGATAGGATTCGATTGAAAGATCAAATATCAAGAATAGAGTAGCGAAGATCAAAGATGATCAAGAGTAACAAGGAATAGAACAAGGATCAAATCACCTTGATGCTCTGATACCATGTGGAAACATGGTGGAATCAAGAACCCAGCTGTAATGGAGACCAGAAAGAGAGAGAAAATAAGAGAGAGGCAAGGAAGTTTTTCTTTTGTATATTATATGAATGCCTAGGCACATAGCTGTCTCTCTATATATATATACAACGTGGCTTTCCTTCCTTTTGTTATAACCCTCCAACAACCATATAAATATATAGAAAGTGCATTCTCCACACATCTTATTGACAAAAAGTAGAACTTAAAACACTGAGTGATTGTCTTCCCACATAACAAGCTTGTATGCAGATTTGGGGTTGTTAAAATCAACCATGCATGCTTGTATGCAGAAAAGGTGTTTAGCAAGATTCAGAAACATAAGTAAGTTCAGAAATATGAAGATCAGTATCTATTACTTTCACCTCCTTATCCACATCGCCTTCCCAAAGGACGACAATGGAGGCATTTTAGCTTTATCAACACTCTCCGCCTCTTCCTGACCGTTGCTGCATCCAGTTCTTTCTTACTGAGTTTAACTGTTGCTAAAGGAGCCTCTTTATCATTAGGAAGAGGGTTTGGTAGAGGAAGCCTGAAATAGGACTCAGAGAACCTGTTCCCGGGCTTGGGTTGTGTTGGAATTTGACACTTTTTAAGATCTTTGGGTAAAAGCGATGGGGGATTCTTTATGCAAGGTGCTTGAGCCTGATCATATTTATGTTTCATGTAATGAAGGAAGTTGGACAAGAGGGAACCAAGAACAGGGCAATGTGCACCAAATCATATTTTCATTGTAGATTTGCTGCATATTGCACGAACGCAATACAAAAGCAGTACTGGATGAAAGTGACCAATTCGGTGAAAGGAGATTAAAGTATTATTTGATGATTTAGCTTCTTCTGGATTTTCGACACACTTGAACCGCACTTATTGAGATATCTGCGTCGTAGAGTAATTGTTCATTAAAAATGTAAACCCGATTTAAGTACATTACAAAAATTAGATCACGTCCAAAATAGAACACAAGGTGGATCCGGCTAGGGCAGATCTCAACGTAAACTTGACAAATGGAGACCACATTCATAGAGGCCCATAAATGTAACACCGGATGCGTAGGGGTAAATTATCATGAGTCAAGGTTTTGAATCGAAGGACAAAATCATCACGTTGGAGGCCAACCTAATGTTACAGGAACTCTATACTTCCTACTCTTCGGAATTGGTAGAGGGGAAGGGAGACACACTTTAGCCTTACAACACTCAATACATTTAATAAAATACTCATAAGACTTCGAATTTCTTTTTTGGAGTTACAAGCATGGCCTTTTATAAGGTAATTAGCTACTGATACATTAATTATACAAGTTTCCATTCTTCAAAATGGGTGCTTGCTTTATTGACATTTTGCAACTTCATTCATAACAACAATGCGGATATTTAGCAATGAGAAAAGATCGTAGCCAATATTAGTTTTTCGTCTCCATTGACAATTAGCGATGAAATAGAGACGAAAAAAGTTTTGTTTCTAAACCCACCGTCACAAGCAACGCTCGCGATGAAATTTTTTTTCCGTCTCATACACAAACGAATTTAGCTATGAAAAATTATTCGTTTCTATTAGAGACGAATTTTTTTTCCTTTCTATTTGTAGACAATTTCATCTCTAATAGAAACGAAACAGATACGGAATATTGTTTCCTTTCAGATAAAGATGAACTAATTTCATAGCTAATTTGAGATGTTCATTTCTACTTAAGACAAAAATTGGAGAGATGAGGGGGTCTTTTTTAAGCAAATTGAGATGAAAATTTTCATTTCTATTTGTGTTGCTTGTTGCTGCTTGGATTGATAGTGTACTTTTGCTAATAGAAACACTATGCACATATATAATAAACGTACTAAATCAATAATCATAACCACATTGTATGCCAATGCTCCATTCTTGCCATAGAAATCAAAAGTTTTGTACACAACGTATTACATCCTAAAATATACAAATATAAGATTTAAATCATACCACCATCTTCCATAGACAACCATACCAAGTCTAAACATACCAAAATAAACATATCTTACTATCAAATTCTCAAACCTAACTAGTAGGTCTTCATCCTAAACGTACCAAAATCATACTACCATCTTCCTTCTAGCATGAACCTTGTACTTGCAGCAAGAACATCATTCTCTAACTTTTTAAGTGAGTCTCCATCATAAGAAGCACGCAGAAGACATATGATGTGGCTCTTGAAAAGCAATAAGTTGAAGTTGGGCCTCTTATAATAAGTTGTTAATTTGCTCCCAAGGCTATAGAAAGTGTCCTTCTTGTCGATGCCCAAAACAGTGTGAAGAAAGAGAGCATTCAACAGCTGCTTGTGTTCCTAACTATGAAGCATTGAGCAATAAACCTCCATACGTATCCTGCAATTAAGCAAGATATTATAATAGGCAAAAGCATTCATGACTTTTATATCATATCAATAATTGGTTTTACTGTACAAAAGGGTTTGGGCAGAACAACTATGGACATTAGGTGGTGTCTTAAGGAGTTCTTGAACAAAACGAGTTAAGATTGCAGTGCTTGAACATGTTTAGGTGCAAGGTAATGGGTCCCAATTTGTTAATTACCACATATTGAAATCTGCCCCAAATTGTCTCAAGTCATTGAACACAAATCCAAAATCTCTATAATTAACCAAACTTGTCAACTCTCATATAATTCCATGGTACATGACATTTGGGCAAAAGCTAGCTAGACCACTATATAAGTTTGTCAGATCAGTGCGGAGTTTAAAAAAAAAAACTGAAAAGGATAAATGCTAATTAGTACATACAACACAAATTTTGCCAATGTGGGGACGCTCTTCCAGCTTTGTTAGCATTAGGTTTCAAGTCATAGCCAACTCCTATAAACTATAGGAAAATTTGCCAAATGGTGTTGTTTAAAATAACACTCATTAATTTATGACATTTCTTACTTAAAAGTATTATTTTTGTCTGGAATGACTTTTGAGGTGGTCATATCATATCCACCTGTAATTACTGCATTGCTCTTAATGAAGTCTTAGCAATTGGGGGGGGGGGAACTCAACTGAACAAGTAGCTAGGATCTCTTAGCTTGCCAAAGAAGACTCCCAAAAAGGACACTTAGCCATTTCTTAGCTCTTACAATTCGGTAATAACAAGGCAAGAGGTCGGTGAGAGTGTGTTGTAAACTTAAGATGGGGAAGGGAGTTTGTATTGGTGTACCAAAGATGTCATATTTGCGAAGGATCGAAACGGAATTAGGAGATTGAGGGAGGATTGAGGGATGGGAAAGGGTTGTGCAATTGAATGAAATTAGACTGTGGAAAATGTTAAGGGAAGTGGAGAGCAAGCACTGTGCATGTGGTGTAGTTGCTAAGCTGTGGATTACTTCTTGTTTGCATTGTACATAGGTAAGTGAGTTAAATGGTTATGTAATTTGTGTGCGTGAATTTCATTTTTGAACTGGGGAATGTGGAGATTTTTGGGAAGGGGGGGGGGGGGCGGGTTTGTACTGTTGTTGTAGAAGGATGGCATTGGTGTACAATTAAGGTTTGGGTGTTGACGTTGGAGATGTGGGGTTCGTTTGGTTGTGGTTAGTTAGAGCTTGGATTGACTTGGTATTTGTAATTGTAGTGGTATAGTATGGTTGTATTGTTGAGTCTGTGATGCACGTGCTTTGAGGTTGCTTGTTTGAGAAGCGTATGCTCATTTGTACTGGTTAACCCAGATATCTGTATTAAATAACCCGGGTTAATAATTGGATGAGTTGTGGCTGTAACCGTAATCTGGAGTTCTGCTCTGTAGTAGTGTTTGTAAAATGGTTGTAATTGCTGTGGACAGGTATAATATAGTTAGTCGGTGATGGTATTAATATCGTCATTTGTAGTGGCTAACCCCCAAATGCGCATTGAATGACCCAGGATATAGTCATGGTTAACCCGAATATCTGTATCGAATAACTCAGGTTAACTGTTGGACAAGTTGTGGTAGTAAATGTAGTATGGGGTTCTACTCTGCAGTAATAGATGTGTTTTGTAGAATGCTTGTAATTGTTGTGGATATGTATAATATAGTTAGTTGGTGATTGTATTAATATCTTCATTTACAATGGACAACCCATAAATGCGTATTGAATAACCGAGGATATAGTAGTAGTTAACCCGAATATCTGTGTTGAATAATCCGGGTTAACTGCTAGACTAGTTCTGGTTGTAAATTTAGTATAGGGTTCTATTTTGTAGTAATAGATGTATTTGTAAACTGCTTGTAATTACTGTAGACAGGTATAATATAGTTAGTCAGTGATGGTGTTAATATCTTCATTTACAGTGGATAACCCATAAATGTGTATTGAATAACCCAGGATAATTATGAACGTATTGTTTTAGCGTAATTGTGGAGTTAGTGTTGCATGTAATAGATGTGTTTGTTATAACCCAGGTTAGTACTGTATGAGAGGCTAGAATCAGATTTGCTAGGGTGTGAAGATGCTGGATATCTAGTGTGCGTAATTGGTGCTGATAGATATGTGTTCATTTTCAGGTGATTGTTAGTGTAGAGTATACTGAATGAAAAAATGCCGCTGCAGGAGGAGGATACGCTAGGTAGATGAATTTGTATGTATGTTGAGGAGGTTTTTAAGAGGAAGGTTGGGGGGGGGGAGTTATGTTACAATGGGGGAGGACAGACTTTGTGGGTGAAGGTGATTGTTAGTGTTGCATGTAATGAGTGTTTAATCTGGATTACAGAATTCCTATTTCTAAGATACTCACATTATGCAAACAATTTACATACCTATTGTTTACTCTGATGTACAATTGCATATTGTGGAGTACTAGTGCTTAGCAAAATCAACTCACATGTCTATTTAGGTTTCGTTTGGACCTTGAAAAATTTGATAGAAAGAATTTTTTTTGGAAAAGTTACTTTTTTTTCTTGTGTTTAGTTCAGAGAAAATCACAAAGAATAAAAATATAGAGGAAAGTTAGGTGAAAAAATCGTTAGAAATAAGTGATAAAATTTTCCTGATAAAATTGTGAGGAAAGTTTGAGAAAAATTCCCAACATCCTCCAACCTCACATTACTTAGATGACATCAACATGATTCAAGTAGCTCATCAATATTGAAATTTCTCATCCAAATTCTTGTATTTTTTCCTTAATCCAAACAAGAGAAAAGAAAAACTCATTTTGTCCCTACTTTTTTTTCCTTCACAATTTTTTTTTTCAACTTTTCTGTCCACCACATTTTCTAAGGACCAAACAGAGCCTTAGTGCTCACCCTGGGGGATACAAATTTCAGTTAAATATTTTGGGAACACAATTCACATACCTATTCAGTGTTTACCATTGGACATACAATTGCAATTTCTGAGATACATTATGGACATAGTTTAGCCTTTACCCTGAGATCTACAATTGCATCTTCTGGGATGTTACTATTTACAAAAATCAATTCACATACCTATTCAATTTTTACCCTGGGATATACAATTCCATCTATTGAGATACTACTATATAGGAAAATCAATTCCCATACCTATTTAGTGTTTACCTTGGGGCTTACAATTGGCATTTATGGGATACATTTGCAAACACAATTCACATGCCCAGTTACTATTTACTCTGGTATATACAACTGCAATTAATGGGATACTTACGTTTCAGAAGCAATTCACATACACCTAACAAGTATTTCACCTGGGATATACAATTGCAATTTCTGGGAAACTCAGATTATGCACACCAATTCACAATCATATTCACTGTTTAACCCAGATTACACAATTGCAATTTCCAGGATACATGGGCAACAACAATTCACAAAAATTGTTGACTCTCCTCAAATCATAAACAATGCCTAACTCTAGTTCAACAACACTACACTATAACAAACCAAATAATTACACAAACTACACCATGGTTGACCCCTTACCTTCACTACCTCACCACCACCGACATTCATTCACTATGAATAACCCAGGTTATCCACCGCCCAATTCTAGAATACTATAAGTATCCACACTACTTACAATGTACTGAATGAATGTCTCCCGCCTCCCCCAAAATGTCAACTTTTTCTACTACAACTAAACCCCATTCTCCCAAACCTTCACATTTACAAACCAACAACACCGTACATCATTCTCTCGAACATACACCACAATCCCTCTCGTCACCTACCATTCACCAATCCAAACTAAAATTCAACATCCTCTCTCACAAAAACCAACAAAATTACATACAATTGAATGAGCAAAACCCTTACTTTTATGATCTGAACACCAACTCAGACGAACTCTACAACGCCTCACCAATCTAGCAGCAGTCGTCCACAATTGTGGCACGTTCCTTGCTTCTCCTCCACTATCGAGATCAATGTCTTCCACTCCCTCGATGTCCCCTTCAACCACACCCTTCGTCTCGATGCTTATATGTCAATTTCTTCAGTTTCAACTTCACCCCGCACACTCTCCTTCAACCTTTCTCGCTTTTCAAAAGATATAAAAGAATTTTGGGGGGGGGGGCAGTTTTGGCATATTCATTTTCCTCTGGCAAAAGATAAGAATGAATTTGGGGAGGGGCCACTTTGGCATATTAATTTCCCTTTCTTCCTTGATGCTGAGACATCAAAAACATCAAGGCCCACCGCTACATAAAAATAATGCTGTTTAGTAAGAAAAGTCATGAATCGATAAGTGTTATTTTAAACAACACCATTTGGTAAATTTCTGTAATCTGTATATCTCTTAGATACTAAAGTCAAAGCGAATAATAAATGCACAAGAACAATGTGAAAAAAGTAATTCAACTGACTCCAAACATATATCCATAGCTCTCATATTAAGAATAGAAATTATTTCTAAATCCAAAAGGGGGAGTGGGAAAGGGATAGGAATCCAATAGTTGAAGAAATTTGCTTGCTTTTTGTGCGTTCAAAAGAAATTAAAGGAAACTAACTTTCTTAGATCACCAATAAATCCCCACAATAGGATGCCATGGTACCCTTTTGGGGAAGAAGTAATTACATTCACAATGACTTCTATCGAAGGAAACTGAGGATACTAACTTTAGGTAAACGATTTCCTTGTCACCAGAAACAACATAACCTTATGAACAAAAAGTTTGCTATAATGCAATTGACTAGTACCCTTCTGTGACAATTGCAATTCCCTTAACCAAATTAAGGACAACTAACATAAAAAGTTCATTAATAAATTGCTTAAATGCAGCTTTGGTGCGTAAAAGATCTCAAGACATGTTCTAAAATCCAAATTTATACGATACATATTGTAGGCACTCAAAATTTGTTCATGCCGTACCAAAATTAAATTTAATTAATTAATTGGGTCAACCCTTTTAATTAATTTAATTAAGCCCAAAGACTCACAACTCAAGCCCAAGATGAAGCCCAGCTGACTATCAAGTCCGGGTCCAGTTAAAATTCGAGTCAAAGCCCAAATC
>JACYFF010019584.1:46865278-46879284 GCA_017589665.1 Selenicereus undatus
TCAAGGGTTGGAAAATCCATCCTTGAGAGAAAGAATCAGAGGAGTTTATATCTATAGAGATTGTAACCCAATTGAATCTATAAAAATTCAATCTTTGTAATTTGTGATTACACATATATCATGGAGAGTTGGAGACACAAAGTTAGAGAAACATTCTTTTGAAGATCAACCATGACCCAAAATTGAATGAGCAATGAAAGACAAGCACTTGAGAAACCCCAACCATAGAAACAACCAGATGAATGACAAATCGATGCAATTGACCATTCCTAGCAAAGTTCATTAAATTTGTCACATTTACACAGAACTAGTAGCCTGCATGAAAAAAACTAAAAGAAAATAAAAAGGCTTTTATTCTGCTTGAGTCTTCACAGTGGACCAACTACCTAAAAGTCATATTCATGTCCCCATAGACCCGAAGAAAACCATAGAAACCCTAACCTCTATCCTCTTTCGACTACTCCATTGGTTGTAATTCCATTTCTTAATCACAATTTCATAACAATTGCTCGATCTCACAACAATTGTTTAATGGGGCTCGTTTGATTCAATTAATTGAAAACATCCAAGAACCTTAACCCTTAATAGCGAAATAGGATGGGTTGAGAAATAAAACAAGTAGAGCATCACCTTTAGTCTCGTCCGACACCAAATGTCATGCCTAAAATGTCATCGGAGCACAGTGAGACATTGCCGAAACAACGCTGGTTTCTACACACAAAGGGGACGAGAAAGTGGATGACGAGCCATACCTTTATGCCAGAGATGGAAGCCATGCCTTTATGACGAAGATGTTGTCGGAGTTCTAATCTAAGCCCAAACAGTATTGCAGAACCTAGGGTTTCGCGTTTTCGTGTGAGTGAGAAAAGAGTAGTAGCAGGCAATGCACAATGAAAAGGAGAATAAACTAAGCCGTTAGATCTGATTTATGCCTTCTGCCACGAAAACTTGAACGAATCAAGTACTCATCTTTGATTGAAAAAAAAATTAGAGATAAATCGCCTTTTCGTTTCTAGTAGAGACGACATTTTATGTTCGACTCTAGACTTTGTCTCAATAAGAGACAAACATATTTCACTTCAAGATTTCGTCGCAAAAGAAATTTAGAGTCAAAACTTTAAGTTCGTTGCAGATTTTCGTAGCTACATGCACACGTTTTTGTGGTGATTGCTAATTCATTCTCCTGCTATCCCATAGCCCTCCATGGTAGAGCAGAGGCAGTGCATTAATGGCTTGGTTGCATTCGCTACCATTGTTTGCAAATTTCTCACCGTTGTCAAAATGTTGTTGTTTTATGAAAGAGCTAAATAGATTTGAAGACAAACAAATCTTTGGGCTAAAAGCCTAATGCATTTGAAGAGCATGTGCATACCTGCTCTTTCAAACTTTCGTTAATACTCTGTAAAGACCGAAACTCCTTGATGGCCATCTCCTTGCTCTTTTCAATCATGATCAAGCAAGGATGTCAATATATCCATATATATTACAATCAAATATGCAAACATGAGCAAAGGATCTTATGTAAATTATATCTGAAATAGCCTGGAAAGCTCACCATCTTCAAACTCATTCTCAGCGGCCAAATCTGCAGCTTTCTTGGTTATCTCTTCACACAAGGCCTAGGTGGGATACCAAAACCAATCCAAAATAAATAAAAATATAAAAAATGAAGAATAATTTTTTTTAGAAAAAGGACCACTTTTTTTTGGGGGGGGGGGCCATTAACGGGAGCAAATAAAATGTGATTATGTGATCATGTCAGATTTCTCTCTCTTTCTTTCTTTTCTTTTCTTTTCAAGGAGTAAGCATGCATTTTTCTTCCCCAAGCCAAGGAGTTCTTTGTGCTAGACATTCCTGTGTTGTGGTAACACGGTTATGTTGTACAAAATGTAACCAAAATAATTTAACTAGGGCCTAGGTTGGTCCAATATTGACTTGTTTAATTTAATATCAAACCAAAATCAAAGTATGCATTTCAGGTCAAAATAAGATCTAACTGCTAGATATTTGCATAGTGTACTAAAGAATCAAACTTGCTATAGTTCAATAAGGAAATGAAGACAATTTACCTACCTCCGACGAACAACATAGCTTTTCTAGCTGACTCCCTAGCTATTCGCAAGAACCCTACTTATTCTTCTTGCTTCCTTCTCCACCTAGAGTAAAGTTAAAACTTCAGTCAGTTAAACATAACCAAAAAGGATTTATAATCATATAATCTCAAAATTGATTCAAGATGTTTGCAAAAATTGATTAAAGATTATAACTATTAGTTTGAAAGAAAAATATAATAAATTTGAAAATTCGAAAAGCGATAGCTTAAAATATTAGTTTAGTAGTTACAAATACTAATTTTCAACATTTATAATTCAATAAACTTTATAGGGAAACGATTATAAAAAATACATTGCAGTTGACCAACTTTCACCCATGGGACTTTGTAAGCAATGGCGAGGCCATTGCCCCAGTTGAGTACTCCGTCCCATTTTATTTGGGTGTGTTGACAAAAAGCCCATATCAAGGATTGTGTCAAAAGTATTATGATTGCCTATAATGTCATTAGCTTGGTAGGTTAATGATGTATCCGTCGAGGGTTCAAGCTAAAACTCAATTTAAGAGTGAAAGCTCAAAACCAAGAGAGAATACAATCAAGGGAAAATAAAGGAAAGTGGCACGTAATATGCTGATTGTGAGGCAACAAACACGTGAGGTAGGAATGGAATTTAGAATCAAGGGATTCTAAATGAGAAACAAAAGGGAACTTGATGTATCTTGATGTATGTCTCAAGGAAAGGAAGAAACCAAGCTAAAACCCATCAAGTACACGAAGTAAACAAGTGAAACCAACACAGCAAGGGGTGGCACAGTCGTGCTAGTAAGCATGGTGTGGTCGTGCCAAAATGCTGCCGAGTGAAACCGGTTTTGTCAAGTTTCACGGTTTGAGTTTGGCTTTGTGTTTGTGATGGAAGCTAGACCAAAGGGGATAGCCTTAGCTTTGGTTAACCATGGAAATGGATGTATGAAAGCTTATGAATGTATGGAATGGAAAGAGAATCAAAGTTATGATTCACTAACTCAAAATTAAGCTAGCAAACCCACTTTTTGCTCTCTTTGAATCCGTGCGGAAGAAGAAAGGATTGGATAGAACTAAACTCAATGCTTGGATACAGAATTACCACCAAACACAAGTTTAGGGTCCCTAATCTTTGGTTAAGATACAGAAACACCACTTAACAAAACTTAGGACTTACTTGATCACCACTTTAATCGACCAAATTAAGGATAAGCAAGTGAAGTATTTGATAAGAGAAAGCTAGAAGCTCTCAAACTGAAATTTGCATTCAACATTGGTTGTGTTCTTCAAGTGGCCATGCATCCCTTATAGTACAAGCTAGCGAGCAAGCACACACACACCTCTAGCTTTCCTTACTAGGAAGGAAAGGTGTTAATTAAGCTAATACATCCAGTTTAGAGCTTGTTAAGTACAAAGCATGCTTAAGCTATTCTAAATACATCCAAAGCATAAAGTAAAGCAATACTAATGTTTATTACATATTAATCTACCCATACTTAAACTTAAACAATTAGAATTCTTGCTTGAATCCCATTGGCCAACCGTAAAGTGAAGCTTCCTTTTTGTCTAGCCAATCAAATGCAAGAGACAACTTCTTTTGCTGCTTGCTCCTCATTGCTTGTTCTTACCAAGGTTGCAGCCAATCATTTGATGCCCAGGGACGTGTGCCAAGCTTTTAAGAGTGTTCCCATCAACTTGCAAGTGATTAAACTCACGGTTGACCCAAGAAAAACCGGGTCCAACTGAACCAAGTTCACGCACGGTTTTGGCCGGTTTTTAGGACTGGGTTTAAGCTTATCAAAAGTGAGTATGATTTGGTTTTCAGGCCATAGGGGGTAACTTTGGGATCTGTATAAACCCCCCACCCAACAAAGAAATCAAGGTTATAGCATGTTTAGATAAGGTAATTTAGCTTAAACATTTAACCGCACAGTTTAGAGCCAAAACTTACCGGTTTGACAAAAGGCCTTGATCTTCCATCCTCTTGTGGGTATGATTGAAAACTAATGCTTGGACCTGAATGTAGACACCATGAGAATTCCAAAAATGTAAAAATTCAAGACTTAAGCCACAATATAACTTAAGTTATGAGATGAACAAAACCGTGTATATTCTGGTCCTGTTGAGCAGTTTGGATACCTTGGGTTTATTTGCTAATTTGAATGGGTAAATGAAGTCCAAATGGGATGAAACTTGTTTTGGTGCAAACCTGACTTCCTGAACTTCAATCCCAATGAAAAATATTAGACTTAAACCTTAAGGAGGCTTGAGTAACTAAGCACACAAAAACGGGTTAGCTAATGGAATTGGCCCTTGCCCTGCAGTTTCAATACTTAAACAAAATTAGGATGATTTATTCATCCTTTAAGTAGCAAATTGAGATTACCTAATTGATTTGCTTCTTTTTAAATTAAGGGCATGGAAGGATCTCTATCATCCTCCCCTTGTTAAAAAAGATTTGTCCACAAATCAGTTTAGGTAATTACCTCCTTTTCTTGCTTCATTGTATGGTTGAAATAGAATCAACCATTCAAATAAGTCTCCTTTGAACTTAGAGACTCTTTTCTTCTCATGCCTCTTGCTGATTTGAGTGTTACACATAGGGGATTCCTTGAACATGCTTCGAACCACTTCTTCAAATGCTCTTAAGTCAGAATTAGGATCTTTTAGTAATGGTTCTGAAATGGATTGACAGAAATTTAAGTTGAGTATTTTGGGTGTGGGTGAAGTGGGGAAAAAGGTTGGTGGTTCATGAAAAGTGATAAGAAGGTTGAGATGCTCCTTGCTTCTTGGTGGATGGTTGGTGTTTAAAGTGAGCATTTCTCCTTCATCTGCCTCAATCACTATCTCCTCAAAGTCATCTCCATCATGTTTTTTCATTTTCCTCCTCTAGTTCAACCTCCTCTATTGCCTTCCATTCAGCTAGAGTAACATATCTTCTGTTTGTACAATCTGATGCTAAGTGGCCAAAGCCTTGGCACTTAAAACATCTTTGAACTCCTTTAGGAAGGGGTTTTTGTGTAGGTTGTGGGGGAAAGTCTTTTTGTGGAGTTTGGCTTTTTTGTGGAGTAGGGGAAATGGGTGCTGTGGGCTTAGGGGTGTAAGAGGAACTTCCCTTGTTCAAGGTTTGTTCATACGGTGATGGCTTTGGATTTTCATGTCTTGGGAGCTATTTGTTCTTCTTTTGCTGCTCCACCTTATGAGCTAGCACACATACCTCATCGAAAGAAGAGTAAGCTTGCAAATCAACAATATTAGCATACCTAGAATCAAGACCTCCCAAGTATCGAACAATTGTTTGTTCTTCTGGTTCTTGAATATCACACTTAATCACAAGCTTTTCAAATTCACGAGTGTATTCTTCTACACTCAAGTTACCTTGGCTCAATTGGTGGAGTTGAGAGTAGCAATCTTGAACATAGGTAGGAGGAAGAAACCGAGCCTTAAGCTTGGATTTCATCTTCTACCAAGTTCTAATTTTGGACTTCCTTTCTCTAACTCTTTTGGCACACAAGTTAGTCCACCAAAGAGAAGCATACTTACGAAGCCTTAAAGCAATTAGCTTTATCTTCTTGTCTTCTGGGATATCCTTGTACTCAAAAACTCTTTCAACTGTATGTAACCAATCCAAAAATCTTCAAGATCAAGCTTGCCTTCAAATTCTAGAATTTCAATTCTGAAATCATTGGTATTAGCTTGAAGCCGTTGAATTTGGTTAGTCATTCTCAATGGTTCATCCTCACTAGATGAATCAAGAGTATGGCTAAACACTTGTTCTTTCCCTTCGGAATCAGATTGGAGTGGCTCTTTATTGGCTTGTTGCTTTTGCTTCAAATATGCATCAAGCTGTTTTTGGAGGCACTTATTTTGAGCTTGAGTTTCTTGATCCTTTTGTGCATCCTCTTGAATCCTTCTAGATAGAAACTCATTTTGCTTCATTAAAGCTTCAAACCTTTCTTTCAATGACATGCTTGGTGAAGTCATGCTTGAACAAGGTTACTTAAACAAAGTAGGAATTGATTTTGTGTTGAAGGGGAATGGATGAATGATTTGTGGAAGTGGAAGAGCATACAAGGCCAAGATGAAACCTTTGCTCTGATACCAAAATATGATGTATCCACCGAGGGTTCAAGCTAAAACTCAATTTAAGAGTGAAAGCTCAAAACTAAGAGAGAATACAATCAAGGGAAAACAAAAGGAAACTGGCATGTAATATGCTGGTTGTGAGGCAACAAACACGTGGGGTAGGAATAAAATTTAGAATCAAGGGATTCTAAATGAGAAACAAAGGGGAACTTGATGTATTTTGATGTACGTCTCAAGGAAAGGAAGAAACCAAACTAAAACCCACCAAGTACATGAAGTAAACAAGTGAAACCAACACGACAAGGGGAGGCACGGTCCTGCTAGTAAGCACGGTGTGGCCGTGCCAAAATGCTGTTGAGTGAAACCGGTTTTGTCAAGTTTCACGGTTTGAGTTTGGCTTTGTGTTTGTGATGGAAGCTAGACCAAAGGGGATAGCCTTAGCATTGGTTAACCATGGAAATGGATGTATGAAAGCTTATGAATGTATGGAATGGAAAGAGAATCAAAGTTCTGATTTACTAAGGCCCTGTTCTTTTCAGTGAGAAATGAGGGGTGTGGGATGGGTGATTGTGGGAAAAGGGGGGAAGGAGTGGGTGAGTGTGGTATATTTTTTCAAGTGTGGAAAAAAGTGGGTGAGTGTGGGTGAAAGTTTAATATAGTTGAATGAAGTTAAAGGACTAGTTATTAATATTTTTTTGTTTTATAATGTAATAATTTTATTGTGATAGTAATTAATGATGATGAAATTTTTTTATTTTTGTTTATTCTGTTTTGTTCTTTTTCATTTTGTTTATTTTGTTCATTTTTTGTTTTTGAATTTTTGTTTTTGTATTTTTTATTTTTCATTTTTTATGTTTTTATGTTTTTATGTTTTTATTTTTTATTTTTTATTTTTTATTCTTTTTTAATTTTTTAATTTTTTAATTTTTTTAATTTTTAAATTTTTAAATTTTTGAAATTTTTTAGTTTAAATTGTTTTATTTTTTTATTTTTTTGTATAAATTTTTTTATTTTTTATTTTTTTGGAAATTTCCATTGGTTATTTTTGTAGAATAAAAAAAAAAACAAAAAAATACAAAAAAATAAAAAATTAAACGTTAAAAAATTAACAATTAAAAATTAAAAAATTAAAAAAAAAATAAATACAAAAAAATAAAAAATAAAAAATAAAAAATAAAAAATAAAAAAATAAAAAATAAAAAATAGAAATAAAAGAATTTTTAAAAAATTTAAAAATGAATGAAAAACAAAAAAAATAAAACTGTTCCATAACATCCGAAAAATTAAAACTGCTCATAATTGATATCAGATTATTCGTACACACAATTACGTAAATTATAAAAATTTTCAAAATATGAGAAATTATTGTTTTATGTAGGTGTGGGAAGGAGTGGGTGAATGTGAAAAAGAGTGGTATTTTTTTTTAAGTGTGGGAAGAAGTGGGAAAAAGGGGGAAGAAGTGGGTGAGTGTGGGGTACGTGAATTTCCCCACAAAAAGAACAGGGCCTAACTCAAAATTAAGCTAGCAAACCCACGTTTTGCTCTCTTTGAAACCGTGTGGAAGAACAAAGGATTGGATAGAAGTAAACTCAATGCTTCACCACCAAACACAAGTTTAGGGTCCCTAATATTTGGCTAAGATACAGAAACACCACTTAGCAAAGCTTAGGACTTACTTGATCACCACCTTAATCGACCAAATTAAGGATAACCAAGTGAAGTATTTGAGGAGAGAAAGCTAGAAGCTCTTAAACTGAAATTTGCATTCAACATTGGTTGTGTTTTTCAAGTGGCTTTGCATCCCTTATAGTACAAGCTAGCAAGCAAGCACACACACACCTCTAGCTTTCCTTACTAGGAAGGAAAGGTGTTAATTAAGCTAATACATCCGGTTTAGATCTAGTTAAGTACAAAGCATGCTTAAGCTATTCTAAATACATCCAAAGCATAAAGTAAAGCAATACTAATGTTTATTACATATTAATCTACTCATACTTAAGCTTAAACAATCAGAATTCTTGCTTGAATCCCATTGGCCAACCGTAAAGTGAAGCTTCCTTTTTGTCTAGCCAATCAAATGCAAGAGACAACTTCTTTTGCTGCTTGCTCCTCATTGGTCGTTCTTACCAAGGTTGTAGCCCATCATTTGATTCCTAGGGACATGTGCCAAGATTTGAAGAGTGTGCCAATCAAATTGTAAGTGAGTAAACTCACGGCTGACCCAAGAAAAATCGGGTTCAATTGAACCGGGTTCACGCACGGTTTTGGCCGGTTTTTAGGACTAGGTTTAAGCTTATCAAAAATGAGTATGATTTGGTTTTCAGGCCATGGGGGGTAACTCAGGGATGTGTATGAACCCCCCCGAAAGAAATCAAGGTTATAGCATGTTTAAGTAAGGTAATTTAGCTTAAACATTCAATCGCACAGTTTAGAGCCAAAACTGACCGGTTTGACAAAAGGCCTTGATATCACATCCTCTTGTGGGTATGATTGAAAACTAATGCTTGGACCTGAAAGTAGACACCATGAGGATTCCAAAAATATAAAAATTCAAGACTTAAGCCACAATATAGCTTAAGTTATGAGATGAACAATACCGTGTATATTCTGGTTCTGTTGGGCTGTTTGGACACATTGGGTTTATTTGTTAATTTGAATGGGTAAATGAAGTCCAAATGGGATGAAACTTGTTTTGGTGCAAAGCTGACTTCCTGAACTTCAATTCTAATGAAAAATATTAGACTTAAACCTTAAGGAGGCTTGAGTAACTAAGCACACAAAAACGGGTAAGCTGCTGGAATTAACCCTTGCCCTACAGTTTCAATGCTTAAACAAAATTAGGATGATTTATTCATTCTTTAAGCAGCAAATTGAGATTACCTAATTGATTTGCTTCTTTTTAAATCAAGGGCATGGAGGGATCTCCATTAGTTAAGTGCTTCATCTATACTGACCTAGTATGAATTAAGGCTTTTATTATTGGCACAACAGCTGTTAGCAAAACAAACATTTATATTTTGACGAAGTTATTAATTGCTATTCGTTTTCTTTCTTTTGAAATTGTTACTTTAGATAAGAGGTATAAAAGGTAAAGAAGTCTTGCAACATAGCTATTTTCTCTCTCCAACTGTGAGAATTTTATTTTGTTGTTAGTATGATTTATCATAGTGTAGTTCTCTACTTATTTTGGGAGGAGTGAATTATTGCACAATTGCGAAACAGATTTCAATTACTGCCGAAGCTAGGAATTTTGGGACGGGGTCGGAAATAAGTTAGTCGTTGTGGTTGAGTGACATCGTTCCCACCTTCTTCATTCAATAGTAAGTTTTTGAATTTAGAATTTGAAGGGATTACCTGTCTTTTTAAAATACTTATGCATTTTGAACTAAAATTCAAATTAACTCACAAATTAAATAACTTTAGAATTAAAATTGGTAAATTAAACTCATAAATTAAAACTAAAAAAGAAAATTAACCTTAAATTAATGGATTAAGCAACAAATTGAACTGTTGAGGTCAATTAAAATGCCATCTTTTTGAAATATTTGTACACTTTGACCTGAATCGAAATTAAACCCACAAATTAAACAAATTTAGAATTAAAATTTGTAAATTAAACACAAATTAATCCATAAATTAAAGGATTAAATAATAAATTAGAGTATCAAACTAGAATTAGTGTACTTTGAACATCAAATTTGGGGAGATGACAAACCCTGTGGCCATTGAGATCAGGCAGATGACTTTGGCTCGCCGGCTCACAACGGACCTCCGACCTGGTTGTAGTAGCAAAGATACGGACGAGGCGTGAAAAATAAAATTTACAAAAAAATGCATGAAGCTAGTCTCAAACCTCCAACGTCTCCAACCACTAAAAGGCTACGCGGTAGCCCTAACAGTTGTGGCAAGAAAATCAAGTGAAAAATAAAATCTACAAAAAACAAATGAACACAAAAACAAATGCATGAAGCTCGTCTCGAAACCCGTGATGTCTCTAACAAGGCCTGCTCTATTTCGCGTTTTAGATAGATATATAGATGTAAGAAGCTGTAAGGAGCTGTAAGGAGCTGTAACGAGATGTACGAAACTGTAAGAAGCTGTAAGGAGCTGTAAGGATAGATGTAAGGAGTTGTTGAATTGTTGAAGAGTTGTATAGTATAATTTATTTTACAATGAACATTTTGGATGAAAATTAATAATATTAAAATAATATACTTATTGAAAATGAACAATTAATTAAGTTAATTACACAACAATAAAATATATTAATCCCCATAAATTTGGTGAATAAAATTTCGTTCACTTGAGGTGATTTTTTATATGAACATTAGTTTGATCGAATAAGCAAAGTATAACAAAAATAAATAAATTTTTTTGACAAAATTGAGTACAACTCTTCAAATAAATTCCTATTTTAACTAAACAATTTTGAATATAAATAAATGGATGGTCATCTATAAGAATATATATTTCATGTCGAAACTCAAATATAATTTACGTCGTTATATTATGTTTTTATGTTTATGCAAATGTTGTGTTCATAAGATATTTATAAATTTTGTATATTGGTAGTATCATTAAAAAAATATACATATTTCTGCAACTAAAATAAATGAATGTTATAGAAAATCTATAAGATATAAGAAGATGTAAGGAGATGTAAAGAGATATAAGGAGATGTAAGAAGATGTAAGAAGATGTAAGGATTACGTTAAGGATGTAAGGAGCTGTAAGGAGATGTAAGAAGTTGTAAGGAGATGTAAGTTCTTACCTAAATCCTAAAAAATGCGAAATAGAACAGGGTCTGAAAGGCTATGCAGCAGCCCTACCACTGGGGTAGCGGCATCTCTATGTGGGTCCTTGCCACAACAGTTGGTTATATTAATCTTACTGTTTTAGTTTTGTTGCATACTTTTTTTTTTGGAGGGAGAGGTGTCAATTGACACCACTGATAGTGACACCACGCTCCCTCCGCCACTGATTTCAATGAAATTCAAAACTTCAAATACATCCTCTCATGTTACAAAATTATCTCTTATGATAATAATGCTATATCATATCAACAAATTTATTTCAAAGGAGATACTACAACAGATCTATAGATCTCTTCTTCATACTTTATTGATCAAATATTATAATTGTAAGAAGACATATGATCAATGGATGTAAAAGTAGTTACTTTAGGATGCAAATTGCATTTGATATCAGGTATTATATGTTCTTGTGTTCAGCATACATTGCAAATGTTAGATGGCTAAGTATTTAATGAGTTCTTCCTCTTTTTAAACAAAAAGAAATAAAAAGTCTAATTAATTATCTATATATAGAAACTAAACAAATAATATAGATCATCTACAAACGAATTACCAAACAACTTAAATGAGATGGAGGGATCAGTATTAATTCCGAACCCCATGGCATCGTTTAGTGGAGCCACTGGAGCGGAAGAGGAAATTGAGTAATTGCGCCATTAGCGCTCTAACATTTTGTATAATTTTCCTTAATGCTCGTTTTTCTTGGGCTGCAGTTTGTGCGGTGGGCTTCTAGCATTGTCAGGTTTCTCGCTTTGTATAATTTTTTTTAGGGGTTTTACTGTTTTAGATATCAATATTTCCACTTTTGGAATGTAATCAAACATTTACATTTAGCGCCCAATGGCAATATGTCCATCTTTGGGCGGTTTATTTAACATGTCAACTTCAAGTCAACAACACTTTAAGTTAATGATTTGATTATATGGTAGCTTATTTATCATATGTAGAAGATGGTATTAAAAAAGTGGAGGAATATAAATTATTTATATGCAATAAGCAAGCTAGCAAGTATCAAAGCGGTTAGTAAGAGTGTCCTAAACTCGAATGTAATACTAATTGGTTACAAGGAAAATGGTTTTCTCGAAAAATCATTTTCCATGGAAAATGTTTTTCCAAGGAAAATTGATTTTCATATCATATTTTCCATTGTTTGGTAAAAGATAAACTATTTTTCATAGAAAAAAACATCAACTGAATTGCTTAAATGACGAAAAATGTCAACTAAATGGGCACAACAAAAACAAATGTTGGTCGAATGAAGGAATATTGAACTAAAAATTCATGTCAGAGCTTTTTTTTATTTTTCCTATCGAATAATCAAGTTTCGATCTAAACTGTTGAAAATGGTTTGACGAAAAACATCAACTAAATTATTTAAGTGGCGAAAAAATATCGATTGAATTATCATGATGGAAAAAAATGTTGACCAAATGAAAGAACGTGGAGCTCAAAATTTGAATTTGAGCATGTTTTAATATTTTCTATCTGATGATAAAGTTCCAATCTAAACCGTTGAAATTATTCCAGTGGCGAGTCAACTGAATTGTTTTAGTGGTAAAAAATATCGACTAAATTATCGCTGCGGAGATAAATGTTGATCAAATGAAAGCAATTTCAGCTCAAAATATAGATTTGAGTTTATTTTAATCTTTTCCATCAAATAGTCAACCTTCGATTCAAACCGTTGAAATTGAATTTTGTGCCTAAATTTTAGCTACCCATATTCTCAAAGAGTTGAAAGGAGAAAATCAATTTTCGATATTCTAAAAAAGGAAATCATTTTCCTCAATTGGGAGAAAAATCATTTTCCATGAAAAATAGTTTTTCATCCCTTATTATGCCAAACAACGAAAAATAAAAAAATTATTTTCTAAAAAAATCATTTCTCTCCCAGCCAAACACTAATATTCCTAAAATTTAGGCTGTGGGGCAACAACTTATGTTGAAAAAAGTGAAAGCAAAATATACCATTCAAACCTAATAAGAAGGCTACCAATCTCCAAATTTGCCGGTCAAAGTATCATTGACTCAATTATGATATATCAAGAAATAAATCACCTTAAAGGTGAGTATGTTGACGCAAAATTTACAAGTCAGATTATTTCCGCACTAAACTCCAATATGGAATCCTCCACGTCCAAAATCGTTTTTTTTTTTTTTTTTGGGTTCGCCTTCATCTTCTACAACTGACTCTAGTCCTTGCTAAATTCGAACTTCCCTCAAACAGTTATATTGATGGCCACAGTTTGAAATAGCGTGTCTATATTAGATCTGGCAAAAACTGACTCGATCCAAAAATTCGACCCGAACTCTGCCCAGAAATTTTAGTTTTGAACATGATTTTCTCGACCCAAATTTAAGATTAACCGAACTCAAAAACCTTGAAAATTAAAGGGTCAAACCTGACCCTAATACACTTACTCAATCCGAATATTAGATCTTTATTTTTTGATTGTGCTTTAACTAACAACAATGGTTATTCAATATATTGATTCACTTAGAAAAACGTTACATAATTATTGCGCCCTTTCGTAAATCAAACAATAGTGCCCTATCCTTCCCAGCTCCGCTCCCGTGCAACGTCATAGACAACTTATAAATGAAAAAACACTTTAACAATGGTGCGAAATAGCGTGAAAAAAATACTAGTATTAAAAAAATCAATTTCAAAAAAGACAAACATTAAAATCGTGAAAGTAAAACCATTATATTTCCAGCGAAATGAATATGTCTCATCTTATTTTCAATAATATTACTTCACAACAATCTAACATTTTGATGTTAGAATTAAAGGACAATTGCAATAAATTGGGTTTTTCCAATATCCTTTCATTTCATTTTTGTTCTAATTGGTTTCGAACTCTGAACTTAGGTAATGGGTAGACCTGCATTTGTGATATGATCGACCTCCTAAGAACATATGCACACATAGACACACACACACACACACATAAACACATATATATATATATACATATATATATATACACACACACACACATATAAATATATATATATATATATATATATAT
>JACYFF010019584.1:46898504-46978504 GCA_017589665.1 Selenicereus undatus
ATAATAATAATAATAATAATAATAATAATAATAATAATAATAATAATTATTATTATTATTATTATTATTATTATTATTATTATTATTATTATTATTAATGGCAATAATAATAACTTGTTAGAGTTTCCCTGTCGTTCAAAAGGTCTATGGTGAAGGAGGGAAATAGTTCCCTTAGAAGGAGTAGACATACTATTAGGAGAGGACAAGCCCGAGGAAGGTTTGAGACCTGGGAAGACAACAACTCTTTAGATCTACATGGGTTAAGAGTGATGTTCTTATTCATGTACCTAAAGGTTTAAGTGTTCTCTCTCCCGTTATGTTAGATATTCCAATCTTAAAGCCAAGGACGACCTAGGAGGATGTGAACGACATCCATTGGGAGGACATCACATAAAACCTCGTCCTTATAACCACCAATTTGGATCAGAATCTTACATCTATGTGTAACTGTGAGGTGGGTCTTGTTGACCCAGACTACTTTGAAAAGGTGGGGTTGAGGCTCTACCTTAAGGCGACAACGCTTTACATTGGCCTCGACAACAACATTCATGGTACTGCCACCATCTAAAACCATTTTCATAAGAGTTTCCCCACACCTTACAAGAGTATAGAAAATGGTCGTATGTTTCCACTCATTGTTCATGACTGGGTTGGCTAAAAGGCATCTTACCACTCCAAGATGTGCATTATGGAGAAGGCTAGTCTCAACATCAACAAGATCTTCAAAGTCCCCATCAAGTTGACAACCTCTTCCTCAAGTTCAGGTGGTTTAAATGACTCATGCTCTATGGCTAGGGTACAATGAGGGCACTCGAAAGCATGATGACCTCTACCACTACAACTAAAACATTAGACTGGGTTACGAGATGTACTAGAGGATGCTCCAGCCCACGGGGCTACTCTAGGTGGGATTTGAGGGGGATGACCCTTAGAAATTTGTTGGGTAAATTTTAGAGTGAAAAATAAAAAAGAAGCCGCAAATGTACAACTTTTGCTGTAGTACTTGAGGGTTGTGTCCTCAGGGACGATGGAAAGATTCAGGTCACAAAGTGAGGATGCTACACTAAAATGAAATCATCCAAAGCAAGCCACCATTCTAATTTAACTAAACGATCATCCAAACTCTCAATTGAACGAAAGCACGCAACTTTAAATTAATGAACCTAAATGGACTGAACCTAAGCATTCCACTCAATAAAACATTTTAGGGAGACTATGCAAGCAACGCTATTCAACTAAAATCGAAACCTAGGATTTGTTTAGCCTCTAACTTGAAATAATTAAAAACCTATAGTTAATACTATTTTCCATTCGACTCTATCAACGTCAAGCACTACCCAAAACCGAGCAACTAACCAACATCATTCCTCACCAATAGTCAAATTATCACAACCATCACTTCGCAACCACGAAATCAACCCTAGCTTATGAATCAACGCAACATAACCCATCATCTGCTGTTCTAAACAGGATTGCTGTTTATCAACCACACCAAAGTTCAAAGCATCAAACACATCACCAGGATTTTGGGATTCAACCAGTAACGAACAAAATTGAAAATAATAACACTAAACAAGCTGGAATTGGTATTCAGCAGTCAACCAAGAATAACAACCCTAACACAGGTAAATTCGAACCACACCAGATAAAAACAGTAAACTCTTCAAACATTACATACACTATGAATTGAAATAGACATCACCAAGATTAATCTAAACCTGAGGTTAATTGAGCCTAAAACAGAGCAAGATTGGGCAACAAGCGAGGGGAATTGACATAATCGAAGCAGAGCGAAAAGTACAAACCAGAGCAGGTTAGGGTCTGAATTCGCCATTCACGACCCAGAAGATCAGAAACAAGCCTCAAGCTCCTCCAAAGATAGCAAACTTGCTTCCAACAGATCAGAAATTAGGGGAAGGGGATTCAAATGGAATTTGACAAACGAACATCCAATTTTTGCAAAATCAAACCAAAATCGTGAATTACAACTAGGAATTAAGAAATTAACGCCTAATTACATCGAACTCTAATTGAAATTCACGAAACCCTAACTCTGAAATTCGAGAAACACGAATCAAATTAAAACTAAACCCAAACTTAAATTAAACCTAACCCTAAAATTACCTAGTGTATCCCTCCTTCAATGGCGCCTTCTCCATTATATACCCAAACCCAGCTTCGATTCTTCACCGTTGATTTTCGCAGCTAACGTGGATGGTGAAGATGGGGGACAACGAAGGTGGTATGCTGGCAGTTTGATGAGTGTTGATGGTGCGGCGTTGGGTGCTGATGGCGAAGAGAGAGAGAGAGATAGGGTAGAGAGAGATAGGGTAGAGAGAGATACAGGGGATCGAGTTCTGGGGGAGATGGAGCAGGGGGTCGGGTTCTGGGATGTCGAGAGGAGAGAGAGAGAGAGTGAGAAGCAGTAAGTCTATGGTACATACCTATGTACCATAGAATTATACACACCTATATATAAAAGGATCTTATTAAATTGGGCCAAGATAAACATATTGCATTTGGGCAGCCCACAACACTAACATCTGAAGAGAAAGACATGTGAAAGCTGAAGCAAGAAAATTCAGAGCAAGAAACACATGGCCAAATCTTGATTAAGACAATTTTGAGCAATATACATAATCCATTCTGAAAATTAGCAATACGAATCAACAAAATCAATGGATTTTGATGAACAAGTGGTAGCTGAAGCAGAGGAATTGCTTACTGAAGAGTTACATATGCTAGGATTTCAAGGTATGTTCATAAAATTGCTCAAACAAACAATAATCTATCAATCTTCAATGCAAAGAATAGCTATCTGGTGCAACTTTTAAAGTCAAGCATGGTTGCACATAAGGTGTTTGAGAAAATTCCCCAAAGGTAGGATTGCAATAACAAAATCGCTGCACATAAGCTGACAAAGAACGTACACTGATTTAGGCAAAAGGTTCACTGCAGTGTACAAAAGTTTCACTGCAGTGTAGAAAGGTTTCACTGCATTTTTGGAAAGATACACAAAATAAATAAGAACGATTAACAGCATCAAATTCTGCTATTCATAGGATAACTGTAATTAAATGAACGTAAAGATTACTGACATTATTCTTATATTGTAGGTCCCCACAATCAAGATCCCAATGATCAAGAATATGGTTCCCAAGCGATAGGTACGTATGATTTATATTTTCAAAATTCAGTGTAATGTCATGTAGCCAGTGAATTGTGAAAGTAATGGTTGTAGAGCTCATGTAGCGATAGGTACGTATGATTTATACTTATAAGAATATGGTTTTGTACACACTGTAACTCATGGTCGAAAGGAAGGTAGTCATGGATCTCATATATAATTATAGTAGCAATCATTTTGTCAGTTAGTATACCTTTAACCTGTTGCAGTGAATCTTTTGTTGATTTAAGTGAATCTTTTGTTGATGGCAGTGAATCTTTTGTTGATGCAATGCATTGTTGCATCAATTTTGTTTTTCCTGATTCAGCTACTATCTATCCTCCAAACACATTGATAAGCATAATAGCTTCTGACACTATTGACTACTTAAATTGCAGTTCCTCAGCATCAAGAACCCATCGAACAAGAATATGTTGAGAATGATGAATTTGTGTTGATTGGACAAAGTGTCAAATCTGAGCAACAAGCGTATGATTTGTATAACACTTATGGTCTAAGAGTGGGGTTCAGCATTCGTAGGGATTCACAACGGACGAAAGCTGATCGAAGTGGTATAACAACAAAGAGATATTATTATTCTAAACAAGGTACAAAGAGAAATGTCGCCCAAAAAAATGAAGAACATATCAATAGAAGGTCATACAGAAAACGAGTAACCCGAGTCGGTTGCAAAGCAATGATTCAGTTTTCAGTAGATGGAAATGGTGTCTGGACAGTTACGAGGCACGATAAGGTGCACAACCATCCTTTTTGTGATCTCACCGAACGACATCTTTTGAAATCACAACGAACAGTTACAGAAGAACACCATCATTTATTTTAACACAATTTAATATTTTGTGGATATTAGAGCTGTTTGCTTATTGTAAATGTGCATGCTGCTATTGATTCTTATTTGGTGTCGGTGGATTGTAATGATATCTTAATTTTGATCCCATGAATCTTTAATGCAATGTAGTGAATCTTTTCACAACTGCAGGGAACCTTTTCCCAAATGCGGTGAATCTTTTGTGCCAACAAGCAAAAAAGTAAATTTCAACATATATTTATTAATGAAATTTGATAAGATCATTAAAAGAAGTTCAAAATAAATAATAGCCTAACAAAAGAATTAGAGGATTGGAAGGTTAAAGGAGAGAAACAAGGGGAAACAAATGAAAAGATTGCGGGAAAAAGCTCTTCTAAGATTTGAACCTCACACCTATAGTTTAAAAGCCAATATTACACCAATCAGCCATTACAGCTCTTTGTAGTTTTGGGTGGAAATATTATTATAAATGTGTTACTTGATATATGATAGTTGACGGTATATATGATGCAATGTACATGCGGGTGTAAGGTAAATATTTCCAGTATGTACATTGCATCATATATTTACCTTACACCCGTATGTACATTGCATCATATATACCGTCAACTATCATATATCAGGTAACACATTTATAATAATATTTCCACCCAGAACTACAAAGAGTTGTAATGGCTGATTGGTGTAATATTGGCTTTTAAACTATAGGTGTGAGGTTCAAATCTTAGAAGAGCTTTTTCCCGCAATCTTTTCATTTGTTTCCCCTTGTTTCTCTCCTTTAACCTTCCAATCCTCTAATTCTTTTGTTAGGCTATTATTTATTTTGAACTTCTTTTAATGATCTTATCAAATTTCATTAATAAATATATGTTGAAATTTACTTTTTTGCTTGTTGGCACAAAAGATTCACCGCATTTGGGAAAAGGTTCCCTGCAGTTGTGAAAAGATCCACTGCATTGCATTAAAGATTCATGGGATCAAAATTAAGATATATCATTACAATCCACCGACACCAAATAAGAATCAATAGCAGCATGCACATTTACAATCAGCAAACAACTCTAATATCCACAAAATATTAAATTGTGTTAAAATAAATGATGGTGTTCTTCTGTAACTGTTCGTTGTGATTTCAAAAGATGTCGTTCGGTGAGATCACAAAAAGGATGGTTGTGCACCTTATCGTGCCTCGTAACTGTCCAGACACCATTTCCATCTACTGAAAACTGAATCATTGCTTTGCAACCGACTCGGGTTACTCGTTTTCTGTATGACCTTCTATTGATATGTTCTTCATTTTTTTGGGCGACATTTCTCTTTGTACCTTGTTTAGAATAATAATATCTCTTTGTTGTTATACCACTTCGATCAGCTTTCGTCCGTTGTGAATCCCTACGAATGCTGAACCCCACTCTTAGACCATAAGTGTTATACAAATCATACGCTTGTTGCTCAGATTTGACACTTTGTCCAATCAACACAAATTCATCATTCTCAACATATTCTTGTTCGATGGGTTCTTGATGCTGAGGAACTGCAATTTAAGTAGTCAATAGTGTCAGAAGCTATTATGCTTATCAATGTGTTTGGAGGATAGATAGTAGCTGAATCAGGAAAAACAAAATTGATGCAACAATGCATTGCATCAACAAAAGATTCACTGCCATCAACAAAAGATTCACTTAAATCAACAAAAGATTCACTGCAACAGGTTAAAGGTATACTAACTGACAAAATGATTGCTACTATAATTATATATGAGATCCATGACTACCTTCCTTTCGACCATGAGTTACAGTGTGTACAAAACCATATTCTTATAAGTATAAATCATACGTACCTATCGCTACATGAGCTCTACAACCATTACTTTCACAATTCACTGGCTACATGACATTACACTGAATTTTGAAAATATAAATCATACATACCTATCGCTTGGGAACCGTATTCTTGATCATTGGGATCTTGATTGTGGGGACCTACAATATAAGAATAATGTCAGTAATCTTTACGTTCATTTAATTACAGTTATCCTATGAATAGCAGAATTTGATGCTGTTAATCGTTCTTATTTATTTTGTGTATCTTTCCAAAAATGCAGTGAAACCTTTCTACACTGCAGTGAAACTTTTGTACACTGCAGTGAACCTTTTGCCTAAATCAGTGTACGTTCTTTGTCAGCTTATGTGCAACGATTTTGTTATTGCAATCCTACCTTTGGGGAATTTTCTCAAACACCTTATTTGCAACCATGCTTGACTTTAAAAGTTGCACCAGATAGCTATTCTTTGCATTGAAGATTGATAGATTATTGTTTGTTTGAGCAATTTTATGAACATACCTTGAAATCCTAGCATATGTAACTCTTCAGTAAGCAATTCCTCTGCTTCAGCTACCACTTGTTCATCAAAATCCATTGATTTTGCTGATTCGTATTGCTAATTTTCAGGATGGATTATGTATATTGCTCAAAATTGTCTTGATCAAGATTTGGCCATGTGTTTCTTGCTCTGAATTTTCTTGCTTCAGCTTTCACATGTGTTTCTCTTCAGATGTTAGTGTTGTGGGCCGGCCAAATGCAATATGTTTATCTTGGCCCAATTTAATAAGATCCTTTTATATATAGGTGTGTATAATTCTATGGTACATGGGTATGTACCATAGACTTACTGAGTGAGAAGGGGATGGGGCGTTTATGCGAGAGTCACGTGCTGTTCACGTGAGGGCGGGGGAGGAAAGCTGGACCGGTTTGTTTTTAGCTTGGCCCGTTTTTTTTTTTTAAATTCAAATGGGCTGATTTAATTTCAAATGGGCCGAAATAACAAAATGGCTTTTGGGTTGAGTTCAAGTCCACCCGGTCCAATTCCCATTTTCCTGGCATTTTCGTCAATTTTATTCGCATTTTCTTGCATTTTTTCGAAATTATTCAAAACCTACAAGACAAGATAAAATCAAATAAAAACCTTAAAAATACTATTATAAAGGGCACAAAACAGGTGTAAAAATACCTTAAAAATAGCTAATTTTTGGTACGAACAAAATTCAAGCACTAACAGGACACTCATTCATCTTCGGAACAGATTGGGCAGGGATCGCAGAGGAAGGAGCAGCATGTTGCACAGGGTAAAGCTTGTCAAGTTTTTCAACCACTAAAACTGTGGTTAGCCTCATCAAGAGTGTAAGGCGCATGTTAGGTTACCTCCCTCTTAAGGTCAATCCATAAGCCCCGAATGAAGCGGGCTATGGTAATGGAAGGGTCATCTAGAAGGTCACAACGCTCAGTCAATTCCTCAAAATTATTGATGTAATTGGACACACTAGAGGTGGACTGTTTAAGGTTTAGCATCTGGTCGGTGAGGTGTGCCTTATGGAAAGAAGGAAGGTCTTTTCTTTCAAACTGTCCTTCATGACTTCCCATTGGATGATGGAAGGTTGGCACTTTCGCTCAAGGTGACTCGTGATAGTTTGCCAAAACTTCCTAGCAGCTCATACGAGTTTCATCTTGGCATATTGAACCCGCTCAGTATCAGACATCTCGTACTAGTCAAAGTAATCCTTCATGGCAACTATCCAGTCAGAAAAAGTGGTAGCATCTATCTTTCCATCAAAAGAAGGTCTTGACTTTCACCTTTCGACTAATATTGGAGTAACCCTCGTGAACACTTCTACAGTTAGTTTCAAGGTCTGCATACCTAAGCTCCCTATGGTTACCCGTCCTCCTGTCATCTCTAGAGTTGTCAAATTAATGGTTCCTATGATCCCCTTGGTCATGTCTCAAGCTACTCCTCGGCCCTTGCACTCGAGGATTAGATGGAGTTGCTAGTTCTGGTTCTCTCTCCTCAAGCTCATTAGCTTGACTTGACTTATAAACGACCCACTGACCATGATCATACCCCCCCATAAGTAGTTTAGGTGAAAATTGGGGTGGGTTTTGAGGTTGGACAAGCATGGGTAACTTCTCAAACGCTCGAGTAAGTTTATCAATCTTGGCTCGAGCTGGTCAAACCTAGCATCTTGATGGTCAAGTCTTTTAGAGAGGGCATAATTCTGGGATTGGTAAGGCTGTTTGGGTGAGGATGGCATGGTGAATGCAACTGTGAATGCAAGATGTAACTGCTGAGATTAATCCAAATTGCAATAGTAACGACAGCGATAAACAGTCACTACACACACCACAAAGCACAAACATTTGATATGGATTATTGATACAACTCAAACCAAGTAGGGAATAAGCAGCAAGGATAAATCAGGATCTAAGCAAACACTTAAAGACCCAAACAATCAAGAATTAGGTTAATTTCGACTATAGAGGATCAAACTCTTATCAATGTAAATCGAGTTCCCCGTATCTCATGGAGACTCGCGAGTAATGTCTTAGGTTCCGTACCTTCAGCAGTAGTAGAATTGAATGAAGCGTTGTTGGAGATAAGTGGTCGATCAAGTGGGTGTGAACGCTTATAGGCAGCCATAATGCTCTGGAATGATAAGGAGTAACAACAAAGGATTCTTAGCAGGAACAATGAACAGGGGCTTCTTAGCAGTAGCACAGGCAACGAGCAGAATGATTTCTATAGTAGCAACGACTTGCAGTCAACCTCTGAGAATGATTTCTAGAAACAGGGGGTCCACAGCAGCATGGTAGCACTGGCAAGAGGGTGTCATCCGTTGCTGTTGTCACCCGAAGGTGCAAGGACCTGTTAATTGCAAGCAGAGTTCCTTGCCCAAACTAGGGTTCTGTTGGGTTGGTGAACAACAATTGAATCATGAACTATAACAATTTAACTCAATTATTTTGGGGATTTGGGTCGAAATTTAGTGGGTAACACAAGAATGAAATTGATTTGGGATGAACGTGAGGGATGGGATGTGAATTTGGGGTCCAGGGTTTTAGGTAGTTAGGGTTTTCGTAAGGTAGGTTGGTGGAATTCGACTTTTAGGGTTTCGGCGAGAGGACCGACGATGCTGGATGTTAGGTGGTGGTTGGTCGGAGGTGGCGGTCGAGGGATGGTGGTCGATGGTGGTAGTCGACGAGTCTGGTGGTGCAAAAATCATGATTAGTGTGCACGACTGGAGTTTCGATTTTAGGGATCAGGGTTCTGGTGAACGGCTGCTGATAGTGGAGGTTGGGTGATAGTCGGCTGGAGGTGGTGACGTTGGGGTGGTGGTCGACGATGGTGGCTGCTGCCCCTGGGTGGTGAAATCACGGCTGTTAGCAGGATCTAGGATTTTTGGGTTGGTTTTTTTGTTTTTTCCCCCCTAATGAACGTGGAAGGGGAAAAAAGAGAACACAAAAAGACAGCGGCAACGAATGAATAGCTCTAATATCAAATTGATCTAGGATGCTCTAAGAGCTATTCTCACACCTAGAAAAATCACACAAGAACTTTGGAAAACTTAATAACTCAATTCATTCAAGTTTAGGGGTGTTTATCGGTCCTGGACTGGACCGGCCTGGACCGAAGAGTGAATTGGGGCAAAACTGTGGACCGAGGATCGGACCGATTCAAATTCGGTCCAGACCGGACTGGACCGGATTGGGCCCGGACTGGACCGAGACCGGACCGAATTTGGACCGGTCTAGTTTGCACCCTGCAGTCTACATGAGTTCCTGCCATTCAATTGATCAAGCATACATAACTTGACCTGCCAAACATTGAGTAAACAATAAGCAATTCAGTATATATTATTCCACTAAGTTGAAGTTCTTCCCTTCTCAAGCACAATAAGCAATATTTGAATCCCTTCTCAAGTTCTTCAATCTTGACCATCTAAGTTCTTCCCAATGAACACGAATACACGATCTTGTTGATCCTTGGCTAATTTACCAAACCAATACCATAATACAAAATAGTCACAAATCACAATTACGCAAATCTAAAGCAACTCCCAAACTTAAAAAATTTAATACATGACCAACTAAACTTAAAAGTTAATTACATAAGTAACATAACCAAAGCTTTAAATGTTGAACATGTTCTTTTCTCAAAGTCGATCAAGTGACTCAATCTTCAAACCAAATAACCAATGTCGATGCGAATCCCAAACTTGAAACCACTGTCTTGGTCTTGGACTTGGAGAAAGAATTTCTTGCAAGAATGTGGTTCTCTCGCAAATGTTTGACTAATTACTCAAGTAGTAGCATATGAAATAAATAAAAGACAGAGTTAGTAAATATAAAAATCAACAATTAATTTAGCGAAGAAAAATAATAAAGATACTAAGATGGTAATATAACGTAAAATTAACACAATTAAAAGGAAACTACCTCAATATTAAATGTTCAAAGTATCACCCACATCAATTACATTATCCTTAAGACACAACTTACCAAGATCTAAATGATAAAAGAACAAAAATAAAAGTTACAACATATAAATATATAACCATATAAAGTAAATAAACCACATTAAAAAAGAAATAAAAAATTGAACATTACCCTTATCAAGGTCTCGCAATTCCTCAAAGTAGTCATCCATATATAATCTACTACTTGGCCTAAGCCAATCTTGTGCACATATAAGATCTTGGACCATCTTTTCAAAATCAAACCAAACAAAATTCATAAGTTAATGAAACATAAGTAAGTTACAAGTTTATAATATAATAAAGAAATATAATAATTCATCATTTACCTTTGGAGTTAAAGAAGTTCTAAATGAATCAAGAGTACGTCCTCCTACACTGAATACCGACTCTGATGCAACCGTAGAAACAGGCACAACCAAGACATCACGAGCCATACAAGCCACCACAGGATATCGAGGACCATGCACTTTCCACCATCCCAATACATCATCCCCTACTTCATCCTCTTCAAGTCCCTCATTTAGGTACTTTTGCAAATCCATCTTGATGATGCCTCTTCCTCCATCTGACCCCTTTAACTTCTTTCTTAATTGTTGTGCATAAGAGGCAGCTCCACTACTTGCATTACCCTTCTCAATTTGAGGTTGTATCCCACTACTATGCCCACTTTGAGGAGTCAATGGCTTGTCCAATTCCCAATACTCATCAAAAAAAGTTTCTAATCTTTCTCTCACTTTTGAAACTATAGCACTACCTTGTACTTCGCCAAACAAATCACAAAGAGAAACCTCAAGACCTGCTAACTTGTATCTAGGATCAAAGATGGGAGTAATATACATCAAAGGGTTCATTTTCTCAAGTGTTCCATAGTACTTATCATATTTCATTCTCACCCTCTTGGTAATTTCCTTAAAGTTTGTGACTCTAGATCCAATCTCCTCAATTTCCTCACTTTCTTTGTCATTAGCATCAATGGTCTCAACAACTTCCTCCAAGTTGTTTAACATACTATGAATAGTCACAATCTCAAAGAAAAGCAAGTTCGATGTCACATATGAAGTACCAGACAAACGCAGAGTCACATTATAAAAAACCTTCAAAAAAACTAACAAGTGTTTAACTTGTTTCCAATCATTATAGTTAGGAGACCTATCTGCATCATCATCTTTTGCTAACTCCACATTATAATAAGGGTCTCTTTTGCTATATTTTGTGAACGCATGCTCATACACTAAAGCAGTGCTAAGTATCTTATGAGTGGAGTTCCATCTAGTGGGAACATCAAGAGACAAAGAAGCCTTGCTCTCAATTTTTTCTGCAATTGCACATTCTTGAAATTGCTGCAACCTACTAGGAGATTGCCTAATAAATCTCACAGCAGCTCGAACACGTTTAACTGACTTTCCAACAACCTTCAACCCATCCCACACAACCAAATTAAGTATGTGAGCAACACATCTGACATGTAAGAATTCCCCACTAGAGAAAAGAAAATGACCATGTCGCTTAAACTCACTAATAAGGGCATTACAAGCAGTGCTATTGCTCCCAGCATTATCCACAGTAATAGTATATAGTTTAGATGCTAAACCCCAATCATCTAAGCATTTTTCCAGAACAAGAGCAATACCATCACCTTTATGATTGAAAATGGCACAAAAATTCAATATTTTTTTTATGCAATTTCCAATCATTATCAATAAAGTAAGCAGTTACAACCATATAATTAATCCTCTGAAGTGAAGTCCACTTGTCAATTGTCACACACACCCTTTGACATGAATGTGAAAGATATTCTTTCAGTTTCACCCTTTCATCCACATATATGTGATAAATGTCTCTTGCAATGGTAATGCGTGAAGGCATATTAAGTGAAGGACAACAAACAAACATCATTAGCCTGAACCCCGTATTTTCAACAAACCTAAAGGGTAGCTCATCGATTATGATCATTTTGGCTATAGACTCTCTTGCTTCATGAGGATTCAATACCCATGTCTTCAATCTAGCTTCACCCTCATTATTTTGATCTTTTTCAAAAACCAAATGAGTTTGTGTCTGTTTGCTTTGATTATTCGGATTTTCAGGACACTTTGGAAAATGATTTTTCAGGTTCTTCGTTCCATTCTTACTAGAGTCGGCCTTATATATTTTACCACAGTATTTGCACTTACCGGCCACTCTTTTCCCATTTTCTTTGAGCTCTTCGAAATGTTCCCAACACTCTGCCCTTTGAGTGGACTTTCTCAAAAATTGTTTCTTACTTTGTGTTACTCTTTGACTTGCCTCTTCCTCCTCTTCAATTTCAATAGGGTCGTTTGGTTGGTGCTCACTTGGAATATCAGTATCCATGTCACCCGATTCTTCCCTTGTGGAACTACTCCTCTTTTTGGATTTGGAGCTCGACATCTAGCATTGACCAGCAATTACAAAAATACATAAGTAGCTAACAATATATATATATATATATATATATATAGATCTTGTTACTTAAAAAGAACAAACAAAAATAGCAAAACTTACATTTCGAGAACAAGCCGTAAGAGACTCCATAATGACTAATCAAATCCAAAGTTGAACTAAAGAATTACACCTGAAAAAGTAAATGTTTATATGGTTACATTATAAAACGTGGCATTAAAGTAGGGATATGCAAGGTAAGCTATTGAACCAGAGCATTAAAGATAAATAATTTGATAAATAAAACGTGGCATTAAAGTAGGGAAACGGGATACCTAATCACTTTGACTCAATATTCACTTGAGTACTTAATCACTTTCACTCCATCCATTGAGTCAGGTTTTGGTGTACAGCGTAAAGAACATAGATGGTTGAACATTCTAAGCAAAATATATTCTACAAGAACATGGCTCTTTTTATTAGTGCAACAATCTCATTCAATCCAGTACAGAGGTTATTAACATTGCTAGAGAAAGAGTGAGATTTATAGGAAAGCATAGTAGTAAGGAAGAAGGCTTCACACTTTGTTCAAATAAAGAAAAAAAGTAAAAAAAGTCATATTCATTCACATCAACAACACCAGTAGAGATAGAAAATTTACAGTAAAAAAGTCATATTCATTCATATTAGTCTGCACTCTTCAGAGTAACATTGCTTTTACTTTAGGCATAACATTCACTTTCATTCTTACATACATTAAATAACCTCAAATAGGCAATTGGTAGAGTCATCATTAAGTGCATTGCATATGTATGCCAACTTGCCAAGAAGAATTACAAATAACCTCAAAATTCATGGAGGCATGGAGCAGTACACCATACAAATAGGCAATTGGCAATAGCAGCACAACAAGAAGCTTAGAAGCCAGCAATATATCAATGAATTATATAATTTACATCAAACAATTGAGAAATCAAATGGAATTCACTGATGGACAGGGAGAGAAGATATCAGAGTTCAACCTTTGAAAAAGTCACAGGTGGGAGGTCGGTCGGCGGCAAAACTGGCGAATGGCGATGGACAGAGAATTCGGTAGTCAGCGGTGGTCCAGTGCCCGGTGGACAAGGAGAGAAGAGTCAGCAGCAACCCACAAGACAACCAAGCAACCGGCAAGACCTGAGCGTCCTTTCTCGTATGGGTCACCGGCCACGCACAGTGCTGACAGTTAGAGAGAGGGGAGGCAACATGCTGTCGTTGGTCGGTGGTGGACTTGGTGGTCGCTGGAGCCTGGAGTGGAAAGTCGAGACTCGAGAGACAGAGCCGCAGAGAGGCGAGAGCAGAGAGACGAGAGGTAGAGAGAGAGAGAGGCGCCAAGTCTGGAAAGTGGAAACTAAAAAAGTCATTAAGAATTGAAATTTTCAAAACTAAAAAAACCCTAAAAAAATCGATCCACGGTCCGAACCAAAGACCGAAACTGGACAAAGACAGGACTGTGGACTGGATCGACTAAGCCCGGTTCGGTGCAGGGCCGGTCTTCGGTCTAGGGTCGGTCCAGACCGAATAATGAACAACCCTATTCAAGTGTGTCTTTCCCCAAGGCACAAAGGGGGTTTACATAAGAATCAATATAACTAAAAAAAGGAATATAAAATAACTACAGAGATTACGAGAAGATTACGATAACTAAAAGTAATCTAAGAAAATAAAAATATTTTATCCTGAAAGGGAATCTCTAGATTACGAAATCTTCTATTTTTCCTAAAATACACATCACTATAGAACTCTTTAGGAGATACGGTATCGGATGTCCTCCATTAATTTCAGGAGTCTACCGTAATTGGGAAAAAAATTCAACCATCATAATTGAAAATGTTTCAGCTGTTGATTTTATTCCCAGAGATCTCAGCCCTTTGTGGGAAAATGTTACTTGCTATTGCCAATAAACATACAGTTACTAAGTTCCACGTACTAAAACCCCCTCCTCTCTCTCTTCTTCCTCCCAATCCTCACTGATTTCTCGCTTTCTCTCTCCTTCCCTATTTCTACTCACTGATTTCTCATCACTTGTTTTCTATCGTAGCAGAGACCATCAAGCTACTCTAAAATCTATCTCTCAGCAACCAAGCTGTTTAGTGTCGCTGTTATTGACTGCCTGAACTGCAGGGTCTATATGATCTTGCATCATCACTGTTTTCTGCTCTTAGATTGATTTCGTTCATGTTTTGGTTTACTCAAAGGAAATTTCTTTGTTTTTCTCTATGAATTTTCACATGCACTCCTCCTTTTATGTCCCTTTTATAGTGAAACTTTCAGATCTAGGTTCAATATGAGTTTTGTTTGAAATCAATTCTTTTATGGGGTTGGGTGATTTGAAAGGTTATGAGGTTATCATAGGACAAGGAGTATCGGCATCAATTCAATCGACTGAGCGCAATAGATTTGTAGTCATATGTTGGAGACATGGTGGAAGAATTGGATCCTTTAGTTGCTTCTATTGTTCTTTTTCCTCTTAAATCACTATTCCTAATACGTTTGTGGATCTGCATTATCATTACAAATTGAGGTCAGGTCTCTCGCCGAAGATCTTTGCAAGTTTGCCACAACTGTCCCTGTTGCTAAAACTGCGGTAATTCCGATAAGGCTTTTCTTTCGTTTTGTTAGCTTGTGACTCACTTCTCCGATAAGGGGATTTTTTGATTTGAGATGGTAGTGTCTATAGTAAAGAAATCTGAGTAAGGTTGTTAACAAGGTTGGGACATTTGAAATCATATAATTTTTGATTTAAGTGGCATGACTGTCTTTTGCTGAGGGAAGCTGCAGCAGTTTGGCACATGTGTTTCAAATAAGTTTTTTTTATATTATTTTTTTTAGTCAACTACAATCCAGTTTGTTTGAGAAATGTTGAAGACTTCGTGGATATCTCTTGTGGCTAATCTACTTACCAATTTTGCATGATGTTTTTTTTAGTTTTCTCCGACGAGGCCTGGGGTTTTGTGGGTAGTCGTAGATTCTTACATGAACTAGACTAGCAGTAACTTGCTATTGCATGTCTTAATACTACATTGATTGAGGTGGTACTGTTCATTTATACACCAATTGACTTAACTGGAAATTTTTTGAACTACTATGTGAATTTTTCTTTGACTTAACTATTTTGAGTTTCACTAAGATTCTTCAAATGATATGAAGATTAACTCCATTATGGAGACAATAATAACGATTTATGATAGTTTAAGGTAACTTGTTGGAAGATGCTAGTTGGTTTGATGTTTTCATTTGGAATATAATGGAAATTTTTTATCCCATTTTCCTTTTATCGTTGAGCTTTTAATTGTGGTTTTTTGTGCATTCTGTTTTTCTTTCTCCATCTGTACATGTAATTAGAGGATAAAACCTTTTCTTTAGGGGAGGGAAGGAGAGATTTGTATCTTGACTACAGTAGATGGTAGTGTATGTTTTTATGTAATATTAGTTAATGTCACATGAGATTGAGAGGTGGTGAATTCCTTTCCCCTTAGTGTTTCACATTGCTCAATTGTGAGAACTACCAAGCAGACATATCAATAAAGTATACGTCACCTAGGTGCTATAGTGCCTCCAATGTTGTGTTGTGAACACTGCAATAGGATATTTAAACTAGGTATATATGACTTAATTTGTTGCTTATACTTGGATATTTTACTAGTTTCTTTGAGTTGTATGGTATTTAAGACTTCAGTGAAACATTTTATTAGAAACTGTAACTGTCAAGTGTTAATTTATTTCTTTGATCGGCAAACTTTTGGTTATATTCGATGTGATATGATATGTTATTAGAAACTTGGTGTTAATTTGATATATTGGCTATTTGATGTCGAATATGGGTACAAAATTGGTTTAATCCTTTTTTGTCTATATGTAACCGAATAAAACCCGCGTACCTGCCATACCTATTGGGTATGGGTATGGTTATAGCTTTGCAACAGTCGATGGATATGTGTGTGGGTATGGGTATTGATTTTGAAAATGGATATGGGTGAAGGTACGACTAAACCCGCCTCATACTCGCCCCATTGCCGCCCCTAATCATAGCTGCAAAATCAACGCTAAAGCTGCTGAAATTTCCATGATCATTTAATGGATCAAATTTGATCCATGCTTGAACTAAGGAAAGAATTGGATATCTTAAGGTAAAAAATGTAAAACTAAATACATGGAATGGCTATCTGCTACTATGTTAAGGCATGCAGGATAGTAGCTAGCAGTTCAAATGCAAAAGGGCCAACAAACATAGAAATTGTGGAAATTAGAGAAAGGTAAAATTGAAAAGCGTCTATGTTTGTAATGACTTAGGCCTAAAAGCGCAAGAAGTTGAAGAGCTCATTGTGTGAATGTTACCTATTTTATTACACCTAGATGCATAAGAGAGACATCATGCATGTTAGGGCAAAGTCACACTATGTGAGTGAAAATGGCTTTCATAAGGTGTGCTTGTGAGTTGTAGCTGGTAAGTTGGTGCGTGGTAGAGGGACGAGTTCTTTTTAGGCATGAGGTTAGCAAATTTAACAATGATATGGTCAATTAGAGCTTACCTAAAAGGTTTAAAAAATCACCAAGTTTGATAGGTTGAACTGAGAAACATTTACATTTGGGACCATCGAACTTCAGTGTATTAATTTGCAGGACCAACTTTTCTAAAAGTGAACTATCGGGACCATTGAGTTGTTGGGTAAATTTTTAGGGAGCAAGTCACTATTTAATGTTTTATAAAGTTCCTAAAACTATTCATTTTTGCAAACTTTACCCCAATCCTTAAAAACTTTCAAAAAAATTTTATATCTGTGCATGTGATATTCTTCTCTTTAGTACTACTCGAAGCTCTCTTTAATATGGTATCAGAGACACATGACCAAAAATAATTAAGATAATTAATAGTTAATTAAGCTAATTAACTATGCTTAATACTTGAACCATCATCTACTTATCTTGCCCCTAATTATTCACATATTCCGCATTTACCAGAAAGAACCACTTTAGTAGCACCACAATTAAACTATATCACTGATATAGTTGTAGAATTAAAAGTGGAATTAGCAAAAATTAAGATTGAAGCTAAGGAGATTAAGAAGCAATTGTCTATAATCCATCTTTCTTTAGTTAATGAAATTGGACATGGTAGAAAATCTGATTTAAGTATTAGTTCACCAGTTCAGTAAAAATTTAAAACATTAAAAAAAAAATCTAGTCCCTTTTGCATGATATAAAAATCCAAACGAAAGCAGCAGAAAAATCAACTGAGAAATCACCTCAAAAATCATTTGAAAAGGTAGAGAAAGAAGAAGGGGACAGAGTTAACTAGTGTACTCTTAAGGAATTATAGAATATGTTTGATAAAGAATAAAACCCAAAAGAATTAAACAAAATCATAGGTGCAATAGTTGAAAAACAAGAGGTATTGTAATAACCCGACCCTAACCCATATTTATTTATTTAAATCATCTTTATTTATTTCATTAATCATGTTTATTCATTTACTTTATCATGTTTATTGACCTAATCACTCATGGTTATTTGTTTAACCAAATCATGTTTATTAAATTCAATTACACTCAATTTATTTATTTAATGAATTTCATTATGTTATTTAAATTTTCCACCTTCATTTATCGTATGTAATCATCCCGGTTGGGAGATATTTCATTTGGGGTACCACTTTGCAACTCAATTTTCATTGATTGTTAATTCGAGTTTCGTTGGTTGATTAAATGTCGGGTGAATGGACATTAGGCATCGATGAGTATAAATTAGTGATTAATTATTTTCTTACCTTCGGTAAACTTTAATGCTGAGCAATACAAAATTTTATCTTTGCTCAACACTTCAAATAGTTTTTTTTTTTTCACGCCGGAACTTAGCTTGTTGGGCCCAAAACAAAAGCCCAAAACTTTGCTAACTTTGTTATTTCACTAATTGCTCATTTTAGCACCTAATTTTAATTAGCAAAAAGCTACTTTTTGGGTGGATAATTTTCAGTGAGATGTAGCTATAGCTATTAATTGACAATTCATAACCACAAAAATTCAACAAAAATTCACAAACCCAGCTCTCCATTTTCTCTCTCCTTTCCATGGCTCCATGGGCAGAAAACAGGGGCAGCAACAGTTGCCCCTTGTGCCGCCAGTTTTGGTGGTTTCCGACCACTTTTCCGGCCACCTCCTAGCGACCCCGACTTCGTCTCATTGCCAGCTATCTTGTCCAATCATCTAAATCACTCAAAACAGCCCCATCCTCCCTCTAATTAAAGCATAAAGTGAGGTATATCCCAAAACCCTAACTTGTTTTATCTTGAGTTTTTTGATTGTTTTATTTATGGGCTATGTTTGGATGATCAAATTGATAGTTATTGTGCAATTTTTATTGAGTTTGGAGATGTTTGGAGTTATGGGTATTTGATCAAGAGCATGATTTCATGATTTTATATTTGTTGAATTGCCACTGTGGAAAATTCTTGGAATTATGGGATTGTCCAAAAATTCTGAAATTTTTACTGTATATTCTATATATTATTTGGGATGTTCTGGAAACATTTCATTAATTTTGAAGGTGTAAGCAGTGAGGTATGGAATTTTAAAGAAAACTACCCTGTTTTGGATACGAATTATGTAATTATGTATTAATGAAGTTGTTTAGAGTTTGGATATGTACATGAGGCCTTAAATGATCTTTTTATATGTGATTGTGGTGATTGAAAATGATTTCAAGTGAGTTTTAAGTGAAAAAAAGAAGAGAAAGTTAAATCAGTGAAGGGCTGGAATTTCAGAAAATTAGGGCTGAATTTGGAATTAAAATGGTAATGAATGGTCCAGCCAAAACTTATGATTTTTGGTGGGTGTATATCTCAGTGTGTTAGCCTTTAAATGCCTCTTGAATCGCCTCAATCCGAGGTCTGTGGAAATGGTTATGGGCGTTTTACCAAAGCAGTGCAGGATGGACCAAAAACTGATACACTTGTGTTTTAGTCCCATTTTGAAAACCCTATTGTGGGAATCATGCTTTGTATTCTTAATAAAAGTTTTATAAGACTTTTTAATCTTTACGTATTGGGGTTTTAGGTCTCCATTTGAGGTCTAGGGTGAAAGTTATGAATTGTTGAAGTGAATTGACCTACTTTAGTGCAAATTGGGCTGTTATTGCAATTTCGGTGCCGCGTATACTTGGAGGAAAATTCTGAAAATTGTACTGTAAATTGTTCATACTATTTTTGAATTTCCTATAAGATTCCATGAATTTTCGTTGAGTAATTGGAATTTGGTTATTTTTGGAACCATTTTGAATAAATGTGTAAAGAGCATGCACTCATTTCGATCAGGCACTCATTCTGATCATTTTGGAGATTGACTGAGATTAGTCATGCACTCATTTTTTGTATTTTGGGCCAACCACGGTCATTTAACAGAGAAATGAACATTCATGGACTTTCATGGAGCTTTTAGCTCGATTAATGAGAAAGAAGAAAACACGTATGCAATTTGGGAGCTTGTTTATGAGCATTGAATCATTATGGATTTTACAAAGAAAATACCACATTTAGTGAGCTTAATAGCTTCTATTGAGTCCAATGATTCATTTGGGGTGGAATTCTATATCTAATGAATTTTTGAATGAAATAGGAGAAGTGGGAAGAGTTGTGACTCAGAAACCATATTTATCAGACCAAGTTATTGCAGTTCATGCTATTTTGAACCAAGATATATCTCTCTTTTTCTCAAACCTTTATTACTTACTCACTTGAGAATGTATCAATTGTATTTATCAAGCCAGTCTAGTGTACTCGCTGTTATCTTGAGCCAAGTTATACATCAGCAAGCCTTAAACCCGTATCAGTAACCTATTGCAGAAAAGGCCACAACCACTCTCTCAATTATCATCGTCAAGGCCTTTTCCTTTGTAATCTCATTTATCTCATTGTGAACTATTTTACTTCTATTTACTTTATATCAAATTTAATTACTTTGATCAATTCAGTTTTGAAGTTATATTGAAATACACAAGTTATATATACCATACAAATGACTGAATTTCTGCTACACCTACTTTTACTTACTCAATTGTGTGAGTGAAGATTATTTACTGACTACACATACTTACAATGACATTTATGAAACAGAGTTGAGGCCTAGTTATTGTTCCTCGTTATGCATAAGGGTCATCAAGTCAGAACATATTTATCAAGTCAGATGACATTTATTAAATAGTTGACTTGTATCAGGTCAGATGATATTTTTAAAGAATCAAGGTACGTCCATTGCCTATATCTTTAGAAAGCAGAACATGTTTATCAAATTACAACTCTTAATGAGTTTATCAATGAATCAGTTTATACAGTGATTTGCCATTTAACTTGTGACCCTGTCAGTTATCATCTATAGGGCGTCAACCCATCATTTACCTGGTCGGCTTCAGGGCAACTTTTGATCGGATTGGCATGTGTACACTTGTGTATACATCATATCATTGCAAGGGGTTCACATCCAGATAATAATGAGCAATTCAGTTTCATAGTACTTTCATTTTCATTGTTATTGCCAAAAAAATGAATTGCAAAGACGGGTACCCCTCAACAGTGTTTATATGTTAATTTTACAATGCAGGAATGCATGTACTGAGTTTTTGCTCAGATTTTCGAATTGTTTTCATGTTTTCCATTTTAGGTGATGAAGTATCACCTATTTCGCCATTTAACAAGCCCTTTTGAAAGTTATCAGATTCTCACAGTGGATTCAGCATAGTATGAATATTGGAATCGACCTCAGGGTCAAGTTGGATCTATATTCAATATACTTTTATAGTGTGGAGTGCAAGTTATCACATGGTATGATTAAGTTGATGGTATTGAGGTTGAACTATTATGGACTTTGATCTTGAAGTGTTTCAGTTAATAGATTTTGTGATTGTGAATATGAGTTGCATGATTAAATGGTTTCAGTGAGCCTTGTCCTCATCAGGAAGGCGGTAGCGCCTTCTATTATTAAGTCTTCCGCTGCAGATTTTCATAAATCATATCATTAGTATTTTGGGGGTGTTACAGAATTGGTATCAGAGCTAAGGTTTAAGGGCCATTTTGAGCTATCAAGTGTTTATGAGTTAGCTATCAAGGTATGTATGAGTTATGTTAATGAGCTATTGCTTATAAGTTCATATGTATGGGCATATAGTGCTTATAAGTTCATATGTATGGGCATATAGTGCTTATAAGTTCATATGTATGGGCATATATGGAAAAAACATTTTCATCTAGGTGACTTAATCATTTGGTAATATCATGAGATTCACGCATGAGCAAGTGGATTGTGGAACCATCTGGGTCACTTGTTGGTGAGGCATGCTCTCATTTATCTGGGAGTTGTATTGCATGTTTCATTTCTCTTATTTGTTTAAACTTCTATAATTGTGCACTCCGGGTGTGTAACCCGTTGAGCTATGAACTTCAGCGTATGGCCGTTGAACTATTGAAGTATTTCTCTCCATTTCAGGTATCTATTGTAAGGCTTTAAGCCTGGGTTTTAATCAATTTTTAGGCAGAACTCTGTCCGTTTTGCCCTAGGATTTGAGAGTCTTATTGAGGTGTGTTAATATACCTACTCTTGTGTACAGTGATGGTTGAAACCTAATGTGGGGATGCCATTTGCAACTTCTTAAGGGATTAATACATTGTTAAGTTTGATGTAAACCTCTAAGTGAGGAAATGCCTTGCAGGGCAATATCTTTGAGGCTACCCAGTATGAGATGAACACTACAATGAGTGCTTATGTATGGTGATAACAATTAGTAGCTTATGGTGTGCTACTTGGCATTATATGGGTGGTACAAGTAAGATTAAGATGCCATGTATCAGAAACATTTGGTCTTGACACTAAGACCTTACATCAGCAATGCTCCAATTACTTCCTATCATTGACTTATTTCTGCCCTAGTTACCTTGAATTGTTTAGAGGCATCATTTCTTTGTTACTAACACTCTTTTGATTTGTAATGGAGTGTTTATGAAAAATCACCTGTGTGGTCGATGAGAAGTCCTTTAAACACGTATGAGCAACCTTTCTTATAGGCGATTCAAACGCTGGCAATTCAGTCATCCTTTCTTCTATTTGGGCACTATTCATTAACTCCATGGTTCTATTCGGGCACTATTTATTTATTGCTTGCAAAGCCTTTGGTTGCTTCAGACTCAGTCATTGAGTGCCCTTTCAGCAATTAAATGTATCCATATTGTTCATGTTTCTATAGCACCGTAACGTCATGCTGGCATACTACTCTATGGATGTGACTGTATGTCGTTATTCAAGTTATTTTGGTAGTCCTTTCTTTTGTAGTACAACCTAGCTTGGTGATGATAAACAACGATCTGTGCTATTGGCATCTGCCAGCAGTTTTGAAGTTTATATGCCTACCTAAGACTTCCATTTACTGCAAAATGTATTATTGATGGAGGTCATCATGTTCAGTCATAAGATTGACTCCTTCTTCTTAACATATTGTCCCTCCAAACACCAGATGAATAAAATTTTCCTTCTGATAGTGTTGACCCTTGTCTTCGTCATTTTACTCACATACAGATACCGGATGACTTTTCAAAAGCTTCTTTGGTAACCTGTTACATTTCTTCACCTTCATTTCTTAATACTCCCTCTCAACTTCATAACATCGATCATTTACTTTACTATCATGACCATCATGAATAAACTGCATGTCTTGTATATATAGGTCATTTCTATGCCTTGCCTCTTTCATTTCGATTCTTCGTCATTTGATTCATTCAGCTTACATGTCGGTCCTTTCTAATCAATAAAGAAATATCTTCGCAAGAGTTCATGTTGTGGTTACATCTCTTTACAATTTGGATTACCCCCTATCATCTCAATTTACTGAGACCAGTAGGTAGTTGAATGTTTATCTTTTATATACATGCCTCTAGTAGTATTGCTTGAACCATATTCAGTGGACATTCAATCTAGTTTGATTGGTATATCTGGTATTATTATGGGGGTGAACTGACTGTGCACTTGCAGGACTAAGATGATTGGTGAGGATCTTAAGGTTAGCTTGAGAGATGAGGATTGGCTAAACGTGCATTTCTACAGGCCGAGGGAAGAAAAACCCTATTTATCCCGCCAAGTACATTGTGCAAGCAGGTGAATTATCATGTCTGTAATGCCCTCAAAATGCTAATGACATGATTACTGAAAATTGCAGCGGAAGACTCAGTAAATGAAGGCGCTGCCACCGTCCTGATAACGACAAGGCTAAATGAACCATTTAATCCTGCCGCTCACGATCACAAACATAGACTCTAATAAACTGATACACTTTAAGACTAAAGTCCATAATAGCTCACTTCAATACCATTTACTTAATCATACCATGTGCTAACTCGCAGTCCACACTACACACATGTATATTGAATATAGACCTTGAGGTTGATTCCAACACTCGTGCTATGCTGAATTCACTGTGAGCATCTAATGACTTTCAAAATGGCTTGTTAAAAGGAGAAATATGTGATACTTCATCGCCTAAAATGGAAAACATGAAAACAATTCAAAAACTTAAGCAAAAACTCAGTACATGCATTCCTGTATTGTAAAAAGAGCATAGAAATACTGTTGATGGGTACCCTTCTTTGCAATTCATTTAGTTGGCAATAACAATGAAAATGAAAGTAATATGAAATTGAATTGCTCATTATTATCTGGATGTGAACCACTTGCACTGATATGATGTATACATAGGTGTATACCTGCCAATCCGATCAAGAGTTGGCCTGATGCTGCGCGGGTAAATGATGGGTAGACGCCCTATAGATGATAACTGACAGAGTCACAAGTTAAATGACAAATCACTGTATAAACTGATTCATTGATAAACTCATTAGGAGTTGTAACTTGATAAACATGATCTTCTTTTTGAAGATATAGGCAATGGACGTACCTTGAGTCTTTAAAAAAATGTCATCTGACTTGATATAAGTCAGCTGTTTCATAAATGTTATCTGATTTGAGACATATGTTTTGACTTGATAACACTTATGCATAACGGGGAACGATAACTAGGTCTCAACTCTGTTTCATAAATGTCATTGTAAGTATGTGTAGTTAGTAAATTATCTTTACTCGCATAATTGAGTAAGTAAAAGTATGTGTAACAGAAATTGAGTAATTAAATGGTGTACATAAATTCAAAACTGAATTGATGAAAATAATTATTTCCAATATAAAGAAAAATAGAAGTAAAATAGTCCACAATGAGGTAAATGATATTATAAAGGAAAAGGCCTTGATGGTGATAATTGAGAGAGTGGTTATGGCCTTTTCTGAAATAGGTTACTGATACGAGTTTAAGACTTGCTGATGAATAACTTGGTTCAAGATAACAGCAATTACACTAGATTGGCTTGATACATGCATTTGATATAAGTTGAAGTGAGTAAATAATAAAGGTTTGAGGCCAAGAGAGATATATCTTGGTTTAAAATAGCATAAACTGCAATAACTTGGTCTGTTAAACATGGTTTCTGAGTCACAACTCTCCCCACTTCTCATATTTCATTCATAAATCCATTAGATAAAGAATTCCACCCTAAATGATTCATTGAACTCCATAGAAGCTATTAAGCTCACCAAACTTGGTATTTTCTTGGTAAAATCCATAATTGATTCAAAGCTCATAAACAAGCTAAAAGCTCCATAAAAGTCCATGAATATTCATTTCCCCCTTAAATGGCTTGGCCCAAAATACACAAAATGAGTGCATGATCAATCTCACTTAGTCTTTATTATTGCTCTTTATACAATTACTCAAAATGCTCAACCAAAATTCATGAGATCTTACAGAAAATTCGAAAATAATATGGACAATCGACAGTAAAAGTTTTAGAATTTTCCTCCAAATATACACTGCACAGAATTTTCCATAACAACCTGATTTATACCTAAGCAGGTCAGTTCACTTCAAAAACTCATAACTTTCATTCTAGAGCTCAAATGGAGACATAAAGCCCCAATATGAAAATATTAAGAAGTCTCGAAAAACTTTCATGTACAACACAAAATATGATTCCCACAATAGAGTTCCCAAAATGGGGCTAAAATACATGTGTGTCAGTTTTTAGTCCATTCTGTGTAGTTTCGGTAAAACGACCATAACTTTTTCTAAAGACCTCGGATTAAGGAGATTCAAGAGGAATTTGAAAGATTACACACTAAAATATCTACCCATCAAAAATCATAATTTGTGGTTGGACCATTCATTACCAGTTTAATCCCAAAGTCAGCCCTAATTTTATGAAATTCCAGCCCTTCACTGATTTAACATTCTCTTCTTTTTTCACATAAAACTCACTTGAAATCATTTCAAATCACCACAATCAGATACAAAAGATCATTTAAGGCCTCACATACATATCCAAACTCTAAACAACTTCATTAATGCATAATTACATAATTCGTATCCAAAACAGGGCAAATCATGAAAATCATGCTCTTGATCAAATACCCATGACTCTAAACATCTCCAAACTCAATAAAACTTGCACAATAACTATCAATTTGATCATCCAAACATAGCTCGTAAATAAAACAACCATAAAACTCAAGATAATATAAGTTAGGGTTTGGGACAAACCTCACTTTAGGCTTGAATTAGAGAGAGGAGGAGGATGTTTTGAGTGATTTGAGGGGTTGGAAATGATAGCTAGCAGTAAGGGGAGCTCGGGGCAGCTGGGAGGTGGCCGAAACCACCAGAACTGGCGACTGCCCCTGTTTTCTGTCCAGCCCAACGTGAGGATGAGAGAGAAAATGGAGAATGGGCTTGTGATTTTTTTTGCTAAATTTTGTGTGTAAAAATGGTCAATTTATTGCCACATATAGCTGTAAATTTTCAACCCAAAAAGTAGCTTTTTGCTAATTAAAATTAGGTGCTAAAATGAGTAATTAGTGAAATAATAAAAGTTAGTAAGGTTTTGGGCCCAAAAGGTTAAATTGGGGGTTGAAAATTATTTGGAGTGTTGAACAAAAATGAAAATTTGTATTGCTCGGAATTAAAGTTTACCGAAGACAAGAAAATAATTAATCACTAATTTATACTCACCGGGGCCTAATATTGATTCACCCGATATTTAATCAGTCAATGAAACTTGAGTTGCAAAGTGGTACCCAAAATGAAATATCTCCCAACTGGGATGATTAAATACAATAAATGAAGGTGGAAAATTTAAATTACATAATGGAATTCGTTAAATAAATAAACTGAGTGTAATTGAATTTAATAAACATGATTTGGTTAAGCAAATAACCATGAGTGGTTAGGTATAATTGAATTCAATAAACATGATAAAGTAAATGAATAAACATGATTAATGAAATAAATAAAGATGATTTAAATAAATAAATATGGGTTAGGGTTGGATTATTACAATGTCAGTAATGCATTGAACATTAGTTATTTGTCAACCACACTCGGTATATCCTATCCATATTTACAGTTGGTAGATTTAGAGTTGTTTCATCTGAGGACTTTCAGGACTGTTTTCCCGGAGAAACATTGATTTTTAGATCAACCTAGTTCAAGGTGCTCAATCCATTTTCAACACCCCAACAAAGTCCAAAGAATTAAAGAATCAGTGGATGAGTTGTAAATGGTTTATTTGACCAAGTGTGTCCTCGTGGGGAACCTCAGGTTCATACGAAGAAGAAAGACAGAATCTTATGGTTGTGAACTGTGTACAGAGAGTTGCACAATATCACTATCAAAATAAGTGCCATATACCTTGAACCAATGATTTATGAGATTAATTGTCAGCAACAGATATCTTTTCCAAGAATGATTTAAGGTTCGGATATCACACCTAAACCATGCAACCACAGTTTATCTTTTGCAAGAATACCCATTTATAGTAATTCTTGTTTGCTTGTCTCATCTTCAAAACTTGATACTATCCAATATTGTTTCATCTCGCTTGCATTTCAACCCGATGTTTCCTCTTAGCGTAATCTTCCATATCTTTGCAAACCCATTGTTAAATGTGCAATACATTTTGTTCAACCTTATATGGTTGTCAACATTCCCGTGCTCTCGACCTTCACCATCTCTATTTCATGATCTTGAGCTGTAGTTCATTTTGTTGAGAGCTTATTCCCACATCTACCTTACATCTCATTTATTCATAATAAAACGCTCGTATAACTTGTTCTGAATTCATAATGTAATTCAACTCTCATTGGTGTGGGTGATTGCAATTATAATAATCCCCTTACTCTCCTTATTTTGAACTTCAACTCCCACACATATGCCTTACATGCTCATAAGTAAACTCTAGCTTTTCTGTTCAATCTTATTACTGGACTTGAATTGGTTTTATGTGAGCAAAGGCATGTTTCTCATGTCACTTGTTCAATCTATTTACTTATCCATTGGTACTTTGCTCGTTCAATCTATTGATCTATCCATTGTATTTTACCAGTTCAATCTATTGATCTATTTATGGCACTTGCAATTCTCACACCTATATTTTATATCCTCATAAGTGAACTTTAGTAATCCTTATTTAATCTTATTGCCGTACTTAACTTGGCTCCATATGAGCAAATGCATGTTTCCACTGTAGCCCATTCAGTCCATTTATCTATTCATTAGACCTTGCTTGTTTGTCCAACCTATTTATCTATCCATTACACTTTGCTTGTCTAATCTAGTTGTCTATCTATTGCACTTTGCTTATCCAATCCATGTATCTATTTATTGCACATTGCTTGTCCCATCTATGTATTGCACTTATCTTGTTCCTTGTGGCTATAAAGTCACCTAGTTGAAGCTCAGTTGCTATTCATCTTATTTTCAATTCATCAGTTAAACCCGAGTATAACCATGCCATCTTTCTCATTGGTTGATTATTTATTGGACCCCTTATGATCCATATTTATAAACCACAATTCTTGTGGCATTATATTTCAAAATTCACGATACACTTATGGTTATCTTTATTCTAACCGCCCTATGACAATCTCTCCTTTATTTGCCTTTTCTAGTCTAATTGTTCATTTCTTTTGTATGCAATGGTTCCCTTGGCTGAGAAATTCATCACTCTCATCCCTAACCATGGTCATTTCTTTGCCCGTTATTGACTGGGAGCAGATCCTTGAGTAGTCTGATGAGGGGAGATCATGTAATGCGTTAGGAATATCAGATGGTGACATTTTGATAAGGGCATAATCTCAAACACTGTTTAATTACATTGGAGTGAGCCATAAGAAGCATTGAGTATAAGGTCAGAGCTATCCCATGCAAGCATTAAGAGTGAATATTCAAGTACATGTCGAGGAGATATAAGGTCGACAAAACAGTTGTGTTGGAAAAACAAAGAAATAACCAAAGTCTTAGATGCAATATAAAGTATTCCGAAGGGCTTATCTAGTCAAGGGTGTCAGGAGACTGGATATCAGCGATAATCGAGTCCCCGTTACTTTGGGCTTTATGAGTCAACAATGTAGAATACCTCCTTTGCAGTAACAAGGTTATTTTCTTTCGAAGAAAATATCACTTTTGAAGCAAAGTAATTAAGTTCATTGAGGCTATTGCGTGAGAAGTATTCGGATCTACTACTGAAACATGGGATTAAGAAGTTATACAATACGTACACCCTTAGCCGGAGTACATTCGGCAAATTATACCTCTTCAGAGGGAAGCAATGGGAACCAATGGCCCATGTGTTTTAAAACAGCATTGCATATAGTTGACAAGTCTTATAAGTTTCGAGGACGAAACTCTTTAAGGGGGGAAGGCTGTAATAACCTGACCCTAACCCATATTTATTTATTTATTTAAATCATCTTTATTTATTTCATTAATCCCGTTTATTCATTTACTTTGTCATGTTTATTGACCTAATCACTCATGGTTATTTGTTTAACCAAATCATGTTTATTAAATTCAATTACACTCAATTTATTTATTTAACGAATTCCATTATGTTATTTAAATTTTCCACCTTCATTTATCGTATGTAATCATCCCGGTTGGGAGATATTTCATTTTGGGTACCACTTTGCAACTCAAGTTTCATTGATTGTTAATCCGAGTTTCGTTGATTGATTAAATGTCGGGTGAATCGACATTAGGCATCGGTGAGTATAAATTAGTGATTAATTATTTTCTTACCTTCGGTAAACTTTAATGCTGAGCAATACAAAATTTTATCTTTGCTCAACACTTCAAATAGTTTTTTTTTCGCGCTGGAACTTAGCTTGTTGGGCCCAAAACAAAAGCCCAAAACTTTGCAAACTTTGTTATTTCACTAATTGCTCATTTTAGTACCTAATTTTAATTAGCAAAAAGCTACTTTTTGGGTGGATAATTTTTAGCCAGATGTAGCTATAGTTATTGATTGACAATTTATAACCACAAAAATTCAACAAAAATTCACAAACCGAACTCTCCATTTTCTCTCTCCTCTCCATGGCTCCATGGGCAGAAAACAGGCGCAGCAGCAACTACCCCTTGTGCCGCCAGTTTTGGTGGTGTTCGACCACTTTTTCGGCCACCTTCTGGCTGCCCCAACTTCGCCTCGTTGCTAGCTATCTTGTCTAATGATCTAAATCACTCAAAACAGCCCCCTCCTCCCTATAATTCAAGCATAAAGTGAGGTATATCCCAAAACCCTAACTTGTTTTATCTTAAGTATTATGGTTGTTTTATTTATGGGCTATGTTTGGATGATCAATTGATAGTTATTGTGCAATTTTTGTTGAGTTTGGAGATGTTTGGAGTTATGGGTATTTGATCAAGAACATGATTTCATGATTTTATATTTGTTGATTACCACTGTCGAAAATTCTGGGAATTATGGCATTGTCCAAAAATTCTGAAATTTTTACTGTAGATTCTCTATTTTATTTGGGATTTTTCAAAAACGTTTCATGAATTTTGAAGGTGTAAACAGTAAGTTATGGAATTTTGAAAAAATTGTCTTGTTTTGGATACGAATTATGTAATTATGTATTAATGAAGTTGTTTAGAGTTTGGATATGTATATGAGGCCTTAAATGATCTTTTTATATCTGATTGTGGTGATTCGAAATGATTTCAAGTGAGTTTTACGTGAAAAAAAGAAGAGAAAGTTAAATAAGTGAAGGGCTGGAATTTTAGGAAATTAGGGCTGACTTTGGGATTAAACTAGTAATGAATGTTGCAGCCAAAAATTATGATTTTTAGTGGGTATATAGTTCAGTGTGGTGGATTTTGAATGCCTCTTGAATCGCCTCAATCCGAGGTCTGTGGAAATGGTTATGGTGGTTTTACCAAAGCTGTGCAGGTTGGACCAAAAATTGATACACTTGTGTTTTAGCCCCATCTTAGGGACCCTATTGTGGGAATCATGCTTTGTGTCCTAAATGAAAGCTTTATAACACTTCGTAATCTTTAAATATTGGGGTTTTAGGTCTCCATTTGAGGTCTACGGTGAAAGTTATGAATTGTTGAAGTGAATTGACCTACTTTGGTGCAAATTGGGCTATTATTGCAATTTCTTTGCAGCGTATACTTGGAGGAAAATTCTAAAAATTGTAATGTATTGCTCATATTGTTTTTGAATTTCCTATAGGATTTCATGAATTTTGGTTGAGTAATTGGAATTTGGTGAATTTTGAAAGCATTTTGAATAAATGTGTAAAGAGCACGCACTCATTTCGATCAAGCACTCATTTTGATCATTTTGGTGATTGACTGAGATTGGTCATGCACTTATTTTGTGTATTTTGGGCCAAGCACTGTCATTTAATGGAGAAATGAATATTCATGGACTTTCATGGTGTTTTTAGCTTGATTAACGAGAAAGAATAAAACAAGTATGCAATTTGGGAGCTTGTTTATGAACTTTGAATCATTTATGGATTTTACAAAGAAAATACCTCATTTAGTGAGCTTAATAGCTTCTACTGAGTTCAATTATTCATTTGGGGTGGAATTCTATATCTAATGGATTTTTGAATGAAATAGGAGAAGTGGGGAGAGTTGTGACTCAGAAACCATATTTATCAGACCAAGTTATAGTAGTTTATTCTATTTTGGACCAAGATATATCTCTCTTCGCCTCAAACCTTTATTACCTACTCATTTCAGAATATATCAATTGTATTTATCAAGCCAATTTAGTGAACTCACTGTTATCTTGAACCAAGTTATACATCAGCAAACCTTAAACCCGTATCACTAACCTATTTCAGAAAAGGCCACAACCACTCTCTCAATTATCATCATCAAGGCCTTTTCCTACGTAATCTCATTTATCTCATTGTGGACTATTTTACTTCTATTTACTTTATATCAAATGTAATTACTTTCATCAATTCAGTTTTGAAGTTATATTGAAATACCCAAGTTATGTATACCATATAAATGACTCAATTTCTGCTACACCTACTTTTACTTACTCAATTGTATGAGTAAAGATTATTTACTGACTACACATACTTACAATGACATTTATGAAATAGAGTTGAGGCATAGTTATCGTTCCCGTTATGAATTAGTGTTATCAAGTCAGAACATATTTATCAAGTCAGATAACATTTATGAAATAGTTGATTTGTATCAAGTCAGATGACATTTTTAAAGACTAAAGGTATGTCCATTGCCAGTATCTTCAGAAAGCAGAACATATTTATCAAATCACAACTCTTAATGAGTTTATCGATGAATCAGTTTATACAGTGATTTGCCATTTAACTTGTGACCCCGTCAGTTATCATCTATAGGGCGTCAGCCTATCATTTGCCCGCGCGGCTTCAGGCCAACTGTTGAACGGATTGGCAGGTGTACACCTATGTATAGATCATATCATTGCAAGGGGTTCACATCCAGATAATAATGAGCAATTCAGTTTTATATTAATTTCATTTTCATTGTTATTGCCAAATAAATGAATTGCAAAGACGGGTACCCCTCAACAGTGTTTATATGTTTATTTTACAATACTGGAATGCATGTACTATGTTTTTGCTCAGATTTGCAAATTGTTTTCATGTTTTCCATTTTAGGTGATGAAGTATCACCTGTTTCGCTTTTTAGCAAGCCCTTTTACAAGTTATCAGATGCTCACAGTGGATTCATCATAACATGAATATTGGAATCGACCTCGGGGTTAAGTTGGATCTATATTCAATATACTTGCATAGTGTGGAGTGCAAGTTATCACATGGTATGATTAAGTTGATGGTATTGAGGTTGAACTATTATGGACTTTGGTATTGAAGTGTTTCAGTTAATAGATTTTGTGATTGTGAATATGAGTTGCAAGATTAAATGGTTTCAGTGAACCTTGTCCTTATCAGCACGGCGGTAGTGCCTTCTATTATGAAGTCTTCTAATGCAGATTTTCGTAAATCATGTCATTAGCATTTTGGGGGTGTAACAGATTTGGTATCAGAGCTGAGGTTTAAGGGCCACTGCGAGCTATCAAGTGTTTATGAGTTAGCTATCAAGGTGTGCATGAGTTATGTTAATGAGCTATTCCTTATACGTTCATATGTATGGGCATATATTGCTTATAAGTTTGTATATATGGGCATTTATGGAAAAACCGTTTTCATTTGGGTGACTAAATCCTTTGGTAATATCATGAGATTCAAGCATGAGCAAGTGGACTGCGGAACCATTTGGGTCACTTGTTGGTGAGGCATGCTCTCATTTATCTGGGAGTTGTATTGCATGTTTCATTTCTCTCATTTGTTTAAACTTCTTTAATTGTGCACTCCGGGTGTGTAACCCGTTGAGTTATGAACTTTTGTGTGTGGCCGTTGAACTATTGAAGTATTTCTCTCCATTTCAGGTATTTATTGTAAGGCTTTAAGCCTGGGTTTTAATAAGTTTTTAGGCGGAACTCTGTCCGTTTTACCCCAAGATTTGAGAGTCTTATTGAGGTGTGTTAATATGCCTACTCTTGTGTACAGTGATGGTTGAAACCCAATGTGGGGATGCCATTTGCAACTTCTTAAGGGATTAATACAGTGTTAAGTTTGATGTAAACCTCTAAGTGAGGAAATGCCTTGCAGTGCAATATCTTTGAGGTGACCCAGTATGAGATGAACACTACTATGTGTGCTTATGTATGGTGATAACAATTAGTTACTATAGTGTGCTACTTGGCATTATATGGGTGGTACAAGTAAGATTAAGCTGCCATGTATCAGAAACATTTGGTCTTGACACTAAGACCTTACATCAGCAATGCTCCAATTACTTCCTATCATTGACTTATTTCTGCCCTAGTTACCTTGAATTGTTTAGAGGCATCATTTCTTTGTTACTAACACTCTTTTGATTTGTAATGGAGTGTTTATGAAAAATCACCTGTGTGGTCGATGAGAAGTCCTTTAAACACGTATGAGCAACCTTTCTTATAGGCGATTCAAACGCTGACAATTCAGTCATCCTTTCTTCTATTTGGGCACTATTCATTAACTCCATGGTTCTATTCGGGCACTATTTATTTATTGCTTGCAAAGCCTTTGGTTGCTTCAGACTCAGTCATTGAGTGCCCTTTCAGCAATTAAATGTATCCATATTGTTCATGTTTCTATAGCACCGTAACGTCATGTTGGCATACTACTCTATGGTTGTGACTGTATGTCGTTATTCAAGTTATTTTGGTAATCCTTTCTTTTGTAGTACATCTTAGCTTGGTAATGATAAACAACGATCGGTGCTATTTGCATATGCCTGCAGTATTGAAGTTTATATGCCTACCTAAGACTTCCATTTACTGCAAAATGTATTATTGATGGATGTCATCATGTTCAGTCATAAGATTGACTCCTTCATCTTAACGTATTGTCCTTTCAAACACCAGATGAATAAAATTTTTCTTGTGATAGTGTTGACCCTTATCTTCGTTATTTTTCTCACATACGGATACCGTATGACTTTTCTAAAGCCGCTTTGATAACCTGTTACATTTCTTCACCTTCATTACTTAATACTCCCTCTCAACTTCATAACATCGATCATTTACTTTACTATCATGACCATCATGAATAAACTGCATGTCTTGTATATACAGGTCATTTCTATGCCTTGCCTCTTTCATTTCGATTCTTCGTCATTTCATTCATTCAGCTTACATGTCGGTCCTTTCTAATCAATAAAGAAATATCTTTGCAAGAGTTCATGTTGTGGTTACTTCTCTTTACAATTTCGATTACCCCCCTATCATCTCAATTTGCTGAGACCAGTAGGCAGTTGAATGTTTATCTTTTATATACATGCCTCTAGTAGTATTGCCGGAACCATATTCAGTGGACACTCAATCTAGTTTGATTGGCATATCTGGTGTTATTATGGGGGTGAATTGATTGTGTACTTGCAGGACTAAGATGATTGTTAAGGATCTTAAGGTTAGCTTGAGAGATGAGGATTGGCTAAACATGCATTTCTACGGGCCGAGGAAAGAAAAACCCTATTTGCCCCCCAATTACATTGTGCAAGCAAGTGAATTATCATGTCAGTAATGCATTGAACATTAGTGATTTGTCAGCCACACTGGGTATATGCAAGCAAGTGAATTATCATGTCAGTAATGCATTGAACATTAGTAATTTGTCAACCACACTCGGTATATCCTACCCATATTTACAGTTGGTGGATTTAGAGATGTTTCATCTGAGGAGTTTCAGGACTGTTTTCGCCCGAGAAACATTAATTTTTAGATCAACCTAGTTCAAGGTGCTCAATCCATTTTCAACACCCCTATCATATGACCCCAACAAAGTTCAAAGAATTAAAGATTCAGTGGATGTGTACTAAAGGATTTATTTGACCAAGTGTGTCATCGCGGGGAACCTCAGGTTCATACGAAGAAGAAATAAAAAATCATATGGTTGTGTACTGTGTACAGAGAGTTGCACATGATTACTATCAAAATAAGTGCCATATACCTTGAACAAATAATTTATGGGATTAACTGTCAGCAACAGATGTCTTTTCCAAGAATGATTTAAGGTTTGGATATCACACCTAAACCATGCAACTACAGTTTATCTCTTACAAGAATACCCATTTATAGTAATTCTTGTTTGCTTGTCTCATCTTCAAAACTTGATACTATCCAATATTATTTCATCTCCCTTATATGGTTGTGAACATTCCCGTGCTCTCGACCTTCACCATCTCTATTTCATGATCTTGAGCTGTAGTTCTTTTCGTTGAGAGCTTATTCCCACATCTACCTTACATCTCATTTATTCATAATAATACGCTTGTATAACTTGTTCTGAATTCAGAATGTAATTCAACTCTCATTGGTGTGGGTGATTGCAATTGTCATAATCCCCTTACTCTCCTTATTTTGAACTTCAACTCCCACACATATACCTTACATGCTCATAAGTAAACTCTAGCTTTTCTGTTCAATCTTATTACTGGACTTGAATTGGTTTTATGTGAGCAAAGGCATGTTTCTCATGTCACTTGTTCAATCTATTTACTTATCCATTGGTACTTTGCTCATTCAATCTATTGATCTATCCATTGTATTTTACCGGTTCAATCTATTGATCTATTTATGGCACTTGCAATTCTCACACCTATATTTTATATCCTCATAAGTGAACTTCAGTAATCCTCATTTAATCTTATTGCCGTACTTAACTTGGCTCCATATGAGCAAATGCATGTTTCCACTGCAGCCTATTCAGTCCATTTATCTATTCATTAGACCTTGCTTGTTTGTCCAACCTATTTATCTATCCATTACACTTTGCTTGTCTAATCTAGTTGTCTATCTATTGCACTTTGCTTATCCAATCCATGTATCTATTTATTGCACATTGCTTGTCCCATCTATGTATTGCACTTATCTTGTTCCTTGTGGCTATAAAGTCACCTAGTTGAAGCTCAGTTGCTTGTCATCTTGTTTCCAATTCATCAGTTAAACCCGAGTATAACCATGCCATCTTTCTCCTCGGTTGATTATTTATTGGACCCTTTATGATCCATATTTATAAACCACAATTCTTGTGGCATTATATTTCAAAATTCATGATACACTTATGGTTATCTTTATTCTAACCACCCTATGACAATCTCTCATTTATTTTCCTTTTCTAGTCTCATTGTTCATTTCTTTTGTATGCAATGATTCCTTTGGCTAAGAAATTCATCACTCTTATCCCTAACCATGGTCATTTCTTTGCCTGTCATTGACTAGGAGCAGATCCTTGGGTAGTTTGATGAGGGGAGATCATGTGATGCATTAGGAATATCAGATGGTGACATTTTGATAAGGGCATAATCTCAAACACTGTTTAATTATATTGGAGTGAGCCAGAAGAAGCATTGAGTATAAGGTCAGAGCTACCCCAAGCAAGCATTAAGAGGGAAAATTCAAGTACATGTCGAGGAGATACAAGGTCGACAAAACAGTTGTGCTGGCAAAATAAAGAAATAACCAAAGTCTTAGATGCGATATAAAGTTTTCCGAAGGGCTTATCTAGTCAAGGGTGTCAGGAGACTGAATATTAGCGATAATTGAGTCCTTGTTACTTTGGGCTTTATGAGTCAGCAGTGTAGAATACCTCCTTTGCAGTAACAAGGTTCTTTTCTTTTGAAGAAAATATCACTTTTGAAGCAAAGTAATTGAGTTCATTGAGGCTATTGTATGAGAAGTATCCGGATTTACTACTGAAACCAGGGATTAAAAAGTCATACAATACGTACACCCTTAGCCGGAGTACATTCGGCAAATTTTACCACTTCAGAAGGAAACAATGGGAACCAATGGGCAATGTGTTTTAAAGCAGCATTGCATATAGTTGACAAGTGTTATAAATTTCGAGGACGAAAATTTTTAAGGGGGGAAGGCCGTAATAACCTGACCCTAACTCATATTTATTTATTTAAATAATCTTTATTTATTTCATTAATCATATTTATTCATTTACTTTATCATGTTTATTAACCTAATCACTCATGGTTATTTGTTTAACCAAATCATGTTTATTAAATTCAATTACACTCAATTTATTTATTTAACGAATTCTGTTATGTTATTTAAATTTTCCACCTTCATTTATCGTATGTAATTATCTCGGTTGGGAGATATTTCATTTTGGGTACCACTTTGCAACTCAAGTTTCATTGATTGTTAATTCGAGTTTCGTTGATTGATTAAATATCGGATGAATCGATATTAGGCATCGGTGAGTGTAAATTGGTGATTAATTATTTTCTTGCCTTCGGTAAACTTTAATGCTGAGCAATACAAAATTTTATCTTTGCTCAACACTTCAAATAGTTTTTTTAGCGCTAGAACTTAGCTTGTTTGCCCCAAAACAAAAGCCCAAAACTTTGCTAACTTTGTTATTTCACTAATTGCTCATTTTAGCACCTAATTTTAATTATCAAAAAGCTACTTTTTTGGTGGATAATTTTCAGCCAGAAGTAGCTATTAATTGACAATTTATAACCACAAAAATTCAACAAAAATTCACAAACCCAACTCTTCATTTTCTCTCTCCTCTCCACGGCTCCATTTGCAGAAAACAGGGGCAACTAATTGACAATTTATAACCACAAAAATTCAACAAAAATTCACAAACCCAACTCTCAATTTTCTCTCTCCTCTCCACGGCTCCATTGGCAGAAGTTGCTGCCCCTTGTGCCGCCAGTTTTGGTGGTTTTCGACCACTTTTCCGGCAACCCCCCGGCTGCCCCGACTTCGCCTCGTTGCCAGCTATCTTGTCCAATCATCTAAATCACTCAAAACAGCCCCCTCATCCATCTAATTCAAGCATAAAGTGAGGTATATCTCAAAACCCTAACTTATTTTATCTTGAGTATTATGGTTGTATTATTTATGGGCTATGTGTGGATGATCAAATTGATAGTTATTGTGCAATTTTTATTGAGTTTGGAGATGTTTGGAGTTTTGGGTATTTGATCAAGAGCATGATTTCATGATTTTGTATTTGTTGAATTGCCACTGTCGAAAATTCTGGGAATTATGGGATTGTCCAAAAAATTTTGAAATTTGTACTGTAGATTCTCTATATTATTTGGGATTTTTTGGAAACATTTCATGAATTTTGAAGGTGTAATCAGTGAGTTATGGAATTTTGAAGAAAACTGCCGTGTTTTGGATACGAATTATGTAATTATGTATTAATGAAGTTATTTAGAGTTTGGATGTGTATATGAGGCCTTAAATGATCTTTTTATATCTGATTGTGGTGATTTGAAATGATTTCAAGTGAGTTTTATGTGAAAAAGAGAAGAGAAAGTTAAATTAGTGAAGGGCTGGAATTTCAAGAAATTAGGGCTGACTTTGGGACTAAACTGATAATGAATGGTCACTCCAAAAATTATGTTTCTTGGTGGGTATATAGTTCAGTGTGCTAGATTTTAAATGCCTCTTGAATCACCTCAATCCGAGGTCTGTAGAAATTGTTATGGTCGTTTTACCAAAGCTGTAAAGGATGGACCAAAAACGGATACACTTGTGTTTTAGCCGCATTTTGGGAACCCTATTGTGGGAATCATGCTTTGTGTCCTTAATGAAAGTTTTATAAGACTTTGTAATCTTTAAATATTGGTATTTTAGGTCTCCATTTGAGGTCTAGGGTGAAAGTTATGAATTGTTGAAGTGAATTGACCTACTTTGGTGCAAATTGGGCTGTTATTGCAATTTCTGTGCAGCGTATACTTGGAGGAAAATTTTGAAAATTATACTGTACATTTTTAATATTATTTTTGAATTTCCTATAAGATTTCATGAGTTTTCGTTGTGTAATTTAAATTTGTTGATTTTTGGAAGCATTTTGAATAAATGTGTAAGGAGCATGCACTCATTTTGATCAGGCACTCATTTTGATCATTTTGGTGATTGACTAAGATTGGTCAAGCACTCATTTTGTTTATTTTGGACCACCACGGTCATTTAATGGAGAAATGAATATTCGTGGACTTTCATGGAGCTTTTAGCTTGATTAATGAGAAAGAAGAAAACAAGTATGCAATTTGGGAGCTTGTTTATGAGTTTTGAATCATTTATGGATTTTACAAAGAAAATACCACATTTAGTGAGATTAATAGCTTCTATTGAGTTCAATGATTCATTTGGGGTGGAATTCTATATCTAATGAATTTTTGAATGAAATAGGAGAAGTGGGGAGAGTTGTGACTCAGAAACCATATTTATCAGACCAAGTTATTGCAGTTTATGTTATTTTGGACCAAGATATATCTCTCTTCACCTCAAGCATTTATTACTTACTCACTTCAGAATATATCAATTGTATTTATCAAGCCAATTTAGTGTACTCGCTGTTATCTTGAACCAAGTTATACATCAGCAAGCCTTAAACCCGTATTAGTAACCTATTTCAGAAAAGGCCACAACCTCTTTCTCAATTATCATCATCAAGTCCTTTTCCTTTGTAATCTCATTTATCTAATTGTGGACTATTTTACTTCTATTTACTTTATATCAAATTTAATTACTTTCATCAATTCAGTTTTAAAGTTATATTGAAATATCCAAGTTATGTATACCATATAAATGACTCAATTTCTGCTACACCTACTTTTACTTATTCAATTGTGTGAGTAAAGATTATTTACTGACTGCACATACTTACAATGACATTTACGAAACAGAGTTGAGGTCTAGTTAACGTTCCCCGTGATGCATAAGTGTTATCAAGTCAGATGACATTTATGAAATAGCTGACTTGTATCAAGTCAGATGACATTTTTAAAGACTCAAGGTATGTCCATTGCCTGTATCTTCAGAAAGCAGAACATGTTTATCAAATTACAACTCTTAATGAGTTTATCAATGAATCAGTTTATATAATGATTTGCCATTTAACATGTGACCTTGTCAGTTATTATTTATAGGGCGTCAACCCATCATTTACCCGCGCGACTTCAGGCCAACTCTTGATCGGATTGGTAGGTGTACGCCTATATATAGATCATATCATTGCAAGGGGTTCACATCCTGATAATAATGAGCAATTTAGTTTCATATTACTTTTATTTTCCTTATTATTGCCAAATAAATGAATTGCAAAGACGGGTACCCCTCAACAGTGTTTATATGTTCATTTTACAATATAAGAATGCGTGTATTGAGTTTTTGCTCACATTTTCGAATTATTTTCATGTTTTCCATTTTAGGTGATAAAGTATCACCTGTTTCTCCTTTTAGTAAGCCGTTTTGGAAGTTATCAGATGCTCACAGTGGATTTAGCATAGCATGAATATTAGAATCGACCTTGGGGTCAAGTTGGATCTATATTTAATATACTTGTATAGTGTGGAGTGCAAGTTGTCACATGGTATGATTAAGTTGTTGGTATTGAAGTTGAACTATTATGGACTTTGGTTTTGAAGTGTTTCAGTTAATATATTTTGTGATTGTGAATATGAGTTGCAAGATTAAATGGTTTCAGTGAGCCTTGTCCTTATCAGGACGACGGTAGCATCTTCTATTATTAAGTCTTCCGCTGCAGATTTTCGTAAATCATGTCATTAGCATTTTGGGGGCATTACAGGTATTATCTTATGATAAAGAAGAAATAAATAATGTCGAGTTAGAAAAAGAAATATATCAGCAAATGAACCTAATTAAACTAGAGGACCTTAATATTCTTCCTTTAGAAGAAATTTGGAAAAGACTGGATAAAAAATATGATAAAATGGTATTCAATGATGAAATCAATGACATTGGAGGGGAAATTAACATAGATAAAATCGAGTCGAATCTAGTTAATAATGTTGTTCCTAAACATGAAGAATTTGGTGAAATTTTGAAGAAATACCCATTTTATGAGACCTAGCCAAATCATAGTAGGTCGCATAACTAACTTTTCCTTTGTGTTTATCCTAAGAAAAACCACGTCCTTTAAAGAAATTGGTGTTTCCCCAATTAGCCAAATAGGATGCCTCTTAAACATCGATGAAGCTCGTAATAGATAAGAAATATTTGAATGTTAGAAAAGAGGAATGAATGTCCTAAACTTGAATACTACATGGACTATTGGAAATTTCTTAAACTGTATCAAACATAGTTTTTCTGGCATTATAACTGATTGGTATAACTCATTAAGCAAGGAAGGTAAAAATGTATTAAGATGGAAACACTAGTTGTAATGTTCAAAAATTTATATAAGGAAATCGAAACTGAATTTATTGGAGCTAAGCTTGACTCCGAAGAAAAGGCTATAGAATGGCAAAGAAAGATTAATAACAGGGTGGGATATGAGATATCTGGAGAATTATATTACTGAGTTTAGTTAATATTACTACAAAATTGGGCATTATGAACTGAATCTTGGTATGTTTTATGACAAATTATCATATACTATCAACTCTATAATCAATGAAAAATATATTACATGGCTTGAAAAAGTAGATGTCATCGATATCTTTGGTACAAGAATCTTTTATTTAATAAAATAGGTCAATAGTTAGTGTTTTGATCTCTAAAAATAAAAGAAGATAAAGAAGTAGTTTCCACCCTATTGGGACAATCCTCACCAATGGGGAAAGGGACTTGAGAAGAGAAGAAAAAGAAACTTTTGTAAGAAAAAGAGCTTTAATAAGCAAGTAGAGAAAAATATAAAATAAAATATTATAACAAATTAACCCCTAAAAACGAAGATTTTGAAAGAAAAGATACTTATTGTCCTGTCGGGACAAGCAACTGTAAGTGTTGGGCATGCGGAGAAGTAGGGCATTATGCAAATGAATGTAAAAATGCAAAAAATAACAAACTTACAGAAACATTGGGTAGTCTTGATTATTTTGAGTATAGAAAGGAAGAAGCACTAGATCTAACTTGAAAACCAACAAGGGAATTGTTGAAATAATACTGGAAGATGAATTGAAGAAAGTGATTATGAAGAAACGAGTCATATAATGGAGAGTACTTCAATTAGTCTTGGTGATTTAAGGAGAAAAAATTGTTGTAGATAAGAATTTGTTGTAGGAAATAAGAACTAAGAAGTCAAAAGAGATTAGTCATACCTATTATTCAGAAAGACATGATAGAGGCAGAAAATTTTAAAAATCCTATACCAATGCAAAAAGTTTAAAGGATAAAATCCTATCCATAGGAAATAAAGATTGATAGGTCTTGGATATCTAGCTTTGTGAATCCCATAAAAATCAATAAGAAAAATGTAATAAAAATTGATGAGAGTTGTAAAATAACTGTTAAACCCCAATTATTAAGTAGCATAGAGCAAGATCAGAATGGGGTGAAGGATTCTCGACAGCTAAAGAAGAGCCTAGAGAACATAATACAATTAGCTACATGGTGTGTTTTTTTAAGAATTGGAAAGAAATAGGGGTTCTTAAGGATTAAAAAAGATACAATATACAATACCTATGTATTTAGATTAATAATTATTTTACGATAATTGACAAGGGGATAAATAAACTTATAATTATGAGTGTTAACTAATTTCTTAGTAGATAAATAGTCATACAAGTAGAATGCAAGGCCTAACTACACCATTATTATTGAAAAGCTAATAAGATTCTTAATTATATTGGAAACATCAGCGTCAATAATCTCCCTCTTTAAATATGTCTACAGATCCCTCCTTATTTAGCTAGACCTATGTTATGGGCTAATGTTTGTTGTATTACGTCTTGTTTTATATATGCTTGATAGTAGTTTAGGAGCCTAGCCCCTCATCCCTCACCCAAAAATTATATATATATATATATATATATATATATATATATATATATATATATATATATGTGTGTGTGTGTGTGTGTGTGTGTGTGTGTGTGTGTGTGTGTGTGTGTGTGTGTGTGTGTGTGTGTGTGTGTGTGTGTGTGTGTGTGTGTGTGTGACAAAGCTCATAGGTATGATGATCTTTTTTTATTTCATTGCATTGTGGTTATCTCCAGGAGTTATTATTCTACATAAGCAAGTTTTTTTTTCCAACTAAAATTACAAAAAGTTAACATTTATATATATTTTTCTACATATTACAATCATCATAGGCATGATGATCTTTTTACATTTTATGACATTGTAGTCATTTATATGCGTCATTATTCTATTTAAGCTGCACACAAAATATATAAATGTTTATTGAATTATATTGGTTAGTTTTTGTGCAGTTACATTAACAAATTTAATTAAGGACTTTGCCTTCTATTGAAGGTGATGGAGAATTCTACTGATAATATGCGGAAAGTACTTTGTCCCTGTTTTGGAAGATAAAGGTGCACAGTTTGCATGGAAAATGTGAACAATGAAATTCACTTGAGCAACACATAAATTGTATTGAGAATCTAGTGGTCAAGGCCTCAAGTGATATAATTTCACTTAGAAGTGTTGAACATGTTGAATGTTAATGTAAATAGGCTTATCAAGCATGTGATTGACAACGAACCTAGGAAATCAAATAATCACATGAATGATGCTTGTGGTACTACATACATTGGTCATCCATCGAAGTCAAGTGAGATATAGAGTCACCTATGAAATTTGAGCATGCTAATGAGATGTTTATAGATAAAAGATAGTATAATGAGAAAGCAATGCTTTTCTACAAATAAACTACACAGAGGTACCCTCAGTTTACTGTAAGTTATTTTAATGACCCCCGATTTTTAAAATTAAGTATAAGATAACTTGTCTTTTGAGGTAACTAACAGAAAGGACTCTCAAAATCTTATTCGAGCTATTTTCAAGACCCAGCTACTGTACTAATTTGCAAAGCATGCCCACAAGTTTTCATATTTGCACATTTTGCCCAATTCCTTAAAAACTTACTTTTGAAAAATCTAAATTTGTGTTTGTATTGTTTTGCCCACTAGTACAACTTGAAACCCTCTTTTAATTGGTACCAGAGCCACGTGACCAAAAGCAATTAAAGCAATTAAGCTAATTAACTATGATTAATGCTTAAATCATCACTTGCTTGCCCTGGTTCTAATTATTCACATATTGTTCACTTGCCGGACGAAATTACTTCACTAGCACCTCAGTTAAACTATGTCACTTATATAGTTTTAGAATTAAAAGCAAAATTAGTTAAAATTAAGATTGAAGTCAAGGAGCTTAAGAATCAGTTAACTGTAATTCATCTTTCTCTTATTAACGAAGTTAGGCATAGTGGAGAATCTACTCCAAGTATTAGTGTTCCATTTTAGCATTAATATCCTTTCCAAAACCCAAAAAACAAAAGCCCATTTCTTTCATAAGATATAAAAGTCCAAAAAGAAGTAGGAGAAAAATCTGTTGAAAAATCGACTGAAAAGAAAGAAAAAGAAGATGGAGTATGAACAATATACTCTTGAAGAACTACAGAACATGTTTGAAAAAGAATAAAATTCGGAAGAATTAACTAGGATCATGAGCGTAGTTAGTGGTAAATATAATGTGGTACCTGATGATAATGAGGAGACAAACAATGTCCAATTAGAAGAAGAAATATATTAGCAGATGAACCTTATTAAACTAGAAGATATGAATGTTTTACCATTAGAAGAAACTAGAAGAAAATTGGATTAAAAATATGGTAAAATGACTGTTGAAGATGAGATTAATGAAATCGGAGAAGAACTCAACTTATGTGAAACAGAAACCAATGTAGTTAACAATGTCGTTCCCAAAACCTAAAGAATTTGGTAAACCTTCTAGATGAAATACTCATTTCCTAATACCTAGGTACGTTCCAGCAGGATGTACAATCAAATTTTCCTTCCGGTTTATCCCAAGAAAAACTACAACTTTTGAAGAAATTGCCCTTACTCCAATAGTCAAACAGGATATATCTTAAACATTGATGGAACTCGTAATAGAGAAGAAATATTTGAGCATTGAAAAAGAGGCATGAATAGTGTCTTAAATCTAAATATTACATGGACTGCTGTAATTTCCTAAACTACATAGAATATAGTTTTTCTGGCACTGAAGCTGACTGGTATAATATATTAAGTGAAGACGGTAAAAATACATTAAAAATGACGGAAATGCTAGCTGCTATGTTCAGAAATTTATGTAAGGAAATTGAAACTGAATTTATCGGAGTTAAACTTGATTTTGAAGAAAAGACAAGAGAATGATAGAGAAACATTAATAATATAGAATTATGGGATATGATATATATGGAAAATTATATCACTAAATTCAGTCAATAGTATTACAAAATTGGGCATAATGAAACTAATCTTGGAATGTTCTATGAAAAATTACCGTATCCTATAAATTCTATAATTAATAAAAAGTACGTTGCATAGTTTGAACGTGCAGATGTCATTGACACACTTGGTTGAAGAATCTCTTATTTAAGAAAATGGGTCAATGATCAATGCCTTGATTTCCAAAAGCAAAAAAAAATAATTAAGAAGCAATTCCTAACTTGCTAGGATTCGCCTCACCAATGGGGAAAAGAACCTAAAAGGAGACGAACAAGAAAATTTTATAAGAAACAGAGCTTTAACAAGCAAACGGGAGAGAAATATAAATACTGATCATGTGAAGAAGTAGGACATTATGCTAATGAATGCAAAAATAGGAAGAATAATAAGCTTATTGAAACCTTGGAAAGCCTAGATTATGTTGAGCTTAGTGAAGATGAGGCATTAGACCTAACCCTAAGTAACAACAAAGGAATTATTAAAATTATATTGGACAATGAATAGACAATGAAAATGAAGATGTCAAAGGAAATTGGGTCCTTCCCATACTCCAAAAAGACATGATGTATAAAAAGTCCATCTTTCAATTAAAAAGCAAATATGTATGTGAAATGATGAAAGGAAATATGGAGATAAAGGGTTGTGAGTATGACGTTGGAGAAGTTAATATCATTAATTTGGAAAACATCCTTAAGCGTAACAAAAATAGAAAGTATAGGTATATCTATGTTGGAAATGTCGAAGTTCAAATAACTCCATTACAATATTTTGGCAAAGATATTAATCTTTATGCTTTACTTTGTGATGTTAGGCATACCAAATTTAATAATCAAATTATCACAAGGATTAAGACAAATTTATGTAATGGGTCAGTAGGATTCAATTGTCGACCAGGATATTATGTGAGCCTAAAGGATGAATTTGCTAAAAAACATCCTATCAAACAACAACAACAACAAACTCCCAGTGTGGGTCCCGCTTTCGCAAGGTCTGGGGAGATCCAGCTGTAGGCAACCTTACCTCCACTGGTATTCCTACCCACAGAGAGGTTGATTCCATAAGACCCACAAAACAGTTTTGTGAAAAAGGATTATAGAGAAAACAGTTGCAAAAACCATTTACCGAGTGAGATAAAGAGGAAGAGAGAAGGTTCCGGATATCAAAAATGAAGAGGGAGCAGAGACATACCTCAACAAACCGGGGGCCCTTGTTGCCGTCACATCCCAGAAAAGTACGACCTGTAGGTAAGCAAAAACTTCCTATCCCTTAAGATAAAAATAGTTGGGATGGACATGAAAAGAGGGAGAAATCCTTTAAGGATATTTTGAAAAATTATCGACAAATTAGATAATACAATAGATCTAAAGACTAAGGTAACACTGATAGAACAAAAAAATTTGAAAGTCCTACCCCTATGCAAAAAATCTAGAGGATTAAGTCCAATCCTCATGAGATAAAAATCGATCGCTCATGGATATCTAGCTTTGCCAGCTCTACAAAAATCAATAAGAAAAATGCAATAAAAATTGATGAGGAAGGTAAGCTCACCATTAAGCCCCAATTATTAAGAAGCATGAGCACAAGGTCAGATTAGGGAGAAGGATCTTTATTAGCTAAAGAAGAACTTGAAGAAGATGATATAATTAACATGACCAGTGAAATAAGTAGAATGAGTTTTGAATATGCAAGATCCAGTGTAGATCGAAGTATGAGTCTAGAAAGAAAGGTCATCGGGTACAAAACTAGAATTGTTAGTGAACCAATCCATCAAGATGAATTAGTAAAAAATATGACTATGGAGATTTGCTATGAGGCTACCAATACAAATCCTAATAGCATCTATATCCCAATAAAGGTATGTTTAGAGGGATATAATATATATGAATTATGTGCTTACATAGATAGTGGTTGCTTTCTATGCATTGAAAAAAGATCATTAATTCCAAAATTTATGTGGAAAAGAGCCAAAAATCCTTTACCAGTAAGGATAACTTATAATAGCATTATGAGTCACAATGAAGCCATAGAAGGGTTAGCCATAGAATTGGGAGGAATTCAATGCATTATAGCAATTCTATGAGCTACTGATCAACCCTCTCATGATGTGATTATTGAAAATAATTTTCAGAGATTACATTCTCCACACACACAGACGATAAACCAAATAATATTCCCATTAAAAAATTAAGCAAGGCTTACACTCATCAAAAAATTGAATTTACAAGCAGGCAACGTAGTGAGAAGGTAATGCCTGCAAAAAGAAAAGTATCATTAATAATTTTGCTGCTTGAGTTATCTATCAAATAGCAGATTGTCGAGCAATAAGGAAAATTATGTGAAGAACTCTACTCTCATAGTCCTTTAAAGTTTTGGGATAAGGGAAAAACATTTGCTAAAATCATTTTATTAAATTCCAACACTATTATCTGAGTTAGACAAATGGTGTATACACAACATGATATTCAAGAATTTGATAAATAAATCAAAGAACTTCTATATAAATGATTAATAAGGAATAGTAAGAGTCCTCACACCAGTTTCGCTTTCATGGTAAGAAATCACACCGAAGAAAAAAGAGGAAAAGCAAGAATGGTAATTAATTATAAAAAACATAATGATAACGCTGTCTTCGATGGCTATTACATTCCTAACAAGACAATCCTTTTCAATAGAATTCAAGGAGCCTCTTGGTTCTCGAAAATGGATTGCAAAAGCAAATATTGGCAGATAAAAATGGATGAGGAAAGCATTCCTTTAACTGCATAAAGTGCCCCCCAAGGACATTATGAATGGATAGTAATGCCATTTGGTCTTAAAAATGCACCTCAAATATTTCAAGAAGAAAGGATACCATCTTCAATGACCTCAATCACTGTTGTTTAGTTTACATTGATGATATTCTTGTTTTTTCCAAAACCATAGAACAATACAAAGATGATGTCTTAGCTGTCACCCAAAGATGCACTAATAATGGTATTATACTCGGAAAGAATAAGTGTATTTATGCTGAATGAGAAATTAAGTTCTTAGGCCTAGAAATAGAAGCTAGACAAATCATCTTACAAAAGCATATTCTGGAAAAAAATAAATAATTTTATTAAAAAAATTGAAGATAGGAGGTAGCTAGAAAGGTTTCTTGGATGCCTTACTTATGCTTCAGATTTTGTTAAAGATATAGATAAACTAAGACAACCATTGCAGCAAAAACTCAAGAAAGAAGTAAGTTGGACATGGACGACTAATGATACACAGATTGTTCAAAACTTCAAAAAGAAGTGTAAAAATCTTATTGTTCTTAATTTGCCTAATGAAGGAGATGATTTAGTTCTTGATACAGATGCTAGCAATAAGCACTGGAGTACGGTACTCAAAATTAAAGGAGAAAAACTTTGCAAATATTACAGTGGAAGTTTTAATAAGGCAGAATGCAACGATCCCACGATGGAAAAAGAAATCCTTACAGGTATATAGGGAATTGAAAAGTTCTTAATCTTTTTAACCACAAAGTGTTTTCTTATTTGAACCGATTACAAAGGAATAATTGGTTTTGTGAAAAAGAATTTATCAAATATACAAGAGCAAGGGCGACTCCTACGTTGGCAATTATGGCTTAATCAGTTTTCCTCCTCTATTGAACATATACAGTGATCGAAGAACTCTCTGGCAGATAGTCTAACTCGAGAACTTGCCAATGGTGATCCTAAAAGCCGACCTCCTACTAGAAAAGAAGGAAATCCATAGTGAAATGTCATTCCTACTAGAACAGGTTTCTCCTTCTAGTAAAGCCCTTATTGATAATTTGGAATTTCATACAAAAAGTATATCACACTTTGGTCTACTATCTTCTACCTACCTAATAGCCCAAATATTTTCCCTTCTAGAGTTACAAGTTAATTACCTTAGATGTCCTTATGATATCCATGAAAAAATAAGTTCTCATGTTCAAGAAAAATGGTTCAATGAGTGGTATGCAGCCTACATCGATTATTATCATAACTATCCTTATGATATTTAGGAGTCTTGGAGTACAACGATCTATTTTCCTGATAAGTCTGGAGTTAGTGGTGTTAGTTTTCCAGCCAACTTAATCTCTCCAAATGATCCTCTCATTAAAACCTGGGAATACGAGATGATAGTTTACTTTATGGAAATCCCAGATCCAAATTTCCCATTTTTCTCCTCAACACTAACCAAATTCCAACAATGCATGTTCAAGAACATTCATTGGATTATTACATCTTCTAATGGTCAAACAAAAATTCCATACAGTTTCCTCTATATTGGGAGGTACATTGTGCACTAATCAAATATGAAAATGGATAAGCCAAGCCATCCCATCATCTTGTCCAAATCGTTGATTACAATGGACCCTATGATTAACGACAAGACTGGTTTTTAGAACAACGAGGATTTGTTACTGATCCCACTTTAGCAAAAGCCATTGGTTTTTCCAACATTTATCATCAAACTTGGGCATTAATTAACAAGGAAAAATGATAATGCATTGTGGAAATACTACTTTCACCTACAATAAGGAGTCTAAAGAACACATGAAGGTGGAAGGAGCAGTCTTAGAAGATATCTTTGATTATCTTTTTGATGTTGAAGCTAGAAAATTCTTATAAAAAAAAAGAAAAAAAAATCTTTTGGAATTATTTGAGAAATGGGATCCGAAGCATCTTTAACTAGATGAAGATTTTGATGAATATCCAAATAATGATGGTCTGAAAGATATAATTGGAGATGAAGGCATGCAGAATCTCCATAATGATGACTAGTCTTGTCATCATTAAAAGTTCTGAAAAATGGTTGCCCTATTATTGTACTATTTTGACAAGTGTCTAGTATGTAAAATAAAGCAGTGTACTGTAGCCATTAGTGTGTACTGTAGCCATGTGAAAAATCAGTATGTACTATAGCCATTAGGGAATCCTATGTACCCCTAACCCTCTATAAAAGGAGAGGTCAAGTGCTGAAAAGGGACACAGTCATTTGAACATTCTTGAGCGAAAGAGAAATCGGGATTCTCCATTTCTCTATGAGCAAGCATCTTGAATGATCTTAGCTTAAGTCCCTCTTTGAGTTTTCCAGTGTAATATTTTCACTTTCAAGCTTTCAATAAAAGAAGTTTTCCAGTAAGGAGCGTTATTCAATTGAACCTTATGTCTTAAATATTATAATTTCTTGATTAAAGTTCCACTATCCTTGAAAAGATTAAAAACTTGATTAGTGACTACAGTCTAAGGTAGGATATGAAACAGATCTGTGTTGTGCCTGATCTAACGAAGGTGTGATTGAGATTAGCAATCTCTATAGACTGGAAGCTAGAGGAATGCCAGGGTCAAGCGCTGACTAAGTTCAAGTAACGATTGAAAGTCTCTAATTAAGTTTTAATTATTTTTGCTAAGCATGGTGGGCCGATAACCATAGAAAGTATAATATATAAGATATAAGTAGAAGATTGTGATAACTAGTACCAGTAAAGTCTTTATAAGAAGTTTAATCGAGCATATTTCTTGAAAACCCCCCTAAAAACAACTTATATGCATAGTTTTCGTATTCCATGGACTATTCTGTAATTTTCAAAAGTTCAAGGACTAAAATAATAAAAAAACCTAAAAATAAGTTATCTGAAAACATAGGGTATCCCATAATTAGTTTTGAAAATGTAGGGGCCTAAAAATAGTTACCATTGAACTTAGGGACTTAAATGTTAGTAATTCTGTCTTTCTACGATTGTTTAATCTTCAACACCTGTCATAACTACTTTGAAGTCTCCAAAAATTCAAATCCCTTTTGCTAAGGGATTTGAATTCGACATTGGTAGACCTTGAAACTCGAATCTATTGACGTTGCACAATAGTCCAGTAGTTTACCATCACCCACTTAAGTCTCCATTGAAGTGTGCTTCTTACTATAGGCGAAAACAATCTAGGGGTACTACCTCAACCTCTTATCCTTGCAGCAAATGAAAGAGAATGATTATAGCATAATAAAATTTCTCAAAGGACGACATGATATCAGCAAATGAATTGACGAAGGTAATTAATTTTAAAATTTTGTTATTTTGGTTGATGAATTATGAATACATGACTGTCCATGTCACTGCTTACTTAATATCTGCTGTGATTATAAAGTATAAATTGTAATAAATTTTCATTGTATAATGTTATGCAGTCAATTAGTGTGGGTGAATTGAACGTTTTGCAGAAAAAGGATAAGAAGTCAATGTGAATACCGTATAAATTGCTTAAGTTACTATTCCTAATACTATGTTAGTATGTCCACTTTTCTTACGCAGTTATTAATACTTTAACTCAATTTTTATGCACATAACATTACATCTATCTTTGCAGAGTATCTAGCACAAATTAATAAATCCTTTAGTATATCAATGTAGTACACTAATTAGAAGCTCCAAAGAAATGGCATTCTCTGCTATTTATGTGGTATACCGAAGTAGTATATCAACTTGTAAGCCCTTTAGCATTTTGTAGTGTGGGTTAACAAGAAGGGGCAAAGCATCGTGGTGGCCACTGAGGGGGCCATGGCCTCCTAACTCATAAAAAAAAAAGTGCAATATAGTGTATGCATAATGAGTTTGTAACTTCACTGGTGTGTTGGTAAAATTGATATCACATGACATAAAGTTTTCGAGTTTAATTGGTGGCTAGCAGATGTTTTGCTCTTAAGTTGTTGTCCACTCTGATTTTCTTTTCTTCTTCCATCCTATTTGCTACATTTTTGCCCATTTGTTTATTTTAACATTTTTCTCTAATAACAAATGTAACATTTGTATTGAAATTTTACTTTGTCCATGTGCATGAAAATTATAATTGAATAGTTTCATTTTTAGTTCTTCTAAGCAATATGTTTTGAGTTGCATTTCTATCAAATTGCACCAAAAAAACCTACAAGGAATTGCAAATATGCTTATAATATCCTTAATTTTTTTTTTGAGTTTATAATATCAAGAGCTACAATAATTTGCATTTGTGTATGTTGAAATCGAGTAATATTCAATGTCAATTTGTTCTTTTATGCAGGCTACCTTTTTTTTCTCCTCATAATAGGAATTATCTCAATAAAATATTTTCAAAATTATTTCATGTGTGTCTCTTTTAATCATCCTTTCTACTTGTATGGATAAAGATACTATATATGAATCTCCCTAGATCCCGTGGAAACGATACACACACTGCAGAGTTGTTGTAGTATTTACTCTTGGACTCACATGTGTGGTAATTTAAAATTAGCCCTACATTTGCATGATGCCACGTAGATTGTGATTTTTCTAAGTGTATATTTAATTAACTATTCATTTATGATGTTGCTCAATCAAATAGTGAGGGTGGGTGGAATATTATGTAGCAAGAGAAAATGGAATTTTAATTAGAATGAGGTATTATATGATTTTATGTGCCTTATAGTATGCATTTTTATTTCATTGGTTACTCAATTATTACAGAGGTTTACTCCTTACATACTTTGCCTCTTATGGAGTATCCTTACAACAAAATATGGAAACACTTTTCACTAGCCCCTTGCGGTAGTGGACAGGTTGAGAACTGAGGAGGAAGCATATGTCACCCTATGTTGGCAATTAGCTAAAAGTGATAGCTATTCGGTTGACATTTTTAACAATTAGGAATTGGGTTTCAGTGCATCTCCATTTGATTTTTTTGACTCTTTTTCAGAGACATGTATAATAGATATGGTATGCTTATACTGTTAATTCCATATGAAATTGAATTTTGTTCTTGAAAATAGGTCTTTACACTTTTCACGTGAATATGCAGATAATTGACTTAGTTGCTTACAAGCTTACTATTTAAGCTCGTGCAAAAGTAGTGAATCGAGTCTATTTGCCAACATCTTTTTAGGTAAATTTGTTTGATTATTTGATTTTTACATAATGATTGTCTAATTGTAGTAAAACCTATATTTTGTGTAGCAAGTGATGTCAACATGGAAGTTACCGAATGAAAAATGTAATAGTACTGTCATTGATTTCAAGAGAAGTTAATTTCCAAATTTCATTCCAAATGTTGTTAGTCAATGTGAAAAGGTTGTTGCTCCATTTCTTTTTATCAAAAATGGGATATTTATGAAATTTGAAATTCTATTGTAAAATGGTTTATAAACACAGTCCTTCTTCTATATAGGTTTACATCCCTATGAATGATATAGCAGTTCATTTGTTTTTAATTGTTGTGGATTTACAACTTAAACATGTAGGTCTTCATGACTTATTACTATTGAATAAAAGTAACGATTTTGGGCGGGAGTTAGCAAAACATTTGGTAAGAATTATGTACGTATCGTATTTGATTTTAAGGAATGCTATCAACAATTGTGAAGTATGAAAACATTTTTCTATGTAGTTAAGATCAACACTTTTTTTTTAATCAAAAGATCAGCAATTGAGTACTTAATATGATTTTCCAACCTAAATCATGTATTTGCTGCTATAATAGGTTTTCCAATGCATGTTGACGTGGAAAGACAAGGGGGTGGCTTTGTACCATAAACTCAGTTTATGTACTTCAACAAATGATATCTTTATTAAATTATCACTTATATTCCCCATTATTAGGTCAAACAATTATGGGATGAATGTGATGAAGTGTGTGGAAGCAGATTCTGAATATGATTGGGCTCTTCCATTTGAGGTAATATTGCATGCTGATGCATCTCGTGCGCTTGTCTCTTTACAAGTGAGGATGTGTAGTTACGCTTTAGTACTATTCGTTATTAATGTAGGACATGGAAGAAGACCCGTTGAGAAAGACAATTGATTTATGGACGATTGTTAACAATGACATCAAGTAATCATATGAAAACCTTTTATACCTTTTGGTCATTCAACATTGGGGTTTGGTGTTTCATCATTTACACATTACTTTCATAAAATAATTCTGAAACATAAAATTTTAAAAGCAAACTTCTACTGTTGGACTAGATGGTTTACGGTAGGAACCTTTGCTGTTTCTTTGCCACTTTCCTCCTACATAGTAAGCTTATTCTTTTCTGAGCCACTGGTTTTTTTGTCGGTGGGTTGCTTATCCTAAACCTTCAGCATAGGTGTTTGCTTTGCTATACTGTTTATTCAGCACCGGAAGGATTTGCTGCGTTGCTGCCAATGGCCTACTGTAAAGTAGGATTCTTGGTCTTAATGGTTGTCTTTCATACCTAACCTTTTTAGGCAGAAGGTTTCTCTACTACTTTAGACTTGTTGTCAGGATCTTTCTTGATGCTCAAATCACTTTTTTTAAAGCAGAATCCACCGGCATGAATCATAATGGAGCACTATCATCCTCCTGCTGATATATATCCTTTTCACTGGTAATGTTTGCATCAGGAACTAGCATGCTCATTGCAATTGGACTTTGACTGTCTGATTAACTAAGTCCCAATCCAAGACTAAGTGAAGGGCCACTGTCATCCTTCTTTGGTTGTTTCTTCCCGTGAGCTTTCACAAGTTCCTCTTGATGCATATCTGCTTCATCACCGATGTTTAGATTATATATGAACGTGCTCACTCTAATTGGACTCTAACTATCTGGTTGAATGAATTGGAGTTTGAGGATGAATGAAGGCCCACTATTGCCCCGCATCAAGTTCTGTTATGCTTGGACTTTCACAAATTCCATATGAGCACCTTGAAGCTTTGCAATAGGCCCCATCATATTGGTAGTCTTAAAATTTTGATATTGGCTAATTGGATGCATTCCTTTCGCACTCTACTTTTTTGGGACTCGTCAAGTGGATAGCATTGTAGTACAAGGAGAACAATGCTTTTCCTTCATATCTTCTCTTGCAAAGAGCTTTATTGTCCTAGTACTTGTTGCAGATGTAATCCATGTCATTGATGAATTTTCTGTAAGCCATTTCTAATTGTTTTGTAGCAGCAACGCTATCTCCAATGTCTTTCTACATTTTTAAAAAATAAATATCTTGTTATATTAAATTTTAAACAATGAGGGGGATGAAGAGTCAACATTTAGTTAGCTTATCACTAATAATATGCCATTTGATAACTAATCACAGGACTATTGATCACTTACTATGCAAGCGCTGAATTGTGAGCAATAAAAGAAAACTAAACAATAAGTTAATTGTCACTAATCTTATAAATATTTATCGCTACTTACATCACTGTTGATCACCACCACACGAGGACTGAATTAAAAGCAATATCGGAATAACATAAACATTAAGTTAATTGATTGGCAATCTTATGCCTATTGGTCACTAATCCTATACATATTGATCCTTAATCTGATGACTATTGATTACTAAACAATTGGAAATAAAAAAAGTAAACATTCAGTTAAAAGCTCACTAATAATATTCAATTTGATCACCAAGAACATCTCTATTGATCACTATACACAAATACACTGAATTTCAAGCAAAGAAGGAAAAAAAGTAAACATTAGTTTAAGTGATCACTTATATTATTGATAATGATCAATAATCACATAATTGTTGATCACTTAGTAGATCAAAACTAAATTATGAACAATTGGGGGGGGGGGGTAAACATTCAATTAGATGTTGACTAATGTTGTGGCAATTGATCACTCATGATATCTCCATTCATCAATTATCTATACAAAGGTAGAATTCCAAGTTAAGTTAGGTGGTCATTTATATTATGTTTATTGATCACTAATCATATAAGTGTTGATCACCAATCTTATGCCTATTGATCACTAAACAATTGAAAAACAAAGTAAACATTAGTTTAAGTAATCACTAATGTTATTGATAATGATTCATAAGCACATGATTGTTGATCACTTAGTAGACAAAAACTAAATTCTAAAATAATTGGTCAAAAAAACGTAAACATTTAGTTAGATGCTGACTAATGTTGCTATGATTGATCACCAACGATATTTCCATCCATCATCATCCCACACAAAGACAACAATTCAAGTAATGACGAAAAAAGCAAAGATTGAGTTAATTCATGACTAATTTTATGGCTATTGATCACTAATTATATAACTCTTAGTCAATTGGTCACCAACAACACCTGTATTGATCAACATAAACACAAGGATGGAATTATAAGGGGTGGGGATAAAAGTGAAAAATAATACAAATTAGCACTAATGTTATGCACTATAAGATCCCTAACCACATTTGTATTGATCACTAATTAGGATGCTCATCCATGTTATAACAAAGATGAATATGTTTTATTTATTACCTTAATTTCTAACTTCTTGTTATCTTAAGCGGCTGCTCAAGCTGTGTTGGATGTGGAACATCCAGTGGGGGTTTGACTGTCTCTCTCCCAAAACCAAAGCTCTTGTCCTCGTCTTCTATTCTTTTCTTGATCTCTTCATTAGTCCATGTGGATGTGGTAGGGAATTCTCTCTTGGCAATACTCTTAAGAAAGATAACTATGTCAAAATAAAGCATATGAAAATATAGGACAATAAAACAAGTATAATTAGAGGTAGCTTAGACACATCTGGGTAGTTGATCACTAATGCACACCTTATTGCTCATTAGTAAGTTCAATATTGATCATAATAGATTTTGGTATTCCGTCTTTAATGGAAATTGGCATTTTATTACCTTTGTACGTCAATATAAGTTGATGGGTGTGTTTTTCGTATATTGATCACCAATTTTATGAAGGAATGCACACTTATAATATGTTTTATAATTATCAATTGCTTGTTGAAGAGGATAACTCACCATCAAGAAGAAAAGTGGATCATCGAAGTGTACCCCCTGTGCACCCATGGTCTCTTTGTAGTACCTCATACTATCGAAAAGCTTGTTAAAGATGAATTGGCACTACTTTAGGGAATGGATCTTATTGAGATCCTTCACACTTTTCAGGGATGATCTACTACAGTAAGGGTTCTTCTATCTGCTAAAGAAGTATTTGACCAGATAGATGAAGAAATATCTCTTAAAGCTTTCCCCTCCATCTATTCTTCGCAATATGAAATCTAACATCCAAGTCAGTCCAGGTGTATTCTTATGCATTTGCCATTCTTTCATCCATGCATCTACACCTGTTCATATTCTTCATCACTAGAAGACTTTCACACTTTAAGAATTCCCTTTCCTCCAATAGGAAGACCTAATGTTAGGTGCACGTCTAATTGATGTAGATTTTATGCTTAGTTTTAAAAACCCTTTTTACTTGCAAGTGCATAAGGTTAATTGTAGACTGGCAAGTATAGGGTGTTGATCCCATGAGAAATAATAGTGATTTCAACTTTTCCAATTATAAATAATAAGTACATTGAGTAGTGTAATTATCAATATGAATTAAAGGAACAAAAGAAAAGCAAATGTGTGAAGTAGAGAGAAATCAAATTAGAGAATTATCTAGGACTTTGGATTTCACCATTGATGCAAACATTGAATTACTAATTCAAGTAGGGGTTCAATTTTTCTCTTGTTCAACCTAAGCTACAAGTATTAGGTTGTAAATTATAAAAATGAGTTATAATTATCCAATGATATTTTTATTATCTACTAGTTTAGCATAAGTCATTCTTTTATGACATAACTCATCTAATTTCCAGCATCAAATATTCAATTTTAACAATTATAATTTTAAGCCCAATTGCATAACTCCATGTTAGCCTACAAGGTCCAATATTCATTTGAGATAGCAAATTAAACTATTGTAATGAACATGAATAAAAAAAAATAGTATTAAGATGCATAAATAGGTTAAGATCAAATATAAACTCAAAATTATGCAATTAAAGAGACCGAAATAACCCCCAAAAGAAATTAGTAAAACAATATTATAATCAAAGATCCATCCTCATCCTAAAAGAATATTTTAGCCAACCATAATTAGTGAAAACACCATTGAAGTTGGTATATTTCACTTCCCATGCTCAAACTTTAGTACTCAATTACACAAAATGATATAATTAAGCACAACCTCTCAAATTTCATCACAAATAAGATGAGAGGAGAAGAAAAGAGAGAAATAGCTAACAAAGCTCATTTTCCTTCTAATATCCAAATGGTTTCTCTGACAAAAGACTCCATAAAAATTGAAAGACGAGAGATAGGAGAGTGAAAGAATGCTTGGATGCTTAGATAAGTGGATGAATTTTGGCTCCAACCTTAACCCCTTTTAATAGTGAAAATCCAACCCCTTCTAGTACCTAAAAATTAATGAAAATTAATTCTTAGTTGTTATATTGCATGAGAAGAGGCTAGTCTTTAGCCAAAATTGATCAAGATTAATTTGCTTTGACTAGGTTAATAATTGGTTCATGTGGAAATTTAGCTCTAGTTGTAGAGAAAAGGAGCAGGGGGTACTAGGAGAGTTGAACTCGTCCACTGGGTGACTAGGTCAAAGTTGAGGGGAACAGGCCCACACGGGTTAGAGAGAGGAAGGGCCAAGAGAGAGCTACTGGGAGAGAGAGAGGCTGATTGGTGGGCCGTGGAAATAAGCCCACACAAAGGAAGAGTGAGGAGAACAAGGGAGAGGGAGGAGTAGTTGGTTGCTTGTGGTTGGGCTACGTAGAACAGGCCCACTTGGAGAAGGATGAGCTGAGGCAATATGCTGGGCACATAAGGGAAGCGGGCACTAGGCCAATTTGGGCCAAGGTTGAGGACAACAAGCCCATCCATGGCTTAGAGGGAGAAAAGAAGGAGTGAGGTGACTGAGGTAGGCCTACGCAGGCTACGAGATGGGTGTCGAACTGCTGGCTGGGTTTAAGCCCACTGGACCCCCCTTTGCTTATTTTCTTTTCCTTTTTTTTCAAGGTGTTGAACTCTAGGCTTTGCACCCGCAGGAGGTTGGACAAAATCGAATCAACTGGATCAATTTCGTTATGAAATTTATTTATTTTACTTTCACTTAAAAATCATAAGAAAATATGCATTAGTCTCTCATAAAAGATATATCTCAAAGACTAAAAAGGCTGCAAAATAGGGAGTACGTTTACGCATAAATTATGAGTTATCCTGAATGGTGTGACTTGAAACTTCTATCCATTAGGAATCCTAAAGCAGACAACATGGGGATTAAAACTTTCTACTAGCCACTTCATAAATTTTCCTATTATTTACTTCAGATCAACCATCAAGAACGAGGCAAATCCCATATATTTAACTACTTTAATCTGGGCTTCGTTGAACTGTAACAACATTAATGAAAACGAACAAAAGCTCATCCTAGTAATGAAGATCTTCTTCTACGTTTTCTTTTCAATGCCTACCTCCTCTTCAAAATTTAAAGGCTTCTCTTATTGAACGATTTGAAGGTACTATTATGACCTTTTTTTAGCTTTGGTAATATCATACCAACACCAGTATGGGATTGAGTATCTTTTTGGCTCCTTGTGTGATGCCCTTCAAACTTTAATATGGGCCTCTTGCTCTATGGAAGAGTCTTTATCATGTCGGAACCCATCATTTCTTGTTCCTAACTTCTTCGATCATCATCATCGTCGATGTGTTCTCTTCATGTTTTGGATTGTTATCTGCATTAGCATTTTCTTCTTCATCTGAATCAAAAACTTCAACTTCAGAGATATACCATTTTTGTACTTGAGGCTATGCTATGTCTTTGATCATTTGGGATCATATAAGAGGCAATGCTTTCTTCTTTGTCTTCTTCTTCCTTCTTTTTGTTGGTTAGTCGTCTTTTTGGTTATTGGGAGATTTATTTGGGGATTTTACATAAGTTTCTTCAGTGTCTTCATGTTTGTCAGTGGATTTATCAGTCTTTTCTATTTTGTTATGATCAGGCTTCTCAGAAGATTTGTCTATCTCTCCCTTCTTATTTATATGCTTTTCAGTATGTTTCTGCTTGCTGCTCTTCTTCTTCTTCTCCTTAGATTTCACTAGGGATCTCTCAGAAAAAATGTTTTTTTTGGAATATTCTCTAGAGATTTCTCCCTCTTTCCCCTCTTCTCAGTAGATTCGTTAGTCTATGCCTTCTTCTTTGGAGGTTTTCCAAGGTTCTGTTTGCTGCCCTTCATTTTCTCCAGACCTCTCTATGTGGGTTTCTCAGAAATAGATTTTTTTCTTAGACACTTACATGGTGACTTGTCACTCTTTCCCTTTTTTATTTGCAGGTTTTGGGGGGGGGGTTCTTTTTCAATGCTCTTCTTTTCACTTTTCCTATTCTTCTCAATCTTCTTATTTGCTGGTTTTTCAAGGGGATTCTCTTTACTATTCTCCTTCTCTTCTGCATCTTTCTTCGTGGACTTGTCAAATACTATTACCTTGCTTGGGCTTATCTCAACAGGTTTCTCACTCTTCCCCTTCTTATGTGGTCGTATTTAAGGGCATTCATCTTTCGAGCCCTTGTTCTTATTTGGCTCATCCTCATCATCTGCTTCATTGGCACCATCAACATCACTATCTGACTTGCAGCAAATACTTTGAAACGACGCTTTTTTTATTGTTGCAAGCTATTTCCCTTTCTACCTTTAGAGTTTTTCCTTCAGTCAGCGTATGTCATCTTCAGTTTGTGTCTGATCAGCAGCTACTTTAGCATTGTAGAATATAAAAACTAAGTCAATAATGGCTCTCAAGTACGACTGTAATAAGTAACCATGAATAACCACTACTTTCACTTGTTTGACACACATAGTCCTATTGTTAACATCCTCAATGACATTTTCTTATTGTTTCAAAATTTTATTCTTCAATCGCATCAGTTTAGCACCTATAGTGAAAATCCAAATTGCATATTACAAGTACTCACTTATATAAATGCTCAACTAGACAAATGCTCACCATTAAGAGATGGACTTAATTATAAGTAACAAGGGTAAAAAAAAAAGAGAGTAAAAATTTAGATATTATGCCAGTGGATCACAAAATCAATATCTATTGATCACAAATTAGGTAAAGGATTAAATAGTAAGCAATTAGATTAAAAAGGCAACATTTATGTAACTTATCACTAAGGATATTCCAAATGATCGCCAATCACAATCTATTGATCACCTACTAGGCAAAGTACTAATTTCTAAGCAAATGAGGGGGAAAAACATTTATAAAAATGATCACTAATCATATGCTGGGAGGTCAATAATAAATTGTCTATTGATCACCATCAGGAGATGGACTTAATTTTAAGTAATAAGGGGGTAAAAGAGTATAAATTTACATACTATACCAGCAAATCACTAAATAAGTATCCACTAATCAAAAATCACACAAAGAGTTGAATTCAAGCAGTTAGGCAAAGAAGACATGATTTAGATAACTGATTACTAATTACATTCCAAATTAGCACCAGTCACAACTCTATTGATCACCAACAAGGCAAAGGAATAATTTATAAGCAAATGAGTGCATCACTCATTGATTCTACAACTGATCTCCAATAAGAAGCCTTCCGATTCATATAAATCGGGTGAGAGTACCAGGTTCAACTCTTCAACTTCTTAGGTATACCCCATATGAGCATATCACTCGTTGATTCTACAACAACCTTTCTATAATAGTTGAGAATTTTAAGTTTCAAGCTAATTGTTTAGATTAATAATTTTATTAGCTATGCTCATTACATTGGCTATGTGTAGACAAAAGTGTTCATGTCAATTAAGTGTATTAATTTATATGGATTAGTTCTTGTAATTTCTCCATTTATGCATGGTGTCGCGGAATTAGCGGGCTTGGCTAAAATTAGATCATGGCGTGATTACATGAGATAGCAGAGTTAGATTCAGCTAGCGGTCTTGGAATAGTTGGGCTTAGCATAATTAGGTCAAACCCCTTTTTACCTAGCAAACGGGAAAAAAGCAAAAGGAGCCTAGTAAAATGGAGCAACCAAATGCATCTTTCATTATGCTTCTCTCGGCACCTCAAAGCCAGCATACCAAATTGTCTTCCTCGCTAACTCCCCACCATGATTGGACCGCTAGGCTGAGGAAGAGAGAGAGAGAGAGGGCAGAGAGCGGAGAGAGAGGGATGATACCATAGCAGCGCCACTGCGAGGAGGAAGAAACTGAGAGTGGCACTATCGGTTAGAGGCACTTGGTTCTATTGAAGGGAGTGAAGAAGACAATGTGAAGCCTACTTCCAAATGTGCCCAAATTAGGCCATAAATAATTCTTAAGCTTTGATTGATGTGGGTAATCTTCCATCCTAAACTTAATACTAAATCCAAATTGTTTTTGAAAGTTGCCATCGGAACTGATATTGGATGCCCAAGTTAGGATTTATGTCTCAAATGGCAAATTGAGTGACATAAAGAATTGAATGAATTACTAAAACGCTTAGGTTGACAAGATGTGATTTTGAGATGAATTATGTGGATAGTGTTGTGATGAGGGAGCCTACGTTGACAATTTTTATTGTGAAATTATGAAGTACTATGGTGATTTGCATTGCTTGCTTCCTTTCTAAAAACTATTTTAATTAGTTTTAGTGGCAATTGTATTGAATTATAGTGTCACGCCACCATGCTGTTCATTTTTGTGCCCTGTGTGTATGCGCTCCGCCTAAGAATAGGGTTGGAAGATGCCGAACCGCTGGCCATTTCACCAGCCTCGCTAACAATAAACCAGGGCTATGAACCGAGCAACTGCTCGCCCTAGTCTAGCTTGCCCTTTTGTTTCTCAAAAACATAGGTGGATGTGTGTGCATATGTCTCAAATTGTTTTTGTTTGTTTGATTATGGGGTTGCATTGATTCGCATAATTTAACTTGATAAGGTAGGTGTAAGACCCGCCTTCGTTATTTTTATGTTAAGTTGCCTGTATTACCCTTTCTATGTTATAAAATCGTATTTTAGTAACTATATGAGTTAAATGATTATCGATTTGCTTTTGGAAGTTATAATTTTATTAAAAGGAATTATTATTTCTATTATTGATTTCAAAGTTAATTCGTGTCATTTATGCCTTTAAATTATATTGATAGTTTAATCTAGTCGTTAAACGACTAATTTCATTTAAAAGAACGACTATTTGATTGATGTTTTAAAATCATTTTCCATTTTACTTAATCGATTTCCAACGTTTAAACTGAAATGTTCGTCATGGGTCATTTCAACCCGAGTTTAGCCTAACCACTAACGAGTTCAGGACCGGGAATCAGTTGAATGATGTTATTAAGCCAAAAAAAAAGGGAGGAAAAAGGAAACAAAAGGGGGGGGAGGCTCTCGGGCCTGAGACCCGAAACCAAAACCCCGACCCCCTCTCTCTCTCTCACTCACGCTGCTCTCTCTCTCCCCTCTACTTCCCCACTTCTCCCTCCTCCACACGCAGAGTCGCCAGCCACCGCCGCCACGAGCTTCGCCGGCGAGCCACGAAGGGACCATGGCGGTCCCCTGCTCGTGACCACCACCCCCTCTCCTCCCCTCTCCTCACCGCAAACACAGCCGGTCAGCGGCACCGCGGGTGGCCTCGAAGCACCACCCACGTGCCGGAATCCGGCGACCCATCACCCTCACAACCTCTTCTATAAATTAGAGGCTAAATCGAGCCCCAATCCGCCACAATCAGCACGAAATCGAAGACTAGGGTTTCGGGTTTTTGAAGGGGCGACCTGGGTCCGAGTTTAGAGGGATTTGGGGGTCGAATTGAGTCCGTTTTTGCAAGGGTCAAGCATGGATTGGGTTGGTTCGTGCTTCAGTAAGCCAGGGCCAGGGAATCGAATTTTCTAGCACTGCCCAGCGGCCTTCGAACGAATCCTTAGCTTGAAATCGAGGTGGGTGTTCCTCGCCTCCTAAATTAGTATTAATTTCGAAAGCGTTTTAAGCTTTAGGTTGCGATGCATGCTAAGTTTAGTTAGTTTATGCCTGAAAACGACTTCGAATCGTTAAATGTTAGTTTAGTTGATTAAAACCCGAAAATGACTTGAATCGATACATGTTAATTTAGTTAGTCGATGCCTGAGATGTTGTTTCGAAGTTAATTTAACGTGTTTAGCATCGATTCAAGTTAATTAGTTGATGCATGAAAAAGAATTAAAAACGAAGTTGTTTTGATATGCTTAGCCTTGATTCGAGTAATTAGCGATTCATGAAAAAGGATTAATTTGGAAGTTATAAAGGCGTAGTTAGCTTGGTTACGATTAAAGTAAGTTAAGGTTTAAAAAGAATTAAAAACGAAGTTGTTTTGATATGTTTAGCCTTGATTCGAGTAATTAGCGATTCATGAAAAAGGATTAATTTTGAGATTATAAGAACGTGTTTAGCTTGAATTCGATTAAAGTTAGCTAATGTATAAAAAGAATTAAAAACGATGTTAGTTTAACATGTTTAGCTTTGATTCAAGTACTAAGTTAATGCATGAAAAGGGATTGATTTTGAAGTTATATGAACGTGTTTAGCTCCGACTTAAGTCAATTAGCGATCATGTAAAAAGGGATTAATTACGAAGTTGTTTTAACATGATTAGCTTCGATTCAAGTTAAAACTAACTAATGCTTATAATCGAAATAAACTTGAAGTTATTGAGATATGTTTAGTTTCATTCAAAGTACATTCATGCTTAGGAAAGTTTCCTTTAAAATACATCGTGTGTGTCAGATTAAATCATGTTTGATTTACTTAGTAAGGTGTTGTCAAGTGATGACTGAATATGGTTATATGTGGCTGAAAGGTGCTGTTTGCACAGGTAAAAGCCTAAACCTCACCCTCTTTAATAAATCTTTATGATAGCATATTATGGTTAATAAATCGATGAAACGAGCTAGTAGTTGGATGGTTTGAGGATAACATCATGAGCGTTTGAGGTCTTGTGTGTACGGTGAAAGTGAGGAGGGAGACTGGGTTGTGAATTAACCGCAATCGTGTGATTGCGAGGCCATGTGTGGCTTATTGTGTGGAATTGATGTGACTAATATGAAGTGCTTAAATGTGATATATGTGATATATGTGGTATATGTGCTTAAATGCTTAGATTGCATTATGTGCATAAGAGTGAGTTTTTCAAAGAAAGATTTCATGTTTTGAAATGATAGCGGCTATAACTATTAATGCATGATGGCCTATTTTAATTAAATGAAAACAGTTTTGGGAGTGAACTCACTTGAACGGGGGAATCCCTAAAGAGTTTTATAAAGGTGTGAGTTATACGTTGAATGATTTTACGATTTGAAACGCAAAGTTATAGCCGTTATGGCCGATACGCTTTAAGTGGCTAAGATAATGTGCTGCGGACAATATGATATGATATGAACGATGTTAACCTAGGGGATAAGTCCGGATAAACCCTAGAGGCCCTGACGAGGGCTGATGTAATGGTCCGATATGTTATATGTAGCCATCCCGGGAGTAAGAGCTTAAGCGTGAGCGTTAGGTCTCACTATGGGGTCGAGAATAGTTCTCACCCGATCAGCACCCTGTAATGATCTTATGCCAAAAGTATTTTCCTACCAAGATAAGAAAATCAATTGGCCTATGCCATTTTATATGTTTTAAGGTTTTAAGGAAAAAAGAATGTTTTACGTGCCCAAAGAGGCCAGTTGAATGAAATGTGAAAAGTTTATAAGGGTCAATATGCGACCGATATGAAAGAATATGAGCCGCAAGGGGCTAAGAGAAGGGTTTTTATGGGCCTCAAGAGGCTAAATGAAATGTTTTCAAAGAAAGGAAAGAAAGTTTTCTTTGTATGTTCCATGCTTTTCTTATAAATGATAATGAAATGCTAAGTAAGATGCGATTACGAAAAAGAAGGCCTTATGAGCATGTTTTATGCATAACCTATGAATGAGACTTAGCATCTGTGTATGTCTTAAGCATATCATATGAATACGAAATGAAATCTCTTTTAAAAAGGGCAATAGCCTCAGGAGGTTAAGGAAATGTTTTCAATAAAAGAAAGAACGTATTGAATGAATGCTTTATGACGTGATTCCTAAGCATGTTGAAAGTGAAGTTATGTTTAGCAATGTCATCATAGGAATTTTATGAATGCCTAATATGATATTAAAGTATGAATACGTGATATGTGACTAGTAAAGATATTATTTGCCTGCAACGGTTTTGGTTTTAAGGGGGTTGGGGGACACTCACTGAGTGTGTGGTTGCTCATCCCACTACTCTTTCCCCTTTTCCCCCAGGTTTTCTTTATGACAGGTAGAAGTGGAGTCAGCTGGAATTGATTATTGCTTGCAAGATGTCATTTGTGCCAACTTATGTGTTTAATGAAGTCATGTAAAGTATTTTTAGTTTGTAAACGCTTGTAAACAATATTCGAGGTTCATGTAATGCATTTTGGTTATGAGTCGCTCTGTATGGCTATATGAGCCAACCATCCAGTCAGTTAGATGTCTTTTGATTGAAGTTGGTTATGTTTGGGATGTAAACCCCGTACTCCGGTTGTGTGAACCGTTGAGTTGTATTTCTTACTGTTTCTGTATTAATGAACTATTCTGTTTGGTATACTCCGAGCGGGTGGCTCGTCGAGTTATGAACTCCGGCGTGTGGCCGTTGAGTTAGGTTTTAAATGTTTACGCTTCCGTTGATTTACAGGGACTTTTGTAAGGCGTTTAGCCTGGGAACGTTCAGTTTTCAGGGCAAATGCTGTCCGTTTCGTCCCAAAATTTAAGTAAGAAGTTAGGAAAACGTAACGCTTTCGGCCCTAGGGGCTGGGGGTGTTACAGTAGGTTAAGAAAAAAAGGGGGTCTACGGCTTCTTATTCCTTTTTCAAATGAGTTTGCAAAAAATTCCAAACGTTAAAGTGAGTAAAAACTTTAAAGGTTAAAGTGAAATTTAATTATGAGAGTTTTCGACAAGCATTTTAAGAGATACACGTTTAACTTCGAAAAGGAGCTAAGTAATGCTAATTCTTGAAATGAACTTCGAAAGCATACTTATAACAAATTGGATCGTTGATTGTTTTGTGAATGCGTGTGCCCCAGAGTCATTTTATGAGCCTTTCTACCACCTAAATGTTACTGTAATAGCTCTCATATTCATTTGAAAAGGCGCAAATTGTTTTACTCAAATTTTTCACTTGCAATAACTTGATGAGCATTCTGATTAGCCAAGCTTCAGCAACTTACTTGGTGAATTGAAACAAAGCAATTACTTGAGATTGCTTAACTCGACTTATAAGTCTTGTAAATGATTTCAAAGTGGACTTTTGAGAAGGTGTAGTCTTAGCATTCTTTAAGTTATGTGCTTCTTTTGTCCTTGTAATCGATACTCACTGTTTCAAGCTCATTTTCATAATGTGATCTTTTCGTATGTGCTGGAAACGAGATTTCATTGAGATGTTTTGGGTTAGGAGAATAGTGCTAAGTGTATGGACACGGTTTGGGGAGTATACCTGGGATGCAAAAACCCTAATTCCTAAGGAGTATACCCAGAAGTTAGAACACTAGGAGGCCCTAAGGAGGGTAAAAGTCCAGCAACCATCAGAGGCCCCAGGGATACCATGAGTTGTGAGTTATGAGACTCATGTAATGAGTATTAACTTGTGAATCTAATGCTCAGAAAGTGATTGCTTACCTGTCATGAGTTGGAAACTACTTGTTTCTGAATTATGCCAGTAGTGCAAGAGTTTGAAAAAGTGAAAGGATTTGTATTAGATAAAAATGACATTCTTTATGTGGAACGAGTTTTATAAGGTCTTAGCTTGGTTTAAATAAGATTTTTCACCCCTTTTCGGTCGTTATTTGCATTGTCATGCTGAAAGAGCTTACGTCAGTCCCAAATGGACCCCTTTGATGTTAAATGTTTACTTAAGAGTCGAATGGGCTACCTCTTTCCCCCTCTTGGCTCGTAGTGAAGGTTAGTTGTTATTTGGTTATGAATTCTTAATATGCTATATTAAATAATGTAGGCCGGGCCCATTAGTTGAGGCCCGACGGCCACTAATAGGCCTCCTTAAACCCTAGTAGCTAACCCCCCAATACCCATATAAGGAGGTTTGGGAGGGTCAGCTTGATATACTGATTAATACAGAAACATTATTGATCTCTCTCCTTATAATTACTCTACCATCGTCGCGGAGTAATCGGGTTTAGGACGTGGACGTTATAAGGCGACTCTAGTAGCCGCTGGGATTTGAGATCTGGTATTCTTATTATTCGTGGGCTATTACCGACAGTTCAATTCCGCATCCAGGTTAGTCCTGAACTATTATTTCCTACAGTGGTATCAGAGCCTAAACTGTTCGGTTTAGTTCCCAGAAATTATATTGACAAATCTGAAGATACCAATTCGTGAAAAGCATGCTAATTTTTTTCTTTTTGCTTAATTTATGTAATTATGCAACCCTAACATCAGGCCCCAATGCCTTTCACGATTAAAGTCTGATTTTTTATATAATTCAAAGCATGCTCGTTTTATTCGTTTAAATTTGCTTAATTTCTGTAATTATGCAACACCAAAATCAAAACCAGCATGCTTACATGATCAAAGTTTTTTTTATTCAATACAAACTGTTAACAGCATGTTCACGTAATTCATTCTGGCCAAAGATTGAATTTTTCAGTTCAATTGCATATTTATGTACAAGCATGAATATATTATCTGCCAAACATCATGAATAATAGAAAACATGCCCTTAAGTATCAGAGACGATTATTTTTCTGCCACAACCATAATTGCATCCAGAGAAAACATGTCCGTCACTGTGTGTGTACGCCTTGTGTTATTTCGATGTTTAGGCAAATTCATGCTTGAATCACATGCTAAACACTGAAAGGCAAATTTTTTTTGGACAGAGGAACTTGAACCCTAACCCTAAAATCCCGCGAAAAAAAAAGAAAAAAAAAGGGAAAGGGATAGAGACAAACCCGAGACCCAAAACCCTAACCCCAAAAGAACCCGAAACCCTAACCCTAGTCTCCCTCTGCCTAAAACTCTCGACTTCGACCCCAAACCCTAACCCGAATCTCCCTCTGCCTAAACTCTCGACTTCAACTCCAATAGCAACAAAAAAAAGGGAAAACCGAAATAAGGGAATCGAACCATACCATCAGAAACCTCCCGGAGGGGTGGCGCGTGTATGTCACGCGCCGCCGACAGAGGTCGTTTTGGCTTCCTCTTTCCTCCAAATCACCGATGTAGCCTCCGATCTACCCAACGCCGACCAAAAAGAAGCAAAGACACCACCGATTGAAGGCGCGTGGCCCCACGCACCACCACCTTCGTGGCGCGTTGGGGGCGTGGGGTGCCCCGTTAGACTCGGTTTTGGCCGATCTATATAATGATGTCACGCGTTTTGGTCAGGAGAGGTAGAATCGAAGGTTAGAAGGGGAGTTTATTCATCATTTTGGGGGGTTTTCATCATCTGGTGGTGGGAAGACCTCCACGACGGCCATGGCTACCCAGAAGGAAAAGGGTAATCGTGGCAGTGAAGCAAGCCGAAGAGCAAGGAATTCGGGGCTTTGTTCATCTCGGTGAGAGGAAGACCGTGAACTGAAGAAAGAGAGAGAGGTCGAGAGTCAAATGAAGAGGCAGAGGGAGGGGGGGCTAGGGTAAGAGGATAAATGAGGTCGAGAGTCAAATGAAGAGGCAGAGGGAGGGGGGCTAGGTTTAGAGGATAAAAGAGGTTCTTCTAACCTTAAACGATTTGGGTCGGTTATTTTTGGGCCGGTTTGTTTTCTCCCTCCCCGGTTCATTAAGTTTTTTTTTTGCCAAATTTTTTTTTGTTTTTTGTTTATGGTTGTTCCAAATATGAAATATATGTTTTCATGAATTTATTTTTTGGCCATTATCTTCGTTATAAGTTGCAAAATTATTTTTGGTTTCTATGTTTATATTATCATTAATTATGTTATGATAATTTGAGGTTGATTATAACTTTGTGCTATACATATATATATAATGAAGTTGTGTTAAATGAATTAGTTTCATAAACATTTACTAAATACATATTTACGTAATAAAAGGTGAATATCTTTGTGATATTCATTGAATTAAAAATGTTAACTAAAGTTTAACAAAACTTCTAAATATTTTTGTGAAATTAATAATTAAATTAAAGAAACTCCAAATTCACAACTGTGCGTGATGATTATAAGCTTAGCGAAATTTTCGAACGTACATAGTAAATTTTGGAGCTTTCTAGGAAATTTAATTATTAAACAATATGTCTAACAGATAAAATATACTTTCAGATATGGCAACTAGGAATATGATAGGATGTATGCAGTCAGATGACAAGTTGTATGGCACGAACTATGATGTTTGGCATCTAAAGGTCCAGTTTTATCTCAACAACGATGATATGCTGGACCACTTGACTGCCTCCATGGTTCCTCCGGCTGAAAGAGATGAACAAGGCAGAGATATTACTGCAACTGAGCAGTATAAAGAAAACCTGAAAACATACCAAGCATGGTTCAAACGCGATCGTTCCGCACGCTACACCATGCTGTCTTGCATGCGGGACGATCTCCTGGGAGAGTTTGAGCGTTTCCGCACTGCTAAGGACATGTGGATACAGCTTAAGGTTAGATTCGGGCAGACGTCTGCTACAAGGTTGCGTACCTTGCAGCTGAGATGGATGCAATATACTATAGACTCCAGTCGTAGTATCCCCGAACACCTTCGAATCATGAGTGCTATGGTTCGAGACCTTAAGGCTGCGGGGCAAGAGGTTTCTGAGCAAGAACAAGTCCTGAATGTGATTAGGGCTCTTCCCAATGATAATGGACATTGGAAAAGTTTTAAAACATTCATGGCACACAGCGATCATATCAACACTTTCGAGGCAATCTCCAAACACCTCGAAATGGAGGAAGAGCGTTTAAAGCAATATGCGCCTTCCAGTATGGCATTCGTTGCTAAAGGATCGGGGCCCAGGAACAGGAAACCTTACCGTGGTAAGAAACCTATGAAAGGCCCTCGTCCCCCTCATAACTCTCGCTCTAATGCTGGTACTGCTAAGAAGCACAAGACCAAAGGCAACGAAGCTAAGGATATGGCACGTGTGAAGTGCTATAACTATGGGAAGAAGGGTCATTTCGCTCGGGATTGTCCTGAGCCAGCTAAGGTACCTACTTCCACTAACAATCCTGAATTATATGTTTGTTCCCATGCATTCGTTGCTAACTCACTTCCTCAATGGATTGTAGATACGGGGGCAACAAAGCACATAGATCAAGATAGGGCTGGATTCGTGGAGTACCATCGCTACCCGGTGGGTTCACGGACTGTCGTCCTGGGGAACGGCAGCGAAGAAGATGTCCTTGGAGTAGGAACATACCAGCTCAAACTCCGTGGAGGGAACAAGCTGCTTCTTCATGACGCCCTCTATGCACCTGGGGTGCGATGCTCCTTAGTCTCTTATGTTTCTTTAGTTAGATTAGGTTTTGTTTTTGGTTTTCGTCCAAACGGTTTAGATTTGTTCTATAATGGCAATTTGTTTGGCCAAGCAACTTTGAAAGGAGATTTCATTGTTTTGGATTTGGATGACAACTATAATAATGTATCCTCTGCTTATGTTTCTTATTTCGACTCCAATTCTGAATCTGTTAAGTGGCATGCTAGACTTGGCCATGTAGGTCAAGATAGAATAAATAGGCTAGCTAAAGAAGGTCTCCTAGACCGACTCACTAGGGTCAAGTTACCTAGGTGTGAGTCATGTTTAGCTGGAAAAGCAACTATGAAGCCTTTCGGTGAAGCCATGAGAGCATCTAGTCCCTTAGAATTAATCCACTCAGACATATGCGGACCCATGAACGTTAAAGCACGACATGGGGCTATCTATTTCATTACCCTCATAGACGATTATTCACGATATGGGTATGTGTACCTGTTATCTCACCGCTACGAGGCACTTGATATATTCAAACGCTTCATAGCCGAAGTAGAGACTCAATTGGAACGAAGGGTTAAGATCCTTCAAACTGATCGAGGTCGTGAATACCTCTCTGATATGTTCAAAGAGTTTTGTGAGGAAAAAGGTATACAAAGGCAGTTAACGATTCCATGCACTCCACAACAAAACGGTGTTGCGGAACGTAGGAATCGTACATTACTTGACATGGTCAGGTCAATGATGGCACATGCTAGCCTCCCAATCAGTTTTTGGGGGGATGCGCTGCTTACGACAGCCTACATACTCAATCGTGTGCCAAGCAAGAGTGTACCTGCCACACCATATGAGTTATGGTTTGGTAAGAAACCTTCCTTGGACCATCTACGCCCATGGGGTTCGGCCGGCTATGTGCACAACCCAACCCATAAACATGGGAAACTTGGTCCAAGAGCCATCAAAATGGTGTTCATTAGGTACCCCGCACAATCAAAAGGATATGTGATGTACGGGGAACATCCAAATGGTGGCATGAAAGAAATAGACTCCCGCAACGTCGATTTTCTCGAGGATGAGTTCCCGACCATTGGTGAAGTCAAAAAGGATGTCGAACTCTTTGAGCTACAGCCAGACATCCAACCATCATTCGGTGAGGGGGAGAATTTGGATTCTAACCAAGTCACCGAAGATGGTATGCCTCCCCTATCCAGAGGGAATGGGGGAGACCTGCCTGACCAGGAAATTGAGACTCGTCCTCAATCTCCTGTACATGAGGAAAGTCAACTTGAGAGTGAGGTCCGTCCTCAATCTCTAGTTGTCGAACATGCAGTAAGTCCGCATGTTCAGGATCCCACGCCCCAGAGGGATAGTGGGAGTAACTTTCCATATGTTCAGAGCCCCACACCCCTTAGAGATAGGGGGAGGGACACTTCAACCAGGCAAACGAATAATGAAGGTCCTAGGCTCCGAAGGAGTGAACGTGGAAGAATTCCTCGACGATATTTTCAAATCGAAGGGGAAATATTCCTATGTACTCCCTTGGAAGTCGAGGAACCTACCTCTTACCAAGAAGCAATTGACTCACCAAACCACAAAGAGTGGATGGATGCCATGAGGGATGAGATGGACTCGATGGCAAGAAACAAGGTTTGGAAACCTGTTGATCTTCCACCCCAATGTAAGTCTATTGGAAACAAGTGGGTTTTCAAGATAAAACATCGGGCAGATGGATCGATCGACAAGTTCAAAGCCCATTTAGTGGCGAAAGGGTTTACACAAATTGAGGGTGTAGATTTTGAAGAGACATTTTCTCCTGTGGTGAGATTCGCCTCTATTCGCCTACTCCTAGCCTTGGTTGCCCATTTGGACTTAGAGTTGTTTCAAATGGACGTAAAAACTGCTTTCCTCAATGGCAGCCTTGAGGAAGAGATCTACATGGACCAACCCTTTGGTTTTGTATCAAAGGGGCAAGAGGACAAAGTGTGTCGTCTTAAAAGGTCCATATATGGTCTTAAGCAGTCTTCCAGGTCTTGGTACTTAAGATTCCATGAAGCCATAACCTCTTTTGGCTTATCCATGGTTTCAGAGGACCATTGTGTGTATGTCAAAAGATCAACCGGAGGGATTATGTTTCTCACCTTATATGTTGATGACATACTATTGGCTGGGAATAATTTGGAGATGATCGAAGCTACTAAAAAGTGGCTATCCTCCGTCTTTGAGATGAAGGATATGGGTGAAGCCAAGTATGTCCTAGGTGTGGAAATAGTGAGGAATCGTCCCAAGAAACTCTTAGGTATGAGCCAAGAGGCATATATCAAAAAGGTCTTGGAACGGTTTCGCATGCATTATTCCAAGCCCGTAGACACTCCAGTTGAGAAGGGTTTAACCTTGAGCCTTGACCAATGCCCAAAAACAGACAAAGAAAAAGATGCTATGAGTAATGTCCCCTACGCTAGTGCCGTAGGGAGCCTAATGTACGCCATGTTATGTACACGGCCGGACATTTGCTTTGCGGTTGGTCTGGTAAGTCGTTACCAAAGCAATCCTGGACATGCTCATTGGCAAGCTGTTAAGAGAGTCATGCGCTACCTTCGTGGTACAACCGACTTGATCCTATGCTTTCAGGGCGGGGATCTTAAGTTGAGAGGATACTCAGACGCTGATTAGGGTGGTGACCCGGACGAGTCCAGGTCAACCTCAGGATATGTGTTCACCCTGGGTGGGGGGGCCATATCATGGTGCAGTAAGAAGCAAGACTGCATAGCTCTGTCAACCATGGAAGCAGAATATGTCGTATGCAGCCTAGCCACGCAGGAGGCAATATGGCTTAGGAGCTTCCTCCAGGATCTTAATCTCACCCCGAGAACCGATGATCCTGTAGAGATGTTATGTGACAATACAGCTGCCATCCAATTTGCCAAGGATCCGAAGTTTCATCGGAAGACCAAGCACATCAAGAGGCGTTATCACTTCGTGCGAGACGCCGTAAAGACGAAGGAAATTGCCGTCAAGTATATACCCACTAACAAGATGATCGCCGATCCATTAACTAAGCCAATTCCTAGAGATGCTTTCAAAGCACATTCGTTGAGTCTAGGACTCCGCAGGGTTTAGTTTTGGATGGAATCTTGTTATGTATGATAGATACGTTCTTCATGTAAAAGGCATTTATGAAATAAAGGTTAAAGTGTTCTTTTTCTAAATGTTTTGTAATTTATCTGTTAGACATGTTGGAAAGTCACAGGCTTCTGATTGGCCTAGTCACACAGGCAATCACCCTGACGCTTGAGTAGCGGGCAGGATGAGACGTAATCATATTGGCACTAGGTGTGCAATATCGATAACTCATACTGAAGATGTATGAATGAGGAATAGTCGCCTTAGTAAGACTAAGATGAGACTCAAAGGAGTCGAATATGAGATGAGTTTTCATATTGAAGCCCTAAAAGCCGAATCTTGAGTGCCAAGGTCAAACATTGAGTATGTTGATCTAGTGGCTCAGGTTAGATTTTCTTAGTAAAAATCTAGACTGACGATTCGCATGGCATAAAAAGTGACGAACCCAGCTAAGTGGGAGCTATGCCGTGACACACATCTCATACTGTGTGTGCTTGTAAGACGACCTATATGAGGGGTGACGATTGAATTCCCTGTCACTTGTCACTGTGTGACCCTATGGACGATGACCCTTTGACTTAAAGCTATGATATTAAGTCGAAACTTAATGATGCTACTTTAATGTGATTCTCAAGAGCCACGATGTATACGGTTCAGCGGGAACACGTTAGAAAAGCAATTAAGTTAAGATGAGATTTCATAACTGTTTAAGGAAAATCTATCCACCATCACCATATCAAGCCCGAGCGATTATGTTGAGAACATAATCATATGATATATCAGGCATAAGGGACAAAAGATGCCACTGGTGATGTCTTGGGATATTTTTGGGGTATCGTATTTCATGAAAGTGTTATGTTAGTTGGATGGTAACTTAATATAACACTACTTGTTATTTTTGGTCACATGTTCTATTCCCAGTATGGAATGTGAGGAGACATGATTCATGGGGAACATGTGTTGTAACGGCCTTTTGTGGCCGAGTGGGAATTGTAGGTCGGGCCCATTAGTTGAGGCCCGACGGCCACTAATAGGCCTCCTTAAACCCTAGTAGCTAACCCCCCAATACCTATATAAGGAGGTTTGGGAGGGTCAGCTTGATATACTGATTAATACAGAAACATTATTGATCTCTCTCCTTATAATTACTCTACCATCGCCGCGGAGTAATCGGGTTTAGGACGTGGACGTTATAAGGCGACTCTAGTAGCCGCTGGGATTTGAGATCTGGTATTCTTATTATTCGTGGGCTATTACCGACAGTTCAATTCCGCATCCAGGTTAGTCCTGAACTATTATTTCCTACAAATAAGAAATCAATGCGATAGCTACTTAATGCACTGTATGTAACTATTTTGGTTTTCGGGATTGCAGATTATCCACTGAGCATGTGGTCGCTCATACCCTCTGTACTTCATTTTTCCCCAGGTTCTTATAAAGCATGTGGACATTATTAGACTCTATGAGATTACTTGTTTCCTCAAAAATGTTCTTGTCAAGTAGTGTTAAGGAACTCCAAATGTTTATATTTTAACTTAGGGGTTTGCATGATGTATCATGTTAGATTGTAAGTTTCTTTGAGCACATGTAAGTCTAATGTTTGAACTTATGTATTGCATATCATCTAATGGTCGCTCTTATGGGAGTGTAAGTTAACCATCTGAGTAGATGCTCATTTTCTAGTCGTTACCGTTTAATGGTTTTGAGATGTAGACCATAGTACTCCGAACGTGTGATCCATTGAGTTGTACTTTTCAATTCCTTTTTTTCTATTTAATTTTTTAGTTCATGTGTGTGGCCCATAGAGTTGTGATGTCAGGTGTGTAGACATCGAGCTTGTTTAGATATGTTTTTATGCTTTTATTATTGCCAGTGCATAATGCATGGTGTTAAGCTTGGGTTATTGTTCGTTTTTATGCAGATCTATTCATTTCATTTCAAAATATAAAAAATCACTAGCATTTCTAGCCTTATAGGTAGGGGTGTTACACTTTCTTGTTCTCTTGAGGGGGGTGCATGCTCTAAGAAGCAACTATTCTAATTCTATTATGACTTCTGATAGCAGTCTTCTAATGCTTATGATTTTATCGGTTCATGCTTTACCGTTCCGAAAAAGATCTTGATTGAAACAAGCAAGACTTATAGTCAAATAGAAATCTCATGTTAGGCGAAAACAATGCAGGAAAACAACACAAGTACGTTTTAGATATAAAAAAAAAGTGTTGACTCCCCTTGACCTTTGACACTCCTGTTTGATCCTCAACTTTAGTTTCATTTTGAACACTTCTATTGCAACGTTCCTCTTCAATGACTTCTTTGTCCTCATCAGTTATTGTCGCTCATCCATAGAAATCTCAAGATAACCTTTGCCAAATCTGGCTTGGAATTCTTGTTCTAGATTTTGTTGCGTAATTGGTCCGCCCTCTCAACGTTGGGAATTAATGGGGCACTTATCTAAGTTTGAAAACCGCACGATCAAGGTACACAACTATAAGAATCAAAAACGCATTGAGAGAAAAAAATTTGAATATCCATTCTAAAATAAAAAGGAAGCCAACAATAAAGGGCATTGAACTAATCACTATTTGGCACAATAATGATCACTAATTTGTCTGCCAATGATAACTAATTTATTAAAGTTAATATGTTGTAATATTTTTGTGATCACTAATTTTTATAATAATGATCACCAATCAGACAATTGATAATCACTAATTTGTAGGTGATTGACAGTGTTTATTTGCAAAGATAATCTATGCATGATCAATGTTGCACGGTTAGATCAATAATTTGTCTGGTGATGATTACTAATTAACTAAAGTTAATATATTGGAATATTTGGTGATCACTAAATTGTCCATAGATGATCACTAGTTTATCTATTGATAATCACCAATTTATTTTAAAAAGGGTTTGAAGTAATCACTAATTTCTCTAATAATTATTACTAATCTATTATGGGTAATACGTTGGAATATTTTATGATCACATATTTTTTTTTTAATAATGATCAAATAATTAGACATATGATGACCACTCATTTGCAGGTTATTGACAGTGTTCAGATGTAAAGAAAATGTATGCATGATTAGGTTAGTAATAGAGCTTGAATGTAAGGACCATCCCATGGATGATCACTAATTTTTCTAATAATGATTGCTAATTTTTCTGATAATGATCACTAATTCAGACTACATAATGTAAACTTCAACTATGAATCATATCTAATTAAGGCTAACCAATGTCTTTTTCTAACTGTTGGACTTCAACTTCAGTCTTGAACATACCATAAGAAAAATGATTGGCCCCTTGAAGAATCTTGACTTCTACTTCTTCCACTAATCGATTGATGCTGGGAATGCTCTCATTCTATATTGCACCTTGTTCATTTGCGTGACTTTGCCTAAATTTAGTAGTTTGTTCAGTTTGAGGTAATTCATCCCCTTCTTTGGTTATGTGTAGACAAGTGGACATGACAAATCTTATGACATGACGAATGTTATGAAACTTATTTCGAAGTCCTCCACACCGTCTACTTTTCTCTCTATCATTTCAATCTTCTCCCTTCACTAAGAATACTATCATAGTCAGGCCACTACTCTTTCCTATGCTTAGCGGGCTTTTAAACTTAATACTCCCATTGGTTTTGATTTTAGCCTCAATTACCTCGATTGGTCATTAGGGAGACCTAATGTCACGTACACATCCTCTTGGTCACCCTCATTCTGTCATACATAATTTGCAAGGAGTAAGAGCAAGCGGAAGTTGTAGACCAACCACACCGCTAGCTTTCACGATATCAGATTAGCTTGTAAGTGCAAGAAGCCGTCGAGACCAATATCTTTAACGGCCTATTTTTACTTATCGTTAAGATTTTCAATCAATTGCCACAATCCCTTAGGTGACATCTTGTTATTGAACTCCTTGGCTTTCATGCTTTAAATTTTCCATTTCTTTGCTAACTTGCGCTCAACATTTCCCCAAGCAATCGGCCCTTCTTATTCATTGGTCATCAGTTCCATATCGACCATCTCTACATGTATTTCTGTCCCCTTGTACATTTCTCTAACTATGTGAAGGTGCAATCTCTCTCCCATGTTGCAAATCAGCCTGAATGTTTGGGATTTCATGTTGTATATCCCTCAGTTGCATTTTGGTAGTTGTAGGCACATGTTTAGGTGTAAGAGTAGGTACCCCGAACGGAATGTACTCCTAAGTACATCAATCACCAGAGATGTTGTCAAAATCACGAATCTCATATGTATAAGCTAAAATGGGGCGGATCACATTCGCCATCACACACAATGTTTGACTTGTCTTTCCCTTTTTATCCTTTTTGGATCCTTGAGAGCATTACAGTCAACATTGTTGACTGCAGAAATTATTTTAACTAAGTTAAGTATTCATAAATATTGATACAAGTAAATGCCTATGCAAGTAGATAAATCATTGCCCAATACCTTTTATTACTTAGAGTTCTAATCCTAGTATCATCTTGAGAATCAACAGGCTTTCTTGAATTCTGATTACTCCTTGTACTAACCATTTTTTAAAAAAAACAAAAAAATTCAAGAGATCACTAATCTCATGACAAACGTTCACAAACCACAAATCTATAGATCACCAATAACATATCTATTGATCACCAACAACATTATGACTAAATTTTAAAAGCAGTTACGAAAAAAGTGAACATTTATTCAAGAGATCACAAATCTATTATTCACTAATAAAATGTATGTTGGTCACCAAGAGCACAAGAGCTAATTCTAAAAGTTATTGCAAAAAAGTA
>JACYFF010019584.1:47005202-47030182 GCA_017589665.1 Selenicereus undatus
ATATATATATATATACATATATGTGTGTGTGTGTGTGTGTGTGTGTGTGTGTGTGTGTGTGTGTCGATGGTTGCAAATACAATACTTTAAGAGAGGTGTTGTATTAGAGTAGTAGTCTTCTTTGAGGATTGAGCAGTCAATGGAAAAAGGTTTCAGAACATTGACTGTAGGTCTTATTCCTAAAGAGGTAGGAGATGGAGGGTCATGAATAGGTTCAGGGACTGGAGCTCTTAATGTATATATGTTTGTGAATGGTCTAAAGGTTTTGATCTAGAAGAGAAGGGAGGGAATGATCTTCGAAAACATATAAAGAAGGAATGGATCAAAGACAAGGAACGTCTTAAGGTCAATTTTCAATTGTTTATATGGTTCCCTACATTTGGTTCAAAACAAAGCATGCAGGATGTTTACAAGTATCTCAACCTCAATGTCCAAACAAATCTTTTCAAAACTTGGTAATTTGTAAATGGATGTAGTGTTTCTTCTATCCATCCTCCACAAGAAGACAACTAAATAGTCCTCAAAGGTGAAGCCGTTTTGGCTGCACCTTCTTGCAATGGCTGGGAGGGAAATGACATTGTCAAAGTTGATGACGTTGAAAAGGTCCATCAACAAGCCAATTATACAAACATCATCCTTAATGCAATTGCTGAACAATTGAACCATGTTTCTATAAGAATAAAAGAAACACCTAAAGCTGCCAAAGCTTCAATTCCTAAACTAATTGCTAACTACGCAGATAACATTTCTCAGCCAATTCTTCAAAATGGGTAGTATTTGAAAGAAGAATGAAGAGTCTCTTCCTAACGCCTCTTCAAGTGCCAGTAGTCATTTCCTTGAGATCATCTCAGACTAACTCGAGGAACTTGATATTTCATTGAAAGGTAAGACTACAACCTGCTATGACAAAACTTGCCAAAACCAATTGTCTGACACCTCTTCTGAGGACAAAGAGGATGAAGCCAAAAGTAATAGTGGTGAAGATGTTCTCAACATTATAGAAGAAACTTTTGAAGATTCTTCACCTCCTGCTGTTAACAAAATTAGGAATTGGAATCAGGGTAATACAAGGAACTATTACCTAAGGCCAACTCCTCCAGACCTCCAGTGTGAAGAAAGAGGAAGTTTTACTACCTCTCATTTCAACGGATAATCTATTTACCAATGGAACATAGATAGGAAATCAGAGCATGAGATCTTATCTACCCTTCAACAAATGACGATGGCAGTAATTTCCTATAAAGCCAAAAGATTTTCAGGAGCACAATTCGCTACTGCTCTAGCCGTCGACTTTGCCGAACAATTAAAGAATTGGTGGAATAATTTTCTTAATGTTGAAACAATTATAAGAATCCTTAACCATGCTTATAAAAGGACAAAACATGATGGAACGTTGGTAGACCAAGATTATGGGCCAAAAATGCTCATTCATACTATTACCCTCCATTTCATAGGAAATCCAAAAGAGGAACAAGCTTCTTCCAAAACAATCCTTATTAACCTTATATGTCCTACTTTGAGTGACTAGATATGGTATAAGGATGTCTTTCTTAGAAATGTTCTCAAATGAGATGGTATCAAGGATTTCTAGAAACAAAGATTTATTGCAGGATTGCCTAGAAAGTGTTCGTACAAAAAATGAGCTATTTTTAAGGTATTTTTACACATATTTTATGCTCATTATAATCGTATTTTTAAGGTTTTTATTTGATTTTATTTTGTTTTGCAGGTTTTGAATAATTTTAAAATAATGCAAGAAAATGGGAAGAAAATGGTGGAAAATGTCGGAAAATGAAAATTGGGTTGAATTGACTCGAACCGGCCCAAGAATATAAAAAAACCCAGCCCAAGCAATGGAAAGAAAACCCGGTCCAGCTCTCCCCAGCCGGCATGTGCCTAGCGTGTGACTACAGCTAAAAAACCCCTCCCCTTCTTAATTCACTCTCTCTCTCCTTCCTTTTTTTCGGTTCTCAGAATCGAAACCCAAACCAAAGACACTCCAACTCACGACCCTCCATCACCATCATCTCACCTCCTCCATCTCTCTCTCTCTTCCACGACACCAGCATCGTGTCACCTCCATCCGCAATTCAAGTGCCAAGCGCCACCTTGCACCATCGCCACCATCCACGCAAGCGAGCAGATCAAACGGTGGAAAAACGAAGCGAGTTCGAGTATAAATGGAGGTACCAATGCCATTGTTGAGGAAGCTAGGTAATTCTAGGGTTTTAGGTTAGTTTAAGTTTTAGATTAGCTTTAGGTTTATCTTCATTTTTTTTCATTTCAAGTTGTTCGAAATTTCGAATTTAGTTCAATTTAGGGTTTCGATTTTATGTTCGTTTTCAGCAGTTAATTCCAAGTAATTAAGCTTTGATTTCGAATCCTCATTCATAAATTGCAAAAATTTCTGGGTAATGTTGAGTAAATTCGAGCTTTCCCTCTCCCTGCTCATGGTGGTATTCGAGTCATGTTCTGTTTCGATTTGTTACATTGTCGATCCCTCCTGTTCGTGGACACAAATTGGGTTTGATTTCTCCCCTTAATCTTTTGCAATTCTTTTAGTAAAAGTTGCTGGAAATTCAGAATTCCCCCTCCCCTGCTGCTGCTTTGTTTGTGCTCTGGTAGTGCATCGTTGTTGTGCTCCCCTATTGCTTTGATTTAGCTTGTTCAGGATAAGTTGGTCTAGGTTTCGATTGTTTGCTGGCTTGATTGTGTTGAAGTATGGTTTGGTTTTAGGGGTTGTTCGATTCCCCTGTTTCGATTATTTGCCTGATTTGCTTTGCCTGGGTTCCGGACAATTATGGGTGTTGATAAATTTCAGTTCAAGTTTGTAGGATTGATTTTAGTGGATGTCTCAGTTGAGCTTTCGTAATTTGGGGCTTGGTTTCAGTTTTTCGAATTGTAGGCCTGCTGCTCAGTATTGGTTTCAGTTTTAAGTTGCATGCCTTTGATTTAGTTGAGAGTTTGGATGATTGTTTAGTTGAATTAGGATGTTAGATTGCTTTAAATAATTTCATTTAGTTTAGTGTAGCTAATTAGTTAATCATCACTTTTTATGACCTAAAACTCTCCCATCGTCCCTAAGGACTCAACCCTCACGTAGTACGATGTTAGTCGTACGCTTGCGACCCTTGTTTTAGTTTATCACTTAAATTTTACCTAACAGAAAGAAAGATTTATTGCATGATTGCCTAAACTCTTTGGAGACCATATCCTTAATAAATTACGCCAGAATTTTAGAACAAATGATATTCCTTTTAGTTTGCTAGCATTTGGACAAATTTTTGTATTGTCAAAACTAAAGGATTGAACCTTTATAATGAGATCAAGCTTCAGTCCAAATATGGATCAAAAAGGGGTCAATCTCGTAAAGGGATGGGAACTTTCTATGAAGCATTTAGCATTACCAAAATTGAAGCACCTTTTGCAGTTCGCGAAAGAGTTCAAAAGAAAAATGCCAAAACAAATATTAGGAGACCTCCTAGGCTCGCTAAGCTTTTCAAGAATAAAGAAATTCTAAAACCTGCTCCAAAGAAGAAGTAGCCCACAAAAAAGAAGAAGACCATAGTCTATTACAAATGTGCCAAAATTGGTCATAAAGCCTTGCAATGCAAAACAGAACAAAAGATTAATGAGTTGTTTTCAGGAGAACCAAAACTCTAGAAGAAGCTCCTTGCTCTTCTAACAAAAGATGCTTCAGGATCAGAAGAAGAATACTTTTCAAAATCAAGTGCAGACTCTGAATACGAATCTTCTCCAATTCTATCACCTAATGTTATTGCTAACAAATCCCAAAAAGAATTCCTTTTAGATCTCATAGCACAAAGTCCTGACATAGATGCCAAAAAGGAATAACTTGAGAAACTCAACGGTATTATCCTGGAAGAAGAAGACAAGTCTTTTAATCATGACCTAATTCCAAATCCCTATAAAAAAACTGCCACCAAAGATCTTAAAGCCGAGGTGAATGAGCTTAAAGGAGAAGTTCGTATCCTCAAAACTAAGGGCCTTAGCCTTAAGACAAAAGATCTAGAGATAGAAACATAACTCTATATTCTATAATCACAAAGAGCTAGCACCTTTACTAACACAAAACTTCCAAAAGATATTTTAGGAGTTCCAGAAACTGAAATTCCTAATAACCAATTTCTTCATACCATTTCCCAGGCTACATTTCAAAAGTGGTACTCCATTGTCAAATTAGTAGTCCATGACTTCTCAATTAATGCAGTATTAAAGGAGCTTATCAAAATTGTATTAAAGGAGAAATCGTTCTTACGAAGTATTGTGAACAAACCAAGAAACATTTGGCTAATGCTAATGGAGAACCATTAAGCATTAGTTATAAGCTTAACAAAGGATATATTCAAAATAATGATTACTATTTCAAAAATATTTTTCTAATAGTTGATAATATTACAAATGTTATTATTTTGGGTACACCCTTTTTAACATAAATTTTTCCATTTTACGTCAATGAAACTGGAGTTCGTACAAAAATTATGGGAAAAAAAATTTCTTTTAATTTTCTTTCCACAGCTTGACAAAGAGAAGTAATTAGTTTACAATCATCTTCTATCTTCAAACAAATAAATGTTCTACGGATCAAACAAAATCAAATTTGCCATCTACAAGAAGAGGTTTCTTATCTTCGAATTGAAGAGCAATTACAAAATCCCTCGATTAACCAAAAGATTTCTGATCTTGAACAATTAATCAAAAGTAAGATATGCTCGGATGTTCCTAATGCATTTTGGGAAAGAAAAACGCATATTATTTCTTTACACTACAAAAAAGATTTTCATGAAAGAAACATTCCTACAAAAGCTAGACTGACTCAAATGAATTTTGAACTCCCTGAGCATTACAAAAAGAAATTCAAAGTCTTTTGGACAAAAGGCTTATATGACCTTCCAAGTCTCCTTGCAATTGTGCTGCATTTTATATTAATAATGCTGCTTAGAAGGAACGAGGAGTTCCTAGGCTAAATATTAACTACAAACCTCTTAACAAAGTTCCCTAATGGATAAGATATCCAATTCCAAACAATAGAGGTTTGTTTAACATATTGTACAATGCAAAAGTCTTTTCAAAGTTCAGCATCAAGTTAGGATTCTGGTAAATGCAGATTGTTGAACCTGATAGATACAAAACTGCGTTTATAGTTTCATTTGGACATTACGAATGGAATGTTATGCCTTTTGATTAAAGAATGCTCCTTCAGAATTTCAAAATATCATGAATGACATCTTTAATACATAAACTTCATTTATCATTGTTTACACTGATGATGTTTTAGTATTTTAAAATACAATTGATCAACATTTCAAGCATCTGCAAACTTTTATACATGTTGAGAAAAATGGTTTAGCAGTGTCTGCATCCAAAATAGTTTTATTCCGGACAGAAATTAGATTTCTTGGTCACGATATTTATCAAGGTAGAATTAAGCCCATCATGAGATCATTAAAAATTGGTGATAAAATTTCTGATGAGATTAAAAGCAAGAAACAGTTGCAAAGGTTTCTTGGGAGTTCAATTATGTTTCTGAATTCTTTCCAAATTTAAGACAGTTGTGTGAACCTCTGTGCAAAAGACTTAGAAAGGACTCAGTCCCTTAGACTGATGAGCATACAAAAATAGTTAAACAAATCAAAGAAAGAGTCAAGTCTCTTCCATGCTTAGGCATACCAAATCCATTTGCATCCATGACAATTGAAACAGATTTATCAGACATAGGTTATAGTGGTATTCTGAAACAAAACATAGGTTATACCTAATCAGCAATCAGTTAGGTTTCATTCAGGTATTGGGCTCAGTCCACAAAAAAATTAATCTACTATCAAAAAAGAAATATTATATATAGTACTTTGTACTTCAAAATTCCAAAATGATTTATTCTATAAATAATTCTTCCTTCGGATAGATTGCAAATTGGTGAAAGAGATCTTACAAAGGATGTTAAGAACTTGGTTTCGAAACAAATATTTGCTAGATGGCAAGTGACACGTCTACAAGCACAAGGGTGTTGCAGTTTAGATAAAAAGTTCGTCCTCAGGGACCAAAATAATCTACCGAGCTAATGTTACATTGAAAATGCTAAGCAATTAATCTTTTCAATAAGTTGATTTAAATATACTAATTATCAAATTGGAAACTCAATCAAAGTAAAGCATCTAGGGATTCGATTCACCAAGTAAAGAGTTAGATAATAGAATTAAGCATGCACTTTTGACGGATTGGATGATTCAAGGAATTGCAATTGAGTTAAATTTAATCCTTTCTTTCAAAATAAATTAATTTGCACAAACGAATTCAACTAATACTCTTTCAAGTGTCTTTGATTTAGTCTAGGTTGAAGCTCTATAAATGCTAAGTATCCTCTTAGCATGCAATTCTCTCTTGAATTTTGCTAGGTCGAGTTCTATCAAGTTGATCGAATAGTGAGTTTCAGTTTTTAGTACTTCACTCGACTACCTAATATAAGCATGTAAAATTGACCAAACTTTACTCACAACATTTCAATCTGAAGATAGAAGTAAATCATTCCATTCATGAAGTAAGCACAAGATTGTAGAAATTAAGGATCCAACTACAATACTATGGCTAACAAATCCCTAGATTAAATAAAACTACTCACTCATATTTCAAGTTCAACTAACACAAGAGTTCAAGAATTAATGGTGCCACAATCTTCAAGCCTCCAAGAGCAAAGTTTGTCCCTTCAATTCTCCTTTTTCTCCTAAAAATAAACTAAAAATTCTAACTTAAGAGAGATGAATGAGAGAGTAGTGGTAAGATGATAATCATCTACCTTCAGCCGAAAAACATAACTTTTAAGCACTAAAATTGAGCATCTTTAACTACACAACGAAGGAAGATGAAGAGGTTAGCAGTTACAGTTCACCACGGTCCATGGAAGCCACTATGGGCAGACCGTGGTACTTGTTGGATCTAAAAGCTTCTGCTTTTCACTTACTCTACAGGCATAGGACTTGGGGTAGCTCCATGGTGGGCCAACAAGCACTCATATGAGGGTCAATTGCTGGGTTTAAATGGTCTAAAATCCTGCAAAAGTCACCAAAGAACCCATACCCAAGCATAAAAACGAGAATAGGAGTATAAATTATAACATAAAGACCATGAATTCGAGAAAAAGTGCTACGAAATGTCTTAAAAATGAAGTGTATAGAAGCACTTATCAAATTCCCCCATGTTTGAATCGTTGCTTGTCCCTAAGCATCACTAAGACCAAAAATTATTCACAACCTCCTTAGGAAAGACATTGGTAGCTGCTTGATGGCAAAGTCGATCCAAAGTTAGCCCAAAAGTGCCAAAATCATTAAACAAATAGGCTAGGAAGTAAAGTTTTCAAAATCATTGATAGACCACAATGTCAAGTTTGAATCAAACACCCCCCCCCCCAAATCATCAAATACAATCACATCGACATATAAAACAAATGGAGCTAGTAATGTCGGTAGAACCTCACTGTAGTCATGTGACACTAGTTACTCATGTCTTTGAAAAGTGTAGGAAGGTTCCCTTAATTCTCGGTCCATAGACTCAAATCTATCATAAGCTTGATAAGACTCTCGAATTCACCATCACTAGTATGCAATACACATTAGACAATCATAAGGACTTTATGAGGTTGTAACGGGGCTGTGGGTAAAGGTAAGAGGGGAATAAATATTTTGGAAATGTGGAGCTAGAAGCCATAGACTAAGAGCTTAACTTTTCTAATGCGCTTATGCATCACTCTCCTCGAACCAATACAATTCAATAACAAATACATCCCCTTTCACAACCAAATAAAGAGGAAAAGAGTTGAAAGTCAAATATAATTTTTACAATCCAAACAAGGTCAATATTCCTTTATTTTTTTTTTCTGTTCCGTTCTTTTTTTCCATTTTGTTTTTTTTTTGTTTCTTTTGTTCTTCCTTTTCTTTTCAATCTCACAAAAAGGTTAGCTGAGGGAATACGTATCAAACTTGAATTTCAACTCTCCTCTAATCTTTGTACAATAAAACAAGGGATCTCTTATACAAACACAAGAACACAAATCCCTTCATCAACTGTCCAACCAAATCCAGTAAAAAGATCTAAATGCACCTTACTAACTCCCAATCAAACTCGGTTTACGAGGATGAAACGCTTCTCTAGTCTTCGCTTAAGGGTAGATAAATGTTTCGGAGGTTCACATCAATAAAAACAAATATAAGCTCAAAAGGGCTAGCTAGGGATATATCATGCCTAACAAGGGTGGCTATTTGATCTTTTGGGTTAACAACCTCAGCATTGCTAGGTACCCAGTGAAGGTTACCCTGGTGAAGTAAGGTGGTCTGCTCAACAATGGGAAGCGGCATGAGCCGATCCCTGGGATAAATCTAGCACAAATGTTGAGCCTCTACTTTGTAAAAATTCATTAGCTTAAAAGCAGCTTGATTAAGCCACTGGGATCCAGAAGCTCGATCCTCAAGATTGGGTTCAACACCCAAAACTCTAGCAATGGTGGTGATTATACCCCAAATGACTATTCTACCCTTAGTGCTGACAGCTGCACTATACAATTGTTGGGCAAGAACGCCCTAGGATCAATTTAGACACCATCTAGCATATAAGACACTACGTATAACTCAAACAATCAAGGGACATTCAAACTATCATGTCGAGCAAAGAAAAAACAAGCGAGAATACGTTGAGCCACCCAAATGCAAAGGTTCCTAATATGGGTGCATTTGGAAGAACTAGTATTGTACCTAAAACCCCTGAAAGCTCGCCTCAAATTGCACTCGGGATGAATTCATGGGGAACTTGACGGTTTGGTAAGTCCATGCTAGGTGGAAAACCAAATATGTTATTAAAGGTACTTCAGTTTAACTCATAAATCTGCCCTTGTAAATAAAATGAAATATATCCCACTTGACATTGAGGCCCTCGAGTGACCTCAACATGCAAAGTACTAAGAAAATCAAGTGTGAGGTCCTGATATGTATGCTCTTTTATTTCAATAAAGTGCCCCATACCCCGCTGTGAATAACCACTTCATGTCATCCAACAATCCCAAACGGCCCAACAATTCCTTATCATAATAATGGGTTGTCACATCAATTCTTTCACTCAAGCAATTACATCTAGCAATATGTTCAGGGTTAGTCAAACCAAGGGGATGAGGAACATTACCTCGGGTATGTGCATTGGTGGAAGTGTGGGAGTTCTGTCGAGGCCGTTATGGCGCTTGGACAGATGTCCCCACCTCCTTGATGCTCCTTTTTCTTTTGCTGGGTGCCGTGGATGTAAAAAAATGTGAGAAATTGGAACAAAAACCTCAAGAATGAGGTATAAGAAAGGAAAATGAAGAATTTGAGTGAAAAAGTGGAGAAACTTGAGGTGGAAGAAAATGGTTACGGAGGAAGGGTGAAAGTGAGATGAACTTGGGGAAGAAATGGTAGAAAGAGATGAAATTTGTTTGACGAAGAGAAAGATTAAGAGAAAAGGGGAGATTTTAAGTGAAAATGGAATGAAAATGAGATGAAATGAGGGAGAAATTGAAGGTTTGACAATGGAGGGTTTAGCGAGAGAGTCTCGAGATAAAAGATGAAAATGGGGGAGAATGAAGGGTCACCGCTGTCAAAACCCTTGATTGTAGCCCGTAGCAGTCTACCACAGACCGTGGTGGCTGCTGGCATAATTTTTCTTTGTTTTACTGGGCGGCCTGTACCACAGACCATATCGGAAAATACGGACCACCCGTGTTCAGCGCCTTGACTATCTTTCTCTCTTTTTTTTCTCTTTTTTTTTTCTTTTGAAAACTTCTTAAAAATGGAAATCAAAGCTATAAAAGGCTTGGGTTGCCCCCAAGAAGCGCTTTTTTAAGGTTAAGGGCTTGATCGTGCTTGTAAGTGCGATCTGGATTAGGAAGCATATGGACGACAACCTTTACAATAGGGTCGCCTACAAGATAAGGCTTGAGCCGCTGTCCATTTACCTTGAATACACCGGTGGATTCACTCCATACATGTGCTGCAAATGAGGAGGAACCTTGATGACTTGAAATGGTCCCAACCACTGAGATCTCAGCTTGCTCGGAAATAATTTCAGCTTAGAATTGAACAAAAGGACAATGTCACCTTCCTCAAATCTCTTCTTCAAAATGTGCTTGTCATGCCATTGCTTGGTGCTCTCCTTGGAAATGTGGGAAATCTCATAAGCCTCTAGCCTTAGCTCCTCAACCTCATATAATTGCAAAGACTGCTTCTCACCGGCCAGCTTAAGATCGAAATTGAGCATCTTAATTGCCCAATAGGCTTTGTGTTCTAACTCGACCGACAAATGACAAGACTTCCCAAATAGTAAACGGTATGGGACATTTCCTAAAGGAGTCTTATAAGTGGTTTGGTAGGCCCAAAGAGCATCATCGAGTTTCAAAGAGCAATCTTTTCAGGGTCTATCCACCTTCTTTTCCAAAATACTCTTCAATTCCCAGTTAGATAGCTCAACTTGGCCACTCGTTTAGGGATGATAAGGTGTAGTGACTTTATGAAAGACCACATACTTCTTCAAAAGTGACTCAAGTGGCTTATTGTAAAAGTGAGTCCTATTATCACTTAAAAGAACTCTTATGTGTGCCAAATCTAGTAAATATATTTTTCCAGAGGAACTTTATGACAACCTCGGATTGATTGGTTGGGGTGACAATGACTTCCACCCACTTAGAGACATAGTCAACTGCAACGAGGATATAGAGATTATTATGAGAAGGAGGAAATGGCCCATGAAGTCAATCCCACATATATCAAACAACTCCACCTCAGGAATGCCACTTTGAGGCATCTCATGTCGCTTGAAAATATTCCCCGTTCTTTGGCATATATCACAAGTCATGACAAATTTCTTAAATCTTTAAATAGAGTGGGCCAATAGAAGACCGCTTTGAGTACCTTTGTAATAGTCTTGTCCGGGACAAACTGTCCACCATAAGTCGAAACATGACAATGGTGTAGGACGCTATAAACTTCATCATCTGGTAAACATCTGCTATATATCCCATCTCCACACAGCTTGTAGAGAAGAGGTTCCTCTTACACATAGTATTTGGCATCAGAAAGGAACTTCCTCCTTTGTTGATAAGATACTCCAGGAGGCAGCACCCCACACACCTTGAAATTCATCAAATCAGCATACCATAGGGTGGCTTGGTGAGAAATGGCAAGTAGTTGATCATCTAAGAAAGAATCATCAATTAGGAGCTCTTCACTAGGAGTGGCCTCGGGGCCTAGTCGAGATAAGTGATTCGCCACCCCATTCTCCATTCTGATCTCGTCTTTGATCTCTAAATTGAACTCTTGGAGGAAAAGAACCCATCGGATGAGGCGGGGTTTGGAGTTGGACTTCTTCATTGGGTTCTTCAAAGCGGCATGGTCATTAAAAATAATGACATTAGAATTCATTAAGTAAGACCGAAATGTTTCCAAGGCAAACACAACTGGTAAGAACTGCTCCGTAGGTGGCATAATTTACTTGAGCCGCATCAAGAGTTTGGCTCGCATAGTGAATAGCATAAGGCTTGTTTTCCTTCCTCTGGCCTAAAACTATCCCTAATGCAAAATCGCTCGTATCACACATCACCTCAAAAGGAAGCCCACAATTCACGGCTTGCATCGCCATATATGTAATAAATGCCTCTTTTAACCTGAGTAAAGCACTCAAGCATTCTTCATTAAAATCAAAAGGCACATCCTTGACAAGCAAATTGCCAAGTGGTTTTGTAATTTTTGAAAAATCTTTTATGAATCGCCGGTAAAAACTGACATGTCCAAGAAAACTCCTAACAACGTTTACAGAAGTTGGTGGGGGTAATTTTTCAGTCACCTCCACCTTTGCTTTGTCAACCTCAATGCCGCTATTAGAGACAATATGGCCTACGACAACCCCCTCTTGTACTATAAAATAATACTTTCCCCAATTCAAGACCAAATTTGTATCTTCACACCTTTGCAAGATCTTTTAGCCAAATTATTCATACAATGGTTAAATGTCATACCATACACTAAAAAATCATCCATAAAGGCCTCCATTATGTCCTCAATAAAATCAGAGAAAATAGCCATCATACAGCTTTGAAAAGTAACGAGGGCAACACATAGCCCAAGTGAGATCTCCTATAACCAAATGTATGATTGGGACAAGTAAAGGTGGTCTTTTCTTAATCACTAGGATGAATAGGGATTTCAAAGAAACCTAAATACCCATCTAAGTAACAAAAATATGAATTTGTGCCCAATCTTTCAAGCATTTGGTCTATAAAGGGAATGGGAAAATGGTCCTTTCGGGTGGCCTTACTCAATTTTCGATAGTCAATACACGTACGCCATCCCATGACACTCCTAGTAGAAATTAGCTCATTGTTCTCATTTTTTATTAACGTCATCCCCCCTTTCTTAGGTAGTACATGGGTCGGGCTTACCCACTTACTATCGGAGATAGGGCAGATAATGGCGTCTTTAAGTAGTTTCAAAATTTCCTTCTTGACTACCTCTTAAACTTCTTTGGTGCTCAATTTGAGGGCTTATGGTCATCTTCCATCAAAATACGATGCATGCACACAGACGGGTGAATTCCTTTTAGATCATCAAGAGTATATCCTATGGCTTTACGATGCATTCTAAGTACTCTAAGCAAAGAGTCAATTTGAGACGCACTTATACTTACATTAACGATCACAGGATAAGTAGAATTAGGCCCAAGAAACTCATACCTCAAAGAGGAAGGGAGATGTTTCAATTCTACCTGGGGAGCATGCTCCTCATCAGACGAGGGCGTCGCATCACTCACCAAGGTTTCCGCTTTAGCCTGTGTAGGTGGAACTTATGGAGAGGCCTATAAGAATTAAGCACACATTGCTACTTCGGGATTTGCATCCTTAGTAGAACCATCATTCAACATACAATGGTTAAGAGGGTCATTAGATTCAGGGTTAGAAATGGTTTCCCATACAAATATCAACCACATCAATCATATGATATTCATCAGAAATGGAAGGAAATTTAGAAGCCTTAAACAAGTTGAATTCCACATGATCATCTCCCACATCGGAAGACAACTTACCATTTCTGACATCAATACGACACCCGGAGGTGGCTAAGAAAGGGTTCCCAAGAATGATGGAGGTGTACTTATCCTCCTCCATCTCGAGTATCACAAACTCTACTAGCACATACAAATCTCTCACGTTAATTGGGACATCTTCTAAAATACCTACAGGGTATTTCATAGAATAATCTTCTAATTGTAAGGAGATGGTGGTGGGTCTTGTTTCTCCAAAATTGAGCTTTTCACACAAAGAAAGGGACATCAAACTCACACTTGACCCAAAATCACACAAAGCACATTCAATAGACACATTCCCTAATAGTCGAGGAATTGAAAAACTATCGGGATCCTTAAGCTTAGCAAGAAGATTGTTTTGGATTGCGACACTGCACTCTTCAGTCAAGGCATCATGCTTTTCTAGCTTTCTTTTATTAGACAAAATCTCTTTAAAAAACTTTGCATAAGAAGGCATTTACGACAAGACATCAGTAAATGGAATATTAATGTAGAGTTTCTTCAAGACCTCTAAAAACTTCCCAAACTGGAAATCAAGCTTAGCCTTAGCCATTCTTTGAAGGAATGATAAAGACATAGTGTAAGGTTTGGGGGAAGTTTGCTTAGGGTCATTAGGAACCCCGTTAGTATCCTTCACAACATCATCATCATGTAAATCAGTAGAGGGAATTGACACCGTTTTCTCAACAATCTCAACGTTATCATCATGCTCATTATGCAAAGGCTTATCATTACTTATCCCCTTAGGTCCCTCAAGTTATTTATCCCCTTTTAGGATTATGGCATTGAATTGCTCTATAGGATTTAACTCTGGCTTACTTGGGAGTCTACCAAGGGGTATAGATGAAGAGCTAGCTAGTTGGGCAATTTGAATTTTCAACATCTTATTATGAGTAGTAAGCACATCAACTTTATAGGCTAATTGCATTATATACTCATCTTACTTTTGTTGTGTCAAAAGCACACTCTCCATCATGGCCTCTAGGTTGGACTTTTGGGGGCCTTGTTGGGAAAAGGGAGGTCTTTAAAATCCGGGGGGTTGCCTAGCATTCGTTTGGGGCATCATGGCATGGTTAGGCCTATATGATAAATTTGGATGATTCTTCCAACCTGGATCATAAGTATTGGAATAAGGGTCATTGATCAGTCTGGGGTTGAAATTATTGATATAATTGACTTGGTCGCTAGTGTTTTGGGCAAAGCAACTCCCAACTTGGCAATTCTTAGTCAAATGGTGAATGGAATCACATATTTCACATGATGGGGGAGGGGTACTAGAATTCACAGCATTCACATTCAATCATTCCAACCTTTGAGTCATAGCATCTACTTTAGCATTAAGTAAAGTAAGTGCATCAACTTTAAGCTTACCTCCAACCCGCTTGGGTTGGCCTTGCTCATTGCACCATTGAAAATTGTTGAGCACATATCCTCAATCAAATTGTATGCCTTATCCTCAGTCTTATTTACTAAGGTTCCCCATGCTGCCACATCAATAGTGGACAGGTTGGGTCACTCCATTGTAGAAGTCTTGAACAATCATCCATCTGTGACGGCCATGGTGCGAGCACAACCGCAACAATTCTTTGAACTACTCCTAAGCCTCAAGGAGCGTCTCATTATCCCTTTGGGTAAAGTTAGTGATTTTGTTCCTCAAGCTTGCTGTCTTGCCTTAGTGTGAAGAATTTGAAAAGAAAGGCTTTAGTAAGCTAATCCCATGTGGTGATGCATCCGAGAGGCAAAGAATGAAGCCATGCCCTTGCCTTGTCCGTAAGTGTAAAGGGAAATAGTTGCAATCGAATGGCATTGGTAGATACTCCGTGGAGCTTTAATGTATCACACACCTCTAAAAAGACTGAGAGGTGTAAGTTAGGGTCTTCCAATGTGGTGCCCCCAAATTGGGACTGTTGCACCATGGAAATAAGAGCCGGCTTGAGCTCAAAATTGTTTGCCTCCACATTAGGATGAGCAATGCCTTGGATTCCTATGGTAATGAAGTCCTGAAGCATCCTTCTTTGCTCACCTCCTCCTCCCACCATAATTGGTGAGGTCTCTCCAGCCTTGCACCTTTGTTTCTCAAGTCTTTACTTCTTCCTCCTTAAACGGAAAGTCCTCTCAATCTTAGGAATGGGCTCATACAAAATTGGACTTCGCATAAAAGGGGAAAATTCCTACAAGTGCAATCACCAACACTAGCAATGCAATCAAAAGGAAAAGGAAAAGGAAAATAAAGTAAAATACTTAGTCAATTTCATAAGATTAACTCAATAGTTAACAATTTGGTTCTTGACAACGGCGCCAAGAACTTGACACGTCCACAAGCGCATAGATGTTGCCGTTTAGATTGAAAGATCATCCTCATGGACCAAAGTAATCTACCGAGTTAATGTCCTATTGAAAATGCTAAGCGATCAATCTTTTCAATGAGTTGATTTAATTATACTAATTATCCAATTGGAAATTCTATCAAAGTAAAGCATCTAGGAATTCAATTCACCAAGCAAAGAGTTAGATCATAGAATTAAGCATGCACTTTTCATAGATTTTTAAGGAATTGAAATCGAATTAAATTTAATCCTTTCTTTCGAAATAAATTAAATTGCCCAGACGAACTCAACTAACACTCTTTCATATGTCTTTGATTTAGTGTAGGTTGAAGATTTATGAATGCTAAGTATCCTCTTAACATGCAATTCTCTCTCGAGTTTTGCTAGGTTAAGTTTTATCAAGGTGATTTAATAGTAAGTTTCACTTTTCAGTGTTTCACTTGACTACCTAGTATAACCAAGCAAAATTAACCAAGCTTTACTCACAACATTTCAATCTCAAGATAGATGTAAATCATTCTAATTATGAAGTAAGCACAAGATTGTAAAAATTAAGGATCCAACTACAATACTATCGCTAATAAATCCCTAAATTAAACAAAACTACTCACTCGTATTTCAAATTCAACTAACACAAGATTTCAAGGATAAATTCCAAGTGAAAGAAAGCTTTACAACAATGACAGCCCTTCAATGGTGCCATGATCTTCAAGCCTCCAAGAGCAAAGTTTCTCACTTCAATTCTCCTTTTCTCCCAAAAATAAACTAAAAATTCTAACTTAAGAGAGATGGATGAGAGAGTAGTGGTGAAATGATGATCATCTTCCTTCAGCCGAAAAACACATCCTTTAAGCACTAAAACCGAGCATTTTCAGCCGCACAATAAAGGAAGATGAAGAGGTTAGTAGTTGCATGCTCACCACGATCCATGAAAGCCACCACGGGCAGACCATGGTACTTACCGGATCTAAAATCTTCTACTCTTCTCTTGCTCCATGGGTGTAGGTAGACCTGTCAAAAATTGACCCAACCCGAATCTGCCCGAAAATTTTGGATTTTGAACACGATTTTCTCGACCCGAACCTGAAATAAACCGAACTTGAAAGACCCGCAAATTAGCGAGTCAAACCCGACCCGAACCCGAACCTGCCCGCTTGACCCGAACATTATATCCTTAGTTTTTATTTTTCTCTAATTTATCTCTTTTAACAATAATGGTTAGTCATTTTTATTGAGTATTTTGAAAAGACATTATATAACTATTGCATCTATTTACAAATTAAACAATAATAACCTTATTTTTTCTTCTCCATTCTTTGAAAATAAAACAGTACACAACTTTTAAATGAAAAAACATTAAAAATACGTATAAAATTACGTGGAATAACTATCTAATCTTTTTTTAAAAAGTTGATTTAAAAGAATACAAGCATTAAAGATGCGAAAGTCATACCATTATATAGTTAGTTAAACAAATCTGTCTAATTTTTTTAAATAAATTAATTTATAATAATTTAAATTTTTGATGTTATAACTGCAAGATAATATCTTATACTTCTTTTATTTAATTTTATTTGGTTTTCGTTCAGACTAGTCTTGAACTATGATACTAACGGTAGAAAAACGATTAGCTGTATTCGTATTGGGGTCGGTCCATTAATAAAGTTTTACCTGATTAGACATTGGTAGGTTAGTTAATAAAAATATTAAATCATTAAATAGGTTATTAGCGGTGAAACTGCTACAACTCATTAAAATGCTCTAGACGGGTTGCCCAATAAATGGTCGACCCACTATTAACCTTCTTTCAATGTACGGGTCGATCTATCCAAAATCAAGTGAGGCTTAATTTTTTACCCGCCCATACAAGATGTTCATATATTATAATAAAATGTTTGAATATTTTAACATTCTTTTGAGAAATTACAATTATTATGCATTTTCATTAAATAATGACAATTTTGAATAATAAATATGCAAAATTTTTGATTTAAAAAAAAAAGAAAAATAACTCGCAAAAAAGGCGCTCTAAACCAGTTGGGTTGATCCGAAACCTTTACAATCGAAATACACCCGCTCGTATTTTACCCGAACCCGAAATACATCCAACCCGTATTTTACCCGAACCCAAATACACCTGACGCGTATTTTATCCGCCCGCCCAAACTGACAGGTCTAGGGTTAGGACTTGGGGTACCTCCATAGTGGACCAACATGCACTCAAATGAGGGTCAATTGCTAGGTCAAATGGTCTAAAATCCTGTAAAATTCACCAAAAAACCATACCCAAGCATAAACAAGAATAGGAGTATAAATTATAACATAAAGCCCATGAATTCCCGAAACAGTGCTACAAAATGTACTAATAATGAAGTATACAAAAGCAGTTATTAGCAAGCAATTCTTTCTACTTTTGATTTTGACATTGATTCATCAAAGGAAAAAATAATTCCCTTTCAGACTTTCTTACTGGGAAGTTTCTGCAAGGAAAGAGTGACAAAAGTTCATTGTTGCAGGATTCAAAATGAGCAACAACACGGATAAAGGCAAAGGGATACAAAAGGTTGAAGACTACCAATTTTAGGTTCAGACGCGCAATACATTTCTACCATTAGCAAACTTCCCTCCTTTGACCTATAAAACCATTGTGTCAAACCCTCCTACAAAACCAACTCATGACAATAACTACCTAATCCGACATACTAAACACCTATTCCTCACCAGTTATAAAACAACTCCTTCCCCTGAAACAATCAAACCATTAATACAAAAAAGCTTTGGAAAATCTTATTTTCCTAGTGATGACCCTCTTAAGACTCAACAATTTTACGAGCTTATCTTTATTGATACCCACTCCATTGACATCACCCATACCCATGACAAAATTAATCCTAGTTTTTATCCTTTTCCCCAAATGCATAATTCGAAATGTGTTGAGTACCCAGCAATGGCAAATTCCTTTCGAGGAAATGAAATTATCTATTATTTTCAACCCACCAACATACAGTTACAATGACTACAAAATAGACTGGTATTGGGCATTTCTCTAACAGCTAGATACGCACTTATGATTTTTAATTTTCATGACAATTACATAAATACCTTCCCTATCTAGTTCCACTACTAGGGGACATGGTTTGGATGCTCTACCTCTGTTCTTACCAATGAAGCAAAAGAAGGTTGGGCATACTAGAACAAAAACACACCCACTATCGAACCTTATACAAAGGAAGTTCAATTTCTTCGAACTTCTAACATTGCTTGGATTTTTAGTTGGGAATACAGGTTCCACAATTTTGTGCTAAATATATTTCCCTTATCGGTCATTTGAGTTTACAAAATCAAATGGTGGAACGAATATAAAACAAAATTATGTGGAAAAGAAAACTTAGAATTCTTCCGCAAGACAAAAACAAAGAAGTTCACCATTGACAATTTGCATACATTTGACAAGAAGAAGGAGATTGCTATAGGACCATCCACTTCAGTCAAAAGACAAAGTCCTTCGTCATCAGCAAAAGGTAATCCACAGGACTCACACAAAAGGAAAGAGAAATCTTAGAGCTACTCAAAGATGATCTAGCCACGGGACAAGTTTTTCTCCAAAAGATACTTGACAAAAAGGACATTGACTTAGGGGATGGAACCACCAGTTCTGTTGGATCCTCCACAATACCGAAATCATGTGATCTACAGGATTCACAAGATCCTTATGATATGTAAATAAATAAAAACAAAAAATAGAAAAGAGAAGAGCCCGCAAAGGTCTTGACCTTTGGCAAAAGTAAGGGTCATTCTATAAAAAAAATCTTTTCTTTTGCAGGTATGACAAAATTATCGACAAAATGTCATACTCACAGTACCAGACATAACACTATTCACAAACAGTACTAAGTAGGAATTTTGAAAAGGTCTACAGTCAAGAGATAAGGATGACAAAACTTTCGATGCATTATTGACATTTATAGCCGACAAAAGGAATTTGCTTTTTACAAAAGCAAGCATCAATAAACCATCCCTCGACTATAAGGCAGCATTTGGTTGGATGCAATGCAATTAGGTGGTAATGCAATCAATAATGTAATGTAATGAAAATGAAATGTAATACAATAGCGATTGCATTACCACGTTTGGTTGGTTATAAATTAATTGCATAAGGTAACATAAATACCATTCCATTACCATGTTTGGTTAACTTTCTAATATGTAATGGAATCAACTTTGCATCCAACATTTTTTAGAAATATTTGTTTCACCAATTAAATATTAATTTAAACTTAAATACTAATTGAAACTTAAATACTAAATTCAAACAAAATTATAAGAAATAAAAGGACTAATTCAAACTTAAATACTAAATACAAACTTAAATACTAAATTTAGTAGTTGTTTCACCAATTTCGAAACAATAATGACCCAACATTAAGCATAAACATAGATGAGAAATTGCAATAACCACAAATATCTAAACTGCATAGCATAGGTTTCACAATGTTCCATCACATTAAAAGTCCAACAGCAAGAGAGGTGTAAATATCCCTTTGAAGAAGAGCTTGCACCTACTCTTTCCTTTCGGCATCAGGGATACTAAAAAATACATCTACGCTCTCCAGCTCAGATGTAATTTTTCTTGCCGTTCAATGCCTCTCCATGCTTGTCAAGCCCAAGTTAGCCAATTCTTCATTCAATTTGGAGCACTTCTCACTTAACTCCACATCAAAGCCGATAGCTCGACTGATGTTGCTACTCGCAGCCCTTATCTCTCTCCCCGAGAATAGATACAAGTTCTGATAAGCCTTTAACTAAGTTATCAAACGCTCTTACCCGTTTTCCCAAGTTCCCAGATTTCCCAAAACTCGCCTCAACCCCAGAAGGCTCTTGAGTAGATGAAGATTCAAGTTCATCTTTCTTACTTGACTCTTCATTTTCTCCCTCTTCATTCACCTCTTCTTTCATTTCTTTATGGCCTTGAGCCTCTTTTCTCGAAGCACGATCCTTTCCAAAGATAATGCACAAATCCTTATAATAAGGGCACGGTTTACCTCTCCAATCATTAGTTCTAGGGTGATTCTGTGTCATGAGGTATTAATAATATTATAACACAAAAACTAAAAAGAGCAATTAAAAACATTAACCAAGAATCTGTATCACCTTATTTACATCACACTGACACAGCACACCAATAAGGTGATTTTGTATTACCTCATTCCCAGAAGCACTTCCAATATCAAAGCAATTTAAACATAGAGAAGCTGACACAACACACTAAAAAGAGCAATTTAAACATCAAACTATCCCAGTCAAATATCAAAGTAATAACTAGAGAAGCACATTCAACTCTCAATATATATCAAATATATTTACAGCACACTAACATTGACACATCAGATGCATTGGCAGATTTGCAAGTAACCACATGATATGCAATTACTTACAGCACAATAACATAGCAGATTTGCAAGTAAACTCCAAATAAAATAAAGCATCAACTTTTCCCAAAGCCACAGATTACACAATATGGTCTAAGTTCCTTTAGAATTACAAAATCAAAAACATGTTTTTGCTTTCATTCTAGGGGATCAGGGGGCAGTCTAACCTTCTAGGAGAATTCTCCAGCAAAATTACACTTCAAGTATGTCAGCAAAATTTTCCCAGCAACACAGTTAATCCCATATTTGGTCAGAGTAATTATCCCAGAAGGTTAGACTTATTCAGCAGTGTAAAGAACAAGAAAAGCAAGCAAAAAATTAGGTTGAACGAGCTTATCTTCACATAAGCTTGCCAAACTTCTTTCTCGGCCACCACTAACTTTGTTTCTGGGTCGCATCCAAATCCACTTGTGCAGCTTCCAACTACCATGTAAATTACAACATTATATATGCCTTTACAGTGTCAAAGTCGAGAATGCACATGCGACTAAGCTTTTAGATTTGATTTGGGTAATTTGTCCCTCAGTTTCTCTGCAACAGTATTTAAAAACCCTGGTTTAAACCCATTATTAGCTTTGAATGATGTGCTACTGTTCACAAGATCTTTAAGAACTTCAATGAGTGCATCATCTTCTTCTTGTTTCCATTTTCTTTTATTTTCCTTGGGCCACGAGCTCTTGGTGAAGCCATCATATGAATGGTAGAAGATATCAATCTGTAAATAATAAGATAGAACAGCAACCATTTTGAACAAAATAGCAGAGGACAAAATAGTAGAGGACAAACCAGTAGAGGACAGAACAGCAGTAGTGCTTGATTGCAGAACATCAAATAATCCCAATGTTTAAAGCAAAACAGCAGAGCACAGAATTTAAGAACAGCAGAACACCATGTATGTCTGATTGCAGAACAGAATTTTTAAAGCAGAACAACAACCATGTATGTATGATTGCAAAACATTATTTTTAAGCAGAACAGCAACCATGTATGTATGATTGCAGAACACCCTTTTTCCAAAGTAAGAATTTTCAGCTAACATAGAGGACAGAACGCAGACTACAATAGCTAAATGAAGTAAGATATTACAGCTAATAGAGTGTCTAAACTATCAAACATCTCTCTGGCTAACAAAACAAGTAAGCAACAAATCATCTTTGTCTCCTGTTTGCTCGCCAACTATCAAACATCTCTCTAGTTAATTGGTCACACTTCACTGTCCATTCATCAGAGGATTCAATGTTGTCTATATGCTCTTCATCTCTCCTTTGTCACCTTGGTCCACTCATATTGCAGTATTCCTCTATAGGATCTATGGCCATCTTTCTTATAATAAGATTATGAAGTAAGCAACAAGCAATAACAATTCTGTTCACTGTGCGAACGGGATAGAATGGAGGACTTCTAAAAATAGCCCAATGCATTTTCAACATGCCAAAATATCTCTCTATTACATTTCTAGCGGATGAATGCTTCATATTAAATAACGCTTCCAGAGTTATTAGCTGGTAACCAGTTCGCCATTCATTCAGATGATACTGTTGTCCCCTATAAGGAGCAAGAAAGCCTTCGCAATTCATAAAACCCGTATCCACAAGGAAGTATTACCCTAAAACATATGAAAAGGCTAACATATTAACTCCTAGTGTATTTTTAAAACCCCCAAGACTATTCTCAGCAATTATTTTCTTACCGTGTGGGATTCTTAGCCCATGTCTTCTACTCACCGTATCCCGAGGAACTCTACTATTGGCTGCAGATCCCTCCCAGCCATCTAGAACATATATATATTGCATGTCTTTTGAGCATAAGGCTAACAAGTTCATGGCTATTGCACCCTTACGATTTTGATATCTAGCCCTGCCCACTTCTGGCACACGCATCTTGATATATGTTCCATCCAAAGCCCCAACGTAATTCTAAGACCTAAGACAACATAACTAAGTTAAGAATTTCATATGAAAACAATTGGCAATGCATTACTAGGTATAGTTTGTACCTTGAACCATTTCCATCACTCATCTCTAGAGTTTTCTTCAATAGGCTTCGGTTTCTTGAGCAGTCCATTTTGCAATCTTATGACAACCTTCAACACCTTATTAAGATACTCACTGATAGTCGACCCTGAGCTCTTAAATGCATCATGAACAATCCGATTCTTTGTGTGATGTGCAAGAATATTAAGAAAGCCACTTGCTCTTTCAAAGGCACGTATTTGCTATCATCCAACCTCTCTATCGTTCTTAGCATACTACATAGTTTAAACAAAGTGTGTCCATCCATTCTAAGATGGTCAATACATTTCCTATCACTCTTACGAATCAAGCATTTTCTTAGTGCATAACCCTAAAACAATACTCATAATATGCTGATAATTCATGCATATATTGATAATATGCTGATAATTCATGTATATGTGCTGATAATGAGCAACTTCTACCAGCTAATGAACTGGTAGCTCCACATAAGTCTCATATAATGTTAGCTTTGTTTTTTATTTCAGGATTGGACTGAATGAAGTTCTAGGAATTAAAATGTACATCTCAGCATTTCAGACAGAAACAAAGATTAGGAAGACCATTTAGGAATCTTACTAGCTCATAAATTCATTAAATTATATATTTTTTTCAGCAGAAATCTGGAACAAAATTTAGACATAGTCTGAAACTAACAGATCAGAGCATGTAAAATTTCATGGAAACACAATTTTCTCTTATGGCTAAGTATTCATATTTGCTTAGACCTACATGAGAAATTCATATAGGTCAGAATGCTAGAGGACAGAGCAGCAAAGGACAGAACAATCAATCAAAATTTTCTTATGACAAAGCTATTGCAGTGAGGATGATGGTATTCATATTAGTAGCCATCACAATGACTTTCTCGGTGAAACTAAGATTCACTGAGAATTTCACTAGTGTTCTTAACTGAAGATGATGGTAGAGATATCTATATGATTGAATGTCACTGAGAATTCTCAACTGTTACTCACTATACTCATCAAACCCCCAAATCACAACTTACTCAAGCAAAATAGCTTATTCAAGCAAAACAGCTTACAAACTCATCAGAACAGCATTCAAGCAGAACAACCTAATTGAGGAAACCCACATTAGAAAATACAAATAGGAATAGAGAGACGAGGGAGCAGCTTACAACAATGATAGCAGCTTCAACTTCTTCCAGAACCAAATAGATCTGCTGAAACCCCTAGACATGAAAAACTTGAAATTAACACCATCAAATCTCGAATCTCTCGCTAACTTCACATAAATTTGTATAATTGTGAAAAAATTTCCAGAAAATCACCAAGCTAAAGCAAGAAAGCAACGAAAAACTCATCCAAACTAAAGCATCAAATTTACAGACCACCTTGATCTAATCTCAACGAGAAGACGGTGGAAATCATCTAGAGCAGGAACTCATATAGGCGATACCAGTCGCAATGAGAAGACGTCCATGGCGGCTCTAGAGAGAGAGACAGACAGACAGACAGATAGAGCGAGACAGAGAGGACGGGCAGAGGTCGACGCAGGGTTTCCTTGAGGAGTGTTTCGGCCGCTCGGAGTTTGCTGGGCTTTTGGAGAATTTTGATTACATCAGGTAATGTAATGATGATTGTTCAAGGGAGACCCATGTTATTTCTATTACATCTTTCTATGTTATTTTTATTGCAAGGTAATTTCAATTACATAGGTCTTTAGCCAACCAAACATAGTAACGTATTCAACTTTGCTATTTTAATTCCACTACATCACTGATTACCACTGGCCAAACGAGTCAAAAAAGGAGACGAATTCATTTACAAAAGGCAGAGTGAATTATCTTGAATTTTCTCTTATAGCCTTCTACGCCCTCTCTCTCTCTCCCTCTAAACAATTCAATTATTTTGTAACATTTTCTATCTACAAATTTCTGCAAGTTTAAGGCTACAATTCCGGTAAGTAATTTCTGCACAAATTCTCCACCATTAATAATATACAATTTTATGTTCATTTTATGAGGTTGCTGCGAGCCTGCTTTTCTTGGTGCGTGTGTGTGACTGTGTGTGTATAAATAAATATACATACATATACATATATATATATATATATATATATATATATATATATACATG
>JACYFF010019584.1:47030582-47066860 GCA_017589665.1 Selenicereus undatus
TGTGTGTGTGTGTGTGTGTGTGTGTGTGTGTGTGTGTATATATAGACCTGGCAAAAACTGACCTAAACCGAACCCGCCTGAAAATTTTGGGTTTTGAACACGATTTTCTCACCGCGAAGTCGAAATATATCGAACCCTAAAATCTGGATATTAGCAGGTCAAAGCCTTCTTCAACCCGAGCGCGTCGGCTTGACTTGAAAATTATATCCTTGTTTTTAAGTTATATTTCGTTTATCCTCTTGACAATGATGGTTATTCATTAAATCATATTATTTAGAGAGACATTATATATTATCACATCCCCTCATAAATTAAACAATTGTACTGTTATTTTTCCAACTCCATTATCATGAAATAACATCATATGCAATTTCGAACTTTGACAACTTAAAAGAATGTGTACGAAATGATGTGAAGTAACAATCTACTTTTAAGAAAAACAAACAAAATAAACCAAATACTAAAAATCCACAAGTCATACCGTTATACTTTTCGTGAAATGAATTTGTCTAATATTGTTTTTGATAAATTACTTTTTCAAAATCTGAACTTTTGATGTTATAATTAAAATATAATATCTTGTGCTTCTCTAATTTCATTTGTTTGGTTTCCATTCTAGTACGCATTTAACTACAATGATAGTAATAAGAAATGGGCCCAGCTATTTGTATTACGGTTGACCTCTTAATGAAGTATACCGAATTGGGTAATGGTGGGTTGGTTAACAAAGATATCGAGTTATTGACTAAGTTGTTAGCGAGCCAACCTGCTCCAACCCGTTAAGTTAGACGGGCAGGCCCATCCATGACCTTATTGACCTGACCGATTACTAACCTTACTTTAATGTACTGGATGATCCATTCAACCTAAAGGCGACCCAACTTTCATACACAACGTTCATTTATCATATAAAAAGTTTGAATATTTTTAATATTCTTTAAAAAAAAATACAATTTCCATGTTTTTTCATTAAATAATGATGATTTTCTACAATAAATAAGCCCAACTTTTCACTTTGCAAAAAGAAAAATAATTAATAAAAAGACGCTCTAAGCCCTATAGGTTGAGCCGAAACCCGTAAAATCGAAATACACCCGCACGTATTTTAACCGAACCCGAAATATACGCGACCCGTATTTTACCCAAACTCGAATACACCTGACCCGTATTTAACCCGCCCGACCCAATTTATAGGTCTATCTTTATACATATGTACATATACATGCAAGTATGCATATATATATACACACACACACGCGCGCGCGCGCGCACACACACACACACACACACACACACACACACACACACACACACACACACACACACACATATATATATATATATATATATATATATATATATAAGAAAATCTTTAACATGAGGTAATAAAATAAATCAACATAATTTAGGGTTGGGCTATTATAATGTTCATTTGGATGGTGATTAGCCTCTTGATGGCCAACTGATCTTGTTTAGGCCTTGACCCACCTTGTTCATGCTTGAATTCAGAGTTTTCTATCATGCCCGCCAAGTGTTCGATGAAATGCTTGAAAAAGCTTTCGTCTGTGTTTTAGGGCATTCGGCTTATGCTGAGAGGTGAGGTTGATTATCTAGTGTGGGTATAGAGAATACCTGGGATTCGGACAGGAAAATAGTCTCGATTGCTAGCTAGGTTAAGGGTTGTCAATCTTGTAGTTTAATTGAGCTAACCCCCATTAAAATAGGAGGCTAGAACAATTAGACTAGCTCATGACCCTTAAGAGAGGGCTTGAGTGGTCTTTAAGGGTGCAACCGATCATCTCTGAATACTAGCATAACTTAGGAAGGTGAAAGCTCGACTTGTTAGTTTGTGTTGATTTGGATGGTGATTCCTCTTGATGGCTAATTGATCTTGTTTAGGCCTTTACCCACATTGTTTACGCTTGAATTCAGAGTTTTCTTTCATGCCCTCCATGTGTTCGATGAAATACTTAAAAGAGCTTTTGTCCATGTTTTGGGGCATTTGACTTATGCTGAGAGGTGAGGTTGATTGTCTAGTGTGGGTAGAGAGCATAGTTGGGATTCGAATATGAAAATAGTCTCGGTCGCTAGCTAGGTCAAGGGTTGTCAATCTTGTAATTTAATTGAGCTAACCCCCATGAAAATAAGAGCTTAGAACGATTAGACTAGCTCATAACCCTTGACAGAGGGCTTGGATGGTCTTTAAGGATGCAACCGATCATCTCTTAGTACTAGCATAACTTAGGAAGGTGAAAGCTCAACTTATGTAGTTGGTTCGTCTTAGATTCAATCACAATCCAAGTCCGTTTTGTTTGCTAGTTTTAGTAGTTTAGTTCCTCTTTCCTTCACCCTCTATCTTTCCTAGATTGATACGTTTTAGTTAACCTTGGTGCTTGAAACACAACTCCCTACGGACAACACCCTGAGTACCCAACGATACACCTTACACTTGGGGTTTATAAATATTAAAACTTCCCAAACAAATTTTTGGCGCCGTTGTCGGAGAGTTTGTGCTTTTCAATACTAGGGTCTACTTAGGCATTCAAGACAAGGATTTTATTTTGAAAAAAAAAATCCAAAAAAAAAGTCTTTTCCTACTTCCCTCAATATGAGCATGAATTGTTTTGGAGAAACTATGACAGACTATATGCTTTTCTTACTCATTGTGGTTATTGTTTAGAGAAGTGGAAAATTTTGAATACAGCCTATAAGGGTATGAATTGTGAGACATGTGCTCTTTTAGAGAATTAGAATTTTTATGTTAAAGATGTTAATAAACCATGTGATTTCCTTGATTGGTTGGCTTGGGACACTTATGAATTTGAAACTAGTTGTTCTCATTCCTACATCCCACCCCCTTGCATCCTTGATTATGCTCCTACTGTGTGTGAAATTTGTCATTGTTCTGAACATGAAATTAATTCTTGTCCCTGTTATATTTCTGATGAGGGTTTTACTAGACTTAGCAGTATGATAGAGATAATGAATGAGCAGCAAATTGAATTTGCTAATAAAATGCGGGAGTATGACCTATCACATGAGACCGACCTTAGGTTTAGTTCTTCTAGACTTGATGTCAATCTGTGTGATGATGGTACGACTTTTCCTCCTCTATAGTTCGAACTAGAGGAAGTAGTCGACCCTCCTTTGAATACTTTACTCACTGTTGCTCCATCCCTTCCTAACACCCTTAGGGACAACACTGCGTTTATCATGACCCTTCTTGATACAACTTCCCCTTTAGCTCAGTCAACAGACTTCGAGGCAAGTGAGACCTTTGGTATTAGCGCTAGTGTTGATCAGGATGATACTTGTCCTGAGTCAGGTGATGTTTTTATTAAGGAGCACGATCTTGATGCGACTCTAGTAGGGAGATCAAATGTGGGTGTTGTGGCTACTATTCCGACTAGTCCCAATCTTGTTGATAATATATCCCCCTGCCCCGTTGCTCCATTTCATGCTTTCTCTTCAGGTTCGCTACCCTCCCCTTCCTCTGAGTGTGGTGATATGTTACTTATTAATTCTCATGTGATACTGGACGGGAATGCGGTTCACTGTCTAGAATTTCTAGGTACCTTTAGAGGTTATGACCCCTCACTTGACCCTTATAGATTGTACCTCGAGACCAAGCCAACGAAAATCATGTTGACTACCGCATTTGATTTTTATACTAGTTTTTCAAAGGCGATTGATAAGTTTAGAAGAGCACTAACTGTTATCCCTAGGTTCATGTTTAAGTGCTCTTATTCACATTCATCTGAGTTTTATGCTCTGGCATTTGATAAGATCTTACGAGCTTTCACGGTGTCCGAGTTGAAGCCACGGGTCTTGAGAGACACGGAGTGGCTGATGCTCCTTAAGCCCCTGTGGCATAGTTTAGGTACATTCAGTGCCCGTCCTCGTATAATCGTTCTGACTCCTCTCTCTTCTTTTATTTTCTTTCTTCTCCTTTTTATTTACTTGTGGATATCTGGGTTGTGTTTAGTCATGGATATTAGGTTGTGTTTTTGTTGGCGATCATTTTGAGGTGAAATTTAGGATATTGTGGGGCCAATTGATGGCAATGATCACTTTTGTTTATGTTTGTGCATATTTATGTTTTGGTGGTGTTGTTCGTTTTGTACATATTCATAGTTGGTGGTGTTGGTTATGCATATATGTGTGGTCCTATTGTTGATTAGGTGAGATTGTGTTTTTGGGGGAGTGCGTTAGCTTGTGTATATGTGTGTAGGTTTAGTGTTCTTTTATGATTTCGTTTTCTTCATTTTTGTGTGTTTTTGTGGTGGTAGTGACTCCTCGGCTTCTAATAAGAACATTGTGAGATCTAGGTGTAGGGGTGGGAAGTCATATACCCTTTTGTTGTATATATTTTTGTGAAAATTTTTCAATTTTTTAATTTTTTCTGTAGTTTTTCTTCTTGGCCTTGGGGGCCTTTTGTGCCATTGTGATTGGTTTTTGATCTTTGATAGCTTGCCTGCTAGTTTGTATATAGGTCGAATATGCATGATGGAACACTTATCTACAATGTGATCTTTGGTCTCTCATAATAACCCCATTTCATGTGTGGTTTTGTGCCTACCTTGTACTCTTAATCATTGACTTTTGGTGTTAGTTGTTGAAATTTGGGTTCGCGGGCATTCTACTTGGTTAATTGACTTCCAATTTTGACTTCATTATGAGAAAAAGAGAAAAAAAAAAAAAGAGAAAAACAAGACGTGTAAAAGTAAGCTTAACTCCGATACCAGCATTTGGACTTGAATAAGTGTCTTGCACATCCAAATAAAACCCCTAAAATAGGGAAGAAGCCCAAATAAGTGCTAAGTTATTCCTCCGGGAGTTCAAGGCCTAATAAGCCAAGAACTACCCGCCCGGGTGAAGGAGCATAAAGAGAAAAGCGAGGGAAAAAAAAAAGAAGAAAAGAAAGGAAAAAAAGAGGAGCAAAAATAAAGGTAGTCATAAGCTAAGTGGAGGTGTTCTTTTACCCGGATTCAGCCTAGCATTGGGAGTCAAATACACGAAGCACCAAGGTGTGCAAATCATGTCATTGTGTTGTGAGGGGTGGAAAATGAGAACCAGGAAGCATGTATAGCCCATGTGTGTCTTAAATGCATGTTTTGCTTGTATATCACTTAGTAGCTAGGTTGTTAGAGTGATAAATCCATCTAGATGTGAACACATTTCCCCTTTGCCTTGTATATATGTTTTCTTTTGAAAAATCCAAAAATACTTCAAACATTTTGTGAGTATATCTTCTGCAAACCCTCACGAGACCTTACTCGTCCACTTGGAGGGACCAAGGGGTCGAAAGGGATTATTGCATGCGCTAAATGCAACCATGATTCTTATAACAGTGAGTTAGTTCCTATGTTAGTTTTATTTTCGTTTTGCTTGAGAACGAGCGAAAGGTAGGTGTAGGGGTATTTGCTGCACCTATATTTGACCTCATTTTAGCTCTTATTTGATCCATTTTTCTCATGATTTTCATGCCAAACTTAGTTGAGGAAGGGTCAAATTCACCTCCTTCGATTCATATTGTGCTTATAATGTGTTTTACCTTACTTGCAAGAGAAATGCTCAGATTATGATAGAAAAAGAAGGTTTTGGGAATGAATTCAAGGAAGAATAGAGGTCCGATGAAGCCCCGAGCACCGAGGGAAGCAAAGCTGCAGGAAACAGTAGAGCACACGGCCATGCAGCAGGAGGTGAGGTCGTGTCGTCGTGCCACCCTATATGCCACCTGGCACGGCCGTGTGCCGCCGCTCCCGCTCGCTCGCTCGCCCGCTTTTTCTATTTAAAGCCCCTTCGGGCGTTTTGTTAGGGGTCTCCCTGGCTCTTCTTCGGTGACTTTTTTAGAGTGCTTAGTTTAGGTTTAGCCATTAAAACCCCATTTGGGGGAATTAGATTGGGAAGATTAGAATTTTTTTTGGTTGTTTGGACTCAAAATGGCAAATTCCCAACGCTCATTCAATCAACATAAGTTTCCTCTTCTCCTTCTCTCTCTATTTTTGAATGTTTTGTTCTTGTTTTGATTATGTTTGATTTTTAGTTTTTGTTGTTAATTCATGCTTATTAGTTTGTTAGATTTTGTTATTAATTTGATTTCCTTGCTAGTTCATGTTTGTGTTTTTTGTTGTAACTAGGTTTAATTGTGTTTGTGATGCTTACTTGTTAGTTTGTGTTGATTTGGATGGCGATTAGCCTCTTGATGGTTAATTGATCTTGTTTAGGCCTTTACCCACCTTGCTTATGCTTGAATTAAGAGTTTTATGCCTGCCAAGTGTTCAATGAAATGCTTGAAAAATCTTTCATCCGTGTTTTAGGGCATTCGACTTATGCTGAGAGGTGGCGCTGATTCTCTAGTGTGGGTAGAGAGCATAGCTGGGATTCGGACATGAAAGTTGTCTCGGTCGCTAGCTCGGTCGAGGGTTGTTAATCTTGTAGTTTAATTGAGCTAACCCCCATGAAAATAGGAGGTTAAAACAATTAGACTAGCTCATAACCCTTGACAGAGGACTTGAGTAGTCTTTAAGGATGCAACCGATCATCTCTTAATACTAGCATAACTTGGGAATGTGAAAGCTCAACTTAATTAGTTGATTGGTCTCAGATTCGATCAAAATCCAAGTCCGTTTTGTTTGCTAGTTTTATTAGTTTAGTTCATCTTTCCTTCACCCTCTATCTTTCCTAGATTGATATGCTTGAGTTAACCTTGGTACTTAAAACACAACTCCCTGAGGACGACACCCCGAGTACATAACGATGTACCTTGCACTTGGGGTTTACAAATATTAAAACTTCCCTAACAAGTTTTTGGTGTTGTAGCCAGGGAGTTGGCAATTTTCAATATTGGGGTCTACTTATGCATTCGAGACAAGGATTTTATTTTGAAAAAAAAAACCCAAAAAAAATGCATTTTTCCTACTTTCCTCAGTGTGAGCATGAATTGTTTTGGAGATACTATGACAGACTATATGCTTTTCTTACTCATTGTGGTTATTGTTTGGACAAGTGGAAAATTTTGAACATAGTCTTTGAGGGTGTGAATTGTGAGACCTGTGCTCTTTTAGAGTATTGGTATCTTTGTGTTAAAGATGTTTGTGAAGTATGTGATTTCCTTGATTGGTTGGTCTAGGATACTTATGAATTTGAAACTAGTTGTTCTGATTCCTACATCCCACCCCCTGGTATCCCTGATCATGCTCCTCATGTGTGTGAAATTTGTCGTTGTTCTGATCACGAAAGTAATTCTTGTCCCTGTTATATTTCTAATGAGGGTTTTACTAGACTTAGCAGTACGATAGAGACAATGAATGAGAAACACATTGAATTTGCTAATAAAATGCGAGAGTATGACCTATTACATGAGACCGACCATAGGTTTAGTTCTCCGAGACTTGATATCAATCTATGCGATTATGGTACGTCTTTTACTCCTCTACAGTCTGAACTAGAGGAATTACTCGACCCTCCCTTGACTACTTCACTCACAATTACTCCATCCTTTCCTAATAGGGACAACACTACATTTATCATGACCCTTCTTGATACACCTTCCCCTTTAGCTCATTCGACGGAGTTTGAGGTAGGTGAGACCTTTGGCATTAGCGCTAGTGTTGATGAGGATAATACTTGTCCTGAGTCAAGCAATGTTTTTATTGAGGAGCATGATCTTGATGCGACTCTAGTAGGGAGGCCAGATTTGGATGCTGTAGCTACTATTCCAACTAGTCTCGATCTTGTTGATAATATATCCCCTTGCTTCATTCCATGCCTTCTCTTCAGGTTCACTACCTTCCCCTTCCCTTGAGTGTCATGATATGTTACTTATTGATTCTTATGTGATACTTGAGGGGAATGTGGTTGACTGTCTAGAGTCTAGGTACCTTTAGAGGGCATGACCCCTCACTTAACCCTTATAGATTGTACCTTGAGGCCATGCCTATGAAAATCATGTCGACTAACACATTTGATTTTTTTACTGACTTTTCAAAGGCAATTGATAAGTTTAGAAAAGCACTTACTGTTATCCCTAAATTCATGTTTAAGTGCTCTTATTCACATTCATCTAAGTTGCATGCTTAGGCATTTGATAAGCTCTTACGAGCTTTGAAGGCGTCCGAGTGAAGTTGCAGGTCTTGAGAGACAAGGATTGGTTGATGCTCCTTAAGCCCCTGTGGCATAGTTTGGGTATATTCAGTACTCGGCCTGGTATAATCGTTCTCACTCTTCTACCTTTTTTTATTTTCTTTCTTCTCCTTTTTATTTAGTTGTGGATATTAGGTGGTGATTTTGTTGGTGATCATTTTGAGGTGAAATTTAGGGTATTGTGGAGCCGATTGATGGCTATGATCACTTTTGTTTGTTTTTGTGCATATTAGTTTTGGTGGTGTTGTTCGATTTGTACATATTCATTATTGGTGGTGTTTATTATGTATATATGTGTGGTCTTGTTGTTGATTGAGTGAGATTGTGTTTTGGGAGGGTGTATTAGCTTGTGTATATATGTGTAGGTTTAGTGTTCTTGTATGATTTCGTTTTCTTCACTTTTGTGTGTTTTTATGGTGGTAGCAACTCCTTAGCTCCCAATGAGGACAATGTGAGATTTAGGTGTGGGGGTGGGAAGTCATATATTATTTTATTGTGTATATTTTTGTGAAAATTTTTCAATTTTTTGTGTAGTTTTTCTTCTTGACCTTAAGGGTCTTTTGTGCCATTGTGATTGGTTGTTGATCTTTGATAGCTTGGTTGCTAGTTTGTATATAGGTCGAATATGCAGATGGAACACTTGTCTACAATGTGATCTTCGGTCTCTTATAATAACCTTATTTCACATGTGTGGCTTTGTGCCTACCTTGTACACTTTATCTGACTTTTGGTGCTAGTTGTTGAAATTTTGGTTTGGGGCATTCTCCTAATTAGGGGTCTCCCCGACTCTTCTTTGGTGACTTTTTGGGAGCGCTTGCTTTAGGTTTAGCCAATAAAATCCCCATTTCGAGGAATTGGATTAGGAAGATTAAAATTTATTTTGGTTGCTTGGATTCAAACTGGCGAATTCCTAAAGTTCACTCAATTAACATGAGTTTCCTCTTCTCTTTCTCATCCTATTTTTGAATGTTTTGTTCTTGTTTTGATTATGTTTGATTTTTAGTTTTTGTTGTTAATTCAGGCTTATTAGTTTGTTAGATTTTGTTATTACTTTAATTTCCTTTCTACTTCATGTTTGTGTTCATGTTTGTGTTTTTTGTTGTAATTAGTTTTAATTGTATTTGTGATGCTTAGTTGTTAGTTTGTGTTGATTTGGATGGTGATTAGCCTCTTGATGGTTAATTGATCTTGTTTAGGTCTTTACCCACATTGTTTGTGCTTGAATTCAGAGTTTTCTTTTATGCCCGCCATGTGTTTGATGAAATGTTTGAAAGAGCTTTCGTCCGTGTTTGGCATTTGACTCATGCTGAGAGTTGAGGTTGATTGTTTAGTGTGGGTAGAAAGAATAGTTGGGATTCAAACATGAAAATAGTCTCGATCGCTAGCTAGGTCAAGGGTTGTCAATCTTGTAGTTTAATTGAGCTAACCGCATGAAAATAGGAGGTTAGAACAATTAGACTAGCTCATGACCCTTGACAAAGGGCTTGGGTGGTCTTCAAGGATGCAACCAATCATCTCTGAATACTAGCATAACTTGGGAAGGCGAAAGCTTAACTTAATTAGTTGGTTCATCTTAGATTCGATCACAACCCAAGTTCGTTTTGTTTGCTAGTTTTAGCAGTTTAGTTCCTCTTTCCTTCACCCTCTATCTATCCTATATTGATAACCTTGAGTTAACCTTGGTACTTGAAACACAACTCCCTACGGACGATACCCCGAGTTCCCAACGATACACCTTGCACTTGGTGTTTATAAATATCACAACTTCCCTAACATTGGTCTAGTAAATAAGTTCAGTTTATTAACTATTTGTCCAACAAATAATTTCAACAGACTAATTATGTTTCCACCTTATTGATATAGACACTAGTAACTTTCCAACTCACTAATAATGTTTCTCACCAAATAAGTTCAACTCACTTATAATATTCCTCAACTCACTAGAACACAAGTATAGCTCACTAAGAGACAAGGTGATGTAAACAGTAGCAAATGCCCTCAAATGGTTTCAACTTCCTAAAGTATAGTTTTAGATCACCAACTATGTTTGTCAGCAAATGCAACTGTTGATTTTTTCAAAATTAAATGAATGAGTAAACATTTTAAACATACCACTAATACATGTGTTTCACCATATGTGGTTTTGTATGAAGCTATTATATGTATGTTATCCATTATGTGAAGCCTTTCTTCCTTTAAATTGAAGCAGGAGATGAAGAAGTGCTTCTTGTGATATACCGGGAAGAACACATACGAACTAGAAGATGAATAATATCATATAATATGGTATGCTAATTCATAATTGAATGTATTGTCACATCTCTAAAATTCTCTCTCAAGTATTGTTTCAAAGTCAATGTACCTCTCCTCTTCTGATTTTGCTATGTTTACACTGGGTCCAAAGTTGACTGCATTTTTGCATTAGCATCAGTAGACTTTTAAGTATTGGAATATATGAATTTAAATAAGATATAATTACCATTGCATGAACCAGTGCAAAAAATCTTCTTGGAGAGCTTTCACTTCTTTTTCTCTCTAAGTTGTAAAGGATAGCAAACCAGACATTAACGACATGTGCATCAAGTGATGCTGATTTGCAACATATGCTTCAATGCCAAACAATTCTTCACTGATATAATATCAAAAGAAAAAATTGTAAGTTTATAGTTAGTGTATCTTACGTTTTGTAAGTGGTTTTCGTTATTAAGTTTTAAAATTTAGGGCTTTCGTGCTTGCTTGGAATCAATGTCTTATAATTGATGAAAGACATAATCAACAACCATCTTCTCCTAGCTTGACAATTCCCCTATAAGCATTGTGATTCTTTCTACAAAAGGCGCGCAGTAGTGTTCTTTCAAGGCTCATTTGTCTCTCTTTGGTTGATGTCTTCTCTTCTGGGTATGCTCTTCTTCTACAAAATTTTACATCACAATTCATCATAACATAGTTCACTAAATACATATTATGGCTCACTACTTGTCTAGCTATAGCTCACTACACATATCTTCCAGCTCACTAAAATAGACTAATATTCACTATCAACAAGTTCTTTTTGTTTGTTGCTAGAGCTATCTAAAAGTGATGTATGCTCATCAAAAATGATGTTCTACTTACTAACAATAATGTTCTGCTCACTAAAATATATGATCTTCTCACTAAAAATAATTTTTTTGTCACTAAAAATATGTTCTGCTTACTCAAAATGCAGACTAGCTTACTAAAATAGACTAATGTTCACTACGAACAAGTCCTCTTTGCTTGTTGCTAGAGACATAGAAAAGTGATGTGTGCTCACTAAAAGTGTCATTCTAGCTCACTGTAACAGATAATTGTCAACTGTTGACAAATTCCCTATAGCTCACTAAAAATGATGTTCTCTTCACCAAAAATAATGTTCTGCTCACTAGGATTTATTCAATTTTTCAAAATTCTTACCAGCTTTATGTGTTGTTATCTTTTTGCGATCTTCTTTTTTGAGAGATTTTTCCTTTGTTTGTTCACTTCTTATTGCTTTCTATCATTCTATTTTATTCTTTTCTTTGCCAATAGATGAATTTTTTGTAGCTATGCTATCCTTGTTCATCGGCTATATCGATGTCTCTGGCAGGAGTGTTGGAGCCTCGAATGTTCTGGTGGTGGTTGTGTCTCAAGAGCTTGTGGAGGCCATGGGGGCTATTGTGTCTCAAGAGATAGCAGGGGTGGTGGTGTCTTAAGTGTTTGTGTATGAAGCTTTTATGGGGGGTGGGGGTAGGGTGGTGTATGAAGTTTTGCTAAGGGTGTTGGTGTTAGAGGAGTTGAGCTTTGGCTATCATCAATTAACTTGAAACTTGGTAAACCATTGTCCCTTTTTGGGGATATATGGCTTTTAATTCTTGGACTTTCAACTGGGCTGCTAGTCATTTGTTTGTGCTTGACGAAAGCATTCTCTAGTTCAGTTATTGCCTCCAATACAACAACTCTACTCCACCTTTCATCATCCTAACTGAATGTTGGTATCTTAGGAGTTTCCCCTCCTTTGTCTTTTTGTTCAATGGGTGGTGATTTTGAGATTTGAGCTTCACGATATAAAGAGAACATGCTTATGGCTATATCTCTTATTTTCTTAAGTGCATCATTGTTATGCTACTTTTTTAACAAGTATTCCAAGAAGGTTTTGAATCTCTTGAATGCACTCGCTAAAGCCTTTGTTACTTTAGCCATTTCTTCTACATCTTTTTGTATGTAAACATCATTCAAGTATTGTAACATGTTAAGTACACCTTTATTTTATTTACTTTTCTTCTTTTTAATAGATGTAATTGTATTAAATCATACCTCTAACTCTGATATTTTATCATTTTGTAAACATGTCCTTGGCTCTTCATTCTTTTCTGGCTGAATTTTTCTGACTGGTGCAGCATGCTCTTCTTTGTTGATCTGTATTAGAGGCTCAACTCTACATTTTCCAAATCCTTTTGTCACTGCTATGTTGTTGAGTTCATTAGCTTTTTCTCTCTTCTTTCTCCCTTTCCTTCACCTTTTCTGCAGTCCTACCCTTGATTGTTGGGAATTATCTCTCAACAGCCCTCCTTGTGAGGAGAACTCTGTAAAGATATAGCATCTGCAAGGGACGTGTTTATTTAAATCAATTAGTGTATGTTGTGTAAATAACAAGAAGTAATATTTGCGATTGTAATACATATGTTAAGTCAAGGAAAACAATAATATTTAGTTAGTAAAAAAAAAACTTTTTTGCTCACTAATATTGAAATCATGCTCACTAAAAATGCGGAACGGCTTAGTAAAATTGACTAGTGTTCACTACCAACAAGTCCTCTTTGCTTGTGCTATAGCTATCTAAAAGTGATGTGCGCTCGCTAAAAGTGGCATTCTAGCTCATTATAATAGACAATTCTTAACTATGAACAAGTCCCCAATAGCCTACTAAAAATGATGTTCTGCTCACTCAAATAGACTAATGTTTACTACCAACAAGTCCTATTTGCTTGTTGCTATAGTTATCTAAAAGTGATGTGCGCTCACTAAAAGTGTCATTCTAGCTCACTATAACAGACAACTGTCAACTATCAACAAGTTTCCTATAGCTCACTAAAAATGATGTTCTGTTCACCAAAAATAATGTTCTGCCCACTAAAACATATGTTCTACTTGCTATATATGTTCTGCTCGCTAAAAATGCCGACTAGCTCGTTGAAAACATGTTTAGTAGATTATACTGATAAAAATAGGGGAGCTTACCATCAAGAATAGAATAGGTTCGTCAAAGTTTGAAACTCTTTTTTGACATATTCACACAATCTATCAATGGTGTACTGAAACCAATTAATTGTTGTTATATTTTCACATTTGCAACATTCTTCGCAAAATAGGGTGCACAATGTATAGTCTCCAATCCATTGAAGAAACAGGACGCCATGTATAAAACAAAGTTTCTTTTTAAACTTTCCCCTGTATCAACTTGGTTCAACATGTATTGTGGCATTTGCCTAAGCTTTGGTATCCCATCTTTAAGATTCCATTCCTTCCTCCATGCTAACAGGACTTTATTGTATTCGTGGTATTTTGGCTTTTTGCCATAAAACTCTTCAACATTCCTTCCACCAATTGGCAGTGCCAATGTGAGATGTACAACCATTGGTATTATCTCTTTGTTCTCACTTGTTATATACAGTGTCACTGAGTGGGGGTCAAAGTTATCCAAAAGCATTTGCATAGATCCCCTGGTAATTCAGTTACTTGCAACTTTAAGAATCCTCCAAAACTCATATCCCATATTGCTTGCTTATGTACCTCATTGAACTTGTCTATCATTGCAACAAACGCTACTGACTACATTCTGTTCTGGAAAATCTTCTTATATTTTGTGCATGTCTTTGTAGGTTTTTGCATGGGATTCGGATCTGGAACACCAAAGTTGTTTTTTGCTTGTTGTTTTGGATATTTCTTTTAATGATCAAGTTGCACAACTGAAAAGTGTCCACATTTTGTAGGACTTGGACTTTTTTTTTACACTCCTCTCTTTTTTAGCTTTAGCTCTAGCACATTTCTTTGATCTCTTTTGGTTGCTTTGTGCTTGCTTTTGATGCTTGTTTTATTTTCTCGATTCTTTTCATCAACACTTCATCTTTGGACTCAGTTTCATTGTCATTTCCATGCGGAGACCTTTTGTAAGTTTAGTCCTCTACCATGTCATTTATTTCTTCTTAAATTTATCGATGCATGTTCGTGACTATTTTCTTTGCGCTTTCTTTAGGAATGTTTTTTTAGCACTCTTAGGGATCTTCTAGGTTGCTTTCTTCTTGTCCCTTGTTGTGCTTTTGTTTTCCCAAGCGTCTCTTGCACAATCTTCAGATGTGTTTGCTAAGTCTTCTTACTTCCTTCTTTGTTTTTTCTCCACCACCTTCTGTTTTTTTTTCTCCTGCAGCAGTTTTTCTTGAGGTGGTTCTGCTATTTTTTCCAAAGTCTGGTCTGCCTTTTCTAATTCACTGCCTTTTGATTACTCCATAACAGGCACATTTTGTTTTTCAAGCTCAGTTGCGGTGCTTGCAAATCTTATGAACTTATTGGACTTTTACAAATGTTTCTATTCTTTCTTGCTTCTTGTTCCATCCTTCTCTTCTTTGTAGTATTACTTGATGATTTGTTTTTCCCTTCATAGCTTTTTTTCTTTTGCTGTGGACACTTTTCCTACTCTTTTTCAGTTTTAAATTTGGTTACTATTGCTAGTGTAGTAGGATTGTTCTCATGCTATGGAGTCTATTCTTCATTTGTAGCAATGTAATGTGGAGTTGCTTTGCTTTCTTCTTTTGTAACTATACATTGTACGTTGTATTAGTAAACAACATGCATTTTTAATACTGCTCACTATATATATCACATAGTTCACCAAACCATGTTATATAGCTCACTAAATGTGCAATAGTTAACCTAATGTGGTGCTTTGTATATATGGTTACAGTTCACTACACTTTCTGCTCACTAAAATAACTGTTGCTTATTAAAAATGCAATTCAGCTCACTAAATATAAATTTAGAAAATATCGGTTAGTTGCTAACTAAAACACGACATGAACTCACTAGATATATGACATAGTTTACCAAAACATATTGGAAAGCTTAACAGTGCATGGTACATTATACCAATAAATAAGATGCATTTTTAATACTGTTCATTAGATATATGACATAGCTCACCAAAAAATAATGTACAGCTCACTAAATGTGCAATAGTTAACCTAATGTGGAGCTCGATAAAACTGTTTACAGTTTCACTATAATGTCTGCTCACTAAAAAATTAATCGTCTGCTCAACACATATGCAATTCTGCACACTAAATATAAACTTACAAGACATAGACATACCTATCCTGCACCACCAGTAATATCCTCTTCCATTCCTTCATTTGTATTAGGTTTCTTATTTGCATCTTTCTCCATTTCTGGTGGAGATATTTTCTTTAGGTTTCAATTAAAAAGAAAATTGTAAAAATTAGTACAGTGAAGCTATTATATTGTGTTTGTTTGTGTTTGATATATTTGAAGTGTAATTACCTAAAGTACACTACATTAGAAGAAATATCTCTGACAACTTCCATAATAATATCTTAAGGGTTCATGCTAGAGCCTTTGTCTTTGATCTATTAATAATATTGCATGTAATATTAATATTACATCTGAGAGTACTTGGTGAAGACGAACACTAAATACAAGTCATAGGTCACTAGAATGTATGGTACAACTCACTAAAGGATGTTGGTTAAAGAAATTTGTGCTTATCTTGAGTATTGTCATTGTGATAGCATAAAAGCAATTTACTAGTTTAATGCTCAATGCATATGTTTGATAGCTCACTAGAACAGCACATAGAATTAACTAACATGCATATGTTGTGCATAATGAATCTTTCTATTTTTTTTCTTTAGAATTATAGATAAACGTGTTTTGCATGATATTAAACAATAGCAGATTAAGCGTTTTATTGTCATTTTGTTGTTAGCAAAACAATTTTTTGATTCACTGCTCACTAAATATGCATGTTGGCTCACTAGAATATGCATGTTGGCTCACTAGAATATTAGATGCAACTCACTAAAATGCATATAAATGTACAGAATAACTATTTCTAAATTTCTGTTCTCTTTTTTTTAGTTTTTTTTGTACAATTATAGGTAAAAGTGTTTTGCATGAAATTATACAAAATGGATTAAGTGTTTTGCTGCCATTGCGTTACCAGAAAAGCAATTTGTTCTTCATGAAGTGCATATTAGTATTTAAGGTTTTCAGAATACCTTTTTTGAGGAGGTTTTCCTTATCACTTGTAGATCTCCTCTTCGATACTTCTGTATGGTCAGTTTCCATCCGCAAACATTGCAAAATTGCGATTATGAGAGTGTGATTTTCTTAAACCCTAGAATCTCATTTCGTTCAAGTAGATTAAATGTTTTTGTTCAAACATGCAGATTAGTTGCGTTTTGTTGATAAATCTTACATTGAAATGTTTCCTTCAAGCTTCATGATCGATTTGTAGAAGATTGTTGGCTACGATCTCTGAAAAATCATTGCAGAATTTCGCTAAATTGAGCAGTTTTTGGAGAGGTCGTGAGTGAAGTTTGAGAGGTTTTTGTGAGGTTTGAAAAGACGGTTTGTGTGACTGGTTTTTTTGCTTTTGTTATTGTTTTAATTTTGCATCTAACTTGGCAGTTGGCGCACAGCTGGCGCCATGTGGGATAATAGTGGGGCCGATTCTCCATTTGGAAATGTTCAAGTAGTCGTTTTGGTAGTTGTAAACATTTCAACTGTAGAAGTGTAACTTCAAACATTTCAAAAAGTAATGCTTCATTGTTTTCTATCTCAAAGTTCCCTTCGATAATTTACACTTGCAAAATTAGCTATTTTCCTTCTTGTTAATATGTGACAATCAGATATATCCAAGATTTAAAGTTACACTCTCTTCAATTGTTTAGCTACAAAGTTATCCGCTTACCACTGAAGTGCAACAATCCAATCGTCTACTATTAAAATACCATTTGGTTCAAAATGTTGGAGGGTAATGGAATTGAAAATAAAATCAACAGCTGCAAGCATAACATTTGATTTCCCGTATCAATTGTTTCATTCAACTCAGGAATATGAACACTTGTTCAACTAATATGGATTTACATAAACCAATGATGAGAGATACGTTTACTCAACCCATGTTTAAAAGTTTGAGCGATGCTTCAAATACATGACTCAAAACAAAAATCATCAGCGTAACATCAACTATAAAAATTAGTGGTTATGTCCATGCGTACAGGTGGAAAAACTGACCACCAACCGACTCATAATACAACTATCAATTACACAGACAACACTTACAACTAGAAATTAGTTTTTTGACCTACATACAACCGGGAAATTGTTACCAACAATGCCCAGCTTGATCACATATCAAACGCCAACATATCATATGTGATGATTGATTATCAAAATTTCCCAATACAAAACAAAAATGCGATAGGATTGAGAACATTATACGGCATTCCATCTTTATCAATGACTCAGCCAAACAATCTCTTGAATTGAACCAAAGATGGAGAAACTTGATGCCATCCATATCCAACCAGCGTAACTATGACAAAACCTTGGTTACCACGTAAAACTTTGATAGTCAATCACCTCATTGCACAGGGTCGATATCACGGACAATTCTCATAGATGGTAGAATGATAGCAGCCACAGGATTTTGCTTGAAGCCACCACCTTCGTCGATGATCAGTCTCAGCCCTTCAATATGAAGCTTTCCATGGTGGCCACTCACCACAATAGTTGGATTCACTTTTAGTTCCTGATGATAATTTCCATGTGTATGAACATAAGTTCAACAGCTAAAACGGGAAGAAGAAAAAAAGTCAATTAAAGATAAGGAAAAGGTTTAGGCGATGGCCACTACCTCTGGCATGTCCCAGATGGTTTTCCTCCCACTTAGAGGTTCAATCTTTGGCACACTTGTATCCCTAGCTTTCAGAGACTTCAGTTGCTCGTCAATCGGTTTTCCCTGCAACAGGCCACCATGCACTGCTATCAACCTAGCCTGCTTCAGCCCCTCTGCAGTCTCCACGCAGACATTGTCCTGGAAAAAACATTGGCTTGTGTCCCATGAGAACATCCAAGACTTCTACAACGATCAATCCACACCAAAATCCGCTACTCAGATTCAAGTACTCAACTGCAGCTATCTGATTCAAGTATGTGGCCAAGTGTCTAACTAAAATGGTTTTCGTTTCAACTGAAGTCTTAAATATCCACATTCACATCATAATTTTGATTCCTTGACAACATGTACCTGAAAAGAAATGAAAAACCCTAGCAACATAACCATAAAATCACATATCATAAGCAAGTCATTGACTCAGGGCTCAGCTCAAGGGGAGCTTATTTTGACTAGAAATTCGCTTCACTTGAATGATCAGTAAGCCCAGCCCAAGCCTAGTGGAGTCAAGCTTGGCTCGGCTTGGCTCAATTAAGTTTGGTTATTTATTTAGGGATATTCCATTTGGTAACCCTATATTTTTGAAAAATCCATTTGGTACACAGTGTGGAAACAAATATGAGCTATAGCAACCATATTCATTAACTTAAATTTATAGAATAAATTTTTTTTCCATACTGAATATCAAATGGATTTCTCGTCAGTAGAGAGGTACTAAATGGAATATTTCATTTATTTATGTTGGAATGGAAGTACGCTAATTGAATGGTTATATTTACACATTGTGCCAATTTCGATATTCATAACATCAAAACATTAAAGCATGTATGTGATCCTTATTGTTTTAAGTTAGGAATTACAATCTTTTACAGTCAAACAAACTTCAAAGTTCAACGCAGTCTTGTCAAGGTTTGGGCTCGACTTGGTCAAAATTCAACTTGGCTAGGACTAGATTTGACCAAGCTTGGTGATAAGGACACTCCAAGAGCAACTCCTACACAGAGAAACTTAGACACAAAATAGAACACTCACAAATAATTCTCAATTCAATTTAATTCATTCAAGTCTAACTCACTAATACATAGCAAAGGAATTTAAATAGAGAAAAAACCTAAAACATTAAGGAAACAACAAACCGGCAAAGAAGGCATTGATATCAGAAATATTGGACCTACCCTTTTAAATGTCTTTGGAGAGGATGCCAATCCCAAGGTGAAGAAGTTCATGAAGGTTTTACTCGAAAAGTCGAAAGGCAAAGGAGAAGAAGGTGGGTTGATGGCTGTTATGGGTAGCCTTGCTCTCGATTTTGTGACACAGAAGCTCAATGAGCTTGATGAAGACTATGCAAAGCCTGCTTTAGAAACTAAGGTTTGGAGCAAAGATGAAGTGTCTGCCGGTGTCAGGAAAAGGCTTCCAAGGAGATAACTGTTGATGCGGGATCTGAGACACACGTGTCCAATAACCTTTGACTAATAACTTGGGCAGTAGAGGAAACGTTACTACCCATAAATTGACACCAAGAGAGTATGGAAACAAGAAACTCCAACAAGAGGTCATCCGCAGAATACCCACAACAATAGACTCTTTATCTGCAATAAGATTGGTCATCTTTAATTGATGCTAAAAGAGAGTGGAAAATGTCCAAGTACGCAAAGTCTTTTATGGTATGATTTGTCAGCACTTTAGGTATGGCTTGATAAGGTGACACAATAACTCGAAAGGCTTTCTTCATCAGCTAATCTTCAAAAGGGGGATTCAGTGTTGTAATTTGAATGAGCTCGGAGAAGCATGAAGAAAGGGAAATCTGGATATCAAGATCTGTTTGATTTATAAGCACCTCTGAGATCAAAACTTGCTTTATCGGCACTAGCGCATCCTAGATGGCTGTGGAAGGGTTATGGTATACTTGAGTCAAAAGACTTCCTACATTATCCAACAACACGATAAGTTCTTCCGAATAAGATGGCAGCAGAACCAATTGAGAACCAACTTTAAAAGTTGACTTAGAAGTTCTCGCTCCAATACCTAGGCAGGTTTGAGCGTCACCATTGCAACCAATCAGTGAAGTGAACCTGACAATCTAAGCACTCCTTAACAAGAACAGGCAGTGAATGTCAAATAGCCAGGCGAGCATCAACGCTCCTCAACTAATGCTTGACAGCAACAATGATAGCAACACAGGCACCAGCAGCAACTGTGAGAAGGGCAGAGTGACAAGCGACTATGGGAAACCACCATAGACGGTTGCCACGAGAAGAGCGCCTGGTGAGGGACTCTCGACCTTAACTAATGGTGGAAGAAGGAGCAAGCAATTGCCAATGATTTTCAAGAATTCACGGCTAGGGTTCTGAAGTAGACCTAGATGGACCAATTGACTCTCGAATGGGTATGAATTCCTTCAATTAAGTTGGGGTTTAGGGGGTGAAATAGAGAGGGAAGTGGATGGACGATGTCAATTGGGGGCTCGAGGCAAAATTTGTGGATCTAGGGTTTTGAATTAGGGTTAGGGTTTTGCGGGTAGATGAACGATTAATTGAACCAATTCTAATGCGATTCGACCTGATTGATTGAACGGTTTGGGGCGAAATTCAACGGGAAATCGAAGGGCAAGGTCAATTTTGGGAGTCTTTGATGAATTGAGGGTGAATTTGGGGTGTAGGGAGTTGGAAAAATCGCAAATTAGAGTTTCTACTTTGGGAATTAGGGTTCTGGCAAGCTGGAGACGATGGCTGTGTGCCAATGGTCGACCAGACAAGCCGGTCGACAGGTGGTGGTTGGTGCTAGTGGCCAGCCACTCCTAGGTGGCAAAATCAAATCTTGGAGGCGCAGTTTAGGGTTTTTGGGTTGGAATGGTTTTCTTTTTATTGTGTGTGAAAGGGACGAACAAGGAATAGGAAAACACAAGGGGCAACGACAAAGATCGGAAAGCTCTGATACCAAGTTTGATGTAGGATGCTCTAGGAGCAATTCCTACATTAAGAAACTCAAACACAAAAAAGGAGAACACTCACAGATAATTCTCTTAATTCATTCAAGTCTGACTCACTAATACATAGCAAAGGCATTTAAATAGAGAATAAACCTAAAATATAAAGGAAACAAATAGATAAACTAATCACGAATATATTATTTCGCTAGCTAAGAAGATAACTAAGATAATATATTCCTAAAACACAAACTACAATGATAATAAAATATCAAAATACTTCTCAAATGCCAATATTATGATATACACATATCTTTTTATTTCTTCTTTGTCGTTATTCTGCATCACTTGGCTTGGAGTTCGGCTCCTTGACTGCTTAAAACTAGCCAAGTGAAGCCAAGTGAAGCTAGGGCTCAGCTCGCCCTATTGACTCATCGCCTTGTAAATATGAAAACATGAAGAAAAATGAGAAGAACTGGCCTGCTTTTAAAACTTTCATTCTTACATATCATATTATCAATTGCACACAAGTTTTCCCTTTGCACCCTTTTCATTTGAAAATTAATACTAGAAGCAAATGACGAAATCTAACCTCTTCATGGACCCAAACCAAATCAGCGAGAAACTTCTTGTGGTCATCAGGAACTGCCTTTCTCAACTCTGCGTACAATACACAACAGTTATTTTGCTGCGAATACTAAAACAAGATTATCCAAAATAGAAACCTGACACATCTCAAATTACATGAGGTTTTGAATTTCTTATATTAAAGCAAGAGAAACTTGGCATCCAGAAACAGAAAAGTTAGAGCTATAGCAGCCAAAAGTTGCACAGGCAAACACTAAATTATTACTGAAAGGAGGGTGGGCGGGCTTCTGCTTAAGATTGTGTAAGATATGATGCAGGACTTCTCAATTGCATGTTCAATTAACAATTCTTTCTTCGCATTCAATATTTTTAAAAAAAGGAAAAAGGAAAAGAAGGTTGGGCTTAAATCTTCATTCATATAAACAAAAGGAGGCACCACAGACTGTTTAAAGTTTAAACAACGGCAATAAGGACAGCATCTCACCAACTTCATTTTTATGAATGTGCTAAAAAGCCGTCAGATATTTTCAGCACACATGCTCACAGCTTACTAGTTAGTGCCAACTCCAATAAATGAGAAAATCTGCTTAATTTATTGGGTGCTTACAAGATTCTTCAAACAACACCAGACAAATCTCCCTAATACAAAATCCCTAAATAACAACTCGATTAATGAAATCCACAAAGGAAACCAGGATATGAACAGACTGTTTGCATTATATACGAATAAATCGAAAAGGTCCAGTAGTTAGCCATCAAGCTGATCAATTTATGCCAATCTACTAAGAGCAGCTTAACTTAGGGGAATTGCTTGCTTACTCTCATGGGTATAACTGTTTGATGATAGGAACCCCTTTTTTGGGGGGGGGGGGGGTTTACAGCAGTGATATGTAGATAACTAGGAAAAGACTATATATTATTCCTGTTCTTTTCTAAAATAGTAGAAACAGATTTCATACAATTGATCATCCGAGGCCCCCCCCCCCCCGCCCCAAAAAAAAGAAAAAAGGCATTGTGTTTACTACTTCAACAGTTCAACTCCATACCACTACCATACCGCTTCCTCTCCAAGGGACAAGATGTGTAGGCCATTCCATACATGAACACACATTGTGATAGTTTGAAACAATATTTTTCTAAAAAAAACTGCAAGGGAAAAAAAATTGTCCTCTGGTCGATATTTTCAACAACCTATTTCAGGTATGCCAAACAGGAAAATCTCTTTTCCGATGAAAATTATCATAAATATTCATTATACATATAAAAAAAATGATCAAGCATCAAATTGACAATACCTTTGCATGACTACAAAGGCAAAACTAGAATCTAGATAACACTCCATCTTACCTTTTCCCGAAGAGGGAGCATCACAAAAGGCATTGGGTAACATTGTGGTTTGACAGCATACTTGGGGGTACATTCGATACTTCTTTAATGCAAATCACAGTTTATCCAACATAGTATTGGTTATTACTCTCTTATTTGGCAGGGTACCACCACTGAGCATAGCCATAAAATTGGCTGTGGTGTCATATCAAAATAACACTATAGATTTTACATCAAGACCCTGAATACCCCAATGTACATGACATGAGAAGCAAATGTTATATCAAATATTATATGCTCAAAAGAATGGTGCAGGTAAAATTCGGCATCAGTTTGATGTAAGACGCTCTAAGAGCAATTCCCACACCTAGACAAATCACACAAAAACTGTCGAAAAACTTAATAATTCAATTCATTCAAGTGATTTCCCCAAAGCACGAGGGAGGTTTATATAAGAATCAATACAACTGAAAAAAAAAATATAAAATAAATCCAAAGATTACGATAATTAAAAATAATCTAGGAAAATAAAAAGATTTTATCTTAAAAGAAGATCCCTAGATCACGAAATCTCCTATTCTTCCTAAAATACACATTGTCATAGAACTCCTTAGGAGATACGACATCATTCTCCCCCACCGGAAAAGAACTCGACGCCGACGAGTTGTCTTGGAGGTACCACTCTAAAAGAGACGGATTCATATCACAAAACTCAGCTTCAGTAATCCAAGTAGCATCTGACTGGGGCCGTTCTGACCATTACACGAGAAAGCGTCGGAACCCACCACGAGAAGAGGACACGAACTCATCATCCAACACTGCCTCGATGTTGATCTGCGACTGTGGCAAAGGTGGGAGCCTAGGGACCCGAGTACCTGCAGAAACCCCAAAAGGAAGACAAGGAGGCTCGAAAGTACCTCGATGAAGAGTGAGATCCTCTGCATTGAAAATAGAACTAATACCTAAACTGTCGGGGAGATCAAGTACAATGTATTAGATCCCAACTTCCGAAGGATTTGGTAAGGTCCAATGGCACGAGCATGAAGATTTTTGTGGGAGCTTCTGGGTAATCATTCAGGTCGAATCCGAGCCATAATAAAATCACCCACCTCAAAACTGGCAGCTCAGCGATGCATGTCAGCTGAATGCTTATAGCTGTCATTGCTTAAAGCAATCTTGCGTCGAATCTCAGCATGCAAGTCATGAATATGCTGTGCAAATATGGATACAGGATGTGCCATGCGGGTATCAAGTGGGAGAGGAATGAGGTCAACAGGGGTACGAGGAGAGTAACCATGGACAATCTCAAAGGGACTCTTACCTGTGGTCCTATTGACCGCATTGTTATATGCAAATTCAACAAGGGGTAAATTCAAATCCCAAGTGCCTTGTTTCTCACCCACAACGAATGTAAGTAACTCCCCCAGACTACGGTTAACAATCTCAGTTTGCCCATCCATTTGAGGGTGAAAGTCGCAGAAAATTTCAGAGTAGTACCACACAATTTCCACAATGTCTTTCAGAAATAGCTCATGAATTTAACATCTCTATCATACACTATGGAAGTGGGAAAACCATGCAATCTAACAACCTCTCGGAAGACTAAGTTAGCAACATGCGAAGCGTCATCTGTCTTGCTACAGGCAATAAAGTGAACCATCTTAGAAAACCTATCAACCACAACTAAGATTGAATCAAGACCATGGGATGTTCTAGGCAGACCTAGTACAAAGTCCATGCTAATGTCCTTCCATGGAGCATGCGGGATAGGAAAAGGAGTGTAAAGACCTGTATTGTGCCTCTTAGTCTTAGCTGACTGTCAGGTGCAGCACTGAGACACAATGCGATGTACATCTCTTTTGAGAGAGGGCCAACAGAAGCAATCTGCAACCAAAGCAATGGTCATGTCTTTACGCAGGTGCCCAGCTAGTCCCCCAGCATGCATCTCCCAAACTAAAATGTCCTGAAAAAACGTCTTGGGAATGCATAACTTGGACCCCCGAAACAGGAAAACGTCATGAATGACAAAGTCAACGCGATGGTTGCAATTTCTCGCCAAAAAATCCGAGTAAATGAGTGAAAAGTCAGGACGAGGTGTAAGGGCCTTTGAGCCTGTCAAAACCGAGAACCTCAACCCGCATTGTCTGTAAGAGGTAACCAATGCAACTAAGGGCATCAGCCAGCTTGTTCTTAACACCAAATTTATGCTTAAGGACAAAGGAGTACTCACTAATATACTCAATCCACCTAGCATGCTTAGGATTGATACTAGACCAGTGCTTAAGGGCCTCATGATCCGAATATACAACAAATTCATACGGGAGTAGGTAATAGCGCTAATGACGAAGGGACTGAAGCAAAGCGTACAACTCTTTCTCATAGGTGGTATACTTGATCCGCCTAGATTCGCTAAACTTTTCGCTGAAGAATGCTATGGGATGTCCCTCCTGACTTAACGCTTCACCAATGCCATATCTAGAGGCATTGCAAACCACCTCAAAAACCTTACCAAAGTCAGGATGCCCAAGGATTGGACTAGATGACACCATCTCCTTAATCTCCTTGAAGGCAGATGCCGCTTTAGGAGTCCATTGAAATGGATCTTTCTTCAAGCAGTATGTTATAAGTGTCATGATAAAGCAGAATTGTCTGATAAACCTCCTGTAGAAGGAGGCAAGGCCATGGAAACTCCTAGCCTCAGTAAGAGTCTTAGGTTCAGGCCATTCTCTAATGGCTCTAACCTTGTCAGGGTAAGCAAAGATACCTTGAGCGGACACAATGAATCCTAAAAAGAGGACTTGGGTTTGAAGGAAGATGCACTTTTTCAAATTAGCAAAGAGCCTGGCTTCTCTAATTGTGAACAGAAGTTGTTGGAGATGGTCAACATGGTATATCCTAGACTTGCTATATACTAAGATATCATCAAAATAGACAATCAGAAATTTTCCCATAAATGACTAAAGAACGTGAGTTATGAGTCTCATAAAGGTACTGGGAGCGTTGGATAGCCCAAAAGGCATAACCATCCACTCAAATAAGCCATCTTGGGTCTTAAAGGCAATTTTCCATTCGTCTCATGGTCTAATGTAGACCTGGTGATAACCACTGCGCAAGTCTATCTTAGAGAACCAGTTAGCTCCAGCAAGGCAATCAAGCATGTCCTCTAGCCTCGAAATGGGAAACCTGTACTTGACTGCAATCTTATTGATGGCTCTACTATTGACACACATCCTCTACGATCCCCCAGGGACTCATGCTGTAATGAAAAAAGCCCTTAGACAATAGTTCCTAAACCTGCCTATTCAATTTTGCTCACTCAGTTGGATTCAGCCTATAATAAGAAAGATTAGGGAGTTGGGAATCAGGAACCAAGTCAATAGCATGTTGTATGTCACGAAGGGGTGGGAGCTTACTAGGAAGTTCCTCGGGGACAACATAGACAAATTCTTTAAGCAGGTCATCAATCTCAACTGGGAAGTCTTGGAGAGACAGGTCGCCCAAAGTGCCGTGAGGGAAGGTAATGGAGTCTGAAGCTAGCTCCCTGGCTAAGATTGTCAAGAAGAACTTTTTAGAGTTTCTCAGTCTTTCAAAAGGTCTATGGTGAAGGAGGGAAATAGTTCTCCTAGGAGGAGTAGACACACTGTTGGGAGAGGACAAGGTCGGGGAAAGTTTGGCACCTGGGAAAGACACCAACTCTCTAGGTTGACATGGGTTAAGAGTGATGTTCTTATTCATGTACCTAAAGGTATAAATATTCTCTCTCCCGTTATGTGAGACATTCCGATCATAAAGCCAAGGACGACCTAGGAGGATGTGAGCGACATCCATCGGGAGGACATCACATAAAACCTCGTCCTTGTAACCGCTAATCTGGATCGGAATCTTACATCTATGGGTAACTGTGAGGTGAGTCTTGTTGACCCAGGCTACTTTGAAAGGATGGGGGTAAGGCTCTACCTTAAGGTGACAACATTTTACAGTGGTCTCGGCAACAACATTCATAGTACTACCACCATCTATGACCATTTTCATAAGAATTTCCCCACACCTCACAAAAGTATAGAAGATGGTGGTACGTTTTCACTCATCGTTCATGATTGGGTTGGCTAAAAGGCATCTCACAACTCAAAGATGTGCATCATGAGAAGGCTATTCTCAACATCCACAAGATCTTCAAAAGTCTTCCTCAGGCAACCTCTTCCTCAAGTTCAGGTCGTTCAAATGACCCATACTCTATGGCCAGAGTACGATGAGGGCACTCGGAAGCATAATGACCTCTCTCATGACAGCTAAAGCATTGGACTGGGTTACGAGATGTGTTAGTGGATGCACCAACTTGCGGGGCTACTCTAGGTGGGATTAGAGGGTGATGACCCTTAGAAATTGAAGCACTCACAGGAGACACATTCATCTTAGAAACATATTGGGCAGGCATCCTAGAGGAAAAGCTTGTCAAGTTTTTCAACTTCTAAACCTTTATGGTAAGCACTTAGTTTAAAAAAGCGCAAGGCGCATCGAGGCGCAAAGGGTCCCAAGGCGCGAGGCGAGAGCCTCGAGACGAAGGCACGCGCCTCAAGGACACGAGGCGCACTTTTCGAAAAAATTGCAGAAAATTTATTCAAAGAATATATCATGCCCAAATAAGTTACAGACTTGCATTAATACAATGAGCATATTGCATTACGTTTTCTATAAAGCCTAGCATGGTTGCAAAATGGCATAGAATACGATAAAACAACATTATAATTCACTTAAATAAAAATTCAAAATGTTAAAAATTGAGAATTTTTTTGAAAATTTACCAAGATTGACAAGCATGCTCATAATATACATAAATAGTAAAAAAGCCTCCTATACTGTTTTGTAAAAAAACAAAAAAAGAAAAATTATACTAGCTCACTCACCTAATTAAAAACACCACAAAGAAAAAGAAAACAATAAATATTTTACTTATATATAATCAAAGAGGAGAGAGAGAAGACTACAGAGCAGCCCATCTAGTAGACCCATCCCACTTTCGAAGCCCCCAAAAATTGCACACAGCGGCTCAGCCAGACCTGCCAGAGCAGATCACCGGCGACCGGGGAAGATGAGCTGCCGGAAAAGCATGAGAAGGGAAGATGGACACACTCTATCTCCATTAAGCCACAATACAAGCCTCAAATCTCAGAGAAATTGGAATTTTGAAAAATTAGGGTTTTCGAAAAATTAGGGTTTTGAAGATTCGGGCTGAATTTGAAGCATTGGAAGCAATTTGATGGGGCTTCTACTCTAAATTAGTCAATCATCACGTGTATAAGTTCTAATTCGAAGAAATTTTGGCATTGGTTGACTAATTTCTCATAACTTTCTCTCTACCCTCGTGAAGTGCTATTAGGCGAGGAAAGCGCCGTGCCTTCGCCTCGGCTAAGGCGCGTATGAGGCGTGCGCCTTCGGATTTCGCTACGCTTGGGGTCACTTGAGGCGCCGACCTGGTCGCCTCTCGCCTAGGCGCGCCTCAAGTGCGCTTTTTTAAACTAAAGGTAAGCCTCATCGAGAGTGTAAGGTGCAGATACGGTTACCTCCCTCTTAAGGTCAGTTCGTAAGCCCCTAATGAAGCGGGCTATGGTAATGGAAAGGTCCTCTAGAAGGTCCCAACACTAAGTCAATTTCTCAAAACTATTGATGTAATCTGACACACTAGAGGTGGACTGTCTAAGGTCTAACATCTGGTCAACAAGGCGTGCCTTATGGAACGAAGGAAGGTACTTTTCTTTCAACCTATCCTTCATGACTTCCCATTGAACGATGGGAGGTTGACGCATTCGCTGAAAGGTGACTCGTCACAGTTTGCCAAAACTTCCTAGCGGATCCTACGAGTTTCATCTTGGCAAATCGAACCTGTTCAATATCCAATATCTCATACCAGTCAAAGTAATCCTCCATAGCAACGATCCAGTCAGAAAAAGTGGTAGCATCTATTTTTCCATCAAAAGAGGGTACATCGACTTTCACCTTTCGAGTAATATCGGACGAACCCTCATCAACACTTATAAAGTCTGTTTCAAGATCTACATGCCTAGGCTTCCTATGGTTACCCGTCCTCCTATCATCTCTAGGGTTGTCAAATTGACGGTTCCTTTGGTCCCCTTGGTCATGCCTCAAGCTACTACCCTACCCTTGCACTTGAGCCTCGAGGGTTAGATGGAGTCACTGGTTCTAGTTGTCTCCCCTCAAGCTCATTAGTTTAACTTCACTTATAAACGACCCACTGACGACGATCATTCCCTCCCACAAGTAGTTCAGGGGAAAATTGGGGTGGGGTTTGAGGTTGGTCAAACATGGTTAACTTCTCAAATGCTCAAGTAAGTTTGTTAATCTAAGTTTGTTAATCTTGCCCTCGAGCTGGTCAAAACTAGCATCTTGATGGGCAAGCCTTGCAAATAGGGTGTCAATCTGGGATTGGTAAGGCTGTTTGGGTGAGGATGACATGGTGGATGCAACGATGAATGCAAGATGTAAGTGCTGAGATTTAACCAAGTTGCAATAGTAACGATAGCAATAAATAGCCAATACACACACCACATATCACAAAAGTTTGATATGGATTATTGATACGACTCAAACCAAGCAGGGAATAAGCAGCAAGGGGAAAAAAAATAGGATCTAAGCAACACTCAAAAACCCAAACAATTAGGAATTAGGCTAATTTTGATTATAGAAAATCAAACTCTTATTAAGGTAAATCGAGATCCCCGTACCTCTTAATGCTCCTAAGTACTGGCCTAAAGACTGCCTTTTACCACAGCAGTGATCAACTGAATTCAGATTCTGATGAGGTAATGGCGACAACTCTGGCAGCACGTGGCAGTGGCACAGCAAGGTACTGCAGCAAGATGGGAAAGAGGGTTCCTTGAACACTTCTCAACAGCACCAAAGGCACATCACACTGCGACAAAATGGAACGAATTGCAGCAGCACAAAGGAACAAACCAAACAACGACTAAAGACGAGCCACCACGCACGATTTTCGGCGAGAAGAGGGGCCGGCAGCGGCGAGATGGCATGGCACGAGGATTCCGGCCCCCTCTAACAGAGACCGAAGGCTCAAAACAGGCAGTTGCGCACGAAGACGGTTGCACAACCTAGGGCTTCGCGGGATGTAAACAACCAATTGAAGGGCAAAGCGAAACGTGTTCTTCCAATTGATTTGGGGCTTTTGGTCACAACTAAGTGAGCAGCACAGGACTGAAATGAATTTTGGCTAAGTATGAGGGTTCAAGCGTGGATTCGGGGTCTAGGGTTTCGGTTATGGACGAAAGTCGAAAATTAGGGTATCGAATTTGGGATTCTAGGGTTTCGGTTGTCAGCTAGGGTCGGTGGGTGTGTGGTGGGGGTCGACCAGGAGGGTCGAGTGCTCGGTTGTGGTCGGCGTTGGTGGGCGGCGCGCGTTGGTGGTGGTTCAAAGGAGTGGAGGAGCAATGGCTAGGGTTGTGGTTTCGGGGATTAGGGTTCCAGTCAGAGGTTGGTACCAGTGGGTGGTCGGCCGAGGCTGGCGAATCGAGGGGAGGTGGTGGGTGGTGGTGGTTGACGGCCGGTGAGTGCGAACAAAGGCTTGGCAAGTGCGCGCATAGTGGCCTAAGGTTTCTGGGTCTGCTATTTTCTTTTCTTCTGTTTTTGTAATGAACGAAAAAGGAAAGAAAAAAAAGGAAAAGGGAAATCAAAGGGAAGCCAAAACAGAAAACACTTGAGTGAGAAAGGGTTTCGCAGCGATTAGGATCAAAAGCTCTGATACCAATTTGAAGTAAGACGCTCTAAGAACAATTCCCACACCTAGACAAATCACACAAGAACTTTCGAAAAACTCAATAATTCAATTCATTCAAGTATGTCTTTCCCCAAAACACGAAAGGGGTTTATATAAGAATCAATACAACTGAAAAAATGAATATAAAATAAATCCAAAGATTATGATAAGATTACGATAACTAAAAATAATTTAGGAAAATAAAAAGATTTTATCCTAAAAGAAGACCCCTAGATTACGAAATCTCCTATTCTTACTCGGATACACATTGCCATAGAACTCCTTAGGAGATACGACATCACAGTTGGTACAAGGAGCTTATTGAATAACAAACATAGAGAATCAGAGGAGCATAAATTCAACGCAAAATTCTAAAATGGGTTTGTGCTTGTGTATCAACCTTGCTGGCATTGCCCCCTTCTGTAAACAACAGCTTCTCTCCTATTCAGCTAAGCCATTGTAAACCATTCATCCAAATAGATACAGTGAGTTTGTGACTATGAAAATCTCAAAAATTGTAACATAGAACGTTGAACTTCTTCATATTTTTGACCATCAAAAGGGATCATACAGTAACAACCTCAACTTCCCTACTCTACCTTCTGAATTTGGGAATGGCAGGCTATACAATGACTGGCAATTCCAGAACAATCCTTCAAGAATAAAGCTTGACATATGTGCGGATATCTAGAACCAACACCACATAATTATCCTTCTAAATGTATCTTCTATACTGGTAAAGACTGACTGTAATCATGCTGCTTTAAATCATTCAAATAATGATGTAATACGCTGTCAAGTAGTCAATACCAACAAAAATAGCATGCTTTTGTATTCAGCCAGAAGTGAACAAATGAACCAGCTTAACCAATTAAGTCCTTGGAAAAGGCACTAGAAACTAAGTTTAAGCACCCACCTTCAAACACATTTATGCCTTGCTGTGAACCCACCAACATCCCCTGGTCCCTAAAAACTAAGTGCCACCAAAAAAAACAAAAAAAGCCACAAAAACAAATACGCAAAGCAAATAAACCGACCAAAAATGAACCAAAAACAAGTCAAAGGGCACACTAAAACACTAAATCATCCATACCAGCAGAGCCATGAGGAACACCATAGGATTCAAAAGTAGGTCCAGCATCGTAGATGGAGCCCTTATACTCAGTCCCCTTCACCGTATTAAATTTAACCTTAATTGAACCAGCCCACCTCCTCCCCTGCAAATACATATCGTCATACCCCTCACCCTTATACCACCCTTCTCTCTCCTCACTCTCAGCGTACACCCTCCACCCCTCCTTGAACTCTGACCCATCAAGAGGCCGAGGAAGGACGCCAAGGAATGCAGCAAAAGCAATGTCGTGGTTGCCGGCGAGAAAGACATGCTTCTGATTTCGGTATTTTGAGGGCAAAGAAATCAGGAAATCGATTACCCTTTTAGTATCTGGGCCTCTGTCGCAGTAATCGCCCAAGAAAATTATTAGGGCATTGTTGAAATCAGAAGGGTCGGTTTGGGATTGGAGATTTGACCATAAATTTTGGAGCTTTGATACGAATCCATGGACGTCACCTATGCAGATCACCAATCTCTCTCCACCGGAGGCAAGAGAGTTTTGCTGACTCATTTTCGGAAGGATTTCGAGGGAGGGATATGGACTGTAGACGGGAAAGTGCGATAATAATCAACACTAAAAAGCACAAAGGGAAAAAGAAACAAAAGAAAAAAAGTAAAAAGCGTGAGGTCATGGGCTGCGCGTGTGGTCAGGGCCTGGGTCCATAAAGCAATATGGTTAGGGCCCTGGCCCAAGGTAACCGCTATAGACGTGGGAGGCTTTTAACAAAGTAAAAGTAAATGGAAGGTACTTTTGCAAGCTCCGCAATTACAAGGGCAGACTTGGTATTTGGAAATTGGAAGGCACCTCCACATTTGCAAGTGATCAGCTGACTTGATTTGATTGATGGGTCCCTTGAGGATGCTTCTGTACCAAGTGTATTTCAATTAGAGAAAATTGTCAACAGCTATTGGTTTTAATTTTGATATTATTGAAAGGGCCCTTGTGCTACATGCTGCCTCTTTATGGGAACCGGTGTCACACAGTAAAGGAAAGTAAAAGTAAACTTGGCCGATTGGAAAACGGCCTCTCTTTGTTCAATTAGGTGTTGACTTTAGGGACAGCCACCGACACTGCTTATGCGCTGGCGGGTTCATATTTTTAGTATTTTACTCATCTGCCCTTACTATTTAAGTATTTATTGCCTCCTATTCTCTCTCTACTTTTGCCCTAGACATGTCCATTTGTTGTCAACTTCTAATTTTTTGCTTATTTTTTAAAGTATTGAATCCTGAAGATTTTTATGGGTCAATTAAACTTATCTCCAAAATTAACCAAAGTTACTCTTCATACATTGAAAGTAATTTTCTTAACATTAATACAATACAATTTGATATTAAATTATATTTACAAAAGTACTGAATTAAGAATTACTTCCAAATTTTTTTCAAAAAAGTTAACTTCAAATGAGGCCCTTAAAAATAATGTTTAGAAAGTAGTTTTTAATTTGGCATCAATTATATTTCATAAAAAAATTAACATTACAATTAAATATCTTATAAGAAAATAAAAAAGTTAACTTCAAATGAGGTCCTTAAAAATAATGGACATTGGAGTTTAGCGTTTAAGGGGGGGTGTGCACGTGTGTGTGTATGATTTTATCATTATGATATGTATGATAATTGTTATCAAACCCTTAAAAATATACTCAAGATAACCCAAGTCATAAGGATAACTTGGGTTAATATAGATGGTCAACCTGGATTAATGCCAATTAGCAATATGGGGTATTCTTGTTGTTTGGTGTTTATGAGCAATCACACCTCAACCACCAAGGCTGAACTCTAAACCCCACTATCAAGGTTTGGTGTTAGGGGTTTATGGTTTAGGTTTGACCTAAGATTCCACTATCAAAGTTTTAAGGCTTTGTCGTCTACAGTTAGCATTTAATATTTTAAGATTTATGGTTTAAGAGCTAAAATACGCATATCAATGTTAAAGAATGAGCTTAGGAGATCAAGTGATTATATATGTAATGCTTATTAACAAGTATTTTCTTGTTATGACATATGTAATAATTTAGGATTATATTACTAAAAGAAACAAGAAAGTTAGAAAATAAAATTTAAAGATTAATGAATTTCGATCATATTTTTAAGTCATTGTTAAATGCGACAAAGGAGTTGCTACTTATGTTGAGCTCAACTTTAATAGTTGATCCTTAGGATCAAACCCTAAAATCATAAACCCTAATATAAATGATGTCCTTAATAATAATGTTTAGAAAAGTATTTTTAACAACTTAGAGTCAATTATATTTTACAAAATAAATAATACTACGTATTTAGTTAACTATGTTATAAGAATATCAAAATAAATGCATAATCTTAAATAGAAGGCCTGCAATTACTCCTGTTATTTATAATGTTTTCTTCCCATAAATATTTTTAAAGAAGAAATTCCTTTTTTCGTTGTATTTGATGGAACATTCATCTTTTCAATATTCTTTCTAATTTTAAGTAAAATATTTGAAATTTTTTCTTGTTAGAAATAAACTAATTTTAACATTTGGTTGCCCAATTTTAAATGAGTTAGAATAAAAATTTTAATTGAAATTTTAATTCTAGTTCATTACTCGAAAAATTATAATTTTTTACTTTTCATAACATTCTAACTCTAGTAATTTTAGGATCTATTCATTGGTTTTTATACGTCAGAGACATCATTGTTATTACTTTGAATGAAATTTAACTTCTTAATTGTATTTTGAAAAAAGTTATTTTCGTGTTGTTGAAATATTTTTTCTATTTTGTTGCTAATTTCCTCAAATTTTCTCAACTTTGAATTGGAAAATGCTAAAACATACCTTAAACCCTAACCGCAAAACTATTATCTCAAACACTAAGTCCGTAATCCTAAACCTTAAATGCTAAATTTCAGACCCTAAACCACAAAATCGGAGCCCTAAATCCTAATTGTTGACAGTTGAGCTGTGCAATTTAGCCTTAACCATAATCCCTAAATATTAAAGTACAAATGTCAAAGTTTCATATCTTGGCCATTTATGTCATACTAGATATCATATCTCCTGCTAATAAATGTTATAACTAATATGAGATTATGAAACTTTCGCATAATTTCTTGATCTAATGGCACAAACAAAAATTATTCTAACTTGAATAATGAGAAGTGGGCAATCAATGATGTTTTCTAACTTTTGTTTTCTAGTGTTGTTAGTTTTTCTACTTCACATAAGACTACCACCTAGGTAATTCTAGTATTTAAAGAATTTGGAAATCATATTCAATAGTTTATTAAGAGATGTATAAATCTTTAGTGATTTCTTAAAAAGAGATACCAAAACAAGGAGTAATAAATAAAGGAATATGGCATAAAGAAAGGAAAATTGAAAAAATTAGGTAATTTATAGTTTTAAGATAGGGTTTATCATAGAGACAAATTTGAGACGAAATCTTAAAGTTTATAGTTTAACATTTAGGGTTTGCAGGGTTTAAATGTAAACTCTATAACTAATATCAAGAAAGCAATATTCGTTGCTAACTAGATAGGCCTGTAAATGCATAGGTTGTCACTGAGTTTATTAAGTTTTCAAACCATATGCGTCAACCCAAGTTGACCGTATATGCTAACTTGGGCTGACCTGCTATGACAACCCAGGTTAATTAGACCATATATTTGCCTAAACCTTGGATATATTTGGTCTTGATTTCCTCTCATCTTTCTTTCAAGTAGACTTATGTTTTCTTTGGTCACTTATGCTTTCTTTAGTCAGAATCCACACAATCTCATCAAAAACATCAAACTCAAACGCAAAGTAGAAACGCGGTAGAAAAGCACTAACGTGTGCAACAAAACACCTGAAGCATAAACAAAGAACACCCTTAAAATACTACGCAAATGTGGAAATAATTAAAATATGCGTTATTAACTTAATTTCATACTAGTATGGTTATAGTTAAACCAAAATAGTGAGCCATTCAATAGCCATCAATTAAAAAATATTATTAACTCCTTATCCTAAACCTTAATTTTTGATACTTGAACCTTAGGTTCAACCATAAACATTAAACCCTAAATCACTAAAATTGAACCCTAAACCCTCAAGATTTACTTTTATAGTTTAGGGTTTATGTTTAGGATTAAGGTCCATTATGATTTTTGTAAGTAGAAGCCAAAACGTGTATTATGATAGAAATGAACAGTATACAAAACTTAATGGTTTGCGGCTTAATATTTAGGCTCATGGTTTTGGATTAATTCTATGGCCTATGAAATGGCGGTTTAGAATTTGATTTTTGTGGTTTTCGGTTTGGGGTTTAACGTTAAGGTTTAAGGTATTTTAGGATATGGTCGAGGACTCTAAAATTAGTTTGATGGCCCTCATGTTATTATTTATGGTTACACAGACCCCCCCGCCCCCTTTATATTTTATGGTGGAAAGCGTCACAGATAATGAATTTTACA
>JACYFF010019584.1:47091860-47104360 GCA_017589665.1 Selenicereus undatus
ATCAGACTACTTATATAAGGTTCAATCATAATTAGATTTTTGGGAGGAAAGAGGTACCTATGTATATCCATTAATCTTTAGTCAAATTTACATTTGGATTGAAAATAAAATTGGGAAGGAAAATATAGTTGGAATGGATCTTATAAATAATAAAGTATTTTAATTTTCTTTCTTTTTTTTTTGAAAAAAACGAATACTATGTATTAGGCTGAATTATATCCAAATTATTGATCTATATTTGGATCAGTTGACACTTATGCATTATTTAACATAACTTGAATAATTAAGTATTTTCTTTCTTTTTAATTACTAAGTAAACATCACTCCTAAATAAATAATTAATTATTGCAAAATTTTATAAGGCACATTCAAATATTCATCTCGAGTTGTGTTTAGGGCATCCTCAGCCAGAGTTTCATTTTTTTGAACTTAGGCCTGCCATGTCAGCAGGAGTTCCACTTGCATTCCATTCAATTTTTTAGCCACTGGAACTCATTACAGGACAATTATTTGTCATGGAGCCCACAATTTAAACTTAATTTATAACTTTTTATTTTTATGTTGTGTTTGTGTTTTAACTTTTGTAACATGTGTGAATGTTTTTTATTTTTCAAGAGTAAGGAATATTTATTTTGTTGAAATAAAAATGGATAAACTGATTTTAATTTTTCTTATTATTTTATTTTTGTGTTTGTTTCCCAACAAATGAAGAAAGACAGAATTGAAAGTACAATTCAAATAAAAACTAATACAAAGAAGGATCACAATTGAAAAAAAATTACAATATGAAGTTTCGACATGTTCAAAAAAATACAACACAAACATTCGACTAATTTTTAAAAAAAAATACATCGCAAAAGATTGACAAATAATAGAAAACAACTACGTTTGCGATGTTTTTCGTGCCGTTTGTCGCCTCCATATTTCTTCGACCAAGTCGGATTGAAGACATGCATGTAAGTCTGGGTTATGAACTTGTACTACTCTACGAAGGTAGGCTGTATAGCAGGGATGATGGTTCTGTTGGACATTAGGTTGCGGAGTGTTGTCGTTCACATCATCATATTCGAAAGTAAGGTCGTACGAATCACGCTCGTCCTCGACGATTGTGATGTGGAGTATAATGCATGCCTTCATTTTCATACCCAATTTAGCCTTGTCCATATTTCGTGCAAGGCCGCGGATGATGGCGAAGTGAGTTTGTAGAACCCCAAATGCCCTCTCCACATCCTTCATAATAGATTCTTAATGTTCAGCGAATAATTTTGCCTAGGCTCCTTGAGGAAGGGGAAGGGTCTTCACGAATGTGCCCATCTCGGATAAATATTGTCAGACAAAAAGTACCCAATGTTGTACTTGCGGTCGTTTACGACATATTCATATTTTAGAGTCCGACCCTCGTGCACCTCTTGGAGAACATTGGATCGGTGGAGGACGTTTAAATCATGGAGGGTTCCTAGGCACCTAAAGAATGCATGCCATATCCAAAGGTCGTAGGAAGCAACAGTTTCAGGAATCAAGGTGAGAACTTTCCCCTTTTGCAAATACTTCTTTCCAACCGGTGGGATAATCCATTCCCAGTGCATATAATTGATGCTCCTTAATATACCTGAAAAGTCTTTGGCTTCTGCCACTTGTCATGAACGATCAACCAGCTTGCGTTGGTTTCCTTAAGTACTCTTCCCTAAACACTTGAATGCCCCCAACGGCAAAATTTTTCATGCACTCCATAGTTGTGCTTTCACCAATCTTTAAGTATTCATCGACACAATCAGCTAATATACCATAAGCCAACATGCACATGGCTGCGGTGCACTTGGTGAGTGGCAACAACCCATGCCTACCGTGACCATCGTACCTCAATTGAAAGTACTCAAAACGACTCTCTAAGGTACCAAGTATGCAAAGGAACAAGTGCTTTCGCATATGAAATCTACGCTAGAAATGGGTCTTGTTGTAGATGGAGTATTCAACGACGTAGTCTTTGTAAAGGCGATCTTTACGAATCTTTTCTTTTTCTCGGGTCTTCATGATGATGATGAAGCTCTACATTGTTGTCTAATGTGTCTCATCTTAAGGGCCAACTCCAACAACTTCGAGCCATTTTCATTGTTGATGATATTTTCCAATATTGGTGAATCATTGCTAGATTCTTCTAGGAAGAAACTCAAACCATTTGTTAAGGATGACGTAGTAGAGGAGGATGATGAATCACTCGTTGTTGAATGCCTGTGCATATAAACTTAAAGTTATAAATGTAAGTCAAATATAAATTATATATTAGGAAATTAATGTTGTCACATTCACAAAAAATAACTGAGAACAACTAATTGCGAATTTATCCATAATGCGTCAACTTAGAAACAACTTAGAAATAAATACGTCATTAAACAAATTGAAAAGGTTTGTACTACAACTAATGCTTCATGAAAACACAATAACACTATAAACTACAACTGAGTAATCAATCTAAAGAAAGGTCAATATCAGAGGAGGACGAGTTTTGACAATAGCAACTCCTAATTTCTTCTTGAAGTGGGTCATATCGAGCTTGATCTTCAGGACACATCTCCATTAAGTTCATTTTCAAAATTTTGTCCTTGTACTTCATCTCCTTAAGGCACTGCTTCCTTTCTTCCAAGAATTGTTGTTGATCTCTTAACTTAACAGCTTTCACAGCTGCATCCGCCTTCTTCTCTTGGGCTAGGACATATCGGTCAAACATAGTACTGTTCTTCACATTTTTGCCAGTAACGTCGACATCTCTGTGGTCACAAGATCCAACACCAAATTTGCGACTTGCTCCTTCGCCTTTCTCTTGGTAGCTTCGTTCCGATGGGGCGGATGAGCCCACCAACTACTTTAGTTGGTGTACCCTCACTGGCAGGAGTTGCAGGGGTGGTATGGGTGCCGGGGGTGCTAGGGGTGTCACTCTCGGAATATGCCCCCACCTCATTTACTCTGAGACGTTTGGAAGATGCTTCTGCAGATTGATCGCAGACGGTCTCTCATTTAGATTGATCCTTCAGTAAGACCCACCAATGTATGAGATCAAAAGATTTGCCCATCATAGAAGCATAAAGATCTTAGGCGTTTTGCATAATGTCATCCTCATTTGCACCACTTGGGTTCGCCTAGTATGTTTGACCTGCAATTTGCACCATTTGGACACTATAGGGGCGGCTCGATTCCATCGGGCATTGCAGACCTTTCTAGTTCTCTTTGTAGCTCCATCGGGAGCATGCTGGTTGAAGGTGTTAGCCACTGTAGTCCAAAAACCAGCAGAACTTTTGGTCTGCATTGGTGATTGGATCGGTGTTGACATTAATTTATGACTTGACTAATCGATAATCTTCCTCTAATGTCCACTTTAGGGGCTATGCACAACCTTCCTTGTTGGTGGGGTTATTACTAGTCGGAGGACGAGGAGTTGATGAGGTGGTACAAGGAGGTCAGGGCGGCTACCATAGAGGGGGCATTGATCCGTAGCTAAAACTTTGCGGCTGGGTATTTTGTGGTGGATGGTAATGTTGCCAATTTGGGGGGTATTATGGCGGATATTGTCGGGAATAAGGTGGGCGGTTAGGTGGCCAATTCGGGGGGCGTGGGAGAAGGTTTGAACTATTCCCGGATTCATCGTCTCCGGTTAGTAGGTGTATGAATGATTGTGTGTCATTTGGGTCCATTTTATGATTATCTACATATGTAGTAAACAATTTTTCATTCTAACGACTCAATTAAATTTCAAAGCAAGTTAAAACATGTGATTTAACGTTTAAATTTATTCAAACAAAGCATGTGGTTTATCATCTTATAAAAATAACTCAACCTTCCAAAGTTAACATTAATTCAACATGAACATACAAAAATTTATGAATTTCTCAAAGATTACAAATACGAAACTAATTATGCAAGAACATAAAAATATTCTGGCAATTATAATATTGAACATACATTTAACACTGAAGAAATTTTTTAAAATATTGAACAAAACATCCAAGAACATAAACACATTCTAACAATTAAAATTTAAACATATCACATAAGCTTCTTTAAATTAAAAATTAAACATAACATGTCACATACTAACTTAGCAAATAAATCAAATTAATAAAAATTTCAAATTTTCACTTTTTTGCAGTTTAGTTACTACCAACTTAATTCATGAAAACTTCATACTTCACTTACAAATATTCAATTTCACACATTTAAATTTCCATAAATTAATAAAAATTTTTGATTTGTAAACATACGTTTAACACCAAAGAAAATTTTTAAAATATTGAACAAAACATCCAAAAACATAAACATATTCTAACAATTACAAATTACACATATCACATAAACTTCTTTAAATTAAAAATTAAACATATTCTAACAATTATAATTTACACATATGACAAAGTAACTTAACAAATATGTATAACGAAAAATTCTTTAAAATATTAAACAAAACATCTAAGAACATAAAATATATATAACAAAAAATTCTTACAAATTTCTTCACTTCGCTTCACTTTATATTGATTCTTCAAACTCACAAATACACATCCCAAATATCTAAGAACAACACCATAAAAAAATTATTAGTTGAAAATAACAACTCTATACAATTAATTTAATTAAATCAATAAACATCACTAAATAATAATTATTTACCACTTACCATAATTTTTTCCCTCTTTACTTCGAAGACTTTTCTTCATACAACTACAAATAATATTTCAGATTGAGAGAATTAGAATAGGAGAGAAAATTTAAATTTCATTTTCCATACAATCATCATCATATTTATACACCCAATTAACTAACAAAAAAAATCCAAAAACCCAATATAGCCGTTGGCAGTATAACGACTACAACCCAACCCATTAAATGGCCCAATTGCCAACGAGAAACGCCAGTTCCCATGCTTTTTCTTTTTTTTGCAAAACACATATCAAAATGTTGAGCTTCCTTCTGGGCATGCCATTGAAACGCTGCGTTTTGGAGCCAGTTGGTGACAAAAAAAAAGAACGCGGGATGGAATTGTGCATGGTTCCGTCCCTCGTTCAATGCAACGAGTGTAACCGGCTGAGGCCAACGTGTGTCACACGCGGGCCCAGCTCTGACAGGCGTGACAATGGGCTGGGGATACCCTTAAATAAAGATCCCCTATACAACCACAATCAGTACCTAAAAGTTTTTAAAATTACGAATCTAATTGAATCTTCCTAACATATATAAAGCTCACTCCTAATGATCTCTTCCAATATCCTTAAATGATTTAAAATTAAAGTTACCCAAAATATTCAACGAGAAGTATATGCATTTTTAGGTCAAAGGTAACTTTTTATATATTTTTCGATAGCCAATAGTTCTTTTCCAAAATGACTTTTTATTTTCAAATTAGTATAATATCATATAAAAGTAATTAGTCACACCAAAAATTTAATTAATCACTTATAAAGATCACAAGCTACAAATGAATTTAAAAAAGTAACCTAATTTTCTAAACCTAGCATCCTATATGCCTTTCCTAAAGTAAGTAAATTATAATAACCAAAAGAGTTTTGATTACCATCAAATGGGTTAATTGGCACATGTCGTACAAGTGACTAGGGGTGAACGGGGACCGGCTACCTGGTTAGATTTTTAGGAACCGGAACCCAACCCAGTTAGAATCGAGTCCTAGAATCTGGAACCAGTCACGGTATTGGATGTGGCTGAAACCAAGTCCAATTTTGAGTGTCTAGTTCCTAAGTCAAGTTCTTTTTTTTTTCATTTTTCCCTAAGAGGGGGGGGGGAGAGAGAAGAAAGTTGAGAACCCATATCTGAAGCAACATTCCAAAAAAAAAACAAATTATAATGTTAAATTTGATATGTGGTGAAGTCATAAACAAAGATTCACATGCTCTAAAATAAACCTAAAGAATTAGAAACAACATTAATCACGAACCCACAAATCAAGATTACAAAACGAACGAGAAAACTAAAAATTGTTTTAATTCACTTGAAATATAAAGAAAGAAAAAGAGAAAAACTATCAAAATAATATAAAAACAAATCAAAACTCATGAGGAGAAGAAACAAAGCGTGAAGAAAGAAATTCATGGTAGTCAAGATGCATAAATAGTAAGTCAGGGGATAAATTGAAAGTGAAAAAGACAAAGAGTTAAACTGGGGCAATTGGAGGCTGGTTATAGGCATAGAAGATACATCACTTGAGGAATAAGGGCTTACTTTTTATATTTTTAAATCAAAATTCTTTAAATTTTGACCCGCTATTGAGTCTGGTTCAGGCTGTATTTCCAAAATTTCAGGACCCGATATAGGACTCGGTTACAATCGGTTCCTAAATTTTGGAACTATTCCTGAAATCGGTCTAACATGTTAGGGCCCATACCACTGGATTTAAACCACTTCTAGGTCTGGAACCGCGCGCATACCTGGTTTTTTTTTGCTCACCCTACAAGTGACACAATACGTGGAAATGGTAAATAGAAAAAAAAGGGAAAATTTTAACAAGAGGTGCCCGCCAAAGTTAGTCCGTGCATGTGCTAGACATCCAAGGGACTAAAGGTTCGAGTTGCCTTGCCAACGATCCTCATTACAATTAATAGGAAAAGAATAAAATAAAACTTAGTGCATGTACTTAGCCACTCGCATGCTATCATGCGTGTACCCTACGCACCCTAGGGCACACAAGACCCATTGTTGGAAAAATCCGTATACAACAATAATAACACCTCCCAGTGTGGCTATCACTTTCACAGGGTCTGGAGAGATCAAGATGTAGGTAACTGTATATGACACATAAAGATTATCTTGAAAGTATTCATTTGCACTTGATGTAAAAATACTAAGAGGAGAGTAAGATAAGGGCTAAACCATATCTATCTTGAATGCCTCGTGTTTTATATTCGGGGGAAGTTTTGTATGGATCATGGAACTAAAGCGGCACACGATAGCAAAATTGTTGTTGATACAGTTGAAAGACACATCCAACCTCCATGACAAATCAACAATTTGATTAAAGATACTAAAATCTGTATATAATTGACTATAAAAGCTGCCAACGTATTACCCAACACATATTTCGTGAAGCTAATGGGGTTGTGAATTGGATAGTCTGAATAGGCCATAATTCTTCTCACCTGTTTGTATAGAGGCCTAGTTGCTCTACTTTTCTATCATACATTTTACCAAATGACAATTTAGATAGAACCTTTATAAAAAGGGTTACTTGAATTCCCATGTATTAATTTATTTCCCACAATATATGTACATTATATCAACAGTGCTAATGAAATGTAGGAAAACTATTTAAAAGTGTTCTATTTTACGTAAAAATCTTAAGGTAATGTTAGAAAAGGAGGACCAGATCATTTATGTCATCAATGCACCTTGCCCTATCTTGGGGACTCATGTTTATCGAATGCTATGCCAGCTATTTAGAGCATGAAAAGGAACTCAAACTTCTTTTTATAATCACTAAAACCTTCCAGAAAAACAAATACAAAATGATAAAGTGATTAACCCAATGCATCACTACAATCAAGATAAATAGCCACATAATTTGGGCTGACTAAAAGTCTTCACCTCAATCTAAATAAATATTCCCGACATTTAATTAATAGCCTATAAAAGACTTCTATTGGTCTTAATCATGAGTGTTGAGCTAAAAGTTTAATATCCAACCATTGATCCACCAAAATTGTTTATATCAAGTGTGAATTCTCCAAGTCAATTGAACAATTAATCCACCTTCACTGCTTTTGAAAACTTCATAAATTCAATTGTGCCAACATGGATCACTTTTAAAGAAAATTCTCTGAGTGGACAAGAAGTCAGGTGCTAATTCACTTTAAGAGTTGCTTGAAACCATGAGCAGTGACCATAGCTAAAGAGTGAAAATCACCAAGCAGTCATTCCTATGGGAAGACATCCAATTGCATCGTATACAAGCACCCCCCCCAAATGGATTCTATTTAAGTGAGACTTGAAGAGACATAAATACACACAATTGTATTTTTGACAATTAAATATGTTGTCCTTAAAAAAAGCATTTGAAATGTTCCAAATTAATTATAGACATGCAAAAATAATTGATAGATAACTTACAAATACAGAAAAGGATAACATATATAATGATATACATATAGCATCACGAGCAATGTTAAGAAAGATAGGAATGCCATTACCGATTTTTTATTATATTCCTAATCAACAATTGCATCAATTTTATCCTGGCCAAAATTTTTCTTTCTATATATGTAGTTATCAAATGCATTATTACTCAATAATCATAAATAGTTTCTATCAAACTAATGATTTTATTGAGCAACATTTATGTTTCTTTAAATGAGCATCTTTCTCATTCAAAAAGATCGAAACGAAATAGAGGCCCCTTACAAACTAAAGATAGAAATGTTTTCTCTTTTGTTAACCAATAGCCACATAGTGTTTTCCACCAAACAGGCGATTGAGTCAGCTCATGAGACCTAGAGAGTTAGCTTGCTTTTTAGCTTGCCAAGGTTGACTTGTACGAGCCTAAGGTGAGCCGTGTTTACTTCATTATCCAAGTGACAAATGTCATATTTGTAGAGGATTTTATGAGTGTTTAGGAGTCATTTCAGGGCATTAGTATGCTTAGGCCTTGTTCTTTTTCGCGTTTTTGGGGATTTAGCTAAGAGCATATATCTCCTTACAGCTTCTTGCATCTCCTTGCAACTCCTTACATGCTTAACAAATCCTTACATATTCTTACATCTCCTTAAATCTTTTTACATCTTCTTACATCCTATATAGATTTTCTATAACATCTATTTATTTTAATTACAGAAATGTGTATATTTTTTTCAATCATGCTACAATATACAAAATTCGTAAATGTCTTATGAACACAATATTTACATAGACATAAAAACATAATATAACAACATAAATTATATTTGAGTTTCAGCATGAATTATATATGTTATTATAGATGGAATAAGTGACCATACTTTCAAAATTATAATACAAAGCTTTTGTTCATGTTTAAGTCTGAAGCATATATGAAAACTATCAAACTGTATACGACGAGAGCATTATAGCTATTTCATCCCTAGGGTTATCCATGACAATTTTGTTGCTATCATTATACAATTGAACATTTGGTGGTCGTTCCAAATTTGGTTCCTTTGTTGAGATTGATATGCGCTTGTTATGTAGAATAATAAAATTGTGCAGAGTATAACAATAAACAATTATCTGAAGTTGTTGCTCCTACCTCATTTGCGACATTCTATTGGCCAATATTTTCCATCTCCCCATCAAGAGTCCAAAAGTTCTCTCCACTGTCATTCGTAAAGATTAGTGCCGATGGATGAACCGTTCCTTTAGTTCTTTAGATGGACCATATTTTCTAAACTTTGGGATATGATGACGAGTTTCATTTCCTATGTATGGAACTAAATATCCAAGAGTATTTGGATATGCTGAGTCAACCAGATAGTATTTTCTGAAAGAATTATGTGAAATAATTAGAGTTGTATATGACAAATCAATGGTGGGCTCTTGCACTACTCTAACTGCAACGGGTCGAAGAAAAAGGAGTATGGCATATGGGGGTGTTCAGCTGATATAAAGGTGGGTGAGTTTCTTTAAGAAAAGTAGAAAGTAGTTAGACAAAAATAGTGTTGGGCATTAAAATTTCTACGGCCTCCTGCCCACCCGTTTAAGCTCTCATCTTTTATTTTTAATTTTTTTTGGAAGGTAATATTTAATTTTTGGTTGTTTAATATAACAATATAATTTTTGTAGTTTAAGCATTGCTGAATAATGTTTTAAGGGTTTATTTATAAAATTTCTTGGCAACAATATTGGCCATACATTTACATTTAAAATTGCTTACTTAAAATAGGATTTTATTTTAAGAGTTGTATTCAATTTTGTCAAAATTTTTTTTTTTTGTTATACTTTGCTTATTCGATAAAACTAATGTAAATATAAAAAATCACCTCAAGTGTACGAAATTTTCTTGACAAAATTTATGGGTTTTAATATATTTTTATTTTTATGTAACTAACTTAGTTAATGGTTTATTTTCAATAAGTTTATCATTTTAATATTATTATTTCTAATCCAAAACGTTCTTTGTAAAATAAACATATTTCATTTCAATTTTATTAAGAAATACTTTGTTTACTGATGGTATCAAATTTTAGTCGAAAATGTGACTAATATATCATAATTGTTACAAATTATACTATACAGCTCTTCAATAATTCAACAACTCCTTACATCTATCCTTGCAGCTCCTTACATCTTCTTATAGCTCCTTACATCTTCTTCCAACTCCTTACATCTTCTTATAGCTCCTTACTGCTCCTTACAGCTTCTTGCAACTCCTTACATCTTCTTACAACTTACAGCTATTTCTTATCGCGAAATAAAACAGGCCCTTAATGGTATTATTTATGCTCTTATTTCTACTATTCCACTTGGTTTTGCGTGTTTTGAGAGTGTTTGCAAATTTTAACATTGTGAGCCAAGCTATGTGAGTAGAATGATGATTTTAAGGCCTTGTGGATCAAAGAAGGTAGCAAAAGAGGTCCATAGACATTGAATATGGACATACCGTGGTTAATGCCACAGTCCAGGAACTTTCAGGAAGAAGCAGCAGGACAACCAAGGGAGAACCCAGTGAGCTAGTGGCGACCACGACCTAGCCGTGGTGGTCCCATGATCAAATCGTGGTGAATCTCCTTTCCTGAGTCATCTTATTTTCTTCGCGGCTGCTTGACTTCTAGGCGATTTTTACGTTTCGCTGGAGCTTTTTTGCGATAAATGCTTGTTTTTAAGCTTCATTCTCCATTCCATTCCATCCACTTTCCAATTCACAATCTAGACTAGGATTTAGATTATCTTACAGGAAGAGAAAGTGAATTGAAGTGGAGATCTTACAAGGATTTCATGCCAGGTTTGCAATCGACAGATCCAACTGCGTTCTTTGGCTAAGCATTCTCTTTTTTTTCTTTTTTTTCCCCTCATTTTAGGGTTTATGCTTTGTAATTTGGATTAGCTTTTGTTATTTTTCAAAAACTTGATAGTGCTACAAGCGCATGATGGCATTGTAATAAATCAAGGTCATCTCCCACAAGGACTAGATAAATCTAACGGGCTTTATCTCCTCAAGATAGGTTAAGTGGATCAAAATTGGAGAATGAAATTAGATTAATCTATATCTAATCTAATGGATAAATAATCAAGAAATTCTATAATTAATGGGTTGTTCTAAAACTAACACTCGAAGTATCGCAACCTTCTTTTAAGGTGAAATGAAATGCCTAAATCTAACCAATTACCATTTCTCAAGGGAACTTTATTTGTTTAGGTTCATTAAACATGCAATTATCAAATTTGTGGTTTCTCAATTGGTGTGACTTCCTTAAGACTCACATAATCAAGTCAAATCCTAGGGTTCTAGTATCGAATTTCACCTTTCAATTTTTCAATCAATGCCCAAAACATGCAAGAAAGTGATCACGTTCCTCACAAGATACTAAACATCTAAGATTTGATAGAACAATTCAACAATTCCAAAGTACTCAAAGAGGTTAACACCAGATCGAGAAGTTAACTAGTATTTGCATAAACATAAGATCAACACAACAAAAGCCAATCCAAATTAAAAAGAATAAATCCATAAATGAGGAAAAAAAACAAGAGAGGAGAATAAAAGAGGAATGCTTGGCCAAAGAACATGCTTGAATCCGTCTATTGCAAACCCAGCATGGAATCCTTGCAAGATCTCTACTTCAATTCATTCTCTCTTTCTCTAATCTAATCTAAATCATAATCTAGATGGTGAATGTGCAAGATGATGGAATGGAATGAAAAATCTGAAAAACATGCCTTTTATCTTGAAAATGCTGCAGCAAAACATGAAAGCCTCTTGGAAGTTGAATAGCAGTGAAGAAAACAAGGCGACTTGGGAAAGGAGGCTCACCACGGTTTGGCCGTGGTGTGCACCATGACCAGGCTATGGTGGCCACTGGTTTGGTGGTTCTCCCTTGTTTGTCCTGCTACTTCTTCTTAGAAGTTCCTAACCCATGGCACTAACCATAGTATGTTCACATTGAGTATCTATGGGTCTCTTTTGCTACTGTCTTTGATCCACAAGACCTCAAAATCATCATTCTACTCACGTAACTTAGCTCACAAATTTAAAAATCTACAAAGATTCTCAAAAAATAAGCGAAAGTAAGCATAATAGCAGAAATAAGGGCATAAATCATACAATTAAGCACACTAATTCCCTAAAATAACTCACAAACACTCATAAAATTCTATGTGAATATGACATTCATTAGTTCTCCATGCTTAAACCTTTGTCTGTCCTCAAATAAACACCAGATAAAGCCAACTAGGGGAGATGCATCTGGGACTCAAAAACATAACAACCTTCTCAAAGCAGGCAACTCATAGCACATCACAAGTAAGAATATCAAGGAGTGGCAACTGTAAATAGTGTA
>JACYFF010019584.1:47112042-47132676 GCA_017589665.1 Selenicereus undatus
ATATATATATATATATATATATATATATATATATATATATACACACATATATATATATGTCTGTGTGGGTGTGTGTGCGTGTGTGTGCGTGCGTGCGTTTGTGTGTGTATACACACACACGCGTGTGCACGTGCGCAACCCATATCATCATAAGGGAAACACTCCAAATCTATAATGCCATCATCCTCTCATCAAGCTAACATACCAAGCAATGCTAACCTGAATTGGCCCCATAAGCTTCCGACAAATAAACTCGAAGTGATGCTCCATAGAGTGGGCATAAGGATAGAAATATACGTATGCCCAAGGGCTAAAATGGAAGAGATCACAACAAGAAAAGGTTCATAAGCTAAACGGGGCCAGCAAATGGATTAACATGTAAGATAAGGTCGGGAATTTGGCTATTGGCTAAGATGTTCAAAATAAAAGAAATGCCTCTATCACATCGTTAAATATGCACATGCGAATAAGAATCTTGACAAGGTCTATAGATGCAACTTAGACGAGTCACAAACATGAAAGAGCATGTGACTAAGCATGATTAGTCCAACTAAGCCTCAAAATCTCATGGGATATCTACCACAATCTCATCTAGCTCATAAAATGAAGCTCATGTACTAACAATAGTGCTAAGGACTCTAAGAGGGCAACATAGTTCTCAATCAAGACAAGGGTCAAAACAAGAAATATTTACAAAACCTTCACAAATTTTAGCATCAAAAGTGATTACACATTAAAAGCTACTCAAGCTCCTGAAAGCTATTTTGCTTAGTGAAAGCATTATTGGAGGGTATCTCAAACTAATCCATAGTATCCCCACATGCAACCCTATATGCAAACCTAAAATGCAACACACCATTATAAAAGAAAGAAAATCTAAACCTACATGCTCTAACTCGCATGCAAACTAAAAATCAAAATGGAAAATATGAAACTACCCCGCCCTCATGCCTAGATAAAGTATTATTGTTCAAAGTAAAGAAAGTAAATGAAGAGAAAGGGAATAAAACATAACGATCTGACCAGGTTAAATGCTGAGTTCACATAAGCTAAGACATCCTTGCAAATGGAGAAAATGAAACATCAACCACTCCATCACAACTTCAAGACTCAACTTATTAAATTAAATGCCATCAAAGCACGTAGAAGGTTGTCAAACTCATCCGCATGGAGTTCACATGCATGGCTGTAAAATAAAATCAAGATAATCATAGCAAAGAAAGTTAGTGCTCTCTTCAATAAAGCCAATGCCATGTTTTTAGCAAAAGCAAAAGAGAAATCAAATAAAGTGTTCCACATGATTTTTCTAGGCTTGTCTACTATGCAATATATGTCAAGATAGGGATTATACCCTCTAAAATAACCTAGGGACACATAATCATCAAATTTCCACCAAGCATATTAAACATGTTGTTGTCATGGTCAAAGTCCACAGTAGCGTCACAAATCATAAGGTTATCAATGGGCACATTAATGTAACACTTAGGGAAAGGAAAAGGTTGTGAACACATAGGGGAAACATATGAATGATCAAGGGGATTGGGGAGAATAATATCACAACCAAGGATGGAAAAGTTCTCATGTACAAACGCATCACATGACCCCTCCAAAGGAGACTCAATCAGATCATGCAACTCATCTAAATTATCTTCCAGCTCTAAAAATGCATCAACAACACTAAACCTAGTAACTTCTCCAAAAGGCTCACCTACCTCTAGCCCCATGCACTAAGCTAAAGGGAAGAATGAATCACATAAAGTCAAAATGATATTAGTATTGTCCATGGGTGATGCAAAATTAAGTTGACCATAACATGCATAATAAGGACCCGAATTAATATTAGGATCAGAAGAATTACACATGGCGCACCAAAAAGGGGCACAGTAAGATTTAGCATAGAATACACAAGGATTAAGGAAAGAACATCCAGAGACACGACTAGCCTTCTCAAGTTCAAACAAATTCCAAGCAATCCACTCAAGCAAATACCGTGCCTTATTAACATTTTTACAAAGAAAATTCTAGTACTCTAAAAGAAAACGGATTTCACTACTCACACCCTCATCAACAATGTCCAAAAATTTCCTATTTACCCACACAATAACTACATTGAGTAAGAAAAATATGCAAATGCTTAAAATACTTCCAAAATAATTCATGCTTGAATGGGGGAAAATAAAAAATTGTCATCGTTTTTTTCTCAATTTTTTTTAATTTTCAATTTTGGGTTTTTTGTTCAAAGGAAAACAAAATGCGTAGTCAAACCGATCAAGAAAAACCCAATATTTGACACTAGTTCCCAGCAACGACACCAGCAAACTCGATGAGATTGCAAGCGCACGGTGGCGTTAAAGGAAATCAAGGTCATCTCCCACAAGGACTAGATAAATCTACTAGGGATTTATTCCATCAAGATAGGCTAAGCAGATCAAAATTTAAGATTAAAATTAAATTAATCTACTATATAATCTAATGGATAAATAATTAAGAAATTATACAAAATAAGCAATCTCTCACTTTATATATCAATCAAGCACTTCTTCCTGAATGGGTTGTTTTGAAACTGACCATCAAAGTATCACAATCATCTTTTAAGGTGAAGCAAAATACCTAAATCTAACCAATTATCATTTCTCAAGGGCTCTTGATTTGTTTAGGTTCATTAAGCATGTGATTATCAAATTCATGGTTCCTTAATTGGTGTGACTTCCTTAAGACTCCACATAATCAAGTTAAATCCTAGGGTCCTAATATCGAATTTCACATTTAAGTTCTTCACTCAATGCCCAAAACAAGCAAAAAAGTGATCAAGTTCATCACATGACAATAAACATCTAACATTTGATAGAACAATCCAACAATTCCAAAGTACTCAAAGAGATTAATACTAAATTGAGAAGTTAACTAGTATTTGCATAAATCTAAGATCACCGAGCCGAGCTTGAGCCGTGTGAGGTTGGGGTCACGAGCTTTCTGAGCCTAAGCAAGCTGAGCCTAAATTAGTTGAGCTAATGAGTTGAGCTAACTAGCCTAGTGAGCTCTACATGTTCTTCTTTAGAAACAATATATTGTTCAAATAATTAAGCAATTTGCATAAATGTAACTAGTTTGATTAAGACTACCATTTATAGTTGTACAATCACACATTATAGCATGCTTTTATCTCCTAATCCTACTTTTTTCTTCTTTATACTCTCTTTCCTTTTTAGCAATAGGATCTGAAAGAGTCATTTTGAGTTTTAGATATAGGAGTGATATCACATTATCTCTTATTAAATTCCTTAAGATTTTATGCTTGAGATAGATATTAGTTGTTTACCACTTTTGCAGCTACTAGTTATAAGGCACGAAACGAATGGGATCAGCATGCCTACAAGGGATGTCTACTAGTAAACTTCTTGGCCATTCTACCTTATGGCCCGAAATTGATTGATCATCAATTATTTTAAAGTTGACCATTTATTATGATCATATTTCTTAACTCTAGTATCATTAGATCTATACTTGGACATAAGAGCATCCCTAATGCCCTTGACATTCGATTTCTTACAATGAATATGATAAAAAAAATTAGTCATATAGTGCAACAACAAGCCATGACACATCTTATTTTCCACATCTTTCTCGCCATTGGTGATTGACATTGAGATAAGACCATCAAGAATTTCACACAATGGGGTACAACAACTCTTTTCTACTAGTCAATACATCGTTAACAAGCTTGAAACCCTAATAGATTTCAACTCTCATTTTCTCTCCGCCAAAGTCAGTGCTTTCATCTGTCCTCTTCTTTTTGACCTAGAAATTGCCTCTTATAAAGTCAAGGACCCTGCCGTTGATGCTCTTTTTTGCTTCTCTTTTGTTAACCTCATTCACTTTAACTTCCATTGTTCTAATCCTAAAAACAATTCTTTGGCCAAAAACACTCGACAAAGCACTGAAGAAGATAAAGAATGCAGGCAAGTAATTTTTTTTTCTAAAAAGATTAAGGGCATTGTATAAAGCCACATGATCAAATTGAATGGCGAGTGTAGTGTTATGTATGTAAGATTCAACTTGAGTAGATAACAATACAGTATATGTACTTCTACAATATAATTTTCACTATTATTTTTGGCTAGGAGGCTTCCGCAAATGTTGGTACTGGCTAGTCAACATATAAGGAATGGATAGTGAATTGACTAAAGGGAATAAAGGAGTGATGATTGTTTGAATCCTCAAGACCTATTCATTACCTAGACCTAATTAATTAGTTAAAATTAGGGTAGTTCCCTTAAATTGACTAAAATTGAACTTGTACTCTTTCCATGTTCGTGACAAAGCATAAATCTGATTTATGATGAAACCTTATTGATGATTTTTTTAGCTTGATTAAAGGACCTTCCATATTCATAGATGTTATCAATAATGATGTGAATGAATAATGTTTTTTTTCCTTCCTTGAAGAAGGACGGAGGGGCAGCCTTGAGTAAGAGCACCATCATATTGTTTGATATGAACAGATCTAAGATAGAACTCAATGCAAGTTTTGCCAGATTGAAAACTAAAAGCAAGTAATTGTTAATTTGATGGACTACTCAACAACAACAGTTAGGCATTGATCTTGATCAAAAATTCATTTTTTCTCATTACTTTTGATGGATTTTCATTTTCTAAATTTACATATTTTTATTCTTGAAAGGAGTTCTTAGTTAAAAATGCCGCTGAACTTTCAACTTTATTCAAAAATGCCATTGAAAATATCTACTATCGGTTAACTAATTTAAAACAATATTTGATTGGGGAAAAAAAATTGAAGGATGCTTCAAAGAAGGTAAAATAAAGCAAAGGCTCATCCCATCCTTTTCCTAAAACCCTTTAGGAATTTTACCTTTTCTCTCTCAATCTTTGCAAATTTCTTGAAACACGAACTTCATCCTTCAATATCATATGTCATCCAATCTCTTCATTAGCCTATCCCTCATCAAATAAGCACAAACTTCAGCTTCCCTCCCCACATTTTAGTTCAAAAAGTATGCGGGAAAGGCGCACATCTCAAGGGTGTAAGGTGAAGGCATGCATCTTAAGGACACGAGCCTTTTTTTTTTAACCAGAAAAGGTTTCAAAACAATTCACATGATTTATTTATGATGAAGGAGTTAAATAATGGCATCAAAGAAAATTGGACTTGGATATGAGTACTAAAAGTATCGCAAATAGTCTACGATATGATAATTTAGCACGACAAATGAAAATATCCTAGAACACACACAAAAGAACTTAATAGAAGTTTAGAAACAAAGAAACAAGCATAGTCATGAAAGAAAACATCGACAACATATAGCATAGTCCTTAAGTGATATAAAGATCAATTAACTATGATCATCATCATTATAAAACACCTCGTGCACAGCGTCAGCATCATCAAATCCATCATCATCATCATCATCATCATCATCTTTGATTTCCCTTTCCTCCTCCTTATATTCAACATCATTTTCATCCTCATTTCACATCTTTACCTTTGTTAATATCACTAATTAAAATCGTCTCGAGGCTTAGAATAAGATGTCAGAGCCTTTTCTCTATCCTTTGTCGAAGTGTGGTCTTGCTTAGAGGTGGTTTCTTGGGATGCTCTATGTCTAGTGTGATAGCTAGGCTCATTTACCCCAAAGACTCGAGCAACAACAACTTATGTCAAATTATTATCCTCAAATACAAGAGTATCATCATCTAAATTGCTATCTATTATTCCAAGCAACCATTCATTGCTCTCATGAGTGACCTTCAAAAGGATGGGATCCATAGAGGTGCTTTCTTTATGTGTATGCCTTAAAGCGCAATTTTGCTTTGACAAAGCCAAGTTGTTCAAGCAAGATTGTGCTAATCGATTTCTCATTTGGCTGTAGCTCCAGTAACAAGAAAATAGGCTTCGTTAGGCTTGATCATTAATAACTGTAAACAAGAAATTATCAAAAGGATTAGCATTTGATTATTCTGACTTACTTGTTAAAACACACCTTAGTTTCTCTCAAGCCTTGTTGCACTACAAGTGAGGCTAAGAACCCTAATGACAAACTTCTTCAAATTAGGTGCTTTGACTCCATAATTACTCCACCCATGGCTATTAGAAAAATAAAGTAGAAAATTTTTCTTAATAATAATTTTTTTAAGGAAAACAAAAGAGAAAAACTATAGTCAAGTTTACATGATACTCTTACCTTGAGCTCATGCATTCCTTTTGTCTATTAGCTATGTTCGCTCCAAAGAGGCGTTAACCACTTTGTATAAGTTCAATACTTGGAGAATCTTATCTTGAGTCCACAAATTCAAAACCGACCTTGCTATGCAATCATACAAACCCTGACAACTCTCCTGTAATTGTCAATGCTGGGGTTTGGATAATAGGTTTTTGGATTTAACAAATGATTTGCCGCATGCAGAGGTTGATGAAGTTGGCATTTCCATGTTCTAACAATAAATCTAATTGTCATTTCATTAATCTCTTCTTTGTGTCCAAAGCTTTTGGCAATAACTTCCTTAGCAATGACCTCTAATATAGCCCATTGGAGGCTTCTTTTCAGCGTTAACAATGTGAAGAACCTTCACAAGGGGAGTTGTTAATTTAAGAGGATAATTAAAGAACATTCTTCAAATAGCTCTTTTGGAGAAGGTTGGAAGACATCTTCTTCCCTTTTGCTTCCTTAGACTATTTGCTATCATTTCATTTTTGCTCAATTACCATCTTGCTCAGTTGTTTCTTTGTTTGTGAAAAGAACAAAGAGTGATGAAAGAACTGGCACATCTTATGATAGCTGGCTTATGCAATTTTCTTTGTCTCTTGGGCTGCCTAATTCTGTTAAGAAGAGAAATGCAAATAAAGATACAAACATTAATGGACATGCTCTTCTTTGATGCAATCGTGACCTTTGGAACTTAATTTCCAATAACTTGTAAGATAAGGAGTGTGTTTGGTTGGGGTGAAATGATTTTCCTAGCAAACGTCATTTGGTAAAAGGTGGAGAGGAAAATTATTTTTGGGAAAAATGATTGTACTCCATCTGAAGGAAAATATTTTCTCTTAGGAAATCATGTAAGTTGATTCTCAGGGGAGGGAGAACAAGGTGGATTCATGATGTAAAGTAGTCTTCAAGGTCTTTGAGTTGATTGATTTCTATCTCTAACTTACTATTGTGTCGGTCTTCCTACATCCCTTGCTATTGTGTTTGTGTGTGTGTGTGTGTCTGTGTGGTGCAGACAACAAATTTTGACTCACATGTTATAAAGTGGATTTTTAGTATTTGTTTTCCCAAACATGAAAATACGAAAAAATGGTAATTAATATGGACTCAAATATGGGTAAAGGTCAAAAGAATAAAAATTGACAACAACCTAAAAGCTCAAAGACCCAAATCATCCAAATCTAAACCCAAAAAAAAGAGAAAACAAAATGAAAAAAAAAAATTAAAGAATGAAAAAGGTGCAAAAGACAAACTCCAAAAAAAAGGAACAAAAAAATCTTTTCAACGAACCTGATGGTTCAACGTCCCCCTCCCTTCTATCTATTATTTCATTTCTCTTTTTACTTTAAAAAAGCAGGAAAAGTCCCAAAAAAAAGAGAAAAATAAGATAAAATAAAAACAAAGAGTGAGTGGCTAGAATTGCTTAGTAGGAAACGTCTCCCATCCCCCCCAAAAGTTAAAAAAATTAAATTAAAAAATTCACAATTGGTCATAGCAACGTCCCTTTCTCTATCTATCTTGTTTCATTTTTTATGTCCTCTCTCATCACATGAGCTGGAACTGCTCTCTATTCTACTAAGTGCTCCCAATTTGTCTCTCATTCAAAATTTTTAGTATTTTTTGTAGACTTATCCAAAATTTTGAATTAGATGGCTGATATTTTTAGGGATTTATGGTTTAGTGGGTGAAGTCTCATTTGTCTATGAATATCTCTCTATTCTTGATGCAAGGGCACTCCCCCTCATCAAAAAATTCTCACTTTCTCTCCTCTCTGATCATTTTTAATGGGTTTAAATTTCTTAGTTACATTTAAGTAAATTTATTTAGTTCTCTTATGTACTAGTTAAACTCGATTAAATCTTTCTTAGTCTTATGAACTCATGTTCTTTTTACAAAAATATCTAGTGTTGTGAAAATAAAATTTCTCAATTAGTTTTAGTTATTTTTAATTAGTTCTTTCATAAACTAGTTAGCCCAATTAAACATTTCTAAGTTTTACACTCATTTTGCTAGATTATTCTTTATACATGTGTGTTGCTAACTTAATCTTCTATTTTCTTGTGCATATAATTTTATTTTGCACATCCTTTTATTATTTTACTTAATATTTTATTGATTATACTAGTCTTGTGCTAACGATTATCTCATGTGTTTTCTTCTTATTTTTGGGCTACGCAATTCTATGGTGGTCTTTGACCCCGTGTTCATTCATCTGCTCCTTTAGGCCTTCGTAGTCGTTCCCCGACTGGGGTTTGGAACATTAGTTTTGCATTTTTCTCCTGAGTGAATTGGTGAGTTGAGAGTTGCTTGTAAATTTGTTTGTTTTTCTTCATCTTTGCTCTTTGGCTTGAACTCCTCGGTGTTTTAATTTGATTCAAGCAAAATGGCTTAAATGAGCTAATTCATGCTTAAAAATTGCTAAATAACAAGTTGAAGTCAAGAGGTTAAAACCGAAAGATTTGTTTCGTAGGTGAAGTTAAGACCTGATCTTTTGAGTCCATTCGAAGTCTAATATCTATTTTTATTGTGCCATTAGCCAAATCTATGAAAGAACTTTTGAACTAGTTGTCATGGGTCCAAATCAGAGTTCGAAAATGGCCACAACACCCATTTTTCTACAAGGAATCTAATCTATTCGAAACATACCACCATTATATTTTTCTTATTTTCACCGTCTTTTCAATTTTTTTTCTCAAGAGACTTTCTGCATGTAAAATAAACTAGACTTTAAGAGATTTCCAAATTGATATTTTATGTCTCCTAACTCTTGACAGTTTTTGAGATACGAAATTTCAAAGTTGGAGTTTTAAAACTAAAATTTTTGCATAATTTAGATCAGATCGTTCACATTGAAAAATTCAAAACAATACATTAAAGTGTCTAACAAATTTCGATAACATTGGATACACTTGTGAATATCTATTATTTTTATGAAAATAAATCATTTTGACAAAATTATTCTCCAATAATTTCTCAAGGCCACCCTATCCAGAATAACAAATTCAATTCAACACCTGAGTTTTTACTTTATCAGAATCACATCCCTTTAAATTTTTAGTCCATAATTTTTTTAATAAACATAGACTTAATAAGGAGAATGTAGACTCTAGAATTACCTCATTTGGACTCTCCTTCAAAAAGATTTCATCTTTCAAAGTTGACATTCGTAATTTTTAATGAGATACAGAACAATGAGATTTAAAACTTAAAGCTACTAGCCTATTGATATTCAAAAACAACCAAATTATTTCAGTTGATCCCTCCATAAAGCCTTGTAACTTGATAAATTTTTGTGGAGTGTTTAGGATCAATTTTATCCATGTTATAGAATTTTCTTTCGAAAATATATGTATTTTTTTTAAAATTTAATGGAATCTCTTTAGATAAATGGGTGCTTATGTCATTTACCAATTTTTCAGACTTACAAGCCCTAATCATTCTAATAAGTGCTTAGAGTTTATTTCATTTGGGGTCATTTTGTTGCATTTTTAAGGAGCTTTATGAAGTTTATGTTATAATCTACACTCATATTCTCGTTTTACGCTTGGGTATGGTTCTTTTCTGTTTTTTTTTTACAGGTTTTTGGACCTTTTTCCCAGACTTTGACCCCCAATGAAGCATGATTTGACTCCCTATGGATGCCTCAAAATCACCATGCCCATGGAGGAAAAGAATAGCCAAAGAATTTCACGGCAGAGGTAGCCACGGAGGGTCAGTGGTGAAGGCCACGGTTCATGGTGAACCTAAAATTGCTTGCCTCTTCGTCTTCCTTCATCTTGTGGCTGAGGATGCTCGGTTTCAAGCTTAAAAGGGGCTGTTCGGCTGTAGAAAAAAAGAAAAATTGATCTCACTACACTCATCTCTCTCAAATTTTTTCATTGGAATTAGGATTCTTAGTTTGTATTTTTAGAGCAAGAGGAGAAATTGAAGAAAAGTTTTGGCTTTGGAGGTTTGAAGATTGGGACACCATTAGAGAATCACCATTGTTGCTAAGCTTTCTCTCCCTTAGTTTTTTTTTTTTTTTTTGAACTCTTGTTTTAGATTGTTGTTAATTTTGAACATAAGTGAGTAGTTTATTTAATCTAGGGATTCGTTAGCCAAAGTATTGATGTTGGATTCTTAATCTTCATCGCTTCTGCTTATTTTATGTTGGAATGATTGAATTTTGCCTTGTGATTAAAGTGTTGTGAGTGAATTTTGGCCAAATTTGCTTGTTTATACTAGATATATAGCTAACTGAAGTACCGAAAGGAGAAGCTTGCTATTTGACCGACAGGATAGGACTTGATTTAGCAATACTTGAAAGAGATTTTCTTGTTAAGAGGAAACTTAAGCTAATAAAAAGCCTATAACTTAGACTAAAACAAGTGCATCGAGAGAATATTAATTGGATTAGTTTAGGCAGCTCAGTTTATTTCAAAAGAAAAGGTTGAATTTTAGATCAATTGCACTCCTTTTAGCCATCCAAATCTAAGTTAAGCGCATAATTTAATCCATGGATCCAACTCCTTACTAGACCAAACAATTCCTTAGATATTTTAATTCAACTGAATTTCCTAGTTAGTTGATTTCGTAATTCGAACAACCCATTAGACCTGTTTGCTTAGCCTTTTATAATATGTCAAAACTCCATAGAGTACATGTGATCTTTGTGGGAATGATATTAAAACTAAAGTACAACACCCATGCGCTTGTGGTAGTGTCAAGTTTTTGGCGACGTTACCGGGGATCAATTTGTGGATATTGAGCTCATTTTTATAGATTAACTAAGCATTTTTTTTTGGTGCTTTTCTTTTTCTTTGTAATTGGTTGATTTGAGTTGGTAGACTCCTTTTTGGTGATCTTTGCAAGATTTTTTCACTTATATGCGAAGTCCCTTTCCTTTAGAATTCGATCTGGAAATAGAAATGACTTTTTGCTTTAGGAGGAAGAAGTTAAAGTTCGAGGAGCAAAGAGCCAAAGCTCAAGAAGCCTCTTCAACAATAGCAGGAGGAGGAGGTGACTAAAGAAGGACACTTCGGGATTTTGTCACCCCGAGAGTCCAAGGCATTGCCTCTAACATTGCTTAACCAAACGTGGAAGCAAACAACTTTGAGTTCAAGCTGTTCTTATTTCCATGGTGCAACAATCACTATTTGGAGGCACCTCTTTAGAAGATCCCAACTTATACCTCTCGGTATTCATAGAGGTGTGTGACATATTGAAGCTCAACAGAGTTTCTACTGGCGCAATTCGATTTCAACTATTTCCTTTTTCACTTATAGACAAGGTGAGAGCGTGGCTTTATTCTTTGCCTCCCAGTCGCATCACAACATGGGATGAGGTAACCAAGATTTTTCTTACAAAATTCTTTCCTCCAAGCAAGACAGCGAGTCTAAGAAACCAAATCACTAGCTTCGCTCAAAGGGAAGACGAGTCGCTCTATGAAGCTTGGGAGTAGTTCAAAGACATATGGAGGCTATGTCCACATCATGGGCTCCAACGATGGATGATAGTACAAGCCTTCTACAATGGAGTCACTTAACCAGTGAGGTCTACTATAGATGCGGTGGCGGGTAGCACTCTTATGAACAAGACGGAAGATGACGTTTACAACCGGATTGAGGCGATAACACTTAATAACTACCAGTGGTCCAATGAGAGAAGCCAACCTAAGAGGGTTGGAGGTAAGTTAGAACTTGATGCTATTTCTATGCTCTCTGCTAAAGTAGATGCCATGTCTCAAAGGTTAGAACGATTGAATGTTAATTCCATCAGTTTAAGTACCCCTTCTCCATCATGTGAAATTTGTGGGTTTATTAATCATTTGGCTGTGAATTGTCAAGTCAGGGGTCCGTTTGCTCAAGAAGCTAGTGATGATGTCAACTATGTCAACACCTATAACCCTAGATCGACCACTGACCCATTCTCCAACTTGTACAATCCTGGTTGTAGGAATCACCCCAATTTCTCTGATAGGTTTAATGGCCCTCCTATGCCTCAAATAAATTTTAGAGCACCCCCTGGATTTCAACGACCACCTTACCCTCAACAAGCACCTTAAAAATCCAATTTAGAGACTCTGATGGAGAGTATGCTTTTGGTGTAACAAAAGCAAGATGTGTACATTAAGTAATTAACCTCTAGGTTAATATACTTACTACTCATAATAAGATGTTAGAAGCTCTAATTGGCCAACAGGCTATGTCTTCATCTACACATTCGGGTAAACTTCCTAGTAAGTCCGAGCTAATCCCCGCGAGTAGTGCAACTGTGTTACCTTAAAAGGGGGATTGGAGAATCCAAAGGGTATGGAGCTTGAGGAGGGTGGAGAGGTAAATAGAGCTATGAGTAAGGAGAAAGGTAATGACCTTGAGGCCATGACTTTTAGGGAAGAGAACAGTCTAGAGCTTCTTGAAGAGTTTCCCCCTACGCTTGACGATCCAGGCAGTTTCTCTGTTCCTTGTGTGGTTGGTAATGTGAGGATTGATAGGGCCTTATCTTATCTTGGTGCAAGTGTTAGTGTGATGCCATATTTCATTTTCGATCAGCTTAGCTTAGGACAGTTGTAACCAGTAGCTTTTTTACTCTAATTAGCAGATGGTTCCAAGAAGCACCCTTTGGGTATTTTGGAAGATGTTCCCGTTAAAGTGAGTAATTTTTGTGTGCTTAATGAATTATTATTATAGATATGGTCGGTGATGTATCTAGCCTTACAATCCTCAAATACTCCGCACTCAAAGGACTTGGCTTCAAACTAGCAAGCTCCGGATGTAAAACAGAAGGTATGGGCAGATTTGAGTGAGAGAGTGAGATGAGTGAAAACGAAGATAGTTCAAGTGCCTTCAAGAGATAATCCAAAGGAGCCACTCTTGTTGAACACTAGGGCAATCTCCTTAAATCAATTAGGATATATGAGTACCACCTAATTGAGATAAAGAGACCTAGGACACCACTTAAGTTCCCACACTTAAGATATAGAGCTAGGATTTGGAGAGCTGAGACAATGCTTAAACTTGTATTCAATTTGGCAAAAGACCCTTCCAAAGGGAAGAGAGGGGGTATTTATAGGCCTTCCCCTCTTATACAACTAGGCCAAGGCAGCTTACAAGTTGAAAATTACAAATTAACAAAGTCTAAACTAGATTACAAGTTGCAAGCTTGACAAAACAAGAGATATATTCTAACTTTGACACCTCATTATATTAGTAATCTCCAAATTGAGGTTTCAAGCTTACAAATAATCCTGGTACATTAGCCTATACTCTTGAGCTTGCAAGTTGCACAAGTGGATCCCTAAAAACAAGGGTAGAGAGCTGGCCTTCTCCTTACCCGGGTAAAGGATTTCCTCCTCTACTTTAGCTAGATAAAACTAGCACAAGCTGGTCCTTTAACCCAACTTTAGGGCCATGATTTGATAAATATTTAGATGCATTTTCATGCCCTAAAGTTTGACAAAATTTGGAGCAAATTAGGTCAACCAAACAACCCTCTTATTCAGATTGCGCTGGATTCTGCCTGGCAGTGCACAGTTTCGGGTTTTGGCTTGGTTGGCTGACCAAATGGACTCCAAATGCTTTGAAAAAGGTCTTGTTGGAAAGCTAAAACTTTAAGATTTAAGGGGGTGGTGCGTGCAAGAAATTTTCCCTTCTGGATTTTGTTCCAATAGAGTTACAAAACCGGGCTAATTCTCGGATTAACTAGCTTGTTCATTGTCCGTTTTGTTCAGGTGGTTTTTGACCATTGCATGGACTTGCCTAACCATCCTGGACTCCTTAACTTGTGCTGGACTCTTTGGAATGGTTCCTAAAGGTTTACTTAGATGGTCCCCATCAGCCGGAGAGACGTATACCCAGATTATTATAGGAAGACTCTACTTGGGCACTTCTAGTTACAAGATAGATGTAAAAGGGGGCGGTTAAATTTTGATGTGGGGATGTGTCATATTGAGTTTAACTTCTTTGAAGATTGAATTGTTTCCCCCGCTTCATTCCTCTCTGATGAAGTGCCCATTTCTCATGAGATTGAGATTTATGATGTTCGGTGTTGTACTAACCCTCCTGTGTTTGATTGGGTTTCTAGTACAGGTCCCAACCTTGCCTATGCTAAGGTGGAGTTTGCTACCCCTATACCACCTAACTTAACCGAGAACGAGCCCTCAGCTTTTAATGAAAGTTCTATGAGTGCTTATTGCAGGTTTGCTCAATTGATTACATCTTTGCCTCTTATAGGAGGAATTAATCTCGACTTTGATATTGCCATTGAGTTTGGCAGTGGCCCATTTGATGGGGCTTATTTCCAAATTATTTTGTATGTGGATCCTGCTATTTAGCACCACCTAATGATAAAGAAGGACCTCCATCTCGAGTATTTGAGGTGGTACCTTTAAGTGCAAGAGTTCGACTTTGAGGTTCGTGATAAAGGAAAGTCGGGATTTGTGGGGGAACCCATTGACAAGCCTATTGTCTACACTCTTCCTTATCCCGAGCCCTCGTAGAATTGAAGGTCTAGCTCCCAACCTTAAAAGAGAGCTTCTTGGGATGCAACTTAAGCCTTTCCCTTTACTAGTTTTTCTTTGATTATATATAGTACATTTTTTATTTAAAAAAAAAGAAAATAAAAAGAGCAAACAAACAAAAGAATCATCAATAAAAAGAACAGAAATAGAGAGGAAAAAGAAAGAAAAAAGGGAAAAACATTGAAAAATAATAAGAGAGTATTAGAAGCCCCATACAGTAGCTACGATAGACCCCTAGTGGTGTATAACTCGGTTTGTGGAGCCTCTGCTAGAAATTCCAGAAAATTGATAAAATAGAGCTCACCACAGAGGGTCTGTGGTGGACCTTACGGTCCATGGTGAGTCTCTTCGTCCGCGGTCAAGGGTTTTTCATGCCCTTTGACCCGAAAATACTCATTCATCTTCGACCCCTCAACATTATCTCTCTCTAAACTCTCTCTTTCTCTGTCTACGAACTCCATAACCATCCACCTTTATACCTTTAATTTTTTAATCAAATTCCATCGAATTTATTCCCTTTCTTGTTATTTTCTTCACTTTCACTCCAAAGCTCCTTCAAATTTCTCTTTTTTTGCATGCTTTCTCTTACATTCTACCCATTTTCATACCTAAACCTTTAACCACCTAACTTCACCTTCCATTCTTCCAATTTTTCTTATTTTCTTCCATATTTCTTCCCCAGTAACCTTCATTTTCACAAATTTTTCATGTTGCACAATTTTCTTCCCATTTCTACTTAGTGTTTAGAGCATCCACTCTCCATTGCCATGGCACCGAAGAAGAAATCAAGAACCACTCAAGAAGCAGGGGCTTCCAGTCAAGCACCACAATGTGCATCCTGTACCTCCCCAACCTCAACCAATGTGAGAAAATGAGGTAATATTCCTAACCCCTTTGGTTTGATATATCAAGAACATGTTGCCAGAGACAATGTTTTGAGTAGTAAGCTAGTTGTTGCTACTCGTTATTATGATAAGGATTTGTTGACTATGTTGGGTTTATTGGATGACATTCATTGGTTGTTTGCTAGGGGAGGTATGGGTCAATTTTTAGAGATTAGGGACCACACTTGTCATGACTTCACTATTGAGTTTTTTAGTAGATTGCATGTGGAGGCCACCAGTAGCCTTCATCGTTAAGAAGGATACATTTCCTTCTATCTCAATAGAGAGTTTTATGAGCTTAATTTGAGTGCCTTTCATAGTATATTTAGTTTTTCACTGAGTATGGACTTGCCTTATTACTATATCTCTAAAGACTTTAACCCAAGTGCTGTTTAGAATGAAATTTCTGGGAATTATCGATATGATACAAGCAATTACAAAGGCACCATTATTAGAAATCCCTGTATTTGAGTGGCCCAAAGATTACTTGCTTGTGATCTGTTTGCTAGGCAGGATAGTTTGAATGTACCTCGCCTATCTGAGTTATATTTCTTATATAGATGCTCTAAGGTGACCGTCTTAACCCAGGTTCTTTCTTGGTCAGTCAGTTACATAGTACGACCACTAGTTCCGCACAGAGGATTATGATTGGGGGTCTCATTATTCCCAATGCTAGGTATGTTGATATTGACACGAACCCCGACGATATTGTACTCGGTTTCGAGCAGTTGAACTTAGCCGCTTTTGAACAAATGAAGTTTTGTAAGGTGGAGGCTGGGTGTGTTTGTAGATTTATCTTGGGAACCGTCTCATGCCTTTCCTAACGTTGACCGAACCGCTCTCTTGAATCGGGCCAATCTTTACTTTTTACCAGGTGATGAAGAGTTGGCGTGACCTACACCACCTCCTCCCAGTCCTCACCTAAGGGCTTTTAGTTCATCCCAACCGTCCTCCTCCTCTAATTTTACTAATGTGCATGCTACCCTTCAACCAATCCAAGAGGAGCAAGCATTCCTTTGAGCTTATATTCAAACTAAGCATACTACACTCCATGGCTTTGTTCAGGAGTGGCATGATGAGCTCCGTGGGATGATTGCTTCCTAGAACCAATATTTCCAAAACTTTAGAGCTTATTTGGAGACTTGGCGTGACTAGCATATTTCTCAACCACAACTGCGTTCTCCTCCCCCTCCTCCTCCTTTGGAGTTTCTTCTTTTTCTTCCCCATTGATTCTTATGTCCTTGCATTGACCATGCGAAGGGGAGTTGTGTGTGACTCTGTGTGTGTGATGTGGATGTGTGAATAGTTTGCATTTGAGGTCATGCATTTAGGACTACTTTGCATTTTTAGTTTATCATTTAGTTTTTCTTTCTATTTTAGGTTTCTTTTCTTATTTTTAGTTTCATTTTGGTATTTTTAATTTTTAGTTGCATTTAGGTTTAGCATGCATTAAATGAAAAAAAGGAAAAAGAAGAAAAAAATGAAAAAGCAATAAAATTCTCCAATCATGGGTCTTTAGACTAAGTAGTTTTCTTTGGCTTATTTTGACCCTTTTTGTTATGCACATTTGTGAATAAAATGCTTGATTATAAGTTGTTGAAATATGCTTCATGTTTTGACCGTCGTGTTGAATGGGATTCGATTACTCAATGATTCTTTGCATGAATATTTAGCACATGAGATTTAATGAGCTAGTTGAGCCTAGGTAGTTATCCCATAAGATTTTGAGTTTGATTGTACTAATTCATCGTTTTAGTCCCATATTCTTTTTCATGTGTGGCTCTTTCGAGATTTCAAATCTCTAGAACTTGCTTTGACTTTTTCCAAGGTCACATTTAGCATGCACATTTAGACAATAGGATTGAGGTATTCTTTGAGTTTATGAGCTACATTGACCAAATAGCCACCTTTATTATGTATGACTTATCCCTTGCCACCCTCTTTTGAGCCTTGACATATTTTTCTTGATGCAAACTTATAATATGATCCTTGGCCAAATATATGTCTTATCCTTTAGCCAAGACTATAGAGTTTCATTAGTGATTGGGAGTATTTTGTGGATAACAACATTTTTGCTTGGTATAGTTTGTTTGGATGTGATGTCAGATTTATGCAGTATATCCCTTGGTGTTAATTAGGTTGAAGTTTGTGAGTTGTTAGAAAAGTGTTAAAAAGTGCACAATTTCCCCTGCCATAATCCTTCTCTTCGGAAAAAAAAAGAAACAACTAGGAAAAGAAAACAAGAGACAAAAGAAGAATGTTGAATACAAAAAAAAAAAAGAAGCAAAGTAATACAAGGATTTGGCATTGATTTCATATTAGATATACTTAACACTTTCTCTCATTGTTGACCAACTAGGGGTGATTTTGTTTGTTTGAAATGTATTGGTATAACGAGTATTTTTAGTAGAAAGTCGGGCAAAGATGATTTATACTCATAGTCTTTGGCATTGAGCTCCACAATTCCCAACATATTTGTTTCCCTTTTACCTTTACCCATAGCACCGTTACAACCCTATCCAAGACCTTATGATTGCCTAGTGTGTTTTGCATTTTAGGGGTGGCGAATTAGAGAGTTTTAGCAAGCTTATGGTAGATTTGATTATTTGGAATGAGATTTGATAGAACCATATTATACTTTAAACACATGAGTGACGAGTGCTTCATTACTAAAGTGAGGGTCTACTGGTTCTTTTAGCTCTACCTATAGTATGTGCCAATATGATTGTGTAAGTTGATTTAGGTGATCAATTCAATAGTTGATGTGATGGTACTTGCTATTATTTCAAAAACTTCATTCTTTATCTGTTTTGCAATGTTTTTAATCACTTTTGAGCTAACTTCTTGGGTCGATTTGGCTATTGATGTTGCTACCATTGTTTACCTAAGGAGGTTCTTCATCATACCATGGGTTTCATAGTTGATTGGGGACAAGCAATGGTTTAAGCATGGGGGAGTTTGATAAGTGCTTGGAGTTTACTTTATTTTGAGGTCGTTTTCTTGAATTTTTTAAGGATATTTACGAGCGCTATGTTATAATCTAAACTCTTATTCCCATTTTACGCTTGGGTATTATTCTTTTCTGTATTTTGGAGGATTTTGGGTCCTTTTACCCCAGCTTTGACCCCCAATTGAGTATGATTTGACTCCCTGCCAATGCCCCCAAGTCACCATGCCCGTGGAGGAAAAGAAGAGCCAAAGGATTTTGAGACAGAGGTAACCACGGGGGGTCTATAGTGAAGGCCATGGTCCGTGGTGAAGCTAAAACTGCTTGTCTTTTCATCTTCCTTCATCTTGTGGCTGAGGATACTCAGTTTCAAACTTAATGGGGATGTTCGGCTGCAGAAAAAAAGAAGAATCAATCTCACTACACTCATCTCTCTTAAATTTTTTCATTAAAATTAGGATACTTAATTTGTATTTTTAGAGTAAGAGGAGAAGTTGATGAAAATTTTTAGCTTTGGAGGTTTGAAGATTGGGACACCATTGGAGAATCATCATTATTGCTAAGCTTTCTCTCCCTTAGTATTTTTTTTGAACTCTTGTTTTGGATTGCTGTTAATTTTGAACATGAGTGAGTATATTTATTCTAGGGATTTTTTAGCTACAACATTGATGTTGGATTCTTAATCTTCATCGCTTGTGCTTATTTTGTGTTAGAATGATTGAATTCTACCTTGTGATTGAAGTGTTGTGAGTGAATTTTGGCTAAATTTGGTTACTGACACTGGATAGTTAAATGAAGTACTGAAAGGAGGAACTTGCTATTGATTTAGCAATACTTGAAAGATATTTGCTTGCTAAGAGGAAGCTTTAGCCAATCAAAAACCTACAACTTAGACTACAACAAGGGCATTTGAGAGAATGTTAATTGGATTGGTTTAGGCAATTCAGTTTATTTCGAAAGAAAAGGTTGAATTTTAAATCAATTGCACTCATTTCAGTCATCTAAACATGAGTTAAGTGCATAATTTAATCCATATATCCAACTCTTTACTAGGTGAAATAATTCCCTAGATATTTTAATTCGACTGAATTTCCCAGTTAGTTGATTTGGGTAATTCAAACAACCCATTGGACTTGTTTGCTTAGCCTTTTATAATAGGTCAAAATGCACTAGATTATATTTGGTCTCTGTGGGAGCGATATTAAAACTAAACTACAACACCCATGCGCTTACGTTATGATGACATTCTGTAGTGGAACTTACAGACTTGTGATAAAGTCAACATTAGAAATACCTAAAGTTTTGATCCAAGAGTAGATTCAAGTCATATTGATGATCTGTACGTACAACAGTTCAACTCTAATCCAGATGCAATCCTACCATGCACTAACTAATATGTTGGCTTTGAGTCTTTATTTGTATGCTTGCATGTACATTTCTATCTGTACATATATATACATGTTTATCTTATTTTAATTATTTAGCAATTTACTTTGAATAAGCAATTAACCAATATTCAGGACATCTCAAAGGATACAACATATTAGTAAGAGCCTGTCCTTAGGATGGAGGAAGTGGCGAATCCTTGACATTCGCGCTTCTAACCAAGAACCCAGACACACCATCTTAGGTTCCTATACCAGTCTTCACTTATTTTTGCCTTTTCTTAGGCATATGAGTACCTTTGCTATCGAAAAATGGTTTTTAAAGTGTTTTATGAAAGCTCCGTCTTGGTTTTGGTCATAATAAGGCGGTAGCTCGAGACATCTAATTTTTCATTGTAGAGACCGATCTAGACCTGGAGTGATCTCTTCTCATACGTAGGTGTCTTTTTACGGGGATGCACTCACCCCACTTAGGATCCGTAGAGTTTCCCACTCACCATGATTTGGGCCTCATAGAATGGTGACTTTACTAGAGACATAATAGATATTCATCTACCCCTAGGTGGTCTTAACCTGAATGTATATTGTGTACCTCTTTCGGACTCCTGAATGTTTATCATGTATATTTTTTGTACATCTTCTATCTATCTATCTACACACACACACACATATACATACATACATACATACATACATACAT